>CM055120.1:401621413-402221413 GCA_029206835.1 Rana muscosa
GCTGCTTTTAAATGCCTTTTTTTTTCCTTTAGACATGTCATTTTGCTGGCGCACTGGGAAGTTCAGAGCTGCGCCTGTTCAACTTATGCAAATTGATTTACGTGACTTGACATTTACTAAGATTTTGCCGGCGCAGTGTACCGGCGCATTTGAACCATTGAAATTCCCGCGCTGAGCTCAAAAAAACCTCCCGCAGCTCGAATCGTACTTGCCGGCGCAGCGGGCTGGTTTTGAAAAAGTTACTTTCTCACTCTATTTTGGCCATGTTTGTTATTTGGGCATGTGTCACTAAACTTCCTCACATCACCCCATGTCACCCCCATTATATTCTCACTTCCAGCTTCTTTATATTTAGTGTTTAACATGCTGTGTGCCAGGTCCCAAGTGGCGCACTGAGCGCCTCCTCCCGTCCGCCGACAACACTATAGTAAATGGGAAATAGGGCTGCGCTACCGGCGCTAATGTTTTGTAAATACCAAAACAGCCATTGCGCACGCAGATGCGCCAATACTCATGGCGCAAACGTTTTGTAAATCAGCCCCATAGTCATCTAACCAGTAGCAGCAGTTCAACCTAGAAACACTCTAATCAAATAGCTAAATCTGACTGGATTATGGGAATCTCAGATTTAAAATAAGGCCACTCAAAACTGATCTTTCTTTGATGGACAATGTGGTGGCATTTGAAATTCTGGGCTTCTATTTCTGTAACATTTATTTCTAGGGGCTTCAACCCAAACTAAAGGGAAACAATAAAAGGCTGCCAGAGGTTTTAAAGTGGTTTTTTATTTTATTTTTACCAACAGGTAAGCCTATAATAAGGCTTTACCGTAGGTACAGTAAATGTCCCCTAAACATTAAGGTGACCAGATTTTTAAAATGAAATCCGGGGACATATTTTTTTTTTACTAGTAATGGAGGCAATAAGCGACTCTCTGCCCATCGCCGCCGCCGCCCGCCTCACAGCCTGTCAAGTCTCACTCTCCGGGCCCCGGCTACTACTGGGTGGGGAGCGGAGGAAGATCACTCCACCAGGGAAGGCAAGAAGATAAACAGACAGACGGCTGGCCGGGACTTGATCCAAGGCAGAAGAACATGCGAGCGAAGCTGAATTGGCATGCACCCGAAACTGAAGAAATATTCCCTCTGCTCCGACCAGCACATGATCATCAGAAAGGGGCACAGATAATGGAAAGAAATACATCCCCCCTAAGCTAGTAGGAGCGGCGGAGCGGGGGGTGTGCAATTCAGATTTTTTTTTTTAATTCTGCACCGACTGTCTTTGAAATTGCCCCAGCACCTGTTCAAATCCAATCCAGGGACAAAACTGGGGACAGACTTGGTCCGGGGACAGTGTCCTCAATCCGGGGACTGTCCCCCGAAACCGGGGATGTCTGGTCACCCTACTAAACATGCATCATTTAAAAGATATTTACTTTAGCAGCGCTGGTGATGTCACCAACACATGCGCACTGCTCTCTCAATGGACGGTGTGCTGGCCAATCAAACAGCAGCTGCCCGTGAGACCGAACAGAAGACCAGGTGAAGATGGAAGCCCTGTCACCGGTCACAGCGCACCGCTGGAGGGCTTTGTTTTCAGGTAAGTCTTTCATAATATGCTAGTATACGATGCAAATGAGCACATTATGACATAATTTACAGGGTGAAGATTTTTTTTTGTGCTTTATTACCGCTTTAACCCTCCCCTCTACTAAAAAAAATATTTCTGTGTTTGTCGCTGTTGGAGATTTTCTCATACTTTCCTTCTGGCAAAACCATTGTCAAGGGACATAAATGGGAAATTACGTCAAATAGAGCCCTCGATAACAGTAAAACCCAATAGAGGATATAAAGCTTCCCCGTTCTACCCAAAACAACAAAAACGAAAGAAAAGTTTTGGCTTGACATACACTTTATACCTTGTGTGAAAGCAGACTTTACAGAATGCCTCCTACCACTGTAAAATGGCTGCTGTAATGAAAATAATTTGATTATATACTTATCTTACCTCTTTTTTCCATATCACTAGGTGTGGCAATCAACATCCTTCGGTGAGATTCCCAGGGAGTAGAGTAGTCTAGAGCAGCCTAGATCTTGTGCAAAAGCACCTGCTCACAAGATTAGGGCTACTCTGCATTCCGCAGGATGTCTTGGGAAAGAGCGTGACATCACTCTTATCTAGGCACAGGTAAAAGGGTGGGATAAGATAAGCACATAATCGTCCTTTTTACAGTACTAGGAGTAAATTTTTGCAGTCAAATAAGGCAGTTATTTGACAGGGGGGGCTGGACCCAATGAGTGGACCTTGCATTTTACTGCAAGGGCCACTTTAAGCAGTGTCTGTTATACCATGCTAATAGCTCGTGTAGCCCAGCTGGTAGGCTTTTTTTTTTTTCATTTTTGTTGTTTTGAGTGTGTAGCGGGGTATTGTTTCCTACCCACAGACTACAGTTCCCAGCACGCTTTGCGGCACCCAGGGTGCAATTCCCCGTGCAAGGACTGCTGGGGTGGACTTTAAAAGGGGAAGGAGGAGCCTCTCTCTTTCTCTTTGGACGCCGCCCTCCCTACACAGGATCCCTGCACTCACCTGCTGCGCGTACAAGGCCTGAAGCCTGGGCCTTGCAGTTGTTCCAGAGAGCCCTTCCGTTCCACCGAGGAGCCTGCGGAGCATCCGATCTACCTGAGGTGCCACCAACTTCTGGAGGACCGAAGATCCGGAGCATCGTGGGCACTGTGAAGCGACTCACAGTAGCGGAGGTACCGGACAGGAGTCGGTCCGGTCTGGTGAGAGAGCGCCAGCTCAGAATCACATCTGCTTAACTTTGTTGCCTACTAACTTTGCCTAGGCCCATCAGTGATTGCAGTTATATTCTAGAGAGACTGTCTGCTGAACTGAGTTTGTTAGTCTCTCCAGCTTTACCAAGTTAGTGATCTTCACTACCCCTTTGGATTACAGTTTGTTCTTTATGTGCACCACCGAGAGTTGCTAGCGAAGATTCTTCCATAAACTATACCCCAAGTTATAGTCCTGCCTGACTGGGTAGTATAGGACATTGCTGGGCGCCATTTTTGCTCACGAGGGAGGATAGCTGCAGCGGGGTTATTATATTACCATTGCATTGCTGAATGTTATACCCTTTTAATGTGTACACCTATATTGCAGGGATCTGCATGAGATATTGTATATAAATTACCTTTTATACTTTTACCAATAGTAAAAAGTTATAGTTAAGTAATTTGGTTTTCAGTGTCAATTACTGCACTGGGATATAAAGGGGTTGTGCCATATAACAGTATAGATATAGTACAGTTATACCATCCTCCCCCCTTTCCTAACTGTGCCACGAGAGATTAGAGCCGATTGCCAGGGGTTGACAGTGGTGCATTACAAGGCCCAAAACAAACAAGCAGCCCTCTTAAACTGAGGGTATCGCTACACGTGGGGTCTTGGTTCCGGGATCCTTGTATATTGCACGCTGCAATCAAGCCGGTCTGAAGTACCAGCATGGACTCGCAGGCAGTGACACAATGGTGCTCAGAGGAGGCTGTGGATCCAGTATGGGCGGTAGCTATTAAACTCCCGGGAGGGATCCAGGCGAGAGAAGAAGTAAAGCAGCTAGTAATGTCAATATCGCCACAATGGAAAGCATGGGCGGTGGATGTAAAGTCAGATACCTCGGGGGCATATGCACTAGTAGAATAGACAAGAGGAATTTCAGAAGAATTCAAAGGGCAGAGTGTAAAAGACATAGATGACAGAACGTATCGCTTAGTGCATACTGGGGCTGTGAAGAAAGAGTCTCCACGAACCTCCCCAACGTTATCTCCGTCACTCTTCTCCAACATGGGAGGCAGTAGCGAAACGAAAGCCCCAAAGTCACCCCTGACCGCCATAGGGCCGGAACTGCTGACTGCTTTGGGAGACTTTGTTGCCAAGTGCCAGAAAACCAGCACGATACATGTGGAAGCCGGGTACCGGAAACTCCGGGTGTTTTCAGGAACACAACCTGTGCCACCCGGGGAGGAAGACTTTGACACCTGGATTGAGCAGGCAATGCAGGCAGTAGAAGGTTGGGAAGTTCCAGAAGCGCAGAAGAAGCAGCGCATCAGTGAAAGCTTGAAGGGTCCTGCTGCTGAGGCTGTGAAAATTCTTAGGTGCAGCAATACTGTGTGTACTGCAATGGATTATCTGTCTATGTTGCAGGAGGAATTTGGCCAGCTGGAGAAGGTGTCGGAGCTGGTGTATCAATTTGAACATACTTTCCAACAGCCGAGGGAGAAGTTGTCCGAGTATGTCCGGAGACTGACTAGAATGCTGTGCCAGATTGTACTGAGAAAGGGAATGCAGCTACAGGTCATAGACGCTACCAGGATGAAGCAGATCCTGAGGGGAGCCTTGCGCTCGGATCCAGTTTGGCTTTACCTGAAGACCTCTGACGGAGTCATGGCTCTGAATTACACAGACCTGGTGCGGATCATAAGGGACGAAGAGGCCTTGATGAAGGATCAAGAGGGGGTTGAGAAAACCACCTCACCTGTTTCGGTGGGAGTCAGAACAAGCAGTAGTTACCGAACGTGACTCAGAATAGAAACCTTGAAGTCTCAAATGGCCCAAGTACTGGATTTATTGACCTCTTTATTGGCCAAGAACTCAGGAGCCAAGGAGAAAGAAGAGATCCGGAAGGAATCGGACCGGAATGTTCCCACTCCAGCATCCCCAAAAATAAGGAAGCAAATTATCTGCTTCAATTGTGGAGGAATTGGTCACCCTGAAAGAGTGTGTACCAGCCCAAGGAAGAACCGAGGCACTCAATACCAGCCGGCGGAAAACTTCAGAGGGCCCCGGTGAAGGGGTCAGCCGGGCACCCGCTATCTACAGAAAGCTCCAAGAAGATCCAAAAACAAGCAGAGCAAAAAGAGAAGGGAAACAATGCCCCTCCTAAAACCTCCCATACCGCCTGTCGGGAGTTGAAATTTGATAACCGGAAAAAGATCAATGCATACCAGGTCCAAAAAGGGTTGAGGTCCAGAGAGAAATGGAAAAAGAAGAAAATACCATTGGAAAAATCAAGGAGCCCAAAAGAGAAAATACCTCCTAAGAAGTTCCCGGATAAATTAGTTGGACCCTCCCCTCTAGTCTCCGTTCAAGTGGAGGGAGTTTACACAAAGGCACTCCTAGACACAGGAGTCCAAGTGACTCTCTTATACAGAGACTTTTATCAGAAGCATTTGAGTCACGTGCCTTTGCAGAAGCTGAAAGACCTGAAGATAAGGGGGGGATTGGCACTCGTAGCTTCCCCTACGACGGTTATGTTTCAATCAGGCTGGCCTTTGACCCCTCTGTGACTGGGAAGGCCAAAGTTTTTGACACCCTGGCGGTGGTTTGCCCTCGCCCACCAGGAGCCAACACGATGTCCATGTTGATAGGGACCAACACTGACTTGGTCCGGAGACTGCTGACCCCGTTAGTGCAAGAGCGGAGTTCTCCCAAACAGAAGATTCACCCCATGCTGCAACAGGTCTACCAAAAGTTGATCCTGGAGCAAAAGGCCCCGGAAGAGGGGGTGGGAAGAGTCTGGAGACTGTCTAGAAGAGAGAAGATACTGCAGCCTGGTGAGGTGACCTGTCTTCAGGCTACGGTAAAACTCTCCTGGGAGCAGCCGGGTCCCTTTGTGGTCGTGGAGCCAGACCCCTTCAACACTCATCAAGGATTGGAAGTGATCCCTGAAGTGGTCCCGTTGAGGGTATTGAAGAAGGCGAAGGGCCAAATTCCAGTGAGTGTCCGAAATGTCACTAATTCTCCTGTGAAGATTCCAGCCCGGGTGCTACTGGGCAAAGTTAATCCCGCTACCCCAGTGACCCTGTCTGAATTGAAGTCCAAAGAAGGAGAAGCCACCTGGAGGAGCTCTGCCTTGAAGATACCGCCTTGCCACTGAAATGGAAGGAGAGAGCCAAGGCTCAGCTGACTAGGTGGAGAAGAAAAACGGGTCACTGAGACTCTGCATAGACTACAGGACTCTCAACAGGAGGACCATACCCGACCAGTACACTACCCCCAGGATAGAAGATGCTTTGCAGAGTCTGTCTGGGGCCAAGTGGTTCAGTGTCATGGACCTGAAGAGTGGGTATTATCAAATCCCAATGCACCCTGAAGATAAGGAGAAGACGGCCTTCATCACCCCAGTGGGATTCTATGAATTCAATAGGATGCCCCAAGGCCTGTCGGGAGCCCCCGCTACTTTCCAGAGGTTGATGGAGAAGACCGTTGGGGACATAAATCTGATCGAAGTCCTGGTGTACCTAGAAGACATCATTGTCTTCGGGAAGACTCTGGAGGAGAATAAAGAAAGATTGGAGAAAGTCCTGAAGAGACTCAGTGAAGAGGGATTAAAACTCTCCAGAGAAAAATGCCAGTTCTACCAGTCCTCGGTCCACTATCTGGGACACATAGTATCTGCAAAAGGAGTGTCTACAGACCCTGATAAACTGGATGCAGTCACCTCCTGGCCCAGACCAACTACAGTGACCGAGCTCAGATCCTTCCTAGGTTTCTGCTCCTACTACCGTAGATTTGTGGAAGGGTTTGCAAAAATTGCCAAACCCCTAAATGAGCTACTGAAGATATACTGGCCCCAGGAAGCCTGGAGAGTCAGTGGAAGACCAGTGGACAGGGGAGTGCGAAAAAGCCTTCCAGATGTTAAAGAAGAGTCTTACCACTGCACCAGTGCTGGCCTATGCTGATCCCAAAAAGCCATATGAACTGCATGTAGATGCCAGCCATGATGGTCTAGGAGGGGTACTATACCAAGAGTATGAAGGACAGTTGCGCCCAGTTGCCTACGTTAGTAGAAGTCTGGCACCTGCAGAAAAGAACTACCCCACCCACAAGTTGGAGTTCCTGGCCCTAAAGTGGGCAGTCGTGGACAAACTCAGAGATTACCTGTGTGGAGCTGACTTCACAGTAAAGACTGACAATAATCCACTCACCTATCTCTTCACCACGGCCAAGCTGGATGCCACTGGTCACCATTGGTTAGCAGCCCTAGCCGGATTCAACTTCAGCCTGAAGTATAGGCCCGAAGCTGGAAACCGTGATGCAGACGCATTGTCCAGAAGAGCCCACGCACCCACCCACCATCCAGAAGATTGGACCCAGGTAACCCCAGATGGGGTACGGGCCTTGTGTCAAGGAGTACAACTTCAAGCTAGTGGTGGGTCAAGGGCTGAAGAGATCGGTGTTTCAGCGGTGGGGGTGCCTAAGTGTTACTGCAATGTGACCCAAGTTGACCTGCCAAAGCTATCAAAAAAAGACCTAAGGAGAGACCAGTTGGAAGATCCCTGGGGAAGATTAGCATTGGAGACATTGGAGGACCAGGATCCAGGCAGACTTCTGAATAGGGATGAGCTTCGTGTTCGAGTCGAACATACGTTCGACTCGAACATCGGCTGTTCGATCGTTCGACGAAGATCGAACGATTTGGGCCGTTCGCGCCAAATTCGAGTGACGCGAACGGCCCACAATGCACTACGCCATCGCAGTGTCATCCAGGCGCTGTGATTGGCCAAGCATGCACTGTGACCCCGCATGCTTGGCCAATCACAGCGCCGGCAGCGAGGAGAGCAATGATTGGCCACAGGCAGGATGCCTGTGGCCAATTATTGCTGAGGGTGTTTAGTACACGCCCCACACTATAAAAGGCCGCCAGCACGGCGGCCTAGTGTAGTGTGTTCCGGAGCAGGGATAGAGCAGCATAGGCAGGGACAGTGACTGTTATTTCTTTCTTGCTTAACCTGGATTCCTTTAGTTTAGGGAAAGAGAAGGATAGGTAGGGAGAGTGTCAGTGTGTTTTGTGCTTGTGCTATAGTGTGCTTAAAAAAAACATTTATTCTAGGGACAGAAAACTGTAGGTAGGGACAGTGTCAGTTTCTTTCACTCTGCAAGTCCTTGTTTCCAGGGACCTGGAAGGACAGTGAGTGAATTGTCCTTGTGCTATATTGTGCTTAAAAAAACATTTATTCTAGGGACAGAAAACTGTAGGTAGGGAGAGTGTCAGTTTCTTTCACTCTGCAAGTCCTTGTTTCCAGGGACCTGTAAGGACAGTGAGTGAATTGTCCTTGTGCTATATTGTGCTTAAAAAAAACATTTATTCTAGGGACAGAAAACTGTAGGTAGGGAGAGTGTCAGTTTATTTCACTCTGCAAGTCCTTGTTTCCAGGGACCTGGAAGGACAGTGACTGAATTGTCCTTGTGCTATATTGTGATTAAAAAAAACATTTATTCTAGGGACAGAAAACTGTAGGTAGGGAGAGTGTCAGTTTATTTCACTCTGCAAGTCCTTGTTTCCAGGGACCTGGAAGGACAGTGAGTGAATTGTCCTTGTGTTATATTGTGATTAAAAAAAACATTTTTTCTAGGGACAGAAAACTGTAGGTAGGGAGAGTGTTTTTTTTCTTTCACTCTGCAAGTCCTTGTTTCCAGGGACCTGTAAGGACAGTGAGTGAATTGTCCTTGTGCTATATTGTGCTTAAAAAAAACATTTATTCTAGGGACAGAAAACTGTAGGTAGGGAGAGTGTCAGTTTATTTCACTCTGCAAGTCCTTGTTTCCAGGGACCTGGAAGGACAGTGAGTGAATTGTCCTTGTGCTATATTGTGATTAAAAAAAACATTTATTCTAGGGACAGAAAACTGTAGGTAGGGAGAGTGTCAGTTTATTTCACTCTGCAAGTCCTTGTTTCCAGGGACCTGGAAGGACAGTGACTGAATTGTCCTTGTGCTATATTGTGATTAAAAAAAACATTTATTCTAGGGACAGAAAACTGTAGGTAGGGAGAGTGTCAGTTTATTTCACTCTGCAAGTCCTTGTTTCCAGGGACCTGGAAGGACAGTGACTGAATTGTCCTTGTGCTATATTGTGATTAAAAAAAACATTTATTCTAGGGACAGAAAACTGTAGGTAGGGAGAGTGTTAGTTTATTTCACTCTGCAAGTCCTTGTTTCCAGGGACCTGGAAGGACAGTGACTGAATTGTCCTTGTGCTATATTGTGATTAAAAAAAACATTTATTCTAGGGACAGAAAACTGTAGGTAGGGAGAGTGTCAGTTTATTTCACTCTGCAAGTCCTTGTTTCCAGGGACCTGGAAGGACAGTGAGTGAATTGTCCTTGTGTTATATTGTGATTAAAAAAAACATTTTTTCTAGGGACAGAAAACTGTAGGTAGGGAGAGTGTTTTTTTTCTTTCACTCTGCAAGTCCTTGTTTCCAGGGACCTGGAAGGACAGTGAGTGAATTCTCCTTGTGCTATATTGTGCTTAAAAAAAACATTTATTCTAGGGACAGAAAACTGTAGGTAGGGAGAGTGTCAGTTTATTTCACTCTGCAAGTCCTTGTTTCCAGGGACCTGTAAGGACAGTGAGTGAATTGTCCTTGTGCTATATTGTGATTAAAAAAAACATTTATTCTAGGGACAGAAAACTGTAGGTAGGGAGAGTGTCAGTTTATTTCACTCTGCAAGTCCTTGTTTCCAGGGACCTGGAAGGACAGTGACTGAATTGTCCTTGTGCTATATTGTGATTAAAAAAAACATTTATTCTAGGGACAGAAAACTGTAGGTAGGGAGAGTGTCAGTTTATTTCACTCTGCAAGTCCTTGTTTCCAGGGACCTGGAAGGACAGTGACTGAATTGTCCTTGTGCTATATTGTGATTAAAAAAAACATTTATTCTAGGGACAGAAAACTGTAGGTAGGGAGAGTGTCAGTTTATTTCACTCTGCAAGTCCTTGTTTCCAGGGACCTGGAAGGACAGTGAGTGAATTGTCCTTGTGTTATATTGTGATTAAAAAAAACATTTTTTCTAGGGACAGAAAACTGTAGGTAGGGAGAGTGTTTTTTTTCTTTCACTCTGCAAGTCCTTGTTTCCAGGGACCTGTAAGGACAGTGAGTGAATTGTCCTTGTGCTATATTGTGCTTAAAAAAAACATTTATTCTAGGGACAGAAAACTGTAGGTAGGGAGAGTGTCAGTTTATTTCACTCTGCAAGTCCTTGTTTCCAGGGACCTGGAAGGACAGTGAGTGAATTGTCCTTGTGTTATATTGTGATTAAAAAAAACATTTTTTCTAGGGACAGAAAACTGTAGGTAGGGAGAGTGTTTTTTTTCTTTCACTCTGCAAGTCCTTGTTTCCAGGGACCTGGAAGGACAGTGAGTGAATTCTCCTTGTGCTATATTGTGCTTAAAAAAAACATTTATTCTAGGGACAGAAAACTGTAGGTAGGGAGAGTGTCAGTTTATTTCACTCTGCAAGTCCTTGTTTCCAGGGACCTGGAAGGACAGTGACTGAATTGTCCTTGTGCTATATTGTGATTAAAAAAAACATTTATTCTAGGGACAGAAAACTGTAGGTAGGGAGAGTGTCAGTTTATTTCACTCTGCAAGTCCTTGTTTCCAGGGACCTGGAAGGACAGTGAGTGAATTGTCCTTGTGTTATATTGTGATTAAAAAAAACATTTTTTCTAGGGACAGAAAACTGTAGGTAGGGAGAGTGTTTTTTTTCTTTCACTCTGCAAGTCCTTGTTTCCAGGGACCTGTAAGGACAGTGAGTGAATTGTCCTTGTGCTATATTGTGCTTAAAAAAAACATTTATTCTAGGGACAGAAAACTGTAGGTAGGGAGAGTGTCAGTTTATTTCACTCTGCAAGTCCTTGTTTCCAGGGACCTGGAAGGACAGTGAGTGAATTGTCCTTGTGCTATATTGTGATTAAAAAAAACATTTATTCTAGGGACAGAAAACTGTAGGTAGGGAGAGTGTCAGTTTATTTCACTCTGCAAGTCCTTGTTTCCAGGGACCTGGAAGGACAGTGACTGAATTGTCCTTGTGCTATATTGTGATTAAAAAAAACATTTATTCTAGGGACAGAAAACTGTAGGTAGGGAGAGTGTCAGTTTATTTCACTCTGCAAGTCCTTGTTTCCAGGGACCTGGAAGGACAGTGAGTGAATTGTCCTTGTGTTATATTGTGATTAAAAAAAACATTTTTTCTAGGGACAGAAAACTGTAGGTAGGGAGAGTGTTTTTTTTCTTTCACTCTGCAAGTCCTTGTTTCCAGGGACCTGTAAGGACAGTGAGTGAATTGTCCTTGTGCTATATTGTGCTTAAAAAAAACATTTATTCTAGGGACAGAAAACTGTAGGTAGGGAGAGTGTCAGTTTATTTCACTCTGCAAGTCCTTGTTTCCAGGGACCTGGAAGGACAGTGAGTGAATTGTCCTTGTGTTATATTGTGATGAAAAAAAACATTTTTTCTAGGGACAGAAAACTGTAGGTAGGGAGAGTGTTTTTTTTCTTTCACTCTGCAAGTCCTTGTTTCCAGGGACCTGGAAGGACAGTGAGTGAATTCTCCTTGTGCTATATTGTGCTTAAAAAAAACATTTATTCTAGGGACAGAAAACTGTAGGTAGGGAGAGTGTCAGTTTATTTCACTCTGCAAGTCCTTGTTTCCAGGGACCTGGAAGGACAGTGACTGAATTGTCCTTGTGCTATATTGTGATTAAAAAAAACATTTATTCTAGGGACAGAAAACTGTAGGTAGGGAGAGTGTCAGTTTATTTCACTCTGCAAGTCCTTGTTTCCAGGGACCTGGAAGGACAGTGAGTGAATTGTCCTTGTGTTATATTGTGATTAAAAAAAACATTTTTTCTAGGGACAGAAAACTGTAGGTAGGGAGAGTGTTTTTTTTCTTTCACTCTGCAAGTCCTTGTTTCCAGGGACCTGTAAGGACAGTGAGTGAATTGTCCTTGTGCTATATTGTGCTTAAAAAAAACATTTATTCTAGGGACAGAAAACTGTAGGTAGGGAGAGTGTCAGTTTATTTCACTCTGCAAGTCCTTGTTTCCAGGGACCTGGAAGGACAGTGAGTGAATTGTCCTTGTGCTATATTGTGATTAAAAAAAACATTTATTCTAGGGACAGAAAACTGTAGGTAGGGAGAGTGTCAGTTTATTTCACTCTGCAAGTCCTTGTTTCCAGGGACCTGGAAGGACAGTGACTGAATTGTCCTTGTGCTATATTGTGATTAAAAAAAACATTTATTCTAGGGACAGAAAACTGTAGGTAGGGAGAGTGTCAGTTTATTTCACTCTGCAAGTCCTTGTTTCAAGGGACAGAGAAGGACACCTGAAGGTAGCCCTTATTGCTTTTTTCCCATCTCCCTGCAGGCCATCTATTAGAATGTCTGGAAGGCAAACAAGGAGAGGCAGACAGTCAGGAGGCAATAAAAGAGGGCAAGCAGGCTCTGTGTCTGGGGGCAACAGTGCTGGTCGTGGACGCGGTGCATTGTCATCAGCACATGGCCATGGGACACGCTTGTCCTTCTTTTCGGCAGCTGGACATGTTGAGCCACATCATGCCGAAGACTTGGTAGAGTGGATGACCAAGCCCTCCTCCTCCTCATCCTCTCTCACCCAGGCTCAGGGTACTGGAAAAGCAGCTGCCAAAGCGTCGTCTTCCCTGGTATCAATGTCAGACAAATCATCAGTCACTCCTTCCCTAGACCCACCATGTCCTCCTCCTGAGGAGTCCCCCGAACTGTTTCAGCACAGTGTTGGGTACATGCTCCAGGAGGATGCCCAGCGTTTCGAAGGGTCTGATGATGAAACCCAGCTAGAGGAAGGCAGTAGCGTGAGAGCAGACAGAGGGGATGCTGAAGAAGGACACCAATCTGGCAGTCATGTTCCAGCAGCTGCAGCATACTGCCAGATTGGCTCCAGTGATGAGGAGGGAGGGGATGATGAGGTCACTGACTCCACGTGGGTGCCTAATAGGAGAGAGGAGGAGGAGGAGGATGAGGAGGAGGCACATCTCCAACGAGGCAGGATGCCCTTTGGTGGCCAGCGTAAGGGCAGTACACCGACGGAATCACACCGCAGAGCTCCGCCTGTGCAGGGCGCTGCCTCTGCCCGTCATTCAAAAAGTTCTTTGGTGTGGGCCTTTTTTGAGGCGAGTGCATCAGATCGCACAGCTGCTGTTTGCAACATATGTCTCAAGCGTATATCGCGTGGCCAAAACATCAGCCGCTTGGGTACCACATGCCTGACCAGACATATGTTGACCTGCCATGCAGCTCGTTGGCAAGCCTACCTCAAAGACCCACACCAAAGAACAAAGCGGACCTCTCCTTGCACCGCATCAGCTGGGATCTCCAACCCCACTATAACTTCAGTCCTCTCTGAAACATGCACTGAGAGGAATGAAGGTGTAGAATTAGGTGTGTCACAGCCAAGTACTTGCGCCCACTCTGCTAGCAGTACACCGACGTCCGATTCTAGCAGGCAAATTTCCCTGCCCCAGCTGCTGGACCGTCGAAAGAAGTTCACTCCCAGCCATCCACATGCCCAGCGGTTGAATGCTAGCTTGGCTAAATTGCTAGCGCTTCAACTGCTGCCTTTTCAGTTGGTAGACTCGGCCCCCTTCCGTGAGTTTGTGCAATGTGCAGTTCCTCAGTGGCAGGTTCCCAAACGCCACTTTTTCTCACGGAAGGCTATTCCGGCTCTCTACCGGCATGTGGAAGGCAATGTCTTGGCCTCGCTGGACAGGGCGGTCAGCGGTAAGGTGCATATTACCGCTGACTCATGGTCCAGCAGGCATGGACAGGGACGTTACCTTTCTTTCACGGCCCATTGGGTCACTCTTTTGGCAGCTGGGAAGGATTCAGGACAAGGTGCAGTAGTGTTGGAGGTTGTCCCACCGCCACGCCTCCAAAATGCTACTACTGGTTGTGACACACCTCTCTCCTCCACCCCCTCCTCTTCTTCTTCCTCCATGGCCTCTTCCTGTGGTTTGTCCTATGAACCAGCGGTGCTCCGTAGCCGTTCACGGGGCTACGCAAGTACGCAGGCAAAAAGATGCCATGCCGTGCTTGCGCTGGTGTGTTTGGGGGACAGAAGCCACACTGGGGCAGAGGTCCTGTCTGCTCTGCAGGGCCAGGCCGAGAGGTGGTTGACGCCACGCCAGCTTAAGCCAGGAATGGTGGTTTGCGACAATGGCACCAACCTCCTCTCCGCCCTCCGACAGGGACAACTGACCCATGTGCCCTGTGTGGCTCACGTCCTTAACCTGGTGGTGCAGCGCTTCTTGGGCAGGTACCCGGGCTTACAGGATGTCCTGAGGCAGGCCAGGAAAGTCTGTGTGCATTTCCGCAGATCTTATAATGCCAGTGCTCGCCTGGCTGAGCTGCAAAAGGAGTTGAACCTGCCCAAGAACCGCCTTATATGTGACATGCCCACCAGGTGGAACTCAACGTTGGCCATGCTGCAGCGGCTGCACACGCAGCAGAGGGCCATCAATGAGTACCTGTGCGACTACGGCACCAGGACAGGGTCAGGGGAGCTTGGTTTTTTTTCTCCACGCCAGTGGGGCATGATCAGGGATGCATGCACTGTCCTGGCACCATTTGAGGAGGCCACGAGGATGGTGAGCAGTGACAGTGCATGCATCAGTGACACTGTACCTCTTGTCCACCTGTTGGAGCACACGCTGCGTGGAATAATGGACAGGGCACTTGAGGCAGAACAGAGGCAGGAAGAGGAGGACTTCCTTGCCTCTCAAGGCCCCCTTTACCCAGACAGTGTTCCTTCTGTCCCACCCATCGCACAGGAAGAGGAGGAGGAGGAGGAGGAGGAGGAGGAGGAGGAGGAGGATTGTGTCAGCATGGAGGTGGAGGCTGGCACTCAGCATCATCAGCAGCAGTCTTTTAGGGATGATTTACAGTCCCAAGAAACCAGTGGACTTGTACGTGGCTGGGAGGAGGTGGCTGCGGATCATGTCGTCCTTAGTGACCCAGAGGACTCCGGAGCGAATGCCTCAGCAAACCTACGCTGCATGGCCTCCCTGATCCTGCAAAGTCTGCGGAAGGATCCTCGTATTCTTCGGATCAAGGAGAGGGACCATTACTGGCTGGCCACTCTCCTTGATCCACGGTACAAGGGTAAGGTTGCGGACCTTATGTTACCGTCGCAGAGGGAGCAGAGGATGAGACAACTCCGGGAGGCCTTGCAGAAAGGTCTGTGCAACGCGTTCCCAGAGACTGGGAGGTTGCAAACTCCTGGTCCTGGACAACGAGTTGCTGAGGCTTCGGCCAGTCAAAGAAGGAGCGGTGGGGAAGGTGGCCGTCTGACCGATGCGTTCAGACAATTCTTTAGTCCGCAGCCCCAAAGTATGATCGGTTCCAGCAACCATCGCCAGCGTCTGATAAACATGGTGCAGGAATATCTAGGGGCAAGGTCAGACTTGGACACCTTCCCCACCGAAAATCCTCTGGCTTACTGGGTCTTGAGGATGGATCACTGGCCAGAGCTTGCACAGTATGCAATTGAGCTACTGGCCTGTCCTGCATCCAGCGTTCTTTCGGAACGCACATTCAGTGCTGCTGGAGGATTTGTCACGGATCACAGGGTGCGCCTGTCCACCGACTCGGTTGATCGACTGACTTTCATCAAGATGAACCAGTCTTGGATCACCACCAGCTACCACACACCTGATGCTGATATAACAGACTAATTGATTTTAACATGTCACATCCCTTCAAGACTGATGCTGATGCTGAGTGCCTGTGCTGTTATGTTGACTGGCTATCCTCCTCCTCCGAGTCCTCAATGATACGATTGATGATGATAGCTTGTAAGATCATTTTTGTTTATGGGTGCCGCCACCAGTGCCTAACGCCCAATTTTTCAGCCCCTGTTTAACAGGGGCGTGTAATTACAATTTTTGAAGCAATACTTTGCAACAGGGCTCATTGCTGTGCTCCAAGTACAGTATCTGTGAGGAGTTGCAGTGTTGTGCCACCAGTGCCTAACGCCCAATTTTTCAGCCCCTGTTTAACAGGGGCGTGTAATTACAATTTTTGAAGCAATACTTTGCAACAGGGCTCATTGCTGTGCTCCAAGTACAGTATCTGTGAGGAGTTGCAGTGTTGTGCCACCAGTGCCTAAGGCCCAATTTTTCAGCCCCTGTTTAACAGGGGCGTGTCATTACAATTTTTGAAGCAATACTTTGCAACAGGGCTCATTGGTGTGCTCCAAGTACAGTATCTGTGAGGAGTTGCAGTGTTGTGCCACCAGTGCCTAAGGCCCAATTTTTCAGCCCCTGTTTAACAGGGGCGTGTCATTACAATTTTTGAAGCAATACTTTGCAACAGGGCTCATTGCTGTGCTCCAAGTACAGTTGCTGTGAGGGGTTGCAGTGTTGTGCCACCAGTGCCTAAGGCCCAATTTTTCAGCCCCTGTTCAACAGGGGCATGTAATTACAATTCTTGATCTAATAATTCACAGCAGGGCCCATTGCTGCACCCACCAAGAGTAACTGTCAGGGCTTACAGTGTTGTGGCACCAGCACCACCATCAAAGGCCCAATTTTTACTACCACTGTTCAACAATTATATGTAATTAAAATTCCTGATATAATAGTTGACAGCAGGGCGTTCCAGCACCAACCAAGAGTAACTGTGAGTGCTTACAGTGTTGTGCCAACACCAACAACTAAGGGGCCTATTTCTGCAGAGTATATACGGCAGGTCCCTACTTTCAAACATCCAACTTACAAACGACTCCTACTTGCAAACGCAAGAAGACAACAGGAAGTGAGAGGAAATCTACCACTAGGAAGGAAAATTCTCTCCTGTAAGAATAAATATGGGAGAAAGGTGTCTCCTCTGTACTGATGCTTTATCAGCAATCCTTGTTTCAAGAAAAACACCACATTTCAAAAACAGTTGTCATTGGGACGGAAAGTGAGGTGAAATGTTCTGAACAGGGGCACAGACAGCAAAACAAATGTTACAGGGGTGATAACCCTTACCTATGTTTTCCAAAAAGTTTAAAAATAGATTTTTGGTCTGGAGCTACACTTCAACAATGTACCTGTTCAAAATTACAAACAGACTCTACATAAGAACAAACCTACAGTCCCTGTCTTGTATGCACCGCCTGTATAGGGCTGTTCAGAGTATATAGGGCCTTTTTTATTTTATGTGCGGGGTTCCCCTTAATATCCATACAAGACCCAAAGGGGCTGGTAATGGGCTGGGGTAGGGGGGGGGTCATGGGGTAGCTATGCCATTTTTCTTAAAGAATTTCATCCATATTACCGGGACCAGACATTACATTAAAGCCGCAAGCAGTTTTAAATGGCTTTTTTTTCCTTTAGAAGTGTCATTTTGTGCAGGGACAGTTCTAAACACGAGAAACACGTGGCACTTCACAGGCATACTTTAGACACCCCCCAGGTACGATATTTAAAGGAATATTTGACTTTTTTTTTTCACTTTATGCATCATTAAAATGACTGCTCCCGAAAAACGACCGTTTTTAAAACTTCTTTTTGCATTGATACATGTCCCCTGGTGCAGAACCCGGGTTCCCAAACCCTTCTTAGGACAATAACATGCATAATAGTTGTTATAATTAGCACTTTAGAATTCGAACGTTCGCATCCATTGTATTTAATAGGGTTCTAATGTTCGTTCGAACTTTCGGTCCGTTCGCGGGTTCTGGTGCGAACCGAACGCGGGGGTGTTCGGCTCATCACTACTTCTGAAGGACCCCTCAAAGGTGGCCCGATTGGTCCATAAAGAATGGGACAAGTTACAGGTGCATCAAGGGGTGGTCTACCGAAGGGGCCCCTCTGATGACCCGGAAGAGAAGTGGCAGCTGTTTCTGCCGGAGAAATACAGAAGAACTGTTCTGGCTGCCTTACATGATAATCATGGCCACTTGGGGGCCGAACGAACATTTCAGCTTGTGAGGGATAGATTCTATTGGCCCTGCATGCGAGCTGAGGTGGAAGAGTACTGCCACTCCTGTGCTCGCTGTATTCAGAGGAAGACACTGCCACGTCAAGCTGCCCCAATGGGCCATCTGCAGAGCCAGGGACCCTTGGACTTGGTGTGCATTGACTTTCTCTGTCTAGAACCTGACTTAAGTGGACAAGGAAATGTTCTGGTGATAACCGACCATTTCACCCATTATGCTCAGGCCTTTCCAGCCAAAGACCAGAAGGCCTCCACCGTAGCCAAAATCTTGGTGGAAAAATACTTTGTGCATTACGGGTTGCCACAGCGCCTGCACTCAGACCAAGGGAGAGACTTTGAGAGTCGATTAATTAAGGAATTGCTGGACTCTTTGGGTATCAAGAAAACCCGTACTACCCCTTATCACCCCCAGGGTGATGCTCAGCTGGAGAGATTCAACAGGACTCTGTTAAATATGTTGGGGACTCTGAGTAGCGAGCAGAAGCAGCATTGAAGCAGACACATAGCAGCAATAGTGCATGCTTACAATAGTACCACTAGCGATGCCACAGGGTACTCTCCATACCGCCTAATGTTTGGCAGGGAAGCAAGACTGCCTGTGGATCTGGCATTCGGCATATCAACGGATCACACTTCAGCCACCTCACATAAGGGATATGTGGAAAGACTGAGGAAGAGTTTGAAGCTAGCTTTTGAACAGGCCTTTTGAACAGCCAAGTGGCATCAGAGCAAAGAGGAGCCCGGAACAAGAGGAACTTTGACCTCAAAGTTCGAATCCAGGACTTGCAGCCAGGAGACAGAGTGCTGTTGCGAAACCTAGGAGTTGCAGGGAAGCATAAATTAGCAGACAGATGGAGACCTGAACCATATGTGATCTGTAAGAAGTTACCAGACCTGCCGGTATATCAGCTAAAGCCAGAGGGGAAGATAGGGCCGCTGAAGACATGGCACAGAAACCACTTACTTCCACTTTCAGAAGCGGTTCGGATACCTCCTGTAGAAGATTCCCCTGGGCCATCATCGAGCTTGGATACACCTAGGCCCAACACTCGGTCTCAGGTGTCTCAGTCTGGAGAAATTGATGTCTCTAAGAAGAGCTTGGATGGTTGTGGCCCTCTCAGGCCTCGGAGCCCATGTCTATAGATCTTCCACCCTCTGAAGGTACTGTGGATAGTACATTGAATGTGGAAGCCACTGAGTTTGTTCCGTCTAGCCCTCTGTCTGAAGAGTGGGAAGATGCCACATGGTCACCTTCTGCTGATCATCAAGGTTACTCTCAACACCTTCCTGCACCTGATTTGGATGTATCGGAAGCATTGGAACCCAGTGTACCAACTTCAGAAGAAGAGCATGTGGCGGATGAAACAGTCACCCCAAGAGAACAGAGAGCCAAGAGAACCATTCGTCCTCCTCGGAAGTTAACCTATACCCAGATGGGGGAAGTTCAGAGGATACAGTGACCACTGCTCGAAGAACAATACCAACATCTGGTCCCTCCACTGTGCATTTGGTGGAGGGCAACCCCAGCTCACTTTCTGGCACAGTTAGGCAGGCCAACCCCATTGATGTGACCAGTGGGCAGGACAAGCTCCCTTCCCCGTTTTGGTGGGAGTTTCCTCTGCCAACTTCTCTATCAGCCCTTAATGAGTTTGTATTTTCCTACTGTTGATACTGTCTTTGGGGACCAAAGATTTCAAGTGGGGGGAGTGTGTAGCGGGGTATCGTTTCCTACCCACAGACTACAGTTCCCAGCATGCTTTGCGGCACCCAGGGTGCAATTCCCAGCGCAAGGACTGCTGGGGTGGACTTTAAAAGGGGAAGGAGGATCCTCTCTCTTTCTCTTTGGACGCCGCCCTCCCTGCAAGAGGATCCCTGCACTCACCTGCTGCGTGTGCAAGGCCTGAAGCCTGGGCCTTGCAGTTGTTGCAGAGAGCCCTTCCGCTCCACCGAGGAGCCTGCAGAGCATCCGATCTACCTGAGGTGCCACCATCTTCTGGAGGACCGAAGATCCGGCGCATCGTTGGCACTGTGAAGCGACTCACAGTAGCGGAGATACCGGACAGGAGTCGATCCGGTCTGGTGAGAGAGCGCCAGCTCAGAATCGCATCTGATTAACTTTGTTGCCTACTAACTTTGCCTAGGCCCATCAGTGATTGCAGTTATATTCTAGAGAGACTGTCTGATGAACTGAGTTTGTTAGTCTCTCCAGCTTTACCAAGTTAGTGATCTTCACTATCCCTTTGGATTACAGTTTGTTCTTTATGTGCACCACAGAGAGTTGCTAGCGAAGATTCTTCCATAAACTATACCCCAAGTTATAGTCAGGCCTGACTGGGTAGTATAGGACATTGCTGGGCCCCATTTTTTCTCACGAGGGAGGATAGCTGCAGCGGGGTTATTATATTACCATTGCATTGCTGAATGTTATACCCTTTAATGTGTACACCTATATTGCAGGGATCTGCATTAAATATTGTATACAAATTACCTTTTATACTTTTACCAATAGTAAAAAGTTATAGTTAAGTAATTTGGTTTTCAGTGTCAATTACTGCGCTGGGATATAAAGGGGTTGTGCCATATAACAGTATAGATATAGTCACATGTGCACTATAATTAGGTTGGTGTTTAGCGCATCAATTTGTTTAATCAATAGATATAGTACAGTTATACCATCCTCCCCCTTTCCTAACTGTGCCACGAGAGATTAGAGCCGATTGCCAGGGGTTGACAGAGGTGCATTACAAGGCCCAAAACAAACAAGCAGCCCTCTTAAACTGAGGGTATCGCTACACGTATAATGAGGAAACATTGTATCCACTGTGCCTTAAGACCCGGTTCACACAGGGGCGACTCCGGACGCGACTTCTGGTCGCCCCGAGTTGCCCCAAGTCACGCTACTTTTAAAAATAAAGTGAATGGAGCCGTTTTAATGTACATGACTGCAGTTGCTCCGACTTCAAAAAAGGTTCCTGTACTACTTCAATCCGACTTCTAGGCGACTGCTAGGCAACCTGTACCCATTGATTTCAATGGAAGTCGCTCAGAAGTCGGATCCCCTGTCTTAACAGAAGCAACTTTCCTGGAAGAGAACATACATTTCTCAGGCAAACCCCTCCCTCCCCCTCCCTCCCACAGAGCTGATTCTTGTTTTATTGGCCACTGGAATGTCTCCTGTCCTGCAGGCAACTTGAAGTTGCCTTGTAAGTAGCTCCAGGTCGCGCTGTGATTCATACTCAAGTCGTGTCCAAGTTGCCTTGTAAAGTCGTGCTGGAAGTCGTGTTGCCCCTGTGTGAATGGGGCCTTAATAAAACCCACTTCATGCTACGGGAGTGTCAGTGAGTTGGGGTTCAGTTAGGGCAGGTCACCACTAGGAGTGGCAAAAAGACCCATCTATCCAGTGGCCCTTTAGAGGGTAGAGCTACACTTGTTATATGACTTGTCATTTTGTACTGTAGAAGGCAGCAGAAGAATACAGTTTCATGTTCCATGCAGTTTTGGATAGATATGGTCAATTTTCCTTCAATTTTCATACTATGTGGCTAGCTGTTTACAGGACATGGTCACTGAGTCACTCAAAACCACCCACAGAGCTTGTTGTACACATGGAAAAAATACTTAGGTCCAAAAAATGACAGTTGGTGCATTACATCTATTACCATTTACCATCCTCGTCAGTGAAAACATATTTTTATTTTTTTTCAATACAAACGTTTTTTTTATTGGGTATAGACAGAAAAAAAAAGCACATATCTTATCGGGATGCAACCCACTCATATAACATAAAAATTACATTGTGACATATAATATCGAGAGGAAAAGAGCATAAGAGGATCAGTCACAGGGGCAGAAACTAAATGTGTTACTCGAGGTCAGGCCCAGTGACAGCCCGTCAGGTGCATCCCAGGGTTCAAACAGAAATAAAATTCTATCAATGCTTAAAATAAATCAAGAAGGAAACAGGATTAGAGGGGAATAAGGGAGAATTTCCATGAAAGGATAAGAAAGAAGGGAAAGAAAGATTAGGGAAAAGAAAAAGCTCAGACAGGTATATGTGTAGAAAGGGGACAACAACCTGTTGAAAACTCAACTTTAATCTGCTACTTCTGGTTTGAATAATTCGACCGACCCAGTATCAAACAAAAAGAAAAAGTAGAGGATGTACTCCTCGTCGGGTTGGGATCACATGTCCCGACCATCTCCTAGCATCCCCAGGCCCAGGGCCCAAAGGAAACGGGAGAACATGGGGTACCCATCCGACCACACAGAGGCGGCCACCCCAGAGGTAGTGCGTTGGTCACAGTATAGCCGCTCCTGTCGACCACGCCGCCCATTTATTATGGAAGGTCGGCATGGTGTCCATGATAGTGTGATAGATCCTTTCCATAAGACGGATAGACTCCATCCGCTGGAGTACCTGTGTCCATGGAACCGACTGGGACCGCCAATTCAAGGCTATGGCCCAATGAGTTGCACAGAATAGGGTATTCACTAATCTCTGGGTATGGGGAGGCAGACCCGGTATAGTGGCAAAGAGCAAACACATCGGGGCCGTCAGGTCTAGGATGGTGCCCGCAATCTGCGCCACCCTGGATGCCACCCGGCTCCATAGGTGCCTCAGATGAGGGCAACCCCAAAACGTGTGCAGAAGGGTGCCAGGGCTCTGACAGCCCCTAAAGCACGTCTCCCGAACTGTAGGGTAGTATTTATGAACTCTATCTGGAGTGAGGTACCACCTCGTATGTAGTTTAAGTACTGTCTCCTTAGTGGCTATGGAGCGGGTACATCTGTGCATATTCTGTAGCATGTCGCTCCAGTCTTCTGGGGGGAATGCCACACCCAGGTCCGATTCCCAATGGGTCATAGCAGAGGACTTAACTGGCAGCTGAGAATCATTTAGTGACATATATATCGTAGAGATCGTTCCCTTGCCTCTAGCACCATTCTGGCAGATTGTTTCATACTGGGATAAGTTGGATCTAGTGTTCAATGTGAATAGGGATTCGAAAAAGTGCCTAATTTGTAGGAATCTAAAGAATTCCGTTCCCGGGGCTTCGAACTGCTCTTGGAGTTGTGTAAATGAACAGAAATGTGTGCCTTGCGATAGTGCTTTTAATGTCAGGAGGGAGTTTTGTACCCACCAATGGAAGCTCTCAGGGGCTCGGAAAGCAGGGGGAAAACTGGGCGATCCCAGGAAGGTGGACAGGGGGGGTCTGCCAGACCTAAGTTTAAATTTGTGGTGATATAGGGACCAAAGGTGTATTGTTTGACCCACTACCATGTTTAGCATGCCCAGTTCCCTGGGCTTAAGGCCCGTCTGCCAAAGAAGTCCCGGAAGGTAGTATGGGCAGACAGAGGACATTTCAAACTGTAGCCAGGGGATGTTGTCTGGTGCGGCATGCCACTGTGCCGTCTGGGCCAACCTGGCCGACAAGTAATACAACCAGATGTTAGGTAGCCCTAACCCCCCCTGTGAAGAGGGTCTGTGTGTGATAAGACCGCCATACCTAGGATGTTTATTGTTCCATAGAAACCCATTAATCTCACGTTGGATCTGCAACAGAGTATGTCGTGAGACATAAAGGGGGAGAGCCCTAAAGAAGTAAAGCAATTTCGGTAAAATGGACATTTTTACGGCTGTGACTCTGCCTAGGAGGGTGATGTGGAATGTAGACCATAGGCGTAACCATTGTCTGACTTTGGCGAAGATCTGGGGGTAGTTAGCGTTATATAATTCTCTTAGGGTGGGGGCTAGACGAATCCCGAGGTATTGGAGGGTTTTATTTGATACTGAAAAGCCAAAAGAAGATTTAAGGGCAGAGGTGACTCTGGGAGGGATATTGACAGGGAGGGCCGAACACTTGGAGAGGTTGACACCAAGGCCCGAAAAAGTGTGAAAGGATTGGAGAGTAGAGATTAAATTAGGAAGGGAAGTAACTGGGTCCTGGAGGAATACAAGGATATCATCCGCGTATAGGCTCACCTTATACTCCCCATTCCCCTTCTGATACCCCCTAATGTTCTGGTCTGTGATGATCGCCCTCGCCAAAGGCTCCACGGCCAGGGCAAACATCAAAGGGGACAGAGGGCAGCCCTGGCGTGTTCCCCTGCCCAGGGGGAAGTAATCCGAAGTGCAACCTGGGAGCTTAACGCGTGTGTGAGGATTGTGGTACAGTGCCCTAAATCCATGCACAAACTCCCCTGAAAAACCAAACCTAGTCATGACCGCGTCCATATATGGCCACAGGACACTATCAAAGGCCTTGTGTATATCCAGGCCCAGCAGAAGAACCTTGCGGGAGAATAGCTCCGCATCCTGGATAATGTCCGTCGCCAAGCGGATGTTGTCTGTGATTTGCCTAGAGGGGATGAATCCGGTTTGTTCGGGGCCAACCAGGGTGGAAATTATGGGGGCCAGTCTATCTGCAAGAACACGACCTAGAATCTTAATGTCATTGTTAAGAACCGAGATTGGTCTGTAATTCTGGGGGAGGGAGTGATCCTTGTTAGGTTTAGGGATTAGGGTCATATTGGCTGCAAGCATTTCCTCTGGAAGTGAGTGGCCTTGCAATATGTGGTTGATTAATTTAGTCAATTTAGGGGCCAACGTACCTGCAAATTTTTTATAGTAAGTCGCCGTGTACCCGTCTGGGCCCGGGGCTGTTGACGCTTTGAGCGACTTAATGACTGTCAGGACCTCCAGGTCTGTGCATGGGGCGTTCAAGTTGGTCAGTTGTTCGTGTGTCAAAGTCGGAAGTTGGATGGAGTTCAACCAGTCCTCAACTCCAGCAGGGGGGAGAGAGGCTGGCGCAGATAGTAGGGAGCTGTAGAACGCGGTGAAAGTGTCAAGTACCTCCTTGGGGTGGGAGACCAGCTGGCCCGAGGTGTTACGCAATTTGTAGATATGGGTGGGCTGAAGGGAGTGATGTAGTTTACGTGAGAACATGGCCGAGGCCGCGTTTGAGTGCAATAGGAATCTCGCTTTGGCCCATCTAATAGATTTTTCAGTGTGGTCTGAGAGGATAGAATCCAATTCCACCCTCTTCTGGTCAATTTGTCTAAGAGTGTCCGGGGCGTGGGATTGTGCGTGTATATGGTACAGTTTTGCAAGGTCAGCAGTTAGGGTCTTAATTTTGGCTAACTTCTGTCTCTTCTTAATGGTGGCCAACTCTATCAGTCGGCCGCGAAGTACTGCCTTATGGGCTGCCCAGAGAATAGAGGGGGTGGTGCCTTCTACATCGTTCAGTCTGAAGTACTCTTCCAACTGATTCGCTACTTGTGTGGCTATGTCAGGGTCCGTCAATAGGGAGTCATTAAGCCTCCAGGAGGCTGTCAGGGGGGAAATGCCTACATGTGAAGTTTTAAAGGAGACCACCAGGTGGTCTGACCATGGGCATGGGTGTATAGTGGCCGCTGTGGAGTTGGCAAGTAAAATTGGGGAGCTGAAAATGTAATCTAGCCTTGCATAGCTCTCGTGGGGGGCTGAGTAATGTGTGTATTCCCTAGCTCCTGTATTGAGGGCCCTCCATGTGTCAATAAGTTGGAAAGTCTCCAGGGACCTCACTAGGGATTTGGGGAAGGCCTTAGATGAGTGGGTAACCTTGCTTCTGTCCAGTGTGGAATGGGCGACTAGATTGAAGTCCCCACCCACTATCATGTGTGGAGAAGTATATCTGTCCAAAATTCGGGTGAAGGACCTGAAAAAGGAACCCTGAGCAGTATTGGGGGCGTACACATTGGCGACTGTAAAGGATTTGCCCTGGACATCACCTTGGAGTATCAAAAACCTGCTATCCGGGTCCTTGTAAACATGTTTGACATCAAAATGTACATTATTTCTGACAAATATGGCTACCCCTCTGGCTTTAGAGCTATACGTGGTATGGTAATGTAACTTAAATGACTTGTCAAAATAATTGGGGTGAGACAATGCCGAAAAATGAGTCTCTTGCAGGAGGACAATGTCCGCCCCCAATTGCTTATAATCTCGAAAGGCCTTCCTCCTCTTTTGTGCGGAATTAAAGCCTCTGACATTATGTGAGATAACCTTCAAACCCATAATATGGTTGGAACAAATTTAGCTTGGGGTGAGGTTGGTGAGATAGGTGCGAATGTCAGCCGCACAACCCACAGGCCCAGCACCAAAGCGGGTCGCCAAATTCCTGGATCATAGATCGGGGGCACGGTCAGCAGGTTAAGTGTAGCAGTAAAACCAATAATATAACATTGATAACAGGAACATTGTAGGAAGAAAAAAAAAAAAGGCAAACAAACTAACAGGGGTCTGGATGGATAGGCCATCCAAGCCAGCATCAAATATTTCAAATGACTGAAAAAAAACAGTCTTCCGCGTGCACTCAATCTCCCCCAACACTGAAGGGGGGAGAGAGAGAGTGGCAAGAGTTCAGTACAAGGTCTCTCCCAAAACAAAAAAGGGAATGGTGGGAGAGAAGTGATTCTTGGATTGAACACTAACGTGGTTGGGGGGTAAAAGTTCCGGGCGGAAAACAGCAGGATCACGAGGACCGGAGACATAAAGGCTCGTTCAGAACCGAAAGGCTTGGGGGTCCAGAAATTGACAAGTCCAGCGAGACAGGCCAGGGGACATGGGGCTCCCGAACAAAAAATAAGGGGGGGACAGGTGGTACCGAAATCATATTTAGTACCTTGACCGCAAGCCTGCGGGAAGATCGTGTTGGAGCCGCGGAGAACTTCCACAGCTGTCCGCGGTCACGGGTTACGGTAGGCTCTGCGTCCCCTCTGAGGAGGTGGAGTGGCCCAGATTGGTGACGGGCGGGGGGTGGACGGGTGCCTTGGTGCTTGTTGAGGTTCGAGGAGGCCCAATTTGACCAGGATGGATTTACCTTCCAGGACCGTGGTGGCGGTGTATGTGGATCCGTTGTGTGGGACCGTCAGTTTGAATGGGAAACCCCATCTATAGCGGATCCGAGCAGTTTGAAGGACGGAGGTGATTTCTTTCATCTGTCGGCGTCTCTCCAGTGTGGTCGGGGAGATGTCCGGATATATCTGAATGGTGACCCCGTCCAGCTGTATACGAGGGGTGTTGCGGGAAGCTCGCAGGATCTCCTCCTTCACCAGGTAGTCTTTCAGGCACATCACCACATCCCTCGGAGGCTTCTCCGGGGGCGGTTTGGGTCGTAGGGCCCTGTGGAGGCGATCACATATGAATGCATTCACCGGTTGTCCTGGGAGGAGGGAGCGAAACAATCTCTCAGTGGCATCAGGCAGATCCAAGACTGTATCAGGCAGGCCACGCACTCTAATATTGTTCCTCCTGTTCCGGTTGTCTAAATCTTCCATACTATTCTGGAGCTGGACAACCGTGTCCGTGAGCAATTCATGGTCTTTGCGGAGGTCATCGTATGCGAGCTGGAGCTCATCATGCTTCACCTCCAGTACGTCTGTCCTCCCGCCCAGGGAAGCGATCTCCTGAGAGAGGGTATGGGTGGACTTGTGAAGCTCAGCCTGAAACTTGCGGGCAAGTTTTTCATACATTGTTGTCAGACTGTGGTCCAAGTCTGCCTTCGTGAGGTGTGGAGTGCACTCACTCAGCTCTGAAGTCACAGAAGGGGAAGCCATGGGCTCCGGGGCCTCCAGCATGGACGACTCCTGGTCAACGCCACTCTGGGACATCCTCGTTTGATCCCGGGCCCGTAGTAAATAATTCGTCAAGGACCGCTGGGCGGATTTCTGCTTATTATATTTTTTAATCGACGGCATGCACAACTGGTCCCTCTAGGGGTTCAGGGTGATTCAAGTAAGATTTGCAGGCAATATAACCCCCTTGGGAGTGCTAATGTCTCCGGTGCCCTCGGATCTCCTTCACTTAGCTGCCTGCCAGTTCCGCGCCGCGCATGCGCCCCCCCTTGCGGATGTGACTTTTAGTTCATCTTGTCACCTTAATACAGGTGAGGGGGTGAGGGGATCCTCCAACCATGGAGCACTGTCTCCTGGTGGGTTCTCACAACAGCCCAAGGGAAAGTCGGCAGAGGACCGGGTTGTGAGGGTAGTGGCAGGCCAGGAGTCTCGGTTCAGGCAGGGGACGACTTATGGGGAGTTCAAAAACCAGGATGGGAGGAAGTCTCTTCTGATGGTGACCCCTGGGGACGTTCTTTCAGGCAGGGCTACTTTAAAAGTGTTGAGGGTGGTGAAACATCTGCAGAAGGATAAGGGAGAGCTCTGTAAATTTGAGGCCGGGTGAAGCAAGATGTCCGCCTGACAGCGTTATGGGAACCGGGCCGCAGACGAATCCCACTAATAGGAAGGAATCCCACCTTAGTCCTCTACAAGAGCACCGACTTTTGTAGAACTGTTAGCCGAGGTAGAGGGACAGGGTCTTTAATCTGCTGCAGGGGGACTATGGAGATCGCAGAGGTGTACCAAGATGGCCGCCGTATGCTAGCAGCACAGACTTTTGTATGAAGGTAGTAGATAGCCTTATGCATATATTGGGGAGAAGTGATGGATAGTTTCCCCAGCTGAGGCAGGGACCAGGAAGAGTGACTGGGTACCGGAGATCTGCAGATGTGGCCCGGCCGCGGCCTGCTCCCGCGGGGTACTGCCTCAGGAAACACCGCGGACTCCCAGGCCCGACTAGGCCGCACCGACCGCGGCCTCCACGAATGCCCCCGAGACGTAGCTCTTGCTCCGGATCACTAGAGGTAAGTGGATGGGTGTCAGGGAGGGACGAGAGCTGGTCCCTTACCTCAAATTCAGCCGCAAACAGGTTATCTCCGGGAGGCCTCGGGCCTGCAAGATGGCGGCGGCCCCGGGCACTGGATGCCGTCAATCTCGGGAGACCTCCGGTGTCCCCCGGCCGAATTGTCCGAAGATAAGGGTGTGGGATACTGCAGGGGGTCTAGCTGGATGGGATGGTATGCTTTGTAAGCGTGGATGGGCGATACAGCGTTCCGATGGTGATGGATGGGACCTGGAGCTCCTCTAGGAAACGTCCGCCGCCACTCACATCCAGGCCACGCCCCTGAAAACATATTTTTAAACCTTTTCTGTTTGTGTAGATAAAAACATCCTGGCTTCTAAAGTTATAATTATAGTAGTATAAGAAGTATTTTAGGAAAGGTAAATAGTTGTAGTTAAAGCGGAGATCCCACGAAAATAAATAAATATTAAAAGCCAGCAGCTACAAATACTGCAGCTGCTGACTTTTAATAAATGGACACTTACCTGTCCAGGGTGCCCGCTATGACGGCAGCCGAAGCCGAGCAATCGCTCGTCTCTCGGCTGCCCCCGCCGCCATCCTCGGTGAGGGAATCAGGAAGTGAATCGTTGCAGCTTCACTGCCTGGTTCCCTAGTGCGCATGCACGAGTAGCGCGGCACGTCCTCACTGGTCCCCGCTGTCTCCTGGGACCAGTGTGTTTATCAGAAGACAGCGGGAGGTGGTGCGAAGAGGCGTCACTCCCGCGGGAGTCTATTCCCGGAAGTGGGTGCAAATACCTGTATTAGACAGATATCTGCACCCCTCCCCCCTGAAAGGTGCCAAATGTGACACCGGAGGGGGGGAGGGTTCCGAAAAGCAGAGGTTCACTCTTTGTGTGGACCTCTGCTTTAAGAGGGTATAAGCCATTGCAAGAAGCAGGGAGATGGTAAAGGGGTATAGGCAGTTGACAGGGCGGCAACTTTGAGACTGCAGATACTTTTGACTGCTCTCTCTGAAGCTGAAGAATTTATTTTAGATAAAGCAAGTATACCTAAATAAGTAGAAAAAAAACAAACATTCCAGAGGTAAGCTAGCAGAAACAAATCAAGACTGAACACTCAGTTTTTGCATAAACGCAAACAATACTAGTTTTTAAGGTGTGGTAACACTGATACTGTAAAGCAGGGCTGCCAATTATATTCTGGCTTGACAATCTAGAAAATCATTTACCTATATAATAGCCTCTATAGAACAGGTTGGGTCATCCTAAATATCAGTTTTTAAATACAAAATTATATTTAGGTTTCCTATTGGCCACTGCTGAGATGAGAGTCCTGGACTATGAATGTGGTTGGTGGTTCTGCCAACCATTGTTACAATGATATTGGCTATTGAGGTCTCACTACTACAGGCCATTTAAGACCTACTGATAGCAGTCAGAAAGCTTATCTAACCAATAGTGTTAGGTTGTGGTATTCCTGCACCAACAGGGTAATTACTCCTGTCATCTCTTATGAGGTCTTCTAGATTAGAGCGGAGTTTCAGCCTGTAAAAAAAATAATTAAAAGGCATAAGCTACAAATACTGTAGCTGCTAACATTTAACCCCTTAACGACCGTTCACGGCATATATACGTCGGCAGAATGGCTCGTACAGGCACAATCACGTACCTGTACGTGGCCCTTTAACTGCCTGCCGTGTGGTCGCGCGCGCACCGCCGGCGGCGCGCTCGCGACCCTGCAGTCATTCCCGTGAGTCGGACCGCGTGTCTCACTGAGGGATGTAGACACAACATCTCCTCGCTCGCCTACTGACACTGTCACCGATCTCCGTTCTGTGTAATCAGAGCGGAGATCGGTGACGTGTCACTCGTAGCCACGCCCCCTAACAGTGAGAATCACTCCCTTAGGCATACTTAACCCCTTCAGCGCCCCTAGTGATTAACCCCTTCACTGCCAGTGTCATTTTTACAGTAACCAGTGCATTTTTATTGCACTGATCGCTGTAAAATTACAATGGTCCCAAAAATGTGTCAAAAGTGTCCAATGTGCCCGCCATAATGTCGCAGTCACGAAAAAAATCGCTAATCGCCACCATTACTAGTAAAAAAATATTTTTTTATAAAAATGCCATAAAACGCTACAACTTTTGCGCAAACCAATCAATGCAAAAGAAAAATCCCCCGGGGGGAGAGTGGGAAGAAACCCCCCCAGATAAAGAAGCCACGGGCGGACCACGCCGTATATGAAAAAATTGAATTTTATTGTAGAAAAATATGCAAAAAACACAAATTACTGACACTCAATTGAGTTTCAGTAATTTGTGTTTTTTGCATATTTTTCTACCAATAAAAATCGATTTTTTCATATGCGGCGTGGTCCGCCCGTGGCTTCTTTATCTGGGGGGGTTTCTTCCCACTCTCCCCCCTAGGGATTTTTATTTTAAACTGGCAGTGAAGCCTGCAGGCTTTACAGCCAGCTTGCTTCAGCGCATGTGCGAGTCGTGCTGCGCTTTCTGAATGGTTCCGTCGTCTTCTGGGACACACTCAGGTACCAGAAGGCAGCAGGGGGAAGGAGGAGGGGCCAATGCAAATGTAGAAATGATGTACCTCACCGCGGCGAGCTAGGACAAGAAGGGCAGCTTAAAAACAACAATAAAGGAACAAAACTATAAAAAAATAAAACAGGTATAAAAACGAGAGGCGTGCTTTATTGTTCAGAACCTAGTTGCATTTTAGCCTGGAACTAGCTTTATATAAACTATGTTATGTATGTGACTTGGATGGTGCACAAAACTGCCAGTGGCCAGTAGTCAATGGAAGAAATCTGGACCCAAGCATTCAAGGACAAATGAAAGCATGTATGCAAGTAAGTACCATTCTAATCTATTAAATATTTAGCTGCCTACAGAAATAATTATTTTGATGATATCATGTTAAACGGACATCTTCCAGTTGCTTACTCTAGGGGTAACCTTTGTCAAACCTATCCTGACATAAGTTTTCCCTAAGCCTCACTCAATTCTTATAAATACTAGCATGCATGCCTATTATAAACATCCTTTCTGGTCCTGAGTGAATGGGCCGAACACCCCTCCAGTTTGGTTCACGCCAGAACTCTTGAACATTGCAAATGTTCAGACCTGAAGTCTAGGGGACCCGAACTTGAAAAATCAAAAGTTCCCATTTTGAAGGTTTATATGCAACAACAAAAAAAAACGCGTAAAAAATATAATTTTTAGAGGAGCAGTGTTTTTAATGATGCTTAAAGTGAAACAATCAAAATGAAAAAGTCCTTTAAATATAGTCCCCCTAGTCTGCCTGTAAAGTGGCGCATCTTTGGCAGACTTTGGATGGAAACAACACATTTTTCCGCAACAGTGAGCAAGCCCTATGTGAAGAAGCCAAATTATAGTATACTCAGGTCAAGATTAACAATTTGTTTTCAGATAAAGTCTGGTGTCTCTTTTGCAGACTATGGATAGAAGTAACAGGTGCAGAAAAATTGGTCTTTGGGTGTTGGTGGTGCCTTCTAGTACATTTTAGTACCTTTTAGAGGTACTCTTGAGTAAAGCAAGAATTGGCCTTGCTGTAAAAAATATCAATTTGTGGAAAAATTGGTCTTTGGGTGTTGGTGGTGCCTTCAGCCTGTAACCTTATAGAGATACTCTTGATGAAAGCAAGAATTGGCCTTGCTGTAAAAGATTGAAACTTAATGCCCATGTCAAACATTTGCAGAAAAATTGGCCTTTGGGTTTTAGTGGTGCCTTCACACGTATCCCTATAGAGGTACTCTTGATAAAAGCAAGAATTGGTCTTGCTGTAAAAAAATGAAATTTGATGCACCTATCAAACAGGTGTGGAAAAAATGGTCCTTGGATGTTAATTGTGCCCTAGAAACCTATACCAAAAATTACTTCAAGATAAGATCAACATCCACAAAGCCAGGCAGCCTAGACAGTCTTGCAGAGATTTAAGATCCCAAAAACACCTAATCAGTGACATCAGCATCAGGGGCTTGATAGCTGCTAATCTAATTCATTTTGAGAAATGTCAGCCGGTCAACGGTGGATAGATGCGCTCTTTTATCTGTCACAAAACTTCTAGCAGCACTGAATGCCCTTTTGAAAAGCATGCTGGATGCAGGGCAGCCCGGCATCTCAATTGTATACTGGGCAAGTTCTGACCAGTGGTCTATTCTCATGACCCAGAAACCCAGTGGATCGTCTACTGGAACATTTCTGTTTCTTTTTCGTACATCACGGGACACAGAGCGACTTAGTCATTACTAATGGGTTATATAGTTTACCTTCAGGTGCTGGCACTGGCAACTTCCAAACCGGAAGTACCCTCCCCTATATAAGCCCCTCCCATCCGGGAGCACCTCAGTTTTTTGCCAGTGTCTAAGGTGTTGGCCAAAGAGTAACATGTGTTTTCCTGGGCTTGCGTACAGGTTCTTTTACGGGCCTTAGTAAGCTGTTCCGGATCCCACCAAAAAAGCTTCATAGCTAAACGGTCGGTACCCGGGCCTTGCAACAGAAGAGCAAGGTTTTGCCTGTAATGCCTCTCTTAGGAGGGCTGGACCCTGGGATCCAGAGCTCTGGTCATACCCACGACCAAGATGTTTTCTGTGCAGGGTGCTATACAGGTCCAGGGGAGTGGAATCTTTGGGAACCCGGTCCCTGAAGGTTTAATTACAATGCCTGCCGTGATAGGTGAAGTTTGGGCTTCTGTGGACCAAACAGAGTCCTGCGGCGGGGAACAGGTAAGTGGGGGCCCCCAGGAACTTGGTTCTATTGGGGGACCCCCAAGCCTAATTTGTCTTTCTGTCTGTTACCTAATGGTATTCCCGCTAATATCTGTGTATGCCTGTCTACTACTGGAAAATGTAAAATTTTAATAGTAGTCAAGAAAAAAAAAAAAAAAGAGGACCGCGGTACCTGTGTTAAACCACTAGAGGCCGCTGTGGTCAATTTTTTCTTGTCATGTGGATCTTTGGTTTTCTCAAGTCAAAAGATCCAGGCAGTTGGTAAGTTCTCTGTGGGAATCCACTTCCTCTGCCCTGTTGCTGCGCTCATCCACCACACAGGCCCTCCGGCAAAAAGGGCCCTGGCTCCTAGTCCCTGCTTGGTTTTGAAAAGGGCGCCAATGGCGCACGGGCGCGCGCGGGCGCGTGCACGCACCTCCTATGAAAAAAAAAGGGGCGGGACGGGTGGATGACGCTCGATGCGCGCCGCGGCGCTTCTGCGCATGTGCAGGCGTCCCAGCATGTGTAAAAGACACAGTACAAGTGTCAGCTGGATGCAAGCAGAGCTAGCAACAAAACGGTGGCACACAGAGGCGGTTGATGCAGGCATCCCCATAGAAAGACACTTTAGTGGACACCAGCTGGTATATAGCAGCAACTGTGTTAGACTATTACCAGCAAAATTGGTGTATGACGACGGGAATACCTCAGCTTTGTGCTTATAGGATATGTCGTCCAGACGCTCTGGAAATAAATCTTCCAAGAAGCGAAAGGGGTCTCCATCGGGCTCTGAGGATTTTGGGCATGCTGTACTGCGCCAATCTCCCCTGAAATTTCAGAGGTCAGTAGCCGTAGGAACCCCGCAGGAGTACCTGGTACTGCGGCTGTCCCCAGTCCACCTGCTCCTGTATATATAACAGAGGAGGTTTTATCCTCAACTCTGGGAGGATTGGAAGAGAGATTAACAGCATTGATCGCTGCTTCCCTGTCACAGGAAAAGCGCGTCCGATCTCCGTCTCCTCCTGCAGAGTGCCTGTTAGTGGAGGAACAGTCCCAGAGATCGACCTACCTGAAGGGGATCAGGTGATGGTTGATAAAGTTATAGAGGAATCAACAGTGGAAGAACCTTTCTCAGCATCTCAGGCTGAAAGATTATGGGTTCAGTCTCTGACTAACATGGTCCGAGCAGCATTTTAAATGCCTCTGGCGGAAACCATCAACCACTACTGTCTACTCGCTGGGGTCGCTGAAAGCTCCCCAGACTGTCTGTTCCTTCCCAATCCACCCTTTATTGGAAGGGCTTATTTACCAGGATTGGGAGCATCCTGTTAAAATATTTACTCCCCCCAAGAGATTTCCAGTGATCTATCCCATGGAGGATAAGTTCATAAAAAAAAAAAAATGGAGGGTCCCTACAGTGGACACAGCCATCTCTTGTGTAAATAAATCACTGACATGTCCAGTAGATAATGTTCCAATGTTCAAAGACCCAATAGATAAAAAATTGGAGTCTTTACTAAAATCTGCTTTCTCTACAGCAAGCATGGTGACACAACCTGCAGTAGCAGCGATTGGAGTCTGCCAAGCAATGAAAGATCAGTTGAAACAAGTCTTAAGGGACTTACCAGATCAGCAGGCTCTTGCCCTAGCTGACCTACCTAGAGCCTTGTGTTGCGGTGGACGCCAAAAAGGATACAATCCAACAGGCCTCCCGCTTTACGCTGTCTGTAGACATATGCGTAGGCTTCTATGGCTCAAAAACTGGTCTGCTGAAGCTCCCTGCAAGAAATTGCTGATTAGCTTCCCATTTCATGGAGAACGCTTATTTGGAGAAGATCTGGACAAATATATCCAGAAAACTTCTGCCGGTAAAAGTACACTCTTGCCGGTTAAGAACAAGGGTAGAAGTCCTTCTTTTAAGAGGCCTACTTCTCCAGTCCCTGGCACATCGGCTGTGAAAGCGGTTCCGACGGCCTCCGCAGTCAAATCCAGGGGGCAGAAATCAGGGACAATCACAGGGTAACAAGAAACCCTGGGTCAAGAGAGGTACAAAACCTCCCCCCAAGTCATGAAGGGTTGCCCCCACTCAATCGGGTGAGGGGAAGACTTCAGTTGTTCACAGAGACCATGGCGGGACACCATCAGAGACAGATGGGTGATCTCTGCAGTAAGTCTGGGATACAGGCTGGAGTTAAAAGACATTCCTCCTGCCCAATTTATGAGGTCAAACGTGCCAAGCGATCCCCAGAAGAGAGGATCCCTCCTTCTGGCACTAGAACAACTATTGCTCCAAGGGTAATCATGAGGTTCCCTTGGAAGAAAGCGGGTTCGGGTTTTACTCGAACCTTGTCACAGTCCCCAAACCAAATGGGGACGTGAGGCCCATATTAAATATAAAAGGGCTAAACAAGTTCCTACATATCAGGACTTTTTCGGATGGAGTCGATCCGATCGGTGGCCACCGCCCTACAAGGGCAGGAATGGTTAGCCTCGATCGACATAAGGGATGCTTATTGCATATTCCCATCTGTCCGGCCCACCAGAAATTTCTACGCTTTGCAGTAGAAGGGCGCCATTTTCAGTCCAGAGCCTTACCTTTCGGTCTGGCCACAGCACCACGAGTGTTCACAAAAATTCTGGCCCTACGATTGGCCAAACTAGGAACACAAGGTGTAACGATAATGGCATATCTAGACGACTTGTTGCTGATAGACCACTCAGTGGAAAAAAACAGAAGTGGTCGTTCACAAGACAATCAAGTATCTGGAATCTCACGGTTGCATTATCAACCGAGACAAGTCAGCCCCAAAAACCAGTCAAAAGTCTGGAATACTTGGGGGCTAAGACTGGATTCAAATCAGAGAAAGATTTTCTTACCTCCAGAGAAGGTGTCGTCTTTGAAAAATTTGACCCACTTAGTGGGTACAAAAAAGAAAACCATCTATACGCCTCTGCATGAGGCTGCTGGGAAAAATGGTGGCTTCATTCGAAGCAGTACCCTATGGTCAATTCCATTCAAGGAACTTGCAGAGGGCCATACTGTCAGCCTGGAACAAAAAAGTTCAGGCTTTAGACTTACCAATGTCCCTGTCCCCTTCCGTTCGCAAGAGCCTCCATTGGTGGTTGGTGCCCCAGAATCTGGAAAAAGGGAAACCCTTCAGTCCGGTTTCTTGGAAGGTGGTCACTACAGATGCCAGCCTCATAGGCTGGGGGGCAGTACTGGAGCAATGGTCTCTCCAGGGCAAGTGGTCAGAAGCAGAGAAGGCCCTGCCCATCAATCTCTTAGAGATACGAGCAGCCCGGTATGCCCTAGTAGCATGGACATCCAAACTCCAAGGGTCCCCTGTCAGAATTCAATCAGACAATGCCACAGCAGTGGCATATATCAATCACCAGGGTGGCACCAGGAGTCGTGCAGCCCAGAGGGAAGCGAATTGCATCCTGGAATGGGCAGAAAGATATGTCCCAGCCATATCCGCGGTTTTCATCCCAGGAGTGGAAAATTGGAGAGCGGACTTTTTAAGTCGCCAGCAATTATGCCAGGGGGAATGGTCCCTTCACCCCAAGGTTTTCCAGGCAATATGCCAGCGGTGGGGAACACCGGATGTAGATCTGCTAGCATCCAGATTCAACGCAAAGGTGGACAGATTTGTGTCTCGCACAAGGGATCCCCTAGCTTGCGGTTCGGATGCCCGAGTGTTCCCTTGGGATCAGTTCAAGCTGATATATGCATTCCCACCGCGATTAATCCGCAGAATCAGGGTAGAAAAGAAACCAGTGATTCTGGTGGCTCCAGCGTGGCCCCGAAGGGTATGGTACGCGGAGATTGTAAAAATGTCAGTGGGAAGTCCTGGGACCCTCCCACATCGTCCGGACCTGCTTTCGCAAGGACCGATATACTACCCTTCCTTACCAGCCCTAGGTTTGACGGCCTGGCTATTGAAGCCCACATTCTAAAAAAGAGAGGGCTCTCTAATCCTGTGGTATCTACCATGATCAATGCCAGGAAGCCGGTATCCAGGCAGATCTATTATAGGATCTGGAAGGCGTACATTACATGGTGTGAGGCCAAGAAATGGCATCCACGTAAGTACATAATAGGTAGGATTCTGGACTTCCTACAGTGGGCTGTACATAGGAAGCTTGCCTTGAGTACTATCAAGGGTCAGACGGCCTTGTCAATATTTTTTCAAAGGCCCTTGGCTTTGCTTTCATTAGTCAAAGCTTTTCATACAAGGAGTGATGCGTATTAGCCCTCCGGTTAGTATTCCCATATGTCCATGGGACTTAAACCTGGTTCTGTCGGTTCTACAGAAACAACCATTTGAACCATTACAGCATATTTCCTTAGTTCTTCTCACCAGGAAATTGATTTTCTTAGTAGCCATTTGTTCGGCTAAAAGAGTATCGGAATTAGCCGCCTTGTCCTGTAAGGAGCCATATCTGGTTGTCCATAAGGACAGAGTAGTATTACGTCCTCTTCAAGCCTTTCTTCCTAAGGTGGTATTGAGGTTTCATTTGAACCAAGATGTGGTTCTTCCTTCTTTTTTCCCCAAACCTAGCTCGGTAGAGGAAAAGTTATTGCATTCTTTGGATGTAGTAAGAGCAGTTAAAGCTTATCTAAAAGCCACTGCTCAGATTCGCAGAACGGATACATTGTTTATTCTGCCGGAAGGCCCCAGAAAGGGTCAGGCAGCATCAAAATCTACTTTAGCCAAGTGGATTCGACAGGTCATAATACAAGCCTATGGCTTGAGAAAGAGACCGCCTCCATTCAAAGTTAGGGCACACTCCACAAGAGCAGTTGGAACTTCATGGGCAGTGCATCACCAGGCCTCCCTGGCTCAAGTCTGTAAGGCCGCAACATGGTCTTCAGTACACACGTTTACTAGATTCTACCAGGTAGACGTTAGAAGTCAGGAGGATGTCGCCTTTGTGTTGCAGGCCGCAAAAGAGCCTCATGCCTGATGGCGCCCAGCTTATGTATAGTGTATCCCTCCCCTCATTTGGCATTGCTTTGGGACGTCCCATTAGTAATGACTAAGTCGCTCTGTGTCCCGTGATGTACGAAAAAGAAAAAGGGATTTTTATAACAGCTTACCTGTAAAATCCTTTTCTTGGAGTACATCACGGGACACAGAGCTCCCACCCCTCTTTTTGGGACACTTATTGCTTTGCTACAAAACTGAGGTGCTCCCGGATGGGAGGGGCTTATATAGGGGAGGGTACTTCCGGTTTGGAAGTTGCCAGTGCCAGCACCTGAAGGTAAACTATATAACCCATTAGTAATGACTAAGTCGCTCTGTGTCCCGTGATGTACTCCAAGAAAAGGATTTTACAGGTAAGCTGTTATAAAAATCCCTTTTTTTGCCCCTAGATAATCTTCCACTATATGATGCAAATGCTGCCGATGGGATCTTGAAGCTGACAGGCTTGGGCACCGAGGACTAAAAAAATTTGAAATGCATCACTGAGGCGGCCCCCTTCTCCACCGCTCCTCCTATGACCAACAGAAGCCTCAAAACTAGCTTTTCCATGAGACTGTAACCTATTGGATTCTGGAAAGGCGTTAAGTAAACTCCTCCTTAACCACTTAACAACCGCCTGTCGACAAATAACGTCGACAGGGTGGTTGCTTAACTCTGGAGGACGTTATATAACGTCCTCCCAGAATCGCGCTCCCACGCGCCCCCTGGTGCGCGCACACAGGAGTCTCCGTGACCGCCGGGTCCAGAGGACCTGGCGCATCACGGATCACGGTAAATCGCCGCTGATAGCGGGCGTTTACCACGTGATCGCTCCGTCAAATGACAGAGCGATCACTTGTAAACAGACCGGCGTCATGGGATGACGCCGGTTCCTCTCTCCCCTCTCTGTACCGATCGGTACAGTGTGAGAGGAGAGGGGAGGGAGCAGATCATGGCAGCAGCGCTGTGGACTGGATCTGTGACAATTGCAGCCACAGATCCAGCCATCCATCCATCCCTGCTCAGCCATCCCTGTGCAATACCCTTCCAATACTCTGCAATACCCTGCCCAATACTCTGCAATACCCTGCCCAATACTCTGCAATAACCTGTGCAATACTCTGGAATACCCTGTGCAATACTCTGCATTACCCTGTGCAATACTCTGCAATACCCTGCCAATACTATGCAATACCCTGCCAATACTCTGCAATACCTTGCCAATACCCTGAAATACCCTGCCAATACTGTGCCATACTCCGCAATACCCTGCCATACTCCGCAATACCCTGCCATATTCCGCAATACCCTGCAATACTCCGCAATACTCCCCAATACTCCGCAATGCCCTGCAATACTCTGCAATGCCCTGCCATACTCCGCAATGCCCTGCAATACTCCGCAATACTCTGCAATACTCTGCAATACTCCCCAATACTCCGCAATGCCCTGCAATACTCCGCAATGCCCTGCCATACTCCACAATACCCTGCAATACTCCGCAATACTCCGCAATGCCCTGCAATACTCCGCAATGCCCTGCAATACTCCGCAATACCCTGCAATACTCCGCAATACCCTGCAATACTCCGCAATACCCTGCAATACTCCGCAATACCCTGAAATACCCGGCAATACCCTGCAATACCCGGCAATACTCCGCAATACCCTGCAATACTCCGCAATACCCTGCAATACTCCGCAATACCCTGCAATACTCCGCAATACCCTGCAATACCCGGCAATACCCTGCAATACTCCGCAATACCCTGCAATACCTGGCAATACCCTGCAATACCCGGCAATACTCCGCAATACCCGGCAATACTCCGCAATACCCTGCAATACTCCGCAATACCCTGCAATACTCTGCAATACCCTGCAATACCCGGCAATACCCGGCAATACTCCGCAATACCCTGCAATACTCCGCAATACCCGGCAATACTCCGGAGAAACCCGGCAATACTCCGCAATACCTTGCAATACTCTGCAATAACCACTTCCCGCCCGCCGGCCGTCATATGACGTCCTTGACTTTGTGCGGGGATATCTGAATGATGCCTGCCGCTACAGGCATCATTCAGATATTAGCTTTTTCAGCCGGCGATTCCCTACACCATAAGAACAATCATAGCGGCTGTCCTGCAGCTTGATCATTCTTACGGGAGACGAGAAGGGATGCCCCCCCCCCCCCGCCGCCCTCCGGTGCTTCTACCGACTCACCGCAACCATCAAAGTTTTTTTTTTTTTCAGGCTTCCCAGCCTAGAGGTGGGATGTGGGGTCTTATTGACCCCATATCTCACTGTAAAGAGGACCTGTCATGCTTATTCCTATTACAAGGGATCTTTACGTTCCTTGTAATAGGAATAAAAGTGATCAAAAAAAATTTGGGGCGGTAAAACATGTCAAACTAAAATAAATAAAGTAAAATGAACAATAAAATATATATATTTTTTTTAAAGCGCCCCTGTCCCCGTGAGCTCGCATACAGAAGCGAACGCATGCATAAGTCCCGCCCACATATGAAAACGGTGTTCAAACCACACATGTGAGGTATCACCGCGAACTTTAAAGCGAGAGCAATAATTTTGGCCCTAGACCTCCTCTGTAACTCAAAACATGTAACCAGTAAAAATATTTAAATCGTCGCCTATGGGAATTTTTTAAGTAGCGAAGTAATTTGTGGTATGCATATGCTGTGTGTGAGAAATAACCTGCTAATATGAAAATTTTGTGAAAAAAAAAAAAGAAAAAAAAAATCTTAATTTTGCAAAGAATTGTGGGAAAAAATTACAACTTAAAAAAACTCACCATGCCGCTTTCTAAATACCTTTGAATGTCTTCTTTCCAAAAAGGGGTCATTTGGGGGGTATTTGTACTTTTCTGGCATGTTAGGGTCTCAAGAAATGAGATAGGCCGTCAGTACTTCAGGTGTGATCAATTTTCAGATATTGGCACCATAGCTTGTGGACTCTATAACTTTCACAAAGACCAAATAATATGCACCAATTTGTACTTATTTTTACCAAAAATATGTAGCAGTATAAATTTTGGCCAAAATTTATGAAGAAAAAATACAAATTTGCAAAATTTTATAACAGAAACGGAAAAAAATAATTTTTTACAGAATTTTCAGTCTTTTTTCTCTTATAGCGCAAAAAATAAAAAACCCAACGGTGATTAAATACCACCAAAAGAAAGCTCTGTTTGTGTGAAAAAAGGGACAAAAATTTCATATGGGTACAGTGTTGTATGACTGAGTAATTGTCATTCAAAATGTGAGAGCACCGAAAGCTTAAAATTGGTCTGGTTATTAAGGGGGTTTAAGTGCCCATTGCTCAAGTGGTTAAAGTGTCCTCAAGATATTTCATCCTCTGCTCCCTCTGTGAGGGCCGGATGAGTTCTGAAACGTCCCCCTTGTAACGTTAGTCAAGGAGGGTTGCCAACCAACAATGATCTTTATCCTTGATGCCACAAATTCTTGGGTCCTTTTGGAGGCTTTAAAGAATAAGGGAACCCATGCACCGCAAGTTTGCGGAAGCATGAGAAGCAGCGTACTCAGGGTCACGGAGGATCACAGTATCTGAAACTACCTCCTCCCAACCAAGTACTACTCCCAAGGTTTCTAGGGACTGAAAGCCATCTCTCCTCCCTCTCCTCTTGTGTGTTCTGTGGCTTCGCAAGAATAGTGTCTGCATAAAGTGGGCCTTGAGAGGAAAGGAAGTCCTCCTCTTTCTCTCACTACTCTGCCTCGAGTGCTCTGTCCATAATGCCCCACAGAGAAAGCTCTAGCAGGAACACAAAAGGTATTGTGTAACTGATGCATGAATTTTCATGGCTTACTAAGCTTGTCACCTCCTCAAATGGTGACAGTACAGTGCATGCATCCTTTATCAGCAGCAATTGGCATGGGGAAAAAAAGCTGAGCTGCCCTGAGCCTGCCCTTGTGCCATACTCACACAGGTACTCATTGACAGCCCTCTGCTTCATGTGCAGCTGCTGCAGCATTGCCAAAGTTGAGTTCCACCTGGTGGGTATCTCACAAATCAGGCGGTTTACGGGCAGGTGGAATTCCAGCTGAATTTCAGCCAAACGAGCACTGGCTGTGTATGACCACCTGAAATGGCTACAGACTCTTCTGGACTGCATTAGAAGATCTTGAAAAACTGGGTATCTTTTCAAGAAACACTGCACAACCAAATTAAGGACATGTGCCAGGCATGGCACATGTGTCAACTTTCCCTGTCCAAGGGCAGACAGAAAGTTAGTGGCATTATCGCACACCATTATTCCTAGCTCAAGCTTCCGTGGCGTGAACCACCTCTGGGCCTACCCCTGCAAAGCTGAAAGAATCTCTGCTGGGGTGTAGCTCCTATCCCCTAAGACAGACCAGCTGAATGCTTAGGCGGTACTGGTGGTGGTTGATAGGACAATCCAGCAGAGGAGGGCATCGAGGAGGAGGGGGTGGAGCTGACAGATCTTTCATCATCACCACAAGCTGTATGGAGACGTGGCGGCAAAACAAGTTTCAGCACTGAGCCCTGTCCTGCATCCTTCCTAGTTGCAAGCAGAGTTACCCAGTGTGCTGTGAACAAAATATATTGTCCCTGACCATGTTTGCTGTACCACGTGCCAGCAGCACGTGTCAGCAGTAATGTGGACCTTGCAGGTGACTGCCTTGCCCAAAGATGCCAAAACATTGCCTTTCATGTGATGGTACAGAGCTGGAATGGCCTTACGTACAAAGAAATAGTGACTGAGAACCTGCCATTGTGGTACAGCACATTCTGCTAATTCACAGAAAGGGTCAGAATCCACCAGACGAAAAAGCAGAAGTTGTAAAGCCAGCAATTTGGACAAGCTGGAATTTAGCTGCTTGTGTGTGGCAGGGAGTGTTTTGTTTTTTTGGGCTGCAACAGCTGGGGCAGAGAAATTTGTCTGCTACACTCTACAGCTGGTGGTGTACTGCTGACAGATGTGTTGCAAGGACCTGTGACACCCTTTGCTATCTCTTCATCCCTGTCAGTGGGGGCTGTTGAGAGCTCATGAGATATAGACATGAAAGGTGAGGACGAGTGAGGAGGAGAAGAATTGTGTTCCTTGTGTGTGGCTTTCAGGTGCTCTTGCCAAGGGCTGAGTGGTGGGAGGTTAAATGCCTTGTCAAGCATGTGGTACCCAAATGGCTGGTGTTTTGTCACGTTTGACCTGCTTGTAGCAGAGATTGCAAATTGCAACAGTGTGATCGGCTGCACACTTCCTAAAAAAAAGTGGCCCGGGAGATAACAGCTCTACAATCTGTTGGAATAGGGTGGCTGCTCTCTACTCTTCCGTGATGGCTGCCTCTGGAGGAGCTTCATATAGCTTCATATGTGCACTGATCGATCCATATGTGACTTACCTTATACAAAAAATGTAGCGCTATGTGTAAAAATAAAAATAAAAATAACACCCAAGTGCAGTGCTCTAAATGACTTAAATCACAAAGATTCTATAAATGAGTCCAACTGTGAAAAATAATAAGTTAGAAAAAGTCTCTGATGACCAAAACGTGGATGTTGCTGAAACTTCCAAAACAGAATAGTGACCTTTCAAAAAACAAGTGACTTGTAACGTAACCACCACCACATGGAGGGGAGGCTTACCGGATGAAATGGACCCAATAGACGTACGTCCGTAGGGTCAAACAGGCTTGGTATATGTATATCCGTACATATGGGATCCCAGTTGGCACTGCACACATATATATCCAAAATCCGGAACAAGTGATGACACCAGATATCCAAGCTCGATGGATAGTAAAATGGCTCACATAGGAGTCATGGAGGAAAAAAGAAGGAGAGGGCACATAGCGTAATACCGTAAAGGATATTTAATAAATGTGGGTAAATACACTTACATTCAATCCATGAACATAGCGCTTTGCAAAACACTCAGTGGCAGCAGTGGAGTCTCCCGACGCGTTTCGCAATAACTTGCATCGTCTGGGGTGTGCCTCCACTGTTGCCTGCATGTTATTTATAGATTTCAGGGGCCCCCTTGCATCCACCCATTGTGCAGTCACTTCCTGGAGATCAAAAATGGCGCTTGGGCGTGCGTTCCACGCCTCTCTATGAAATCCCCACATAGAGTATCAATCTCAAAATGGCGCTTGGGCGTGCGTTCCACGCCTCTCTATGAAATCCCCACATAGAGCGTCAATGTGTCCGAATATAGGAAGGTGATAATAGCAAGAAGGGGGAGGAGGGAGGGGCCACTTACTATGTTAGACTATTGGCCTGTTCATCCATGCCTAACACAGAGGAGAACCGGCCCATGAAAACAAGCATAGAGCATAGCCGAGCGTCCACCGTCGCGGCCATGACGTCACGCCCAAACCATGTGATGGGGTCACGTGACTATCAGGCAGCGTCACAGACGTATGGACGTTCGTACCAGGTCGCGACGGCGTGATCGCATCATCCTGCAATAACGCCACGCCCCCCGGGACTAAATAGCTCTGCTTGTCAGATAGGTTGCGCTGCGCTCCACCGCCGTAAGGCGACGGAGAGCGTGAAGCGCAAACAAATTCCAAAATGAATGGACTATAACTGGTCTGCGGAAGTATGACAAATTATCCAAATCAGGCCAGAAAGAGAAAAAAATTTCCTTAAAAAATACACAAGGCTAATAACTGCAAGTGTAACCACCTAATAATAGATTAAGATTGATTAATAAAAATCAACTTAAACTAAAAACATGTGTAGAATAATAACTGAATATGTAAAAATGATTATAGTTAAAAATAATTAAAATGGATTAAAAATGAGGTGTTAGTGGCAGGAAAGGGATAATTAATCCAATGTTAACTGCAGTTAACAATGTGATTAAATGCAGCAAGCATCTCTTGTATAAAGTTGGCTCTCACATTAGAACAGACAGGAACCTCAACCTGTCGAGGTCAATATTAGAGGAGAGCCCACATGCCTCAGAACAAAACTGCCCAATGGATGGACTAGGAGGTGATCCCAAATCGCAACATGCAACACCAAATACAACCATACAAAATACAGTAGATTATAGGCATATATTGAAATATATGTACCAAAAGATATTAAAAACTATCAAGAAAAGGCAAAAAAAAAAAATTTTTGATCCACAATCGCACAGAAACAACCATTACTAAGACTGGTCGATGAAGGAATTAATATCCCACTCGACATTTAAACCGGACGGCCTGTGCGTCTGTAATTGGTATATCCAATAGGTTTCCAGCTGGGACACACCCCTAATTTTGGGGGCACCCCTCCAAGGGGGGATGAAACGATCAATGATCAAAAATTGTGTACCAGCTGGATTTCTACTGTGATATAACCTATAATGTCTGGGCACCGTATGATTCACATCACCCCCTAAAATTAATGAAACATGTTCTCCTACTCTGACCGAAAAAGGCCTGATGGTACGACCCACGTATTGTTTGCCGCAAGGGCAGGTGATGAGATACACAATATACGTGGTAGAACATGTACAAAAATGTTTAATTGGGTATGACTTCCCTGTACTGGTGGACCTGAACTCTAAGGTCTTACCTCTTCCAGATGTATTGTATCTACATACACTACATTTTTTACAGGGATGATATCCTACCAGTTGATGAAAAAAGGAAGGACGTACCGGGGGATTAATGATGTTGGGTGCTATTTTACCCTGAAGAGTAGGTGCACCCCTAAAGACCACTTTAGCCTGTTCAGGTAAAACTGTACCAAGGATGTTGTCATTCTTCAAAATATCCCAGTGCTTCGCTATAATGGCTTTCACTTGTTTATGTTGCACAGAGAAGGAAGTGAGCATTGCCCATTTAAAGGTGTTATTAGGTTCACCTTTCTGTTTAACCTCTAGCAAGGAGCATCTGTCAGTCTCCAGTACCTGTCCGAGATCGCTATCGATACTGACAGGATCATAGCCCTTATCGATAAAGCGTTTTTTCAGGATCTCGGCTTGAGTCAGGAAGATGTTCATATCAGTACAATTCCTCCTCAATCTGAGAAACTGGCTGCGCGGGACAGACCTCAACCAAGATTGGTGATGACAACTATCCTGCGGAATATATCCGTTCCGGTCAGTTTTCTTAAAGTGCGTTTGAAAACAAAACTGACGATCTCGGATACTAATCTCCAAATCCAAGAACTGAATCCTTTCATGGCTGGCAGTATATGAAAGAGAAATCCCTCTGTCATTGGCATTAAGATGGTCCATAAAGATTTCAAGTGATGCCAAACTGCCACTCCATAGGAGGAGGATGTCGTCAATATACCTAGCCCAAAACACCAGATGCTGGGTGTTATAAGTATAGACAACATCCTCCTCCCATTTAGCCATGAAGAGGTTGGCCAAACTAGGGGCGTATTTCGCCCCCATGGCCACACCTCTTACCTGGAGATAAAAGTTATCATTAAACCAGAAGTAGCTACTTCTCGTAGCAAACTCCAACAATTCCATGATGAACTCTCGTTGGAAGGGGGCTAATATTTCCTCCTTCTCTAGGAAATATTGTACAGCCTCTAGCCCCTTGCTATGTGGGATACATGTATATAGCGAGGCTACATCTGCTGTCACCAGAATGTAGTCACCTCCTATATTGGTATTGTGACAGCAGGAAGGTAAAGTCACCTGGTTGCATCCAGGGGGGTAGATATATTTCTCCCAGATTCAGGCTTTATGCCGACTTATACAACTAGGGAGTTGATGAAGCCCAGCTGAGGCTAGTGGGCTCATGAATGACTCATACCTCTAGGGAGAGTGCTGGGCGTCGTGAGGCAGGGAGTTGATGAGACCAGCTGAAGCTTGTCAGCTCGTTTAAGGCCTCTATAAAAACTCCCAGATTCATTAGGTGTTTGCTCATGCCTGGAACCAGACCTGTGTGGACTGTCTAGGGAGAGTGAACCCCTGTGCGGTGAGGCAAAGCCTGTGTGGCTATTTGTTTGGACTTTTACTAAACCAGGGACTTAGGGACTAGGACAGCACCAGGCTGATCCCAGTTGTTAGTTTAGGAAACCTGCATGTTTAGTCAGAGGTCAAACTGACCAGGATTTATTTTGTTTATGTTTCTTTTTGGCTTTGCTGTGTTTTTGTCACTGTACATAGAGAAATAAACCGCACCTTTTGATTTTGAAAACCACAACCTCCGTCTGCTGGCCCTGTTTTTGTGTGGGGAGCCCAACCAGGGGGTCACACACACCCGCTACCGAGTTAACCCCCTCACAGTTGGTGGAGAATGCGGGCATTTTTTTTTAAGCCAGCATGGAGGAGATACTGAAACAGCTGGCTCTAGCAAATGCCAATCAACAGCAGACAAATGCAGGTTTGCAAAGGAGCCTTGCAGCCCAGCAGCAAGCTCATCAACAAGCCCAGCAGCAATCTGAGGCCCGCTTCATAGACCTGTTACAGAAGCAAGAGCAGAGACTACAACAAATGGAAGCAGTAATGCAGCAACGTCCGCAGACCAGTGAGGAAAGCCGTCCCACTAATACCGCGTCCTTTGGGGTGAGTCGTTTATTGACAAAAATGACTGGAGAGGATGATCCAGAGGTATTTTTGACCACATTTGAAAGGACTGCTGAAAGAGAAAAGTGGCCTGAGGAGCAGTGGGCTGGACTGGTGGCTCCTCTGTTAACTGGTGAATCACAGAAGGCTTACTATGACCTAGAGCCTGACCAAGCAAAAGACTATGTGATGCTAAAAGCTGAAATATTGGCAAGGCTGGGTGTCACCCTGGCTGTCCGGGCTCAGCGTGTGCATAACTGGACTTTCCAGCTTGGAAAACCCCCCAGGTCTCAAATGTATGATCTCATTCACCTGAGCCGGAAGTGGCTACAGCCAGAGACTTTGTCCGCACCAGAGATTGTGGAACGTGTTGTAATGGATCGGTTTTTGAGAGCTCTTCCTACTGCCATCCAAAAGTGGGTAAGCCATGGAGACCCAGAGACGGCCGGTGGTCTTGTGGATCGTGTAGAGAAATACTTGGCTACAGAGAACCTGACGGCCTCTTCCAGAGACTCTCGGACTTTCCACCCTAAGACCAGACCATCCCCAGGGGCGGATAAGAGGATTCCAAGGGGTGAGGGTGGAGAGAGTGAGAGGGTGGGAGCTCTACCCAAAGTTTGGCGAGAACAGCCTGGGAAGTCAGGGGCTCAAGAGGCAGCCAAATGGATTGTTTGCTACCGCTGCCGGCAAGCGGGACATATTGCAGCAAATTGCCCGGTTGTGGAGGAACCCATGCAATGTGACTTTCTGATGGACAGACGTCAGTCGCTGTGTGCGACAGTCGCATGCACTGCCATTCGGGGAACTGAGAAACATTTATGCAAAATGTGTATTAATGGTAGAAATGTTGTGGTACTACTGGATTCAGGTAGCCTTGTGACCCTGATAAAGGCTGAATTAGTTAAAACAGAGGTCTCTGGGAATAGCAAGGTAGCTGTTATTTGTGTGCATGGGGACACCCGAGAGTATCCAGTGACTACAGTGTGTTTCGAGACCCCCAAAGGTACCCTCTCTCATCCAGTGGGGTTAGTATCTCAATTACCGCATGATGCCATTGTGGGAAGGGATTTTCCGAAGTTCTGGGAACTGTGGGATGATCCTGAGCCCCCCACTGGTGCCCCTATGTACCAGGAATGTGATAGCCAGAACTCCTCTGAGAGTGGTGAGGACTCTCCAGAATTTCCCTTGTCAGTATTGGCAGGGGAGACTCAAGAAACTGGAGAGGAGCCCACCTCCTCAGACGAAAACCTACCGTCTGTGGAGTTTTCTGATCTGGAGGTTCACAGGGAAAATTTTGCCACAGAACAGTTAAAAGACCCCGCCCTAATAAAGGCACGGGAAAACGTAGTGGAAATAGATGGCGAGTTAGTGAACCCAGATAATACCTGCACTTACCCATACTTCAGCGTAGAGAAGGACCTACTGTATCGGGTGGCAAAAAGGGCAGAAGAAACCGTTGAGCAGCTTGTGGTGCCCAAACCTTACAGGAAGTTGGTGTTGGAGTTGGCCCATGGGCACATTCTTGGAGGTCATCTGGGGACAGAGAAAACCCGAGAGAGGGTATTACAGAGATTCTATTGGCCTGGGGTGATGAAGGACATAGAAAATTATTGTTCCTCCTGCCCTGTGTGTCAGAGGTCGGCCCCGATGCTACATTTCCGTAGCCCGCTGGTCCCTCTACCCATCATTGAGGTCCCGTTTGAGAGAATCGCAATGGATTTGGTAGGTCCTATAATCAAGTCCGCTAGGGGGCACCAGTACATATTGGTTATAATGGACTATGCCACCCGTTATCCAGAAGCGATCCCTCTCCGAAATACCTCGGCCAAAACCATAGCCAAAGAGCTATCTCTTGTTTTTAGCCGGGTGGGTATTTGTAAAGAATTGCTTACGGACCAAGGTACACTCTTAATGTCCCGGGTTATGAAAGAGCTGTGTAAATTGCTCAAAGTGACGCAATTGCGTACATCTGTGTATCACCCCCAAACCGATGGGCTGGTTGAAAGATTCAACAAAACCCTAAAACAAATGTTGAAGAAAGTGGTGGATAGAGATGGAAAGGATTGGGACTGTCTACTTCCTTATTTGATGTTTGCTATTAGGGAGGTGCCCCAATCCTCTACGGGATTCTCCCCCTTTGAGTTACTGTATGGGAGACACCCAAGAGGGCTGTTGAATATTGCCAAGGAAACTTGGGAAAGTGAGAGTTCTCCCCACAGGAGTGTGATTGAGCATGTCGCCCTGATGCAAGATCGAATTGCACAGGTAATGCCCATCGTGAAGGAACATTTGGCCCAAGCGCAGTTGGCACAGCAGAGAGTGTACAACCGTGGAGCAAAGACCCGTACCTTTTCCCCGGGGGATAGGATATTGGTACTTGTCCCTACGGTTGAAAGTAAATTCCTTGCCAAATGGCAAGGCCCCTACGAGATAATGGAAAAAGTGAGCGAAGTGAATTACAAGGTCAGACAACCAGGAAGGCGAAAGCCCGAACAGATATATCACGTTAATCTGTTGAAAGCCTGGAGGGATAGAGAGTCCCTAGTCGCAGAAACTTGGTCACCAGCTCAAACTGGTTGCGTGATTCCGGAGGTTGGAATAGCAGCCACCTTGTCACAACCCCAACAACAGGAGGTTAAGGAGTTTGTGCTTCGCAACAAGGAGGTGTTCTCTGAGCTGCCGGGACAAACATCTGGGGTAGAGCATGATATTATTACCCCGCCCGGTGAAAGGGTGAAGTTAAAACCCTATCGGATCCCAGAGGCCCGACGGGAGGCAATACGGGAGGAAGTACAGAAAATGCTGAACTTAGGGGTGATAGAGGAGTCCCAAAGTGATTGGTCTAGTCCCATTGTGTTGGTGCCTAAACCGGATGGGAGCTGGCGATTGTGTAACGATTTTCGTCAGTTGAACAAAGTTACAAAATTTGACACCTACCCCATGCCACGTATAGATGAGTTGATCGACCGGCTGGGAACAGCCCGATACATGACGACTCTTGACCTCACAAAAGGGTATTGGCAAATTCCCCTGGCCAAGTCGGCCAAAGAGAAAACCGCATTTGTAACCCCAGACGGGGCGTTCCAATATAAGAGAATGCCGTTCGGGTTACAGAATGCGCCGGCCACATTCCAGCGGAAAATGGACCAGATACTGAGGCCCCATCGGAAGTATGCTGCGGCTTACCTGGATGACGTAATTGTCCATAGCACAGATTGGGCCTCACATCTGCCAAAAGTGCAAGCAGTCCTAGACTCTATCCGGGAAGCGGGGTTTACGGCTAACCCCAAGAAGTGTACCATTGGGCAGGAGGAGGCCAAATATCTTGGGTACACCATTGGCAGGGGAGTAATAAAACCCCAACTCAACAAAGTCGAGGCCATCCAGAGTTGGCCACGTCCCAACAGCAAGAAGCAGGTACGAGCCTTTCTGGGAATCGCGGGTTATTATCGGCGCTTCATTCCCCACTTTGCTTCTAAGGCTGTGCCCCTAACCAACCTGACGAAAGGGAAAGGGTCGGTCATGATTAAATGGACCCCCGAGGCTGAGGCAGCATTCCAATTCTTGAAACAAGCCTTATGTAGCCAGCCAGTGTTGTACTCACCCGACTTCTCTAAAGACTTTGTCGTACAAAGTGATGCATCAGATGTGGGGTTAGGAGCAGTATTGTCCCAGGTCTGGAACGGGGAAGAGCACCCAGTCATTTACCTCAGCAGGAAGTTGAAGTCCCATGAGGTAAATTACGCCACGGTTGAAAAGGAGTGTTTAGCGGTGAAGTGGGCTCTAGATTCCCTTCGGTACTATCTGCTAGGTAGGCACTTTGACATGGTTACGGATCACGCTCCGTTAAAGTGGATGGCTCAAAACAAGGAGACAAATAGAAGAGTGAATAGGTGGTTCCTGGCCCTACAGGAATTCAACTTCACAGTAAAGCATCGCCCTGGCGTTCAAATGGGGAATGTGGATGCTTTGTCTCGAGTACATGAATGCCTGATTGCTGGTGTTCCAACCCCAAGGTTAAAACAAGAGGGGGGGGTATGTGACAGCAGGAAGGTAAAGTCACCTGGTTGCATCCAGGGGGGTAGATATATTTCTCCCAGATTCAGGCTTTATGCCGACTTATACAACTAGGGAGTTGATGAAGCCCAGCTGAGGCTAGTGGGCTCATGAATGACTCATACCTCTAGGGAGAGTGCTGGGCGTCGTGAGGCAGGGAGTTGATGAGACCAGCTGAAGCTTGTCAGCTCGTTTAAGGCCTCTATAAAAACTCCCAGATTCATTAGGTGTTTGCTCATGCCTGGAACCAGACCTGTGTGGACTGTCTAGGGAGAGTGAACCCCTGTGCGGTGAGGCAAAGCCTGTGTGGCTATTTGTTTGGACTTTTACTAAACCAGGGACTTAGGGACTAGGACAGCACCAGGCTGATCCCAGTTGTTAGTTTAGGAAACCTGCATGTTTAGTCAGAGGTCAAACTGACCAGGATTTATTTTGTTTATGTTTCTTTTTGGCTTTGCTGTGTTTTTGTCACTGTACATAGAGAAATAAACCGCACCTTTTGATTTTGAAAACCACAACCTCCGTCTGCTGGCCCTGTTTTTGTGTGGGGAGCCCAACCAGGGGGTCACACACACCCGCTACCGAGTTAACCCCCTCACAGTATCCTGAAGTTTTCTAATAGTAGCCCCGGTGTCCGCTAGATAAGATGGCACGCGCTTGACTAACGGTTGAAGATAATGGTCAATATAGCGGCCAATTCTAGATGTGACGGAGTTAATCCCGCTCACAATTGGACGACCGGGTGGATGCACAGGATCTTTATGGACCTTCGGTAGATAGTAAATGGTTGGTATCCTAGGGACCGTAGGAACCAAAAACGCCTTTTCTTTTTTGTTTAAAATGTTTCTAGAGAAACCGCTGTCAACCAAGCTCTGAAGTTCAGCTTTAAACCTGGAGGTGGGATTGGTGGACATCTGTTGGTAGGTATTGGGTTCATGTAAAATCCTGAACATTTCTTGTTCATAATTGGATTTGTCCAGAACCACTATGCCTCCACCTTTGTCCGCAGGGCGGATCACCAAGTCTTCGTTGGAACACAGGGACTTGAGGCCCACACTGGACACAGTTTGGCGAGAGCATCGCCTCTCAGGGATTTCTGATAAGTCTTTCAGTACTAAATCTCTGAAAATACTAACAGAGGGTGCTACAGGGACAGGGGGATTGAACAACGACGGGTTGGATAGGCCCGAGTGTACCGTCCCAAACGCAGCTGCCCTGTCCTCACTCACAATGGGATTGGTGATGAGGTACCGTTGTATATTAACCTTACGAACATATTTTTGTATGTTGATAAAAGTACCAAACTTATCTAGTTTCTTTGGAGGGGCAAACTTGAGGCCTTTATCCAAAACTGATAATTCTTCAGGGGTAAACTCTTTGGTACTCAAATTAAAAACGCCTTGGCCTTTTAAACTCTCCTTCTTTTTCCTCTTCTGAACTCTCTGCCCCCCTCTGGTCCCTCTCTTAGATCCGAACCTCTTTGACGAGTATCTGGGACCTCGTGAAAATCCCGTGTGTTATGGCTTTGTTGGTTAGAATAGCCAGGACTATGGTAAGAGAATTCGGGAGGGTACCTAGTACGTGTATGATAGCTGTCATCACGTATCTCCGCCAGAGGGGCGAATCTATTATAAGTGGGAATGGAAGGGGGACCATAATAAGGTGTATGATCATGATGGAATGATGGAACGGCTCTCTGTCGAGCTGGAGAGACGTTATATGAATAATCATCATACCCATGATGAGGGCCACTATAATGATATGAGTGACCCCTAGATGAACCTCTGGCCCCTCTAGTTCCCCTGGACTTACCCCTGCCCCATTGGTGAGTGGGGGTGCGGGGATTTCTAGATGTGGGTGCTCGAGGCGGGCCCCCTTGTGAGCTAAACAAAGGGGCTGGGACATTGGATACACTCGCGGGCTGGGTTGGTGTTGGACCATTCATAGGGGCCTGGGCAGAACTGTTTAAAGAGGGAGTAGAATCCATCTCTGCTCCGAGAGATCTCGGGAATAACTTCTGCCATCCAAACACAGTATTATTCCTATAATCTCCAGCATCCCTAGAGTATTTCTTGTGTTTTTTTAACTTCTGATCTCTATCCTCTTTCTCGAGATGACTCTGTAGGCCGGCGGACAGAGAGAGATACTCAAGAGATTGTTTGTATGAAAAAAGTTTCTCCTTGAGTTCTTTGATTTCTCTATCCAACTCCGCCAATCTCACTTTCTTCCTAGAGATCAGAACACCCAAAAATTTGATCCCGGCATCATTAAAATAATTGAACCAGGAATCAATCTCTAGATCTCCCTGCTGGGGTTGGACCTCCCAGCGGAGACTTCTAGGAACCATACGATCTACTATGTATTGCTCCAAGAAGACCAAGTCCCATTGCAGATGTAGTTCTGAGGACATAACATTTTTAAGTCTGGTAAATAAACCTCCTAACTCTGTGTCACTATCGGTGGTGGAAAACACACCTTCAGTGTTAACAGTGCGAGAAGCTCTGTAATCAAACACATCCATAACAGGGTGTGTGATAAACAGAGTAAGTAGCTGCAGCAAATATACTCAAATCCAAAGGCAAAACAAAAATACAAACAATATTCGCGCTACTAACACATATAAGCAGCTACAATACCTGTGGAGAAGGGCAAAAAACAAACAATATACAAAAAATGTAGCGCTATGTGTAAAAATAAAAATAAAAATAACACCCAAGTGCAGTGCTCTAAATGACTTAAATCACAAAGATTCTATAAATGAGTCCAACTGTGAAAAATAATAAGTTAGAAAAAGTCTCTGATGACCAAAACGTGGATGTTGCTGAAACTTCCAAAACAGAATAGTGACCTTTCAAAAAACAAGTGACTTGTAACGTAACCACCACCACATGGAGGGGAGGCTTACCGGATGAAATGGACCCAATAGACGTACGTCCGTAGGGTCAAACAGGCTTGGTATATGTATATCCGTACATATGGGATCCCAGTTGGCACTGCACACATATATATCCAAAATCCGGAACAAGTGATGACACCAGATATCCAAGCTCGATGGATAGTAAAATGGCTCACATAGGAGTCATGGAGGAAAAAAGAAGGAGAGGGCACATAGCGTAATACCGTAAAGGATATTTAATAAATGTGGGTAAATACACTTACATTCAATCCATGAACATAGCGCTTTGCAAAACACTCAGTGGCAGCAGTGGAGTCTCCCGACGCGTTTCGCAATAACTTGCATCGTCTGGGGTGTGCCTCCACTGTTGCCTGCATGTTATTTATAGATTTCAGGGGCCCCCTTGCATCCACCCATTGTGCAGTCACTTCCTGGAGATCAAAAATGGCGCTTGGGCGTGCGTTCCACGCCTCTCTATGAAATCCCCACATAGAGTATCAATCTCAAAATGGCGCTTGGGCGTGCGTTCCACGCCTCTCTATGAAATCCCCACATAGAGCGTCAATGTGTCCGAATATAGGAAGGTGATAATAGCAAGAAGGGGGAGGAGGGAGGGGCCACTTACTATGTTAGACTATTGGCCTGTTCATCCATGCCTAACACAGAGGAGAACCGGCCCATGAAAACAAGCATAGAGCATAGCCGAGCGTCCACCGTCGCGGCCATGACGTCACGCCCAAACCATGTGATGGGGTCACGTGACTATCAGGCAGCGTCACAGACGTATGGACGTTCGTACCAGGTCGCGACGGCGTGATCGCATCATCCTGCAATAACGCCACGCCCCCCGGGACTAAATAGCTCTGCTTGTCAGATAGGTTGCGCTGCGCTCCACCGCCGTAAGGCGACGGAGAGCGTGAAACGCAAACAAATTCCAAAATGAATGGACTATAACTGGTCTGCGGAAGTATGACAAATTATCCAAATCAGGCCAGAAAGAGAAAAAAATTTCCTTAAAAAATACACAAGGCTAATAACTGCAAGTGTAACCACCTAATAATAGATTAAGATTGATTAATAAAAATCAACTTAAACTAAAAACATGTGTAGAATAATAACTGAATATGTAAAAATGATTATAGTTAAAAATAATTAAAATGAATTAAAAATGAGGTGTTAGTGGCAGGAAAGGGATAATTAATCCAATGTTAACTGCAGTTAACAATGTGATTAAATGCAGCAAGCATCTCTTGTATAAAGTTGGCTCTCACATTAGAACAGACAGGAACCTCAACCTGTCGAGGTCAATATTAGAGGAGAGCCCACATGCCTCAGAACAAAACTGCCCAATGGATGGACTAGGAGGTGATCCCAAATCGCAACATGCAACACCAAATACAACCATACAAAATACAGTAGATTATAGGCATATATTGAAATATATGTACCAAAAGATATTAAAAACTATCAAGAAAAGGCAAAAAAAAAATTTTTGATCCACAATCGCACAGAAACAACCATTACTAAGACTGGTCGATGAAGGAATTAATATCCCACTCGACATTTAAACCGGACGGCCTGTGCGTCTGTAATTGGTATATCCAATAGGTTTCCAGCTGGGACACACCCCTAATTTTGGGGGCACCCCTCCAAGGGGGGATGAAACGATCAATGATCAAAAATTGTGTACCAGCTGGATTTCTACTGTGATATAACCTATAATGTCTGGGCACCGTATGATTCACATCACCCCCTAAAATTAATGAAACATGTTCTCCTACTCTGACCGAAAAAGGCCTGATGGTACGACCCACGTATTGTTTGCCGCAAGGGCAGGTGATGAGATACACAATATACGTGGTAGAACATGTACAAAAATGTTTAATTGGGTATGACTTCCCTGTACTGGTGGACCTGAACTCTAAGGTCTTACCTCTTCCAGATGTATTGTATCTACATACACTACATTTTTTACAGGGATGATATCCTACCAGTTGATGAAAAAAGGAAGGACGTACCGGGGGATTAATGATGTTGGGTGCTATTTTACCCTGAAGAGTAGGTGCACCCCTAAAGACCACTTTAGCCTGTTCAGGTAAAACTGTACCAAGGATGTTGTCATTCTTCAAAATATCCCAGTGCTTCGCTATAATGGCTTTCACTTGTTTATGTTGCACAGAGAAGGAAGTGAGCATTGCCCATTTAAAGGTGTTATTAGGTTCACCTTTCTGTTTAACCTCTAGCAAGGAGCATCTGTCAGTCTCCAGTACCTGTCCGAGATCGCTATCGATACTGACAGGATCATAGCCCTTATCGATAAAGCGTTTTTTCAGGATCTCGGCTTGAGTCAGGAAGATGTTCATATCAGTACAATTCCTCCTCAATCTGAGAAACTGGCTGCGCGGGACAGACCTCAACCAAGATTGGTGATGACAACTATCCTGCGGAATATATCCGTTCCGGTCAGTTTTCTTAAAGTGCGTTTGGGGGGGGCGTGGCGTTATTGCAGGATGATGCGATCACGCCGTCGCGACCTGGTACGAACGTCCATACGTCTGTGACGCTGCCTGATAGTCACGTGACCCCATCACATGGTTTGGGCGTGACGTCATGGCCGCGACGGTGGACGCTCGGCTATGCTCTATGCTTGTTTTCATGGGCCGGTTCTCCTCTGTGTTAGGCATGGATGAACAGGCCAATAGTCTAACATAGTAAGTGGCCCCTCCCTCCTCCCCCTTCTTGCTATTATCACCTTCCTATATTCGGACACATTGACGCTCTATGTGGGGATTTCATAGAGAGGCGTGGAACGCACGCCCAAGCGCCATTTTGAGATTGATACTCTATGTGGGGATTTCATAGAGAGGCGTGGAACGCACGCCCAAGCGCCATTTTTGATCTCCAGGAAGTGACTGCACAATGGGTGGATGCAAGGGGGCCCCTGAAATCTATAAATAACATGCAGGCAACAGTGGAGGCACACCCCAGACGATGCAAGTTATTGCGAAACGCGTCGGGAGACTCCACTGCTGCCACTGAGTGTTTTGCAAAGCGCTATGTTCATGGATTGAATGTAAGTGTATTTACCCACATTTATTAAATATCCTTTACGGTATTACGCTATGTGCCCTCTCCTTCTTTTTTCCTCCATGACTCCTATGTGAGCCATTTTACTATCCATCGAGCTTGGATATCTGGTGTCATCACTTGTTCCGGATTTTGGATATATATGTGTGCAGTGCCAACTGGGATCCCATATGTACGGATATACATACACCAAGCCTGTTTGACCCTACGGACGTACGTCTATTGGGTCCATTTCATCCGGTAAGCCTCCCCTCCATGTGGTGGTGGTTACGTTACAAGTCACTTGTTTTTTGAAAGGTCACTATTCTGTTTTGGAAGTTTCAGCAACATCCACGTTTTGGTCATCAGAGACTTTTTCTAACTTATTATTTTTCACAGTTGGACTCATTTATAGAATCTTTGTGATTTAAGTCATTTAGAGCACTGCACTTGGGTGTTATTTTTATTTTTATTTTTACACATAGCGCTACATTTTTTGTATATTGTTTGTTTTTTGCCCTTCTCCACAGGTATTGTAGCTGCTTATATGTGTTAGTAGCGCGAATATTGTTTGTATTTTTGTTTTGCCTTTGGATTTGAGTATATTTGCTGCAGCTACTTACTCTGTTTATCACACACCCTGTTATGGATGTGTTTGATTACAGAGCTTCTCGCACTGTTAACACTGAAGGTGTGTTTTCCACCACCGATAGTGACACAGAGTTAGGAGGTTTATTTACCAGACTTAAAAATGTTATGTCCTCAGAACTACATCTGCAATGGGACTTGGTCTTCTTGGAGCAATACATAGTAGATCGTATGGTTCCTAGAAGTCTCCGCTGGGAGGTCCAACCCCAGCAGGGAGATCTAGAGATTGATTCCTGGTTCAATTATTTTAATGATGCCGGGATCAAATTTTTGGGTGTTCTGATCTCTAGGAAGAAGGTGAGATTGGCGGAGTTGGATAGAGAAATCAAAGAACTCAAGGAGAAACTTTTTTCATACAAACAATCTCTTGAGTATCTCTCTCTGTCCGCCGGCCTACAGAGTCATCTCAAGAAAGAGGATAGAGATCAGAAGTTAAAAAAACACAAGAAATACTCTAGGGATGCTGGAGATTATAGGAATAATACTGTGTTTGGATGGCAGAAGTTATTCCCGAGATCTCTCGGAGCAGAGATGGATTCTACTCCCTCTTTAAACAGTTCTGCCCAGGCCCCTATGAATGGTCCAACACTAACCCAGCCCGCGAGTGTATCCAATGTCCCAGCCCCTTTGTTTAGCTCACAAGGGGGCCCGCCTCGAGCACCCACATCTAGAAATCCCCGCACCCCCACTCACCAATGGGGCAGGGGTAAGTCCAGGGGAACTAGAGGGGCCAGAGGTTCATCTAGGGGTCACTCATATCATCATAGTGGCCCTCATCATGGGTATGATGATTATTCATATAACGTCTCTCCAGCTCGACAGAGAGCCGTTCCATCATTCCATCATGATCATACACCTTATTATGGTCCCCCTTCCATTCCCACTTATAATAGATTCGCCCCTCTGGCGGAGATACGTGATGACAGCTATCATACACGTACTAGGTACCCTCCCGAATTCTCTTACCATAGTCCTGGCTATTCTAACCAACAAAGCCATAACACACGGGATTTTCACGAGGTCCCAGATACTCGTCAAAGAGGTTCGGATCTAAGAGAGGGACCAGAGGGGGGCAGAGAGTTCAGAAGAGGAAAAAGAAGGAGAGTTTAAAAGGCCAAGGCGTTTTTAATTTGAGTACCAAAGAGTTTACCCCTGAAGAATTATCAGTTTTGGATAAAGGCCTCAAGTTTGCCCCTCCAAAGAAACTAGATAAGTTTGGTACTTTTATCGACATACAAAAATATGTTCGTAAGGTTAATATACAACGGTACCTCATCACCAATCCCATTGTGAGTGAGGACAGGGCAGCTGCGTTTGGGACGGTACACTCGGGCCTATCCAACCCGTCGTTGTTCAATCCCCCTGTCCCTGTAGCACCCTCTGTTAGTATTTTCAGAGATTTAGTACTGAAAGACTTATCAGAAATCCCTGAGAGGCGATGCTCTCGCCAAACTGTGTCCAGTGTGGGCCTCAAGTCCCTGTGTTCCAACAAAGACTTGGTGATCCGCCCTGCGGACAAAGGTGGAGGCATAGTGGTTCTGGACAAATCCGATTATGAACAAGAAATGTTCAGGATTTTACATGAACCCAATACCTACCAACAGATGTCCACCAATCCCACCTCCAGGTTTAAAGCTGAACTTCAGAGCTTGGTTGACAGCGGTTTCTCTAGAAACATTTTAAACAAAAAAGAAAAGGCGTTTTTGGTTCCTACGGTCCCTAGGATACCAACCATTTACTATCTACCGAAGGTCCATAAAGATCCTGTGCATCCACCCGGTCGTCCAATTGTGAGCGGGATTAACTCCGTCACATCTAGAATTGGCCGCTATATTGACCATTATCTTCAACCGTTAGTCAAGCGCGTGCCATCTTATCTAGCGGACACCGGGGCTACTATTAGAAAACTTCAGGATACCAATATAGGAGGTGACTACATTCTGGTGACAGCAGATGTAGCCTCGCTATATACATGTATCCCACATAGCAAGGGGCTAGAGGCTGTACAATATTTCCTAGAGAAGGAGGAAATATTAGCCCCCTTCCAACGAGAGTTCATCATGGAATTGTTGGAGTTTGCTACGAGAAGTAGCTACTTCTGGTTTAATGATAACTTTTATCTCCAGTTAAGAGGTGTGGCCATGGGGGCGAAATACGCCCCTAGTTTGGCCAACCTCTTCATGGCTAAATGGGAGGAGGATGTTGTCTATACTTATAACACCCAGCATCTGGTGTTTTGGGCTAGGTATATTGACGACATCCTCCTCCTATGGAGTGGCAGTTTGGCATCACTTGAAATCTTTATGGACCATCTTAATGCCAATGACAGAGGGATTTCTCTTTCATATACTGCCAGCCATGAAAGGATTCAGTTCTTGGATTTGGAGATTAGTATCCGAGATCGTCAGTTTTGTTTTCAAACGCACTTTAAGAAAACTGACCGGAACGGATATATTCCGCAGGATAGTTGTCATCACCAATCTTGGTTGAGGTCTGTCCCGCGCAGCCAGTTTCTCAGATTGAGGAGGAATTGTACTGATATGAACATCTTCCTGACTCAAGCCGAGATCCTGAAAAAACGCTTTATCGATAAGGGCTATGATCCTGTCAGTATCGATAGCGATCTCGGACAGGTACTGGAGACTGACAGATGCTCCTTGCTAGAGGTTAAACAGAAAGGTGAACCTAATAACACCTTTAAATGGGCAATGCTCACTTCCTTCTCTGTGCAACATAAACAAGTGAAAGCCATTATAGCGAAGCACTGGGATATTTTGAAGAATGACAACATCCTTGGTACAGTTTTACCTGAACAGGCTAAAGTGGTCTTTAGGGGTGCACCTACTCTTCAGGGTAAAATAGCACCCAACATCATTAATCCCCCGGTACGTCCTTCCTTTTTTCATCAACTGGTAGGATATCATCCCTGTAAAAAATGTAGTGTATGTAGATACAATACATCTGGAAGAGGTAAGACCTTAGAGTTCAGGTCCACCAGTACAGGGAAGTCATACCCAATTAAACATTTTTGTACATGTTCTACCACGTATATTGTGTATCTCATCACCTGCCCTTGCGGCAAACAATACGTGGGTCGTACCATCAGGCCTTTTTCGGTCAGAGTAGGAGAACATGTTTCATTAATTTTAGGGGGTGATGTGAATCATACGGTGCCCAGACATTATAGGTTATATCACAGTAGAAATCCAGCTGGTACACAATTTTTGATCATTGATCGTTTCATCCCCCCTTGGAGGGGTGCCCCCAAAATTAGGGGTGTGTCCCAGCTGGAAACCTATTGGATATACCAATTACAGACGCACAGGCCGTCCGGTTTAAATGTCGAGTGGGATATTAATTCCTTCATCGACCAGTCTTAGTAATGGTTGTTTCTGTGCGATTGTGGATCAAAAAAATTTTTTTTTTGCCTTTTCTTGATAGTTTTTAATATCTTTTGGTACATATATTTCAATATATGCCTATAATCTACTGTATTTTGTATGGTTGTATTTGGTGTTGCATGTTGCGATTTGGGATCACCTCCTAGTCCATCCATTGGGCAGTTTTGTTCTGAGGCATGTGGGCTCTCCTCTAATATTGACCTCGACAGGTTGAGGTTCCTGTCTGTTCTAATGTGAGAGCCAACTTTATACAAGAGATGCTTGCTGCATTTAATCACATTGTTAACTGCAGTTAACATTGGATTAATTATCCCTTTCCTGCCACTAACACCTCATTTTTAATTCATTTTAATTATTTTTAACTATAATCATTTTTACATATTCAGTTATTATTCTACACATGTTTTTAGTTTAAGTTGATTTTTATTAATCAATCTTAATCTATTATTAGGTGGTTACACTTGCAGTTATTAGCCTTGTGTATTTTTTAAGGAATTTTTTTTCTCTTTCTGGCCTGATTTGGATAATTTGTCATACTTCCGCAGACCAGTTATAGTCCATTCATTTTGGAATTTGTTTGCGTTTCACGCTCTCCGTCGCCTTACGGCGGTGGAGCGCAGCGCAACCTATCTGACAAGCAGAGCTATTTAGTCCCGGGGGGCGTGGCGTTATTGCAGGATGATGCGATCACGCCGTCGCGACCTGGTACGAACGTCCATACGTCTGTGACGCTGCCTGATAGTCACGTGACCCCATCACATGGTTTGGGCGTGACGTCATGGCCGCGACGGTGGACGCTCGGCTATGCTCTATGCTTGTTTTCATGGGCCGGTTCTCCTCTGTGTTAGGCATGGATGAACAGGCCAATAGTCTAACATAGTAAGTGGCCCCTCCCTCCTCCCCCTTCTTGCTATTATCACCTTCCTATATTCGGACACATTGACGCTCTATGTGGGGATTTCATAGAGAGGCGTGGAACGCACGCCCAAGCGCCATTTTGAGATTGATACTCTATGTGGGGATTTCATAGAGAGGCGTGGAACGCACGCCCAAGCGCCATTTTTGATCTCCAGGAAGTGACTGCACAATGGGTGGATGCAAGGGGGCCCCTGAAATCTATAAATAACATGCAGGCAACAGTGGAGGCACACCCCAGACGATGCAAGTTATTGCGAAACGCGTCGGGAGACTCCACTGCTGCCACTGAGTGTTTTGCAAAGCGCTATGTTCATGGATTGAATGTAAGTGTATTTACCCACATTTATTAAATATCCTTTACGGTATTACGCTATGTGCCCTCTCCTTCTTTTTTCCTCCATGACTCCTATGTGAGCCATTTTACTATCCATCGAGCTTGGATATCTGGTGTCATCACTTGTTCCGGATTTTGGATATATATGTGTGCAGTGCCAACTGGGATCCCATATGTACGGATATACATATACCAAGCCTGTTTGACCCTACGGACGTACGTCTATTGGGTCCATTTCATCCGGTAAGCCTCCCCTCCATGTGGTGGTGGTTACGTTACAAGTCACTTGTTTTTTGAAAGGTCACTATTCTGTTTTGGAAGTTTCAGCAACATCCACGTTTTGGTCATCAGAGACTTTTTCTAACTTATTATTTTTCACAGTTGGACTCATTTATAGAATCTTTGTGATTTAAGTCATTTAGAGCACTGCACTTGGGTGTTATTTTTATTTTTATTTTTACACATAGCGCTACATTTTTTGTATATTGTTTGTTTTTTGCCCTTCTCCACAGGTATTGTAGCTGCTTATATGTGTTAGTAGCGCGAATATTGTTTGTATATATGTGACTTACCTGCCTATGATTGCCTTCTTATACTGGTAATCCGGTCAGACTGTTTTTCTAATTTTGCATGGTGTCACATTTTTACATCTCCCTTTCAGTGTCAATCCGCACAGCCACTCTGATTTGCATCTCTCATGTTCCTTTGGAACAGGTCTAGCCCCATTGACTGACCCTATCGTATACAGGGTAATTGCCTGGATTAATTTCCAGATGGTCACCCTGTCAGCTCCAATTGCATGCATACATCCCTACCTAGTAGTCTGTGTTTTAATATTGATAACGTTATCATATTAATTTAAATTTTTCTGTGGGTGCTGGTGAAAGTTTTTTGAGCATCAGTAATTTGTGTATAATTTTTCAATTTTGTACCATTAAAATAAATTTTTTCATAAGCGGCATGGTCCACCTGTGGCTTCTTTATCCGGGGGGAGTTTACTGTCTTCATTCTCTCCCTGGTGGGCTTCTCCAATTATCCTGTTGTTTGGCCACAGAGACCGCACCCTGACTGGTGAGTCTGCCACTAAATGCTACACTGTGCGTCCGATTCTCACCGGGCACAGTGTCTCTATATATAGTGAGGATAGGACCAATTCCACATTTCTTTGTTTTAATTAATTGGTCAGTGTACCATTTGGCAATACTGGCTGCTTTTCAGGGTCCTCTGCTCCTATAGGTATATTCTAGAATTAAATTTTCACATTTGATGCTCCATATCCACCTCACCATTACCACCCCCTCACTCACTAGTCGCAGAGCCTGTACTATTAAATTTACTATTGATATTTGCTTTAATTTATTTTTCTTATTTTTCTCACTTTATTTCACCTGCATTGGTATGGCCTATAAGTTAGGAGAGGATATTGACCTAGAAATCCAATCTGCCTTCACTAGGGAATCATGCATTGAGAAAGCAGATAACCAGCCTATTAAGGATCTGTTTAAACAACACAAAAAATATAACCATTAAATATCTAAACCGGAAATGGGATATCTCCTCCCTTGAGTACCATATCAAATCTGGTGTGATTCCAAGAGGTCGACGCGAACGCGTTACACCTGCTGAACATTTACATACACCTAGATTTGTTGAAACATGGACGGCTAAATGCCTGGAACATGGTTTATCTGTTATCCAGTTGATAGTTGATGAGGAGAAGCTCCAATTGGAAGAACTCAGAACTGAACTGGATAAAAGCAGTGACCTCCTGGAACCATTTAAAGGTCAAGTAGAATTTGATAAACATAATGAAATTCTTAAAAAGGAAATTGATAGGACCCAAAAACATCTGATGAATACTAAACAACACAAATTTCGACAGAATCTTGATGATTTTGAAAAAGGTGAAGTATTTGACCTTACCCTAAATAGAGGACGCAGCCTTAGTAGACATAACAAAAAACAATCTACTACACGTTCTCGCAATAGACAATATTCATCAGACAGTGATGCTGGTGATGCCCAAAAATCTGTGAATTTTGTAGACACTGTTGAGACTGGTGCTGAGACATCATCAGCCGTCCAAAATCTAGCATCACCGGGGATTTTCCCTGGGAAGATCGCAGATTGAATTTATGAAGCAGAGGAAGAGGAAGAGCAGGAGGAGGAGGAAACCCCAGAGGCAGGAATCAGAAACAGACGCAAACCCGGAGTTCCAAATAATGAAAGATATAACTGAGGTACCCTCTGATTGTGATATGAAGGTGATCAATTTGTCCAAATTCAAACTTGAACAAAGACACTATAGTCTTCTCAGTAAGGGTCTGTCCTTTTCCCCGGTGTCCTCTATGGACAAGTTCACTGTGTACAAGGACATTAATCTGTTTCTGCGTGTAGTCGTTTTTCAACTTTTCTATGTGGGACATAAAACTGACTTATCCCAGACTAACCAAGATGCAATGACACTGGGAGATAATGAAGAACAACTAGCCCTTGATATCCTCCTGGCACTCTTGGATGAACAACTTGAACCCCCAGGATCAGTAGAATCAGACCAAGTTAGAAGGAACAGTGATATATACATCGAATCTCTTAAAATGCCCCTGATACACAAATATCATTGGATACACCTCTTCTTAGAACTAGTTAAAAGGGACTTAGATGACATTGACTGGAAAAAACGTGGCCCGGGTAACCTATCTAGCGTGGAACGTCTTGCTCTCTCTGAACTAGAAACGGCGGGCAACTTGACAATTAAGGGTAGTGATAAAGGGGGTAATGTGGTACTGCTGTCGGATGACCTCTACGAGCGGGAGGTCTTTAGACAGCTCAGTGATGTTTCCACTTATCAAAAACTGCCTTCTAACCCTTTTCCTACCCTGGTTGTTAATGTGAATAAAATTGTATCCCTTGCTTTTGAGGCCAACCTACTTAATCTTAAGGAACGGGACTACTTGAGGGTGAGGGAATTCAATAACCCCACCTTCTATGTGATTCCCAAGCTTCATAAATCTCTTACTGACCCGCCTGGTAGGCCCATTGTGTCGGCAATTAATGGCCCACTCGAACGAGTGGGCAGATATGTGGACAGTTTCATTAAAATGCTGGTTGTCTAGCTGCCCTCCTATGTGAGGGACACCAGAGATGTCCTTGTCAAACTGCAGGACCTGGAGGTCCCCCCTGGGGCTCTACTCGTCGGGATCGACGTGGAATCTCTTTAAACGTTGATACACCATGAGTGGGGCCTCAGGGCGGTTTCCTTCTTTCTGGATCAACATTACCCAGAATTTGGAGCTCAAAATTAGTTCATTCTGGAGCTTCTGGAACTGGCTCTGTCCAATAACTACTTCCAGTTTCTTGAGTGTTACTATCAACAGATCAGAGGCATGGCAATGGGCACACCATGGGCACCCTCATACGCCTGCCTCCACCTTGGTCTGTGGGAGCTGGAGGTGGTCCACACTATGCCAATGTACCTCAGCCATGCACTTCTCTGACTGAGGTACATTGATGATGTCCTTTTGATCTGGCGGGGCGACATGGAGCAATTACAAGAATTTTTGTGTGAACTCAATGTTAACGATAGAAACATTAGGCTCACTCATGCCATTGATTCTCAGTCCATCTCCTTTTTGGACCTGAATGTCTCTATTGTTAATAACCGTGTGACCACGCACACCTTTAGAAAGCCCACTGCTGCCAAAACCCCTCTCCAGGCCTCTAGCCATCATCCTGATCATTTGATCAGAGGTATTCCTGTGGGTCAGTTTCTGCATTTACGCAGGAACTGTACCAGTGACATTGACTTTAAATGCGAGGCAGGTGACATGCATGATAGATTTAGAGAATGGGGCTATCCTCAGAAAGTGCTCGATAGAGCATGTAAAAAGGCTTGGAAAACAAATAGGAGTGATCTCCTTAACAATCAATCCAAAACAGCTGTTAAAAATAAAAATACAAATAAAAACAACTTTACAACACCTGGTCACCACCTATGAGACACAACGGAATGATGTTAGGTAAATGCTGCCGATGGGATCATGAAGCTGACAGGCTTGGGCACCGAGGACTAAAAAAATTTGAAATGCATCACTGAGGCGGCCCCCTTCTCCACCGCTCCTCCTATGACCAACAGAAGCCTCAAAACTAGCTTTTCCATGAGACTGTAACCTATTGGATTCTGGAAAGGCGTTAAGTAAACTCCTCCTTAACCACTTAACAACCGCCTGTCGACAAATAACGTCGACAGGGTGGTTGCTTAACTCTGGAGGACGTTATATAACGTCCTCCCAGAATCGCGCTCCCACGCGCCCCCTGGTGCGCGCACACAGGAGTCTCCGTGACCGCCGGGTCCATCACGGATCACGGTAAATCGCCGCTGATAGCGGGCGTTTACCACGTGATCGCTCCGTCAAATGACAGAGCGATCACTTGTAAACAGACCGGCGTCATGGGATGACGCCGGTTCCTCTCTCCCCTCTCTGTACCGATCGGTACAGTGTGAGAGGAGAGGGGAGGGAGCAGATCATGGCAGCAGCGCTGTGGACTGGATCTGTGACAATTGCAGCCACAGATCCAGCCATCCATCCATCCCTGCTCAGCCATCCCTGTGCAATACCCTTCCAATACTCTGCAATACCCTGCCCAATACTCTGCAATACCCTGCCCAATACTCTGCAATAACCTGTGCAATACTCTGGAATACCCTGTGCAATACTCTGCAATACCCTGTGCAATACTCTGCAATACCCTGCCAATACTATGCAATACCCTGCCAATACTCTGCAATACCCTGCCAATACCCTGAAATACCCTGCCAATACTGTGCCATACTCCGCAATACCCTGCCATACTCCGCAATACCCTGCAATACTCCGCAATACTCCCCAATACTCCGCAATGCCCTGCAATACTCTGCAATGCCCTGCCATACTCCGCAATGCCCTGCAATACTCCGCAATACTCTGCAATACTCTGCAATACTCCCCAATACTCCGCAATGCCCTGCAATACTCCGCAATGCCCTGCCATACTCCGCAATACCCTGCAATACTCCGCAATACTCCACAATGCCCTGCAATACTCCGCAATGCCCTGCAATACTCCGCAATACCCTGCAATACTCCGCAATACCCTGAAATACCCGGCAATACCCTGCAATACCCGGCAATACTCCGCAATACCCGGCAATACTCCGCAATACCCTGCAATACTCCGCAATACCCTGCAATACTCCGCAATACCCTGCAATACCCGGCAATACCCTGCAATACTCCGCAATACCCTGCAATACCTGGCAATACCCTGCAATACCCAGCAATACTCCGCAATACCCGGCAATACTCCGCAATACCCTGCAATACTCCGCAATACCCTGCAATACTCTGCAATACCCTGCAATACCCGGCAATACCCGGCAATACTCCGCAATACCCTGCAATACTCCGCAATACCCGGCAATACTCCGGAGAAACCCGGCAATACTCCGCAATACCTTGCAATACTCTGCAATAACCACTTCCCGCCCGCCGGCCGTCATATGACGTTCTTGACTTTGTGCGGGGATATCTGAATGATGCCTGCCGCTACAGGCATCATTCAGATATTAGCTTTTTCAGCCGGCGATTCCCTACATCATAAGAACAATCATAGCGGCTGTCCTGCAGCTTGATCATTCTTACGGGAGACGAGAAGGGATGCCCTCCCCCCGCCGCCCTCCGGTGCTTCTACCGACTCACCGCAACCATCAAAGTTTTTTTTTTTTCAGGCTTCCCAGCCTAGAGGTGGGATGTGGGGTCTTATTGACCCCATATCTCACTGTAAAGAGGACCTGTCATGCTTATTCCTATTACAAGGGATCTTTACGTTCCTTGTAATAGGAATAAAAGTGATCAAAAAAAATTTGGGGCGGTAAAACATGTCAAACTAAAATAAATAAAGTAAAATGAACAATAAAATATATATATTTTTTTTAAAGCGCCCCTGTCCCCGTGAGCTCGCATACAGAAGCGAACGCATGCATAAGTCCCGCCCACATATGAAAACGGTGTTCAAACCACACATGTGAGGTATCACCGCGAACGTTAGAGCGAGAGCAATAATTTTGGCCCTAGACCTCCTCTGTAACTCAAAACATGTAACCAGTAAAAATATTTAAATCGTCGCCTATGGGAATTTTTTAAGTAGCGAAGTAATTTGTGGTATGCATATGCTGTGTGTGAGAAATAACCTGCTAATATGAAAATTTTGTGAAAAAAAAAAAGAAAAAAAAAATCTTAATTTTGCAAAGAATTGTGGGAAAAAATTACAACTTAAAAAAACTCACCATGCCGCTTTCTAAATACCTTTGAATGTCTTCTTTCCAAAAAGGGGTCATTTGGGGGGTATTTGTACTTTTCTGGCATGTTAGGGTCTCAAGAAATGAGATAGGCCGTCAGTACTTCAGGTGTGATCAATTTTCAGATATTGGCACCATAGCTTGTGGACTCTATAACTTTCACAAAGACCAAATAATATGCACCAATTTGTACTTATTTTTACCAAAAATATGTAGCAGTATAAATTTTGGCCAAAATTTATGAAGAAAAATACAAATTTGCAAAATTTTATAACAGAAACGGAAAAAAATAATTTTTTACAGAATTTTCAGTCTTTTTTCTCTTATAGCGCAAAAAATAAAAAACCCAACGGTGATTAAATACCACCAAAAGAAAGCTCTGTTTGTGTGAAAAAAGGGACAAAAATTTCATATGGGTACAGTGTTGTATGACTGAGTAATTGTCATTCAAAATGTGAGAGCACCGAAAGCTTAAAATTGGTCTGGTTATTAAGGGGGTTTAAGTGCCCATTGCTCAAGTGGTTAAAGTGTCCTCAAGATATTTCATCCTCTGCTCCCTCTGTGAGGGCCGGATGAGTTCTGAAACGTCCCCCTTGTAACGTTAGTCAAGGAGGGTTGCCAACCAACAATGATCTTTATCCTTGATGCCACAAATTCTTGGGTCCTTTTGGAGGCTTTAAAGAATAAGGGAACCCATGCACCGCAAGTTTGCGGAAGCATGAGAAGCAGCGTACTCAGGGTCACGGAGGATCACAGTATCTGAAACTACCTCCTCCCAACCAAGTACTACTCCCAAGGTTTCTAGGGACTGAAAGCCATCTCTCCTCCCTCTCCTCTTGTGTGTTCTGTGGCTTCGCAAGAATAGTGTCTGCATAAAGTGGGCCTTGAGAGGAAAGGAAGTCCTCCTCTTTCTCTCACTACTCTGCCTCGAGTGCTCTGTCCATAATGCCCCACAGAGAAAGCTCTAGCAGGAACACAAAAGGTATTGTGTCACTGATGCATGAATTTTCATGGCTTACTAAGCTTGTCACCTCCTCAAATGGTGACAGTACAGTGCATGCACCCTTTATCAGCAGCAATTGGCATGGGGAAAAAAAGCTGAGCTGCCCTAAGCCTGCCCTTGTGCCATACTCACACAGGTACTCATTGACAGCCCTCTGCTTCATGTGCAGCTGCTGCAGCATTGCCAAAGTTGAGTTCCACCTGGTGGGTATCTCACAAATCAGGCGGTTTACGGGCAGGTGGAATTCCAGCTGAATTTCAGCCAAACGAGCGCTGGCTGTGTATGACCACCTGAAATGGCTACAGACTCTTCTGGACTGCATTAGAAGATCTTGAAAAACTGGGTACCTTTTCAAGAAACACTGCACAACCAAATTAAGGACATGTGCCAGGCATGGCACATGTGTCAACTTTCCCTGTCCAAGGGCAGACAGAAAGTTAGTGGCATTATCGCACACCATTATTCCTAGCTCAAGCTTCCGTGGCGTGAACCACCTCTGGACCTACCCCTGCAAAGCTGAAAGAATCTCTGCTGGGGTGTAGCTCCTATCCCCTAAGACAGACCAGCTGAATGCTTAGGCGGTACTGGTGGTGGTTGATAGGACAATCCAGCAGAGGAGGGCATCGAGGAGGAGGAGGAGGGGGTGGAGCTGACAGATCTTTCATCATCACCACAAGCTGTATGGAGACGTGGCGGCAAAACAAGTTTCAGCACTGAGCCCTGTCCTGCATCCTTCCTAGTTGCAAGCAGAGTTACCCAGTGTGCTGTGAACAAAATATATTGTCCCTGACCATGTTTGCTGTACCACGTGCCAGCAGCACGTGTCAGCAGTAATGTGGACCTTGCAGGTGACTGCCTTGCCCAAAGATGCCAAAACATTGCCTTTCATGTGATGGTACAGAGCTGGAATGGCCTTACGTACAAAGAAATAGTGACTGAGAACCTGCCATTGTGGTACAGCACATTCTGCTAATTCACAGAAAGGGTCAGAATCCACCAGACGAAAAAGCAGAAGTTGTAAAGCCAGCAATTTGGACAAGCTGGAATTTAGCTGCTTGTGTGTGGCAGGGAGTGTTTTGTTTTTTTGGGCTGCAACAGCTGGGGCAGAGAAATTTGTCTGCTACACTCTACAGCTGGTGGTGTACTGCTGACAGATGTGTTGCAAGGACCTGTGACACCCTTTGCTATCTCTTCATCCCTGTCAGTGGGGGCTGTTGAGAGCTCATGAGATATAGACATGAAAGGTGAGGACGCGTGAGGAGGAGAAGAATTGTGTTCCTTGTGTGTGGCTTTCAGGTGCTCTTGCCAAGGGCTGAGTGGTGGGAGGTTAAATGCCTTGTCAAGCATGTGGTACCCAAATGGCTGGTGTTTTGTCACGTTTGACCTGCTTGTAGCAGAGATTGCAAATTGCAACAGTGTGATCGGCTGCACACTTCCTAAAAAAAAGTGGCCCGGGAGATAACAGCTCTACAATCTGTTGGAATAGGGTGGCTGCTCTCTACTCTTCCGTGATGGCTGCCTCTGGAGGAGCTTCATATAGCTTCATATGTGCACTGATCGATCCATATGTGACTTACCTGCCTATGATTGCCTTCTTATACTGGTAATCCGGTCAGACTGTTTTTCTAATTTTGCATGGTGTCACATTTTTACATCTCCCTTTCAGTGTCAATCCGCACAGCCACTCTGATTTGCATCTCTCATGTTCCTTTGGAACAGGTCTAGCCCCATTGACTGACCCTATCGTATACAGGGTAATTGCCTGGATTAATTTCCAGATGGTCACCCTGTCAGCTCCAATTGCATGCATACATCCCTACCTAGTAGTCTGTGTTTTAATATTGATAACGTTATCATATTAATTTAAATTTTTCTGTGGGTGCTGGTGAAAGTTTTTTGAGCATCAGTAATTTGTGTATAATTTTTCAATTTTGTACCATTAAAATAAATTTTTTCATAAGCGGCATGGTCCACCTGTGGCTTCTTTATCCGGGGGGAGTTTACTGTCTTCATTCTCTCCCTGGTGGGCTTCTCCAATTATCCTGTTGTTTGGCCACAGAGACCGCACCCTGACTGGTGAGTCTGCCACTAAATGCTACACTGTGCGTCCGATTCTCACCGGGCACAGTGTCTCTATATATAGTGAGGATAGGACCAATTCCACATTTTTTTGTTTTAATTAATTGGTCAGTGTACCATTTGGCAATACTGGCTGCTTTTCAGGGTCCTCTGCTCCTATAGGTATATTCTAGAATTAAATTTTCACATTTGATGCTCCATATCCACCTCACCATTACCACCCCCTCACTCACTAGTCGCAGAGCCTGTACTATTAAATTTACTATTGATATTTGCTTTAATTTATTTTTCTTATTTTTCTCACTTTATTTCACCTGCATTGGTATGGCCTATAAGTTAGGAGAGGATATTGACCTAGAAATCCAATCTGCCTTCACTAGGGAATCATGCATTGAGAAAGCAGATAACCAGCCTATTAAGGATCTGTTTAAACAACACAAAAAATATAACCATTAAATATCTAAACCGGAAATGGGATATCTCCTCCCTTGAGTACCATATCAAATCTGGTGTGATTCCAAGAGGTCGACGCGAACGCGTTACACCTGCTGAACATTTACATACACCTAGATTTGTTGAAACATGGACGGCTAAATGCCTGGAACATGGTTTATCTGTTATCCAGTTGATAGTTGATGAGGAGAAGCTCCAATTGGAAGAACTCAGAACTGAACTGGATAAAAGCAGTGACCTCCTGGAACCATTTAAAGGTCAAGTAGAATTTGATAAACATAATGAAATTCTTAAAAAGGAAATTGATAGGACCCAAAAACATCTGATGAATACTAAACAACACAAATTTCGACAGAATCTTGATGATTTTGAAAAAGGTGAAGTATTTGACCTTACCCTAAATAGAGGACGCAGCCTTAGTAGACATAACAAAAAACAATCTACTACACGTTCTCGCAATAGACAATATTCATCAGACAGTGATGCTGGTGATGCCCAAAAATCTGTGAATTTTGTAGACACTGTTGAGACTGGTGCTGAGACATCATCAGCCGTCCAAAATCTAGCATCACCGGGGATTTTCCCTGGGAAGATCGCAGATTGAATTTATGAAGCAGAGGAAGAGGAAGAGCAGGAGGAGGAGGAAACCCCAGAGGCAGGAATCAGAAACAGACGCAAACCCGGAGTTCCAAATAATGAAAGATATAACTGAGGTACCCTCTGATTGTGATATGAAGGTGATCAATTTGTCCAAATTCAAACTTGAACAAAGACACTATAGTCTTCTCAGTAAGGGTCTGTCCTTTTCCCCGGTGTCCTCTATGGACAAGTTCACTGTGTACAAGGACATTAATCTGTTTCTGCGTGTAGTCGTTTTTCAACTTTTCTATGTGGGACATAAAACTGACTTATCCCAGACTAACCAAGATGCAATGACACTGGGAGATAATGAAGAACAACTAGCCCTTGATATCCTCCTGGCACTCTTGGATGAACAACTTGAACCCCCAGGATCAGTAGAATCAGACCAAGTTAGAAGGAACAGTGATATATACATCGAATCTCTTAAAATGCCCCTGATACACAAATATCATTGGATACGCCTCTTCTTAGAACTAGTTAAAAGGGACTTAGATGACATTGACTGGAAAAAACGTGGCCCGGGTAACCTATCTAGCGTGGAACGTCTTGCTCTCTCTGAACTAGAAACGGCGGGCAACTTGACAATTAAGGGTAGTGATAAAGGGGGTAATGTGGTACTGCTGTCGGATGACCTCTACGAGCGGGAGGTCTTTAGACAGCTCAGTGATGTTTCCACTTATCAAAAACTGCCTTCTAACCCTTTTCCTACCCTGGTTGTTAATGTGAATAAAATTGTATCCCTTGCTTTTGAGGCCAACCTACTTAATCTTAAGGAACGGGACTACTTGAGGGTGAGGGAATTCAATAACCCCACCTTCTATGTGATTCCCAAGCTTCATAAATCTCTTACTGACCCGCCTGGTAGGCCCATTGTGTCGGCAATTAATGGCCCACTCGAACGAGTGGGCAGATATGTGGACAGTTCCATTAAAATGCTGGTTGTCTAGCTGCCCTCCTATGTGAGGGACACCAGAGATGTCCTTGTCAAACTGCAGGACCTGGAGGTCCCCCCTGGGGCTCTACTCGTCGGGATCGACGTGGAATCTCTTTAAACGTTGATACACCATGAGTGGGGCCTCAGGGCGGTTTCCTTCTTTCTGGATCAATATTACCCAGAATTTGGAGCTCAAAATTAGTTCATTCTGGAGCTTCTGGAACTGGCTCTGTCCAATAACTACTTCCAGTTTCTTGAGTGTTACTATCAACAGATCAGAGGCACGGCAATGGGCACACCATGGGCACCCTCATACGCCTGCCTCCACCTTGGTCTGTGGGAGCTGGAGGTGGTCCACACTATGCCAATGTACCTCAGCCATGCACTTCTCTGACTGAGGTACATTGATGATGTCCTTTTGATCTGGCGGGGCGACATGGAGCAATTACAAGAATTTTTGTGTGAACTCAATGTTAACGATAGAAACATTAGGCTCACTCATGCCATTGATTCTCAGTCCATCTCCTTTTTGGACCTGAATGTCTCTATTGTTAATAACCGTGTGACCACGCACACCTTTAGAAAGCCCACTGCTGCCAAAACCCCTCTCCAGGCCTCTAGCCATCATCCTGATCATTTGATCAGAGGTATTCCTGTGGGTCAGTTTCTGCATTTACGCAGGAACTGTACCAGTGACATTGACTTTAAATGCGAGGCAGGTGACATGCATGATAGATTTAGAGAATGGGGCTATCCTCAGAAAGTGCTCGATAGAGCATGTAAAAAGGCTTGGAAAACAAATAGGAGTGATCTCCTTAACAATCAATCCAAAACAGCTGTTAAAAATAAAAATACAAATAAAAACAACTTCCCACGTCTGGTCACCACCTATGAGACACAACGGAATGATGTTAGGTCAGTCCTGGCAATTGGCTGACTGATCTTCCCCCTTTAAAGGGGATGTATGCATGTGGTCATTGCCAGATATGCAGCCATGTGGGGAAAACTGCAGAGTTTACCAGTGCGGATGGCAACACTCGGTTTTCCATCAACAAATTCGTTAACTGTGCTACAACTAGGGTAATCTATATGCTGGAGTGCCCTTGCCACAAGTATTACATTGGAAAAACCAAAAGATAGTTGAGCATCCACATTGGTGAACATCTCCGAAGTATAAAAAATTTGGCTAAATATGCAAAGGATGTAAGTCAATCCAGTGGCGTCACTAGGGTTGGTGTCACCCGGTGCAAAAAAAAATGGTGTCACCCCCCAACAACTATAGTCCCCCCTCAGTACAGACCCCCCTCCACTAACTACAGACCCCACTCCCACAGTATAGATCCCTTCCCTCAGTACAAACCCGCTCCACTAAGTACAGACTCTCCGCCATCAATATAGACCCGCCTCCCTCAGTATGAACCCCCACCTCAGTGCAGACCGCTCCATCAGTACAGACACCCCCACCTCAGTGCAGACCCCCTCAGTTACAGACACCCCCCCTCAGTTACAGACACCCCTCGTACAGACACCCCCCTCAGTACAGACACCCCCTCAGTACAGACACCCCCCTCAGTAACAGACACCCCCTCGTACAGACTCCCCCTCGTACAGACTCCCCCTCGTACAGACCACCCCTCAGTTACAGACCACCCCTCAGTTACAGACACCCCCTCAGTTACAGACACCCCTCGTACAGACACCCCCCTCAGTACAGACACCCCCCTCAGTACAGACACCCCCTCGTACAGACTCTCCCTCGTACAGACCACCCCTCAGTTACAGACACCCCCTCAGTTACAGACCCCCCCTCAGTTAAAGACCCCCCTCAGTTAAAGACCCCCCCTCAGTTACAGACACCCCCCTCAGTTACAGACACCCCCCTCAGTACATACACCCCCCTCAGTACATACACCCCCCTCAGTACAGACACCCCCTCAGTACAGACACCCCCACCTCAGTACAGACACCCCCACCTCAGTACAGACACCCCCACCTCAGTGCAGACCTCCTCAGTTACAGACACCCTGCTCAGTACCAGACACCCCTCGTACAGACACCCCCTCAGTTACAGACACCCCCCTCAGTACAGACACCCCCCTCAGTACAGACACCCCCTTGGTACCAGACCCCCCTCAGTACAGACACCCCCTCAGTTACAGCCCCCCTGGTGCAAACTCCCCCTAGTGCAGACCCCAGCAGTACAGACACCCCCTCCCCCATCAGTAAAGATGCCCCCCTTACCTTACAGACCTCAGAACAGAGCGGCAGATACACACAGCGGTGTGTCTCTCGAGTGCGGGCTCCTCCTCCTCCTCTGTGGATGTAAACATAGAGGAGGCAGAGGGGGCGGCGGCTTCCTTCTGCTCCGCTGAGGGACACAGCCGCAGCGTGAGCCTAAGGCACAGGGCAGCGGGCAATGTCAGTGTGGTGCCGCTGCGCTACCCACGGGTGTCACCCCTCTGGTGGGTGTCACCCGGGTGCAGCCCGCCCCCCCCCCCGCACCTGGCTAGCAACGCTAGTGCGTGTCGTCACATCATCACAGTGCAGTGTGATGATGTGACAGGCTGAGTCGCTCGCTGGCTCTGTAGGGTAGGGAGGAGGATTGGAATTTAGGAATAGGAAGAATAAGGAGCCGGAGGACACACACCAGGCGCGGCCGTGGCGCTGGAGGTGTTGTTCCAGGCTTCCAGCCCAGCGGGGTGAAATTAATCAATGAATGGGTCAGCTGTAAAAAAAAAAAAAAAAAAAAAAATTAAAAAAAATTAAAAAAAAAAAAAAAATTAAAAAAAAAAAAAAAAAAAAGGGAGGGTGTCACCCCTCTAGCGGGTGTCACCCGGGGGCGGACCGCACCCCCTGCACCCCCCTAGCAACGCCTCTGAGTCAATCTCAGATTCCTAAAGGCAAGGCTAGAGAGGAAATGTCCCAGATAGCCTTACACTTTGCTGATTTTCATGGCAGCAAGGTGTCTGGCCTGAGGGTCAAGGGAATATATGCCTTGGACCTGTCAGCTAGAAGAGGGGACTTTGATACAGTCCTCCTTCAGCGAGAAAAAATGTGGATCTTTAGAATCGGTACCATGGCTCCATCTGGCTTAAATGTTGAATGTAGTTTCCAGCCCTTTTTGACTAGGTAACCTACTGTACTGAGCATGGCTGTCTATTTGATGTATTTTAATTCCATTTCACTGTTAACCAATTCCGGACCGATCCTCATCTATTTCATTAATAGAGGGGGTGGCTGCATATACCTATTTGCCCTTAAGCAAGGACACAAGTGTATGTGCATGCAAATGTAGCGATACCCCCAGTTAAGAGGGCTGCCTTGTTTGTTTTTGGGCCTTGTAGTGCACAGCTGTCACCCCCTGGCAATTGGCTCTAACCTCTCGTGACACAGTTAGGAAAGGGGATGATAGAATTGCACTCTCTCTCTCTCTCTAGTATTCTATATGACACAGTCCTCTTTATAATATAGCACAGTAATTGACACTGACAACCAATATACTCAACTATAGGTTCTTTACTACTAGTAAAGGTTAAAAGGGTAAAACAGTATGCAATGTTACATGCAGATCCCTGCAATATAAGTATACTTATCAAAAGATAAAACATTCAGCAATGTAATGACAGTTTAACAGACCCCGCTGCAGCTATCCTCCCTCGTGAGCAAGATGGCGCCGAGCAATGTCCTATACTACCCAGTCAGGCCTGACTATAACTTGCGGTATAGTTTGATGAAGAAATCTTCGCTAGCAAAACACGGTGGTGCACTTAAAGAACAAATTGTAATCCAATGGGGTAGCGATGATCGCTAACTTTGTAAAGCTGGAGAGACTAGTAAACTCAGTTCAGGAGACAGTCTCCCCAGAGTGTAACTGTAATCACTGATGGGCCTGAATAAAGTTAAATAGGCACAAAGTTAATACAGTATGTTACATAGTTACATAGTTAGTCAGGTTGAAAAAAGACACAAGTCCATCCAGTTCAACCATAAAAAAATAATAAAAATAAATAAAATAAATATAGTACAATCCCATATACCCAATTCTATACCCACTGTTGATCCAGAGGAAGGCAAAAAAACCCAGCAGAGCATGATCCAATTTGCTACAGCAGGGGAAAAAATTCCTTCCTGATCCCCCGAGAGGCAATCGGATATTCCCCGGATCAACTTTACCTATAAATGTCAGTACCCAGTTATATTGTGTACATTCAAGAAAGAATCCAGGCCCTTCTTAAAGCAATCTACCGAGCTGGCCAGAACCACCTCTGCAGGGAGTCCATTCCACACTTTCACAGCTCTTACTGTGAAGAAACCCCTCCGTATTTGAAGGTGAAATCTCTTTTCCTCTAGACGCAAAGAGGGTCCCCTTGTCCTTTGTGTTGACCGAAAAGTGAATAACTCAACACCAAGTTCACTATATGGACCCCTTATATATTTGTACATGTTGATCATATCCCCCCTTAATCGCCTCTTCTCAAGAGTGAATAAATTCAGTTCCTCTAATCTCTCCTCATAGCTGAGCTCCTCCATGCCTCTTATCAGTTTGGTTGCCCTTCTCTGCACTTTCTCCAGTTCCCCAATATCCTTTTTGAGAACTGGGGCCCAAAACTGAACTGCATATTCCAGATGAGGTCTTACTAATGATTTGAACATGGGGCAAAATGATATCTCTCTCTCTGGAGACCATACCTCTCTTAATACAAGAAAGGACTTTGCTCGCTTTGGAAACCGCAGCTTGGCATTGCATGCCATTATTGAGCTTATGATCTACCAAAACCCCCAGATCCTTCTCCACTACGGATCCCCCCAGTCTTACTCCCCCTAGTATGTATGATGCATTCATATTCTTAGCCCCCAAGTGCATAACTTTACATTTATCAACATTAAACCTCATCTGCCACATAGTCGCCTAATTAGACAGAGCATTGAGGTCGGCTTGTAAATTGGCGACATCCTGTAAGGACGTTATTCCACTGCATAGCTTGGTGTCATCTGCAAAGACAGAAATGTTACTTTTGATCTCAGACCCAATATCATTTATAAAGATATTAAAAAGTAAGGGTCCCAGCACTGAACCTTGGGGTACACCACTGATAACCTTAGACCATTCAGAGTAAGAATCATTAACCACTACTCTCTGAATTCTGTCTTTTAGCCAGTTTTCTATCCATTTACAAACTGATATTTCCAATCCTATAGACTTTACCTTACACATGAGCCGTGTGTATCGAACGCTTTTGCAAAATCCAAGTATACCACGTCCACAGCCACACCTCTGTCCAAGGTTTTACATACCTCTTCATAAAAAGAAATCAGGTTTGTCTGACAACTTCTGTCTTTCATGAATCCATGCTGTCTGTTGCTTAAATAGTTTTTCTCCAGCAAGAACTCATCTATGTGGTCTTTTATTAATCTCTCCAGTATCTTCCCAACTATAGAAGTTAAACTAACAGGTCTATAGTTACTTGCAGGGATGAGCCGAACACCCCCCTGTTCGGTTCGCACCAGAACCTGTGAACAGACAAAATGTTCGTGTGAACTTTAGAACCCTATTAAATACAATGGACTCGAACGTTCGAAATCTAAAGTGCTAATTATAAAGGCTTATATGCAAGTTATTGTCCTAAAAAGTGTTTGGGGACCCGGGTCCTGCCCCAGGGGACATGTATCAATGCAAAAAGAAGTTTTAAAAACGGCCGTTTTTTCGGGAGCAGTGATTTTAATAATGCTTAAAATTAAAAAATAAAAGTGAAATATTCCTTTAAATTTCGTACCTGGGGGGTGTGTATGATATGCATGTAAAGTGGCGCATGTTTCCCGTGCTTAGAACTGTCCCTGCACAAAGTGTCATTTCTGAAGGAAAAAAAGTCATTTAAAACTCACTCGCGGCTAATAATGGATTGTCGGCTTTTATCAATACATACAAAAGTCATTGATAAAAAAAAAAAGCGTGGGGGTCCCCCAGAATTCAATTACCAGGCCCTTCAGGTCTGGAATGGATATTAAGGGGAACCCCGCCGCAAATTTAAAAAAAAATGGCGTGGGGTTCCCCCTAAATATCCATACCAGGCCCTTCAGATCTGGCATGGATTTTAAGGGGAACTCCACCCCAAATTAAAAAAAAAATGGCGTGGAGTCCCCCCAAAAATCCATACCAGACCCTTATCCGAGCACGCAACCTGGCCGGCCGCAGGGGAAAAGGGGGGGACGAGAGCGCCCCCCTCCCTCCTGAACCGTACCAGGCCACATGCCCTCAACATGGGGAGGATGTCCCCATGTTGATGGGGACAAGGGCCTCATCCCCACAACCCTTGCCCGGTGGTTGTGGGGGTCTGCGGGCGGGGGGCTTATCGGAATCTGGAAGACCCCTTTAACAAAGGGGACCCCCAGATCCCGCCCCCCCATGTGAATTGGTAAGGGGTACATTGTACCCCTACCATTTCACGAAGAAAGCGTAAAAAAATGTAAAAAAAAACACACAAACACCTTGAAAAAGTCCTTTATTAAAAAAAAATAAAAAAAATAAAAAAAACATTCCAGCGGTGAAATCCAGTGTCCCGCGGCGATCCCGATGTCCAGCGCTGTCCGTCATTGGTTTTGCCTGAGCGGACCTGATGGGGAACTTCCTCCTCAGTGTTTTAAATGTATAGACCCACCCCTTCTAAAGTTCCCCATCAGGTCCGCTCAGCGGACCAGATGCGGAACATGACAAGGAGCGGGTCTATACATGTATTACCACAGTGAGAGAAGTTCCCCATCAGGTCCGCCCCCTCGGTATGTCGGACCCGCCTACGTCATTGGCCTGAGCGGGGAACTTCCTTCACTGTGTAATTTAAATTTACACAGTGAAGGAAGTTTCCCGCTCAGGCCAATGACGTAGGCGGGGTCCGACATACCGAGGGGCGGACCTGATGGGGATCTTCCTTCACTGCGTAATACATGTATAGACTCTATGGGGAACTTCCTTCACTGCGTAATACATTTATAGACTCTATAGACTCTATACATGTATTACGCAGTGAAGGAAGATCCCCATCAGGTCCGCCCCTCGGTATGTCGGACCCCGCCTACGTCATTGGTCTGAGCGGGAAACTTCCTTCACTGTGTAAATTTAAATTACACAGTGAAGGAAGTTCCCCGCTCAGGCCAATGACGTAGGCGGGTCCGACATACCGAGGGGGCGGACCTGATGGGGAACTTCTCTCACTGTGGTAATACATGTATAGACCCGCCCCTTGTCATATTCCGCATCTGGTCCGCTGAGCGGACCTGATGGGGAACTTTAGAAGGGGCGGGTCTATACATTTAAAACACTGAGGAGAAAGTTCCCCATCAGGTCCGCTCAGGCAAAACCAATGACGGACAGCGCTGGACATCGGATCACCGCGGGACACTGGATTTCACCGCTGGAATGTTTTTTTTACATTTTTTAAATTTTTTAATAAAGGATTTTTTCAAGGTATTTGTGTGATTTTTTGACATTTTTTTACGCTTTCTTCGTGAAATGGTAGGGGTACAATGTACCCCTTACCAATTCACATAGGGGGGGGCCGGGATCTGGGGGTCCCCTTTGTTAAAGGGGTCTTCCAGATTCCGATAAGCCCCCCGCCCGCAGACCCCCACAACCACCGGGTAAGGGTTGTGGGGATGAGGCCCTTGTCCCCATCAACATGGGGACATCCTCCCCATGTTGAGGGCATGTGGCCTGGTACGGTTCAGGAGGGAGGGGGGCCGCTCTCTCGTCCCCCCTCTTCCCCTGCGGCCGGCCAGGTTGCGTGCTCGGATAAGGGTCTGGTATGGATTTTTGGGGGGATTCCACGCCATTTTTTTTTTAATTTGGGGTGGAGTTCCCCTTAAAATCCATGCCAGATCTGAAGGGCCTGGTAGGGATATTTGGGGGAACCCCACGCCATTTTTTTTTAAATTTGCGGCGGGGTTCCCCTTAATATCCATTCCAGACCTGAAGGGCCTGGTAATTGAATTCTGGGGGACCCCCACACTTTTTTTTTTTTTTTTATCAATGACTTTTCTATGTATTGATAAAAGCCGACAATCCATTATTAGCCGCGAGTGAGTTTTAAATGACTTTTTTTCCTTCAAAAATGAAATTTTTTGCAGGGACAGTTCTAAACACGGGAAACATGCGCCACTTTACATGCATATCATACACACCCCCCAGGTACGAAATTTAAAGGAATATTTCACTTTTATTGTTTCACTTTAAGCATTATTAAAATCACTGCTCCCGAAAAAACGGGCGTTTTGAATTTTTTTTTTTTGCATTGATACATGTCCCCTGGGGCAGGACCCGGGTCCCCAAACACTTTTTAGGACAATAACTTGCATATAAGCCTTTATAATTAGCACTTTAGATTTCTCCCATAGACTTTTAGAATTTGCCACGAACACCCCAATTTGTTCGCTGTTCGGCGAACGGGCGAACAGGCAATGTTCGAGTCGAACATGAGTTCGACTCGAACTCGAAGCTCATCCCTAGTTACTTGGTAAAGACTTAATTCCCTTTTTAAATATAGGCACCACATTGGCCCTGCGCCAATCCAGTGGTACTATTCCTGTCAATAATGAGTCCCTAAAAATTAAATACAATGGCTTTGAAATTACAGAGCTCAATTCTTTTAGGATCCGTGGGTGTATGCCATCTGGTCCAGGTGCTTTATCCACCTTTATTCCATCTAAATATTTCTGGACCACATCACTTTTGAGCCATTGTGGATTTGGGGCTGTGTCACTACCACCCCCATTTTGGACATGAGCTCCCCCATGCTCCTTTGTATACACAGAACTGAAGAAAATATTTAATAAATTAGCCTTCTCTTTGTCCCCAGTCACCCACTCTAGATTATTTTGTAAAGGGCCTACATGCTCAGACTTGACCTTTTTACTATTAATATATTTGAATAATTTTTTGGGGTTTGTCCTACTATCTTTTGCAATCTGTCGTTCATTTTGAATTTTTGCATCCTTGATTTCCTTTTTACATATCCTGTTATATTCTTTGTAACATTTAAATGACACTAGTGTTCCCTCATTTTTATATTTTTTAAAAGCTCTTTTCTTATAGTTTATAGCTTTTTTAACTTTGGCAGTGAGCCACATAGGTTTTATTTTTAGCCTTTTAAACTTATTGCCCATGGGAATATACTTTGCAGTGAGTTCACAAACAGTCTTTTTGAAGAATTCCCATTTCTGTTCTGTGCCCATTGATGCCAATATTCCCTCCCAGTCTAAGTCCTGGAGAGCAGCGCTCGTCCTTGGAAAATTTGCTCTCTTGAAATTAAGTGTTTTTATCTTTCCCGTATGTGATTTTTGCTTACAACTAACATCAAATGAAATCATGTTATGGTCACTGCTACCCAGGTGTTCCTTTATCTGAACATTAGTAATATGCTCTGCATGGTTTGAGATTACCAGGTCCAACAGAGCATCATTCCTAGTTGGGGCCTCAATAAACTGGACCATAAAATTGTCCTGCAATAGGTTTATAAATTTTTGCCCTTTAACTGTCCCAGCAGTTCCATTACTCCAGTCAATTTCTGGGTAGTTAAAATCCCCCATTATTAGCACCATCCCAGCCCTTGCAGCCCTTTCCATCTGTGCAAGGAGCTGAGTCTCCACCTCCTCATTAACATTGGGTGGTCTATAACAAACTCCAATGATTAACTTTGAACTACGCACATCTGAAGTTCCACCCATAATGCTTCAGACTCATCCCACTCTCCATCCACCAGGTCCTCTTTCACACTCGCTTTGAGATCACTTCTCACATAGAGACAGACCCCTCCACCCTCCTTTTTACCCTGTCTTTCCGAAAGAGTGCATAGCCAGGAATATTAATAGCCCAGTCATGTGAGGAATGAAGCCAAGTTTCAGCAATACCGATTACATCATAGCTCTCCTCATGCACCAGAGCTTCCAACTCACCTATTTTGCTTTGCAGACTTCTGGCATTGGTGAACAGACACTTTAATGCATTAATATATTTTGACCGGTCACATACTATCCTCTTGGGTGTTCCCAGATTGCAACTAGGACTTGCTACAATACTTACCTTGGGTTTATGTGCTTTGGTTACCCTACCACTAATGCCCCTAATACTACCCTCTGGAATATGTTCCCCGCTGACTCTCACTATATCTGGACCCTCCCCCCCTTCACCTTGTTTAAAAACCCCTCTAACTTTTTGGCCATCCTTATTCCCAACTGATCTGCACCCTCCTCATTTAGGTGCAGTCCGTCCCTTCTATAGTACTGGTTATCGACTGAGAAGTCGGCCCAGTCCTCCAGGAACCCAAACCCCTCCTTACTACACCAGCTCTTCAGCCACTTGTTCACCTCCCTAATCTCCCTCTTCCTTTCTGGTGTGGCTCGATGTACCGGTAGTATTCCTGAGAATACTACCTTGGAGGTCCTTTTCCTCAATTTGGCTCCCAAGTCCCTAAAATCGTTCTTTAGGACACTCCATCTGCCTCTGACTTTGTCATTGGTGCCAACGTGCACCATGACAGCTGGGTCTTCCCCAGCCCCTCCCAGTAATCTGTCCACCAGATCCGTGATGTGCCGAACCCGCGCGCCCGGTAGACAACATACAGTTCGGCGCCTCAGGTCTTTGTTACAGATTGCCCTCTCTGTCCTTCTAAGAATTGAGTCCCCTACCACCAGAGTCTGTCTTTCCTTTCCCTTCGCTCCCCCCCCCACTCTCACTGGAGGAGTTCTTCCCCCGGCAGCTAGGAAAGTCCTTCAGCTCCAGCAGTGCTGGTCCCTGACTGGTTTCACCAATGTCACTCAATGGAGCATACTTATTGGGATTCTCCAGCTCTGGATCGGCCTCCCTGGCACTTTGCCCTCTACCCTTCCTGACTGTCACCCATCTACTATTTTCTAGTGCCTGCACCTCTTTGTCTCCACCCACCTCTGTGCTGGCCCCTGCCATCACCTGCCGGGTACGTTTCCAGCTCTCCTTTAGTGTGGAGGGTCTTCCCAGTGCTGACAGTTGCTTCCCTAGATTCAGAACCTGGGCTTCCAGGGAAACAATGTGCTTACATCTTGCACAGCAGTAATTGCCCTCGATCAGATGATCAAGGAACGCATACATGCTGCAAGATGTACACCGAGTCGCCTCACCACACCCGCCGGGCATCGTACCTATTAATTTAATGAGGATTAGAGATTATACCCTGTCCAAATTACCTAACACTAGCTTCCTGACACAACTACTCAACAAGACAATACACAGGTACTCAACAAGACAATACACAGGTACCACGCAGACCTACGTGCACCCGCAGACCAACGAACCTACGTGCACTCGCAGACCAACGGACCTGCGTGCACTCGCAGACCAACGTGCACTCGCAGACCAACAGACCTGCGTGAACTCGCAGACCAACGTGCACTCGCAGACCAACGGACCTGCGTGCACTCGCAGACCAGCGTGCACTCGCAGACCAACGGACCTGCGTGCACTCGCAGACCAGCGTGCACTCGCAGACTAACGTGCAATCGCAGACCAACATGCACTCACAGACCAACGGACCTGCGTGCACTCGCAGACCAGCGTGCACTCGCAGACCAACGGACCCGCGTGCACCCGCAGACCTGCGTGCACCCGCAGACCAACGGACCTGCGTGCACTCGCAGACCAACGGACCCGCGTGCACTCGCAGACCAGCGTGCACTCGCAGACCAATGGACCCGCGTGCACTCGCAGACCAGCGTGCACTCGCAGACCAACGGACCTGCGTGCACTCGCAGACCAGCGTGCACTCGCAGACCAACGGACCTGTGTGCACTCGCAGACCAGCGTGCACTCGCAGACCAACGGACCTGCGTGCACTCGCAGACCAGCGTGCACTCGCAGACCAATGGACCCGCGTGAACTCGCAGACCAGCGTGCACTCGCAGACCAACGGACCTGCATGAACTCGCAGACCAGCGTGCACTCGCAGACCAACGGACCTGCGTGAACTCGCAGACCAGCGTGCCCCTACAATACACAAGTAATAACAATCCACACACACTACTCAGACAACACTCTGGTACTCACACTACACATCTACTATGACCCCTGTTTTAACCTCCTGTTTTGAACTCTTGATTTTAACTCACCACTTAGTCCAGTTCCACTAACTCTTGATTTTAACTCACCACTTAGTCCAGTTTCACTAACTCTTGATTTTAACTCACCACTTAGTCCAGTTCCACTTGGACAGAGTTCCAGCAAACTCAAAATGAGCAGGCTCTAAATGAGCTCTACAGAAATTTATATAGGCCTCAAGCACCTGTGACCAATTAACCACTCCCCTTAATTAGTAGTGTGGGAAAGGGGGGTTCCTCTTAGGGGGACTTTAAAGGGAACTTTACTCTGATAATAAGTGCGTAGTACGTCAATGGAAAGTACAAAGTTATTTTATTCCCACCAGGGTGGTGATAATAAGTAAGATTGTTTTACAAGAAATAAAGGGGTTTGAACATGGGAGGGATGCTAACACAACAAACCATATGATACATGAAATACTAATACAATCAGGGACACCATGTAGTTACAAAAAACATAATGGTGAGAGCCGACGCGTTTCGGAAATTTACAGTTATTTTCTTCTTCAGGGAGATGATTGTGTCAAAAAGCAGGCATGTTAGTATGTCATGTATATAAACTTGGGGATCATAATGTTGCATCCATGGGGAGGGGATGGAAAGACATAAAATCAGAAAAACACCAGGGGAGAAAAACCTCTTGTTCCAGAAGGGCCAGGTCCCACCGGCGTCCAGTGCCCAGGGATTCACCCAGGATGGTGCGCTCACACATCAACCCCAGCAGAGAGGAGGCTCCCCAGCAAGGGGCACGTGGCGCTCAAAGGTCAGAGACCAGTGTGTGGAGTCTGCACTGTGGGCTGATCCAAAAGTGGGAGGCTTGCCGTCATGCACTGATTCCTGATGCTGAGGGATTTTTGAAGGAGCTAGGTTGATGGGTCACCTCCGTTTCAAGTATTGATCGATGGACCATTGGGGTGGAGGGAGGGGGTTGATTTACAAGGTAGATGTGTACCCCCTACCGACGGTACTCATCAATGTGGTTGGGGGAGACGGAAAAAACCTTGGCCTTGGACAGGATCAGGAAGACATGCAGGCAGCACAGCAGCGTCTGTTGGAATGCGATCAGCTGGTGATGAATTAGTAGGCTGAAGGAAAAAAAGTGAAAAAACAAAACAAAAAAGGCTGTTTAAAATGTGCCAGAAAAGCTGCAAGGAAAAAGAGCCAAAAATAACCAAAAAATGCAACCCAGCAGTCAAAAGCAGAAACTTCTTCACTCTCCACGCAAGGTCTGCACTGTCTACCCTCCAACCAACAAGACTGGCTATGTGGCTCTGAGCAGGCGCTCTCTCACCCGACCGGACCAGTCCTTGTCCGGTACCTCCGCTACTGTGACTCGCTTCACAGTGTCCACGACGCGCGGGTCTTCGGTCCTCCTGATGACAACTCTTCACAACACGATCAGACGCTCCGCAGGCTCTTTGGTGGAGCGGAAGGCTCTTTGGAAGAAAATTAAAGGCCCAGGCTTCAGGCTTTGCACGCACAGCAGGTCAGCACAGGGATCCTCTTGCTGGGAGGGCAGTGTCCAAAGAGAGAGAAGCAGTCCCTGCCTCTCCCTTCTAAAGTCCACCCCAGCAGTCCTTGCGCGGGGAAATGCACCCTGGGTGACCTAAAGCGTGCTGGGAACTGTAGTCTCTTTAGGAAAAACGATACCCTGCTACACACTCCCCCCACTTAGAATCTTTGGTCCCCAAAGACAGTATTAGCAATAGGAAAACACAAGTTCAGTGAGCGCTGCAAAAGAGGTTGGCAGAGGAAACTCCCACCAAAACTGGGAAGGGAGCTTGTTCTGCCCACAGGTCACATCAATGGGGTTGACCTGCCTAACTGTGCCAGAAAGTGAGCTGGGGTTGCCCGCCACCAAATGCACAGTGGAGGGACCAGGTGTTTGTATTGTCCTTCTTGCAGTAGTGTCCTCAGAACTTTCCCCCATTTGGGCATAGGTTAACTTCCGAGGAGGACGGATGGTTCTCTTGGCTCTCTGTTCTCTTGGGGTGACTGCATTGGGTTCCACTATATCTGGGACGTCCATATCAGGTGAAAAAAGATATTGAGAGTTCCTTTGATCTTCAGCATGGCATCTTTCCACTCCTCAGACAGAGGGCTGGATGGGACAAACTCAGTGGCTTCCACATTCAATGTACTATCCAGGGTACCTTCAGAGGGTGGAAGATCTATGGACAGAGGCTCAGGGGCCTGAGACGGCCACAACCATCCAAGCTCTTCTCCTTCGCTTTGATCAGAGACATCCATTCCTCCAGACTAAGATACCTGAGACCGAGTGTTGGGCCTAGGTGTATCCAGGCTTGAGGATGGTCCAGGTGAATCCTCTACAGGAGGTATCCGTACTGCTTCTGAAAGTGGAAGTAAGTGGTTTCTGTTCCAGGTCTTCAGCGGCCCTATCTTCCCTTCTGGCTTTAGCTGATACACCGGCAAGCCTGGTAACTTTTTGCAGATCACATAAGGTTCGGGTCTCCATCTGTCTGCCAATTTGTGCTTCCCAGGGACTCCCAAGTTTTGCAACAGAACTCTGTCTCCAGGTTGCAAGTCCTGGATTCGAACATTGAGATCAAAGTTCCTCTTATTTTGGGCTCCTCTTTGCTCTGATGCTGCTTGGGCCTGTTCAAAAGCTAGCTTCAAACTCTTCCTCAGTCTTTCCACATATCCCTTATGTGAGGTGGCTGAAGTGTGATCCATTGATATGCCGAAGGCCAGATACACAGGCAGTCTTGCTTCCCTGCCAAACATTAGTCTGTATGGAGAGTACCCTGTAGCATCACTAGTTGAACTGTTATAAACATGCACTATTGCTGCTATGTGCTTGCTCCAATGCTGCTTCTGCTCGCTACTCAGAGTCCCCAACATATTTAACAGAGTCCTGTTGAATCTCTCCGGTTGAGCATCACCCTGAGGGTGATAAGGGGTAGTACGGGTTTTCTTGATACCCAAAGAGTCCAGCAATTTCTTGATCAATCGACTCTCAAAGTCTCTCCCTTGGTCTGAGTGTAGGCGCTGTGGTAGCCCATAATGCACAAAGTATTTCTCCACCAAGATTTTGGCTACGGTGGAGGCCTTCTGGTCTTTAGCTGGAAAAAGCGGGTGAAATGGTCAGTTATCACCAGAACATTTCCATGTCCACTTAAGTCAGGTTCTAGACAGAGGAAGTCAATGCATACCAAGTCCAAGGGTCCTTGACTCTGCAGATGACCCATTGGGGCAGCTTGACGTGGTAATGTCTTCCTTTGAATGCAGCGAGCACATGAGTGACAGTACTCCTCCACTTCAGCCCGTATACAAGGCCAATAGAACCTATCCCTTACAAGCTGAAATGTTTGTTTAGCCCCCAAATGGCCATGGTTATCGTGTAGGGCAGCCAAGACAGTTCTTCTGTGTTTCTCTGGCAAAAACAGTTGCCACTTCTCTTCTAGGTCATCAGAGGGGCCCCTTCAGTAGACCACCCCTTGACGCACCTGCAACTTGTCCCACTCTTTGTGGACCAGTTGAGACACCATTGAGGGATCCTTCAGAAGCTTGCCTGGATCCAGATCTTCCAGTGCCTTCAAAGCCAATCTTCCCCAGGGATCTTCCAACTGGTCTTTTCTTATGTCCTTTTTTGACAGCTTTGGCAGGTCGTCCTCTCCAATCTGGGTCACGTCACAATAACACTTGGGCACCCCTACTGCCGAAACTCCGATCTCTTCAGCCCTTGACCCACCACTAGCTTGAAGTTGTGCTCCTTGACACAAGGCCCATACCCCATCCGGGGTTACCTGGGTCCAGTCCTCTGGATGGTCGGTGGGTGCATGAGCTCTTCTGGACAATGCATCTGCATCACGATTTCCAGCCCCGGGCCTATACTTCAGGCTGAAGTTGAACCTGACTAGAGCCGCTAACCAACGGTGACCAGTGGCATCCAGCTTGGCCGTGGTGAAGAGATAGGTGAGTGGATTATTGTCAGTCTTTACTATAAAGTCAGCTCCATACAGGTAATCTCTGAGCTTATCCACGACTGCCCACTTTAGTGCCAGGAATTCCAACTTGGTGGGGTAGTTCTTTTCTGCTGGTGTCAGACTTCTACTAACATAGACAACTGGGCGCAACTGTCCTTCATACTCTTGGTACAGCACCCCTCCTAGACCATCATGGCTGGCATCTACATGCAGTTCATATGGTTTCCTGGGATCAGCATAGGCCAAGACTGGGGCAGTGGTTAGACTCTTCTTCAACATTTGGAAGGCTTCCTCACACTCCTCTATCCACTGGCCTTCCACAGACTCTCCAGGTTTCCTGGGGCCAGTATCATCCTCCTCTCCTTCTGTCTTTAGCAGCTCATTCAAGGGTTTTGCAATTTTCGCAAACCCTTCCACAAATCTACGGTAGTAAGAGCAGAACCCCAGGAAGGATCTGAGCTCAGTCACTGTAGTTGGCCTTGGCCAGGAGGTAACGGAGTCCAGTTTGTCGGGATCTGTAGACACTCCTTCTGCAGATACTATGTGTCCCAAATAGTGGACCGAGGACTGGTAAAACTGGCATTTTTCTCTGGAGAGTTTTAGTCCCTCTTCACTGAGTCTCTTCAGGACTTTCTCCAATCTCTCTTCATGCTCCTTCAGAGTCTTCCCGAAGACAATGATGTCATCTAGGTACACCAAGACTTTGATAAGATTCATGTCCCCCACTGTCTTCTCCATCAACCTCTGGAAAGTGGCGGGAGCTCCCGATAGGCCTTGAGGCATCCTATTGAACTCATAGAATCCCACCGGGGTGATGAAGGCCATCTTCTCTCTGTCTTCAGAGTGCATTGGGATTTGATAATACCCACTCTTCAGGTCCATGACACTGAACCACTTGGCCCCAGACAGACTCTGCAAAGCATCTTCTATCCTGGGGGTAGTGTACTGGTTGGGTATGGTCCTCCGGTTGAGAGTCATGTAGTCTATGCAGAGCCTTAGCGACCCGTTCTTCTTCCTTACCACCAGGATGGGGGAAGCATATGGACTCCTCGACTCTCAAATAACCCCTTTCCTCTTGAGCTCTGTTAACTGCTCACGCAAATCTTCCAAGTCTGCCAGCGGGACTCGTCGGACCCTCTCCCGGAAGGGTTTGTCTTCCTGCAGATGGATTTTATGGGTGGCACTCCTCGCACACCCCACGTCAAACTCATCTTCTGAGAATATCTTCCTCCATCTGGACAGCTGGCCTTGGCTCTCTCCTTCCACTTCCACTTCAGTGGCAAGGTGGTATCTTCCAAACAGAGTCCCTCCAGAGTGACTTCTCCCCCCTCCGTTGCCTTCAATTCAGACAGGGTCATTTGGGTAGCAGGATTTACTTTGCCCAGTAGTACCCGGGCTGGGATCTTCACAGGAGAACTAGTGAAATTTCTGATGCTCACTGGAATCTGGCCCTTCGCCTTCTTCAATGCCCTCAACGGGACCACTTCAGGGATCACTTCCAATCCTGGGTGAGTGTTGAAGGGGTCTGGCTCTAAGACCACAAAGGGGCCAGGCTGCTCCCAGGAGAGTTTTACCGTAGCCTGAAGACAGGTCACCTCACCAGGCTGCAGTATCTGCTCTTTCCTCGATAGTCTCCAGACTCTTCCCACCCCCTCTTCCGGGGCCTTTTGCTCCAGGATCCACTTCTGATAGACCTGTTGCAGCACGGGGTGAATCTTCTGTTTGGGAGGACTCCGCTCCTGCACTAAAGGGGTCAGCAGTCTCCTGACCAAGTCAGTGTTGGTCCCTATCAACATGGAACTGGTGTTGGCCCCTGACGGGCGAGGACAAACTACCGCCAGGGTGTCAAAGACTTCCGCCAGCCTGATTGAGACATAACTGTCGTAGGGAAAGCTGCGAGTGCCAATCCCCCCTATCTGTAGGTCTTCCAGCTTTTGTAAAGGCACATGACTCAAATACTTCCGATAAAAGTCTCTGTATAAAAGAGTCAATTGGGCTCCTGTATCTAGGAGGGCCTTGGTGTAGACTCCCTCCACTTGAACGGAGACTAGAGGGGAGGGTCGTATTAACTTGTCTGGGAACTTCTTCTGAGGTGCTTCCTCCTTTGGACTCCTTGATTTTCCTAATGGTGTTTTCTTCTTCTTCCATTTTTCTCTGGACCTCAACCCTTTTTGGACCTGGTATGAGTGAGTGAGTGAGTGAAAAACTTGTATAGCGCTAACAAATGCGAACTAAATCGCCTCAAGGCGCTTAGCATCCAGTAGCTTCATGATCCATCAGAAGAGGTGGGTCTTAAGTTTTTTCCTAAAGGCCCGATGGTTTTCTTCCATACGGATATCCGTGGGTAGCGCGTTCCATAGCCGTGGTCCTTGGACTGCAAATCTTCATTCTCCCTTTGATTTGTAGCGAAATTTGGGGATGTGAAGGAGGTTTTGGTTTGTTGATCGGAGACTGCGTTTGGGGGTGTAATGCTTTATCTTCTCGCATAAATATTGCGGAGCGATTCCTTGTGTGCACTTGTGGGTGAGACAGAGGGTCTTGAATGTGACCCGATCCTTTACGGTTAACCAATGAAGGGTCCTCAGTGCAGGGGTGATGGATTCCCAGTTTTTTTTTCCTGTTATCAGTCTGGCTGCCGTGTTCTGGACGACTTGTAGGCGTGACATTTGGTATTTGGGTAGTCCGAGGTAGAGGGAGTTTGCGTAGTCGAGACGGGAGTTGATAATTGAACCAACTACTACTGCTGTGTCCTCTTCTGGGATGAAGGGAATGAGTCTACGCAGCAGGCGGAGGAGATGATGAGATCCGCTGATTACTGATCCTATTTGAGCGTCCATCGACATCTCCGAGTCAAAGATGACTCTGAGACTTTTGACTTTGGTGCTCGGGGTGATGGTCTGTCCGAGAATGGTGGGTGGTGTCCAAGAGGTTTTAGTTTTTGTCTTTCGGTTAGCGTGGAGGAGAAGCAGTTCTGTTTTGGATCCGTTGAGTTTAAGTGAACTCTCAGTCATCCAATCATCGATCAATGTGAGGCACTTTTCCAATCCGTGATATTGGTCTTTTTTTCCAGTGATACGAAAGTAGAGTTGGGTGTCGTCCGCGTATGAGTGGTAGCATAAGTCCTGTTTGCTAATGATTTTTAGGAGTGGGCGGAGGTAGATGTTAAAGAGCAGGGGTGACAGTGGTGATCCTTGAGGGACTCCGCAAGAAATTGCGTGAGTTTCAGAGGTGAAGGCTCCTAATTTCACTGTCTGAGAACGATTCTCAAGAAAAGAAGCGAACCAAGGAAGGTCAGGGTCTGCAACTCCTGCTACTTCTTTAAGACGAATGAGTAGAGTTTTGTGGTCTACTGTGTCGAACGCTGCACTGAGGTCCAGCAGCACCAGGAGACATGATTCTCCGTCATCTGCGACTTCGAGGACGTCATCCCATATTTTGAGAAGTGCTGTTTCTGTGCCATGGCCTGGTCGGAAGCCTGATTGTAGTAGATCCAAGAGTTTGTAAGTGTCCAAATGGCCTTGTAGCTGTTGTACTACTGCTTTCTCCATGATCTTGGAAATGGTGTTGAGGCTTGTTACCGTTCTGCGGTAATTTGGGTCCTTAGGGTCAAGATTATACCTTGCTTGAGGGAGTTCGGAACCATACCTTCTTTGAATGATAGATTTACGATGTGTGTAATGGTAGGAGCTAAAATGTCGGTACATTTTTTCAGGAGTTTTGTGGGAATTATGTCATTTGACGATGTAGTGTCTCTGAGGCTTCTGATGATGTTTTTGGTGGTATGCATTGATCTTTCTCCGGTTGTCAAATTTCAACTCCCGACAGGCGGTATGGGGGGTTTTAGGAGGGGCATTGTTTCCCTTCTCTTTTTGCTCTGCTTGTTTTTGCATCTTTTTGGAGCTTTCTGTAAGTAGCGGGCGCCCGGCTGACTCCTTCACCGGGGCCCTCTGAAGTTTTCCGCCTGCTGGTATTGAGTGCCTCGGTTCTTCCTTGGACTGGGGCACACTTTCCCACAGTTGAAGCAGACAATTTCCTTCCTTATTTTTGGGGATGTTGGAATGGGAACATTCCGGTCCGGTTCACTCTTGATCTCTCCTTTCTCCTTGGTTCCTGAGTCCTTGGCCAATAAAGAGGTCAATAAATCTAGTACTTGGGCCATCTGAGACTTCAAGGTTTCTACTTTCGAGTCACGTTCGGTAGCTACTGCTGTTCTGACTCCCACGGAAGCAGGTGGGGTGGTATTCTCAACCCCCTGTTGATCCTTCAGCAAAGCCTCTTTGTCCCTTATGATCCGCACAAGGTCTGGGTAACTCAAAGCCATGACTCCATCAGAGGTCTTCAAGTGAAGCCAAACCGGATCCGAACGCAAGGCTCCCCTCAGGATCTGCTTCATCCTGGTAGTGTCTATGACTTGTGGCAGCATTCCCTTTCTCAGTACAATTTGGCACAGCATCCTGTTCAGTCTCCGGACATATTCAGACAACTTCTCCCCCGGCTGTTGGAGGGTATGGTCAAATTGATACACCAACTCCAAAACCTTCTCCATCTGGCCAAATTACTCCCGCAACATAGACAGATAATCCATTGCTGTACACACAGTATTGCTACACCTAAGATTCTTCACAGCCTCAGCAGCAGTACCCTTCAAGCTTTCGTTGATGCGCTGCTTTTTCTGCGCTTCTGGAACTTCCCAACCTTCTACTGCCTGCATTGCCTGCTCAATCCAGGTGTCAAAGTCTTCTTCCCCGGGTGGCACAGGTTGTGTTCCTGAAAACACCCGGAGCTTCCGGTACCCGGCTTCCACATGTACCGTGCTGGTTTTCTGGCACTTAGTAACAAAATCTCCCAAAGCAGTCAGCAGTTCCGGCCCTATGGCGGCCAGGGGTAATTCCGGAGCTTTCGTCTCACGACTGCTTCCCATTTTGGAGAAGAGTAACGGAGATAATGATGGGGAGGTTCGTGGAGACTCTTTCTTCACAGCCTCAGTATGCACTAAGCGATACGTTTGGTCATCTATGGCCTTTACACTCTGCCCTCTGAACTCTTCTGGGATTCCCCTTGTCCATTCCACTAGTGCATATGCCCCCGAGGTATCTGACTTTACATCCACCGCCCATGCTTTCCATTGTGGAGATATTGACATTATTAGCTGCTTTACCTCTTCTTTTTCCTGGATCCCTTCCGGGAGTTTAACAGCTACCGCCCGGATTGGATAAACAGCCCACTCTGCGCACCATTGTGTCACTGCCTGCGGGTCCATGCTGGTACTTCCGACCAGCTTGATTGCAGCGTGCAACCCACAAGGATCCCGGAACCAAGCCCCCACGTGTAGCGATACCCCCAGTTAAGAGGGCTGCCTTGTTTGTTTTTGAGCCTTGTAATGCACCACTGTCAACCCCTGGCAATTGGCTCTAACCTCTCGTGACACAGTTAGGAAAGGGGATGATAGAATTGCACTCTCTCTCTCTAGTATTCTATATGACACAGTCCCCTTTATAATATAGCACAGTAATTGACACTGACAACCAACATACTCAACTATAGGTTCTTTACTATTAGTAAAGGTTAAAAGGGTAAAACAGTATGCAATGTCACATGCAGATCCCTGCAATATAAGTATTCTTATCAAAAGACAAAACATTCAGCAATGTAATGACAGTTTAACAGACCCCGCTGCAGCTATCCTCCCTCGTGAGCAAGATGGCGCCCAGCAATGTCCTATACTAGCCAGTCAGGCCTGACTATAACTTGGGGTATAGTTTGATGAAGAAATCTTCGCTAGCAAAACACGGTGGTGCACTTAAAGAGCAAATTGTAATCCAATGGGGTAGCGATGATCGCTAACTTTGTAAAGCTGGAGAGACTAGTAAACTCAGTTCAGCAGACAGTCTCCCCAGAGTATAACTGTAATCACTGATGGGCCTGAATAAAGTTAAATAGGCACAGAGTTAATAATATGTGGCTCTGGGCAGGAGCTCTCTCACCCGACTGGACCGGTCCTTGTCCGGTACCTCCGCTACTGTGACTCGCTTCACAGTGTCCACGACGCCCGGGTCTTCGGTCCTCCTGATGACAACTCTTCACAACAGGATCAGACGCTCCACAGGCTCCTCGGTGGAGCGGAAGGCTCTTTGGAAGAAAATGCAAGGCCCAGGCTTCAGGCCTTGCACGCACAGCAGGTCAGCACAGGGATCCTCTTGCTGGGAGGGCGGTGTCCAAAGAGAGAAAAGCAGTCCCCGCCTCTCCCTTATAAAATCCACCCCAGCAGTCCTTACGTGGGGAAAAAGCACCCTGGGTGCCCTAAAGCGTGCTGGGAACTGTAGTCTCTTTAGGAAAAACGATACCCCACTACACATATGTAGGAATATGTTTAAACGTATTAAATTAAAATCTCTGGTAGGCTCTTTTTTCGGGACATTCCCGACCTATTTTTTATTTTATTTTTCATTCTACTACCCATACACATCTATCTATATATCTATATATTTATATGTTCCCTCCTTTCTAATATACCTCTCCACCATATCTGTTTCATATCTTTAGGTTTGGTCTAGGTTCCTTCCTTTTTTATATTACCCCTAGCATGGCATTGGTATATGCACTGAACATTTCTGTGTATTTATTGTGTAGGTCTAGGAGGATACACACTCTAACATATGTATGTATTTATATATGTATAAATGTTAGTAATAGGTACCAACCAGCAATATTCATCATACCTGGGCCTGGACCTCTGAGATAGTTTACCATTATGGAGCCTTGTTTATACTTCTATAATCTTATTAACTTGTCTCTCTCTGTATGTTAATACTCCATATATATTGCTATTTTTCATTATCTGTGTTCCTTCATTTAGTTTCTGTCAGGTTTTGCCTACTGTGACAGCAGGAAGGTAAAGTCACCTGGTTGCATCCAGGGGGGTAGATATATTTCGCCCAGATTCAGGCTTTACGCCGACTTATACAACTAGGTGGAGAGTTGTATAAGCCCAGCTAAGGCTAGTGGGCTCATGGATGACTCATACCTCTAGGGAGAGTGTGGGGCGTCGTACAGACAGGGAGTTGATGAGGCCAGCTGAAGCTTGTCAGCTCATTTAGGCCTCTATAAGAACTCCCAGCTTCATTAGATGTTAGCTCATGCCTGGAACCAGACCTGTGTGGACTGTCTAGGGAGAGTGAACCCCTGTGCGGTGAGACAAAGCCTGTGTGGCTATTTGCTTGGACATTTAAAACATGGGACTTAGGGACTAGGACAGCACTAGGCTGATCCCAGTTGTTAGTTAGGAAACCTGTATGTTTAGTCAGAGGTCAAGTTGACCAGGATTTATTTTGTTTATATGTTTCTTTTGGCTTTGCTGTGTTTTGTCACTGTAAATAGAAAATAAACCGCACCTTTTTTTTGATTTTGAAAACCACAACCTCCGTTTGCTGGGCCTGTTTTTGTGTGGGGAGCCCATCCCGGGGGTCACACACACCCGCTGCCGAGCCAACCCCCTCACAGTTGGTGGAGAACCAGTGGCAGTTTTTTTTAAGCCAGCATGGAGGAGATACTGAAGCAGCTGGCTCTAGCAAATGCCAATCAACAGCAGACAAATGCAGGTTTGCAAAAGAGCCTTGCAGCTCAACAACAGAACTTCGCAGCCCAGCAGCAAGCTCATCAACAGAGCCTTGCAGCCCAGCAGCAAGCTCACCAACAGAGTCTGGAAGCTCAGCAACAAGCCCAGCAGCAATCTGAGGCCCGCTTCATAGACCTGTTACAGAAGCAAGAGCAGAGACTACAACAAATGGAAGCAGTAATGCAGCAACGTCCGCAGACCAGTGAGGAAAGCCGTCCCACTAATACCGCGTCCTTTGGGGTGAGTCGTTTATTGACAAAAATGACTGGAGAGGATGATCCAGAGGTATTTTTGACCACATTTGAAAGGACTGCTGAAAGAGAAAAGTGGCCTGAGGAGCAGTGGGCTGGACTGGTGGCTCCTCTGTTAACTGGTGAATCGCAGAAGGCTTACTATGACCTAGAGCCTGACCAAGCAAAAGACTATGTGATGCTAAAAGCTGAGATATTGGCAAGGCTGGGTGTCACCCAGGCTGTCCGGGCTCAGCGTGTGCATAACTGGACTTTCCAGCTTGGAAAACCCCCCAGGTCTCAAATGTATGATCTCATTCACCTGAGCAGAAAGTGGCTACAGCCAGAGACTTTGTCCGCACCAAAGATTGTGGAACGTGTTGTAATGGATCGGTTTTTGAGAGCTCTTCCTACTGCCATCCAAAACTGGGTAAGCCATGGAGACCCAGAGACGGCCGATGGTCTTGTGGATCGTGTGGAGAAATACTTGGCTACAGAGAACCTGACGGCCTCTTCCAGAGACACTCGGACTTTCCACCCTAAGACCAGACCATCCCCAGGGGCGGATAAGAGGATTCCAAGGGGTAAGGGTGGAGAGAGTGAGAGGGTGGGAGCTCTACCCCAAGTTTGGCGAGAACAGCCTGGGAAATCAGCGGCTCAAGAGGCGGCAAGAAGGATCGTTTGCTACCGCTGCCGGCAAGCGGGACATATTGCAGCCAATTGCCCGGTTGTGGAGGAACCCATGCAGTGTGACTTTCTGACGGGCAGACGTCAGTCGCTGTGTGCGACAGTCGCATGCACTGCCATTCGAGGAACTGAGAAACATTTATGCAAAATGTGTGTTAATGGTAGAAATGTTGTGGTATTGCTGGATTCAGGTAGCCTTGTGACCCTGATAAAGGCTGAGTTAGTTAAAACAGAGGTCTCTGGGAATAGCAAGGTAGCTGTTATTTGTGTGCATGGGGACACCCGAGAGTATCCAGTGACTACAGTGTGTTTCGAGACCCCCAAAGGTACCCTCTCTCATCCAGTGGGCTTAGTATCTCAGTTACCGTATGACGCCATTGTGGGAAGGGATTTTCCGAAGTTCTGGGAACTGTGGGATGATCCTGAGCCCCCCACTGGTGCCCCTATGTACCAGGAATGTGATAGCCAGAACTCCCCTGAGAGTGGTGAGGACTCTCCGGAATTTCCCTTATCAGTATTGGCAGGGGAGACTCAAGAAACTGGAGAGGAGCCCACCTCCTCAGACGAAAACCTACCGTCTGTGGAGTTTTCTGATCTTGAGGTTCACAGGGAAAACTTTGCCACAGAACAGTTGAAAGACCCCGCCCTAATAAAGGCACGCGAAAACGTAGTGAAAATAGATGGCGAGTTAGTGAACCCAGATAATACCTGCACTTACCCATACTTCAGCGTAGAGAAGGACCTACTGTATCGGGTGGCAAAAAGGGCAGAAGAAACCGTTGAGCAGCTTGTGGTGCCCAAACCTTACAGGAAGTTGGTGTTGGAGTTGGCCCATGGGCACATTCTTGGAGGTCATCTGGGGACAGAGAAAACCCGAGAGAGGGTATTACAGAGATTCTATTGGCCGGGGGTGATGAAGGACATAGAAAATTATTGTTCCTCCTGCCCTGTGTGTCAGAGGTCGGCCCCGATGCCACATTTCCGTAGCCCGCTGGTCCCTCTACCCATCATTGAGGTCCCGTTTGAGAGGATCGCCATGGATTTGGTAGGTTCTATAATCAAGTCCGCTAGGGGGCACCAGTACATATTAGTTATAATGGACTATGCCACCCGTTATCCAGAAGCGATCCCTCTCCGAAATACCTCGGCCAAAACCATAGCCAAAGAGCTATCTCTTGTGTTTAGCCGGGTGGGTATTTGTAAAGAACTGCTTACGGACCAAGGTACACCCTTTATGTCCCGGGTTATGAAGGAGCTGTGTAAATTGTTCAAAGTGACGCAATTACGTACATCTGTGTATCACCCCCAAACCGATGGGCTGGTTGAAAGATTCAACAAAACCCTAAAACAAATGTTGAAGAAAGTGGTGGATAGAGATGGAAAGGATTGGGACTGTCTACTTCCTTATCTGATGTTTGCTATTAGGGAGGTGCCCCAATCCTCTACGGGATTCTCCCCCTTTGAGTTACTGTATGGGAGACACCCAAGAGGGCTGTTGGATATTGCCAAGGAAACTTGGGAAAGTGAGAGTTCTCCCCACAGGAGTGTGATTGAGCATGTCGCCCTGATGCAAGACCGAATTGCACAGGTAATGCCCATCGTGAAGGAACATTTGGCCCAAGCGCAGTTAGCACAGCAGAGAGTGTACAACCGTGGAGCCAAGACCCGTACCTTTTCCCCGGGGGATAGGATACTGGTACTTGTCCCTACGGTTGAAAGTAAATTCCTTGCCAAATGGCAAGGCCCCTACGAGATAATGGAAAAAGTGAGTGAAGTGAATTACAAGGTCAGACAACCAGGAAGGCGAAAGCCCGAACAGATCTATCACGTTAATCTGTTGAAAGCCTGGAGGGATAGAGAGTCCCTAGTCGCAGACACTTGGTCACCAGCTCAAACTGGTTGCGTGATTCCTGAGGTTGGAATAGCAGCCACCTTGTCACAACCCCAACAACAGGAGGTTAAGGAGTTTGTGCTTCGCAACAAGGAGGTATTCTCTGAGCTGCCGGGACAAACATTTGGGGTAGAGCATGACATCATTACCCCGCCCGGTGAAAGGGTGAAGTTAAAACCCTATCGGATCCCAGAGGCCCGACGGGAGGCAATACGGGAGGAAGTACAGAAAATGCTGAACTTAGGGGTGATAGAGGAGTCCCAAAGTGATTGGTCTAGTCCCATTGTGTTGGTGCCTAAACCGGATGGGAGCTGGCGATTTTGTAACGATTTTCGTCAGTTGAACAAAGTTACAAAATTTGACACCTACCCCATGCCACGTATAGATGAGTTGATCGACCGGCTGGGAACAGCCCGATACATGACGACTCTTGACCTCACAAAAGGGTATTGGCAAATCCCCCTGGCCAAATTGGCCAAAGAGAAAACCGCATTTGTAACCCCAGACGGGGCGTTCCAATATAAAAGAATGCCGTTCGGGTTACAGAATGCGCCGGCCACATTCCAGCGGAAAATGGACCAGATGCTGAGGCCCCATCGGAAGTATGCTGCGGCTTACCTGGATGACGTAATTGTCCATAGCACAGATTGGGCCTCACATCTGCCAAAAGTGCAAGCAGTCCTGGACTCTGTTCGGGAAGCGGGGTTTACGGCTAACCCCAAGAAGTGTACCATTGGGCAGGAGGAGGCCAAATATCTTGGGTACACCATTGGGAGGGGAGTAATAAAACCCCAACTCAACAAAGTCGAGGCCATCCAGAGTTGGCCACGTCCCAACAGCAAGAAGCAGGTACGAGCCTTTCTGGGAATCGCTGGGTATTATCGGCGATTCATTCCCCACTTTGCTTCTAAGGCTGTGCCCCTAACCAACCTAACGAAGGGGAAAGGGTCGGTCATGATTAAATGGACCCCCGAGGCTGAGGCAGCATTCCAATTCTTGAAACAAGCCTTATGTAGCCAGCCAGTGTTGTACTCACCCGACTTCTCTAAAGACTTTGTCGTACAAAGTGATGCGTCAGATGTGGGGTTAGGAGCAGTATTGTCCCAGGTCTGGAACGGGGAAGAGCACCCAGTCATTTACCTCAGCAGGAAGTTGAAGTCCCATGAGGTAAATTACGCCACCGTTGAAAAGGAGTGTTTAGCGGTGAAGTGGGCTCTAGATTCCCTTCGGTACTACCTGCTAGGTAGGCACTTTGACATGGTTACGGATCACGCTCCGTTAAAGTGGATGGCTCAAAACAAGGAAACAAATAGAAGAGTGAATAGGTGGTTCCTGGCCCTCCAGGAATTCAACTTCACAGTAAAGCATCGCCCTGGCGTTCAAATGGGGAATGTGGATGCTTTGTCTCGAGTACATGAATGCCTGATTGCTGGTGTTCCAACCCCGAGGTTAAAACAAGAGGGGGGGGTATGTGACAGCAGGAAGGTAAAGTCACCTGGTTGCATCCAGGGGGGTAGATATATTTCGCCCAGATTCAGGCTTTACGCCGACTTATACAACTAGGTGGAGAGTTGTATAAGCCCAGCTAAGGCTAGTGGGCTCATGGATGACTCATACCTCTAGGGAGAGTGTGGGGCGTCGTACAGACAGGGAGTTGATGAGGCCAGCTGAAGCTTGTCAGCTCATTTAGGCCTCTATAAGAACTCCCAGCTTCATTAGATGTTAGCTCATGCCTGGAACCAGACCTGTGTGGACTGTCTAGGGAGAGTGAACCCCTGTGCGGTGAGACAAAGCCTGTGTGGCTATTTGCTTGGACATTTAAAACCAGGGACTTAGGGACTAGGACAGCACTAGGCTGATCCCAGTTGTTAGTTAGGAAACCTGTATGTTTAGTCAGAGGTCAAGTTGACCAGGATTTATTTTGTTTATATGTTTCTTTTGGCTTTGCTGTGTTTTGTCACTGTAAATAGAAAATAAACCGCACCTTTTTTTTGATTTTGAAAACCACAACCTCCGTTTGCTGGGCCTGTTTTTGTGTGGGGAGCCCATCCCGGGGGTCACACACACCCGCTGCCGAGCCAACCCCCTCACACTACATATTTGGCTATAGTGAACCTAATCTGTTTGACCTATCTTTTACTTTGTTTGCTGTGTATTTGATTGGGCTCTAATATAATCTTGATCTTAACTGAATTAGCGGTGTCTTTTATGCACTGCGTTACCTAGCCTCTTATTAAACCACAACAATAGGCTGTGCTCACAATAGACAATATGTAGTAGCAATATATATAATGGTTAGTATATATACCAATGCTGGTGATGCTATTTATCTATCTATTTATTTATTTGCTGCCATTTATCTAACTATCGTTGATGGCTATTTCCTGCGACTGGTGAATGAGTTTTAACTATAACAATGTATTAGGGAGTGACATTGAGTGGACTTCCTCTGCAGTGCAACGCTGGTGCCACTTATAGGCTGATTTAAACTTGTGTATATGAGGGCCTGTTCCATGCCCCTCCCTATCCCTTGATGAAAGCCACTTCCATTGGCTGAAACATGTTGGGTTACATGTTGTAGTGACGTCCTACCGTCACTCACAGCTACGCTGTGCGGACGCATGCGCTCGCCGCTTTGATGGATTGAGCTGGATCATCATTCCCTGAAGCAGGCCTCTGATATGCCGGTTTGAACGGCCGCAACAGCGGGATTATCAGCCTTAAACATGGGCCCTCACCTCGGACAATATCTCGGATCACTGACGCCTGGAGGATTCATACAGGGTACCTATACCCCTCCCATCCAAGGAAAACAGAAGCCTCAACGCCCGCATGGGGCTAATATGGCATCTATGGCTATACTATCCGTTGTGAACACTTCCTAGCGTTATGGGGAGGACAGACCTTGAAGTATAGGACAACGCCCTCCAATTTCCAGGCCGGGTGAGGGGACCTTTGGTCCAAGCAACACTACTACATTCAGGTTTTTTGCTTATGCTGATAATACCCTGCTATCTTGGTGATTACAGCTGCTTGTTACATACAGTAAAAAAGTATTTAGTCAGCCACCAATTGTGCAAGTTCTCCCACTTAAAAAGATGAGAGAGGCCTGTAATTGTCATCATAGGTATACCTCAACTATGAGAGACAAAATGTGGAAACAAATCCAGACAATCACATTGTCTGATTTGGAAAGATTTTTTTTTGCAAATTATGGTGGAAAATAAGTATTTGGTCACCTACAAACAAGCAAGATTTCTGGCTCTCACAGACCTGTATCTTCTTCTTTAACCACTTAACGACCGCTCACTGTATATGTACGTCGGCAGAATGGCACCGACAGGCACAATCACGTACAGTGTACGTGATTGCCTTTGTACAGTTGGGGGGTCCGATCGGACCCCCCTCCTATACAGTGAGCGGTCGGTATTCGTTGGGGAGCGATCCAACGATTCCGGCCACCCCCCCGCGATCGCTCCCGGCGAATGGAAATGCTCCCTCTGCTGTGTAATGTTTACACAGGCAGAGGAAGCAGGAGGAAGTGATGTCATCTCTCATGCGGCGCTCACATATACCGAGCGCCATACAAGAGAAGACACACAGGTCAGTACACTAACACTACACTGACACCAGGACACATAGGCACACAAATCGCCCCCCCCCAGGCCCCCCCAGATCACAGTGTCACTGATTGCAGTGACCATTTATTTACTGATCACTGCAATCAGTGACATTTGTGACTGTAAAAGTGTCACTACATTTAGTTTTAGGTCCAGTGTAGCCCCCTAACCCCCCTCTAATAAAGGTTTAACCCCCTGATCACCCCCCAGATAACCCTTTCACCCCCTAGCACCGCCGTCGCTAAGCGATCATTTTTCTGATCGCTGTCTTAGCGTCGGTGATACAGATCGGTAGCCAGTAATTTTTTTTAGGTTCGCCGCAGGTTTTTATAGCGTCGGGTACCCCCATAAATTATCTAATAAAGGTTTAACCCCCTTGATTGCCCCCCAGGTAACCCTTTCACCCCCTATCACCACTGTCGCTAAGCGATCATTTTTCTGACCGCTGTCTTAGCGTCGGTGATGCAGATCGGTAGACAGTTATTTTTTTTAGGTTCGCCGCAGGTTTTTATAGCGTCGGGTACCCCCATAAATTATCTAATAAAGGTTTAACCCCCTTAATCGCCCCCCAGGTAACCCTTTCACCCCCTATCACGACTGTCGCTAAGCGATCATTTTTCTGATCGCTGTCTTAGCGTCGGTGATGCAGATCGGTAGCCAGTAATTTTTTTTAGGTTCGCCGCAGGTTTTTATAGCATCAGGTACCCCCATAAATTATCGAATAAAGGTTTAACCCCTTGATCGCCCCCCAGGTAACCCTTTCACCCCCTATCACCACTGTCGCTAAGCGATCATTTTTCTGATCGCTGTCTTAGTGTCGGTGATGCAGATCGGTAGCCAGTATTTTTTTTTAGGTTCGCCACAGGTTTTTATAGCGTCAGGTACCCCCATAAATTATCTAATAAAGGTTTAACCCCCTTGATCGCCCCCCAGGTAACCCTTTCACCCCCTATCACCACTGTCGCTAAGCGATCGTTTTTCTGATCGCTGTCTTAGTGTCTTTGATGCAGATCGGTAGCCAGTAATTTTTTTTAGGTTCGCCGCAGGTTTTTATAGCGTCAGGTACCCCCATAAATTATCGAATAAAGGTTTAACCCCTTGATCGCCCCCCAGGTAACCCTTTCACCCCCTATCACCACTGTCGCTAAGCAATCATTTTTCTGATAGCTGTCTTAGCGTCAGTGATGCAGATCGGTAGCCAGTCATTTTTTTTAGGTTCGCCGCAGGTTTTTATAGCGTCAGGTACCCCCATATATTATCTAATAAAGGTTTTAACCCTCTAATTGCCCCTAGTTAACCCTTTTACCAGTGATCACCATATAAGTGTTACGGGTGACGCTGGTTAGTTAGTTTGCTTTTTATAGTGTCAGGGCACCCGCCGTATATATAACCCAATAAAGGTTTAACCCCCTGATCGCCCGGCGGGTGATATCAATTAGGTTTTAGCGTCAGAGAGGGTCTGCGTCACACCCCAGGCAGCGTCAGGTTAGTGCCAATAACGCTAACACCCACGCGTGAAGCATACACCCCCCTTAGTGGTATAGTATCTGATCAGATCAATATCTGATCTGATCAGATCTATACTAGCGTCCCCAGCAGTTTAGGGATCCCAAAAACGCAGTGTTAGCGGGATCAGCCCAGATACCTGCTAGCACCTGCGTTTTGCCCCTCCGTCCAGCCCAGGCCACCCAAGTGCAGTATCGATCGATCACTGTCACTTACAAAACACAACACACATAACTGCAGCGTTCGCAGAGACAGGCCTGATCCCTGTGACTCCAGTGCTGTAGGAGGTGATTTCACCACCACAGTTAAAAAAAAAAGCATATATGCCGAAGCATTGGGGCAGCAGGGGCGGAGGAGCGGAGGAGCGATTTTGCTCCTAATGCCGCGTACATACGGTTGAAATTCCGACGAAGGCTTGCCCGTGGAAAAGTCCGACCATGTGTGTGCGGCATAACTTTTTTGCGGGAGGATGCCCCCATGCTTCGGCATATATAAATGGTGCATGTATGCCCATCATGTAAAAGCAATCCTAGTGGCTAATTAGCCTCTGGACTGCTTTTACAAGCAGTGGGAGGGAATGTCCCCCCCCCGGATATAAAAAGCACCATTGGGAAATTGGGAAAGCATTTTATCACACCGATCTTGGTGTGGTCAGATGTTTTGAGGGCAGAGGAAAGATCGAGGGTCTAGAAGACCCCAGTTTTTTCAAAAAAGAGTACCTGTCACTACCTATTGCTATCATAGGGGATATTTACATTCCCTGAGATAACAATAAAAATTATAAAAAAATAAAAAATATGGAAGGAACAATTTAAAAATAAAATAAAAAAGCAAAATTAATAATAAAAAAAAAAAAAGCACCCCTGTCCTTCCCTGCTCTTGCCCAATGGCGAACGCAAGCGTCGGTCTGGTGTCATATGTAAACAGCAATTGCACCATGCATGTGAGGTATCACCGCGAAGGTCAGATCGAGGGCAGTAATTTTAGCAGTAGACCTCCTCTGTAAATCTAACGGGGTAACCTGTAAAGGCTTTTAAAGGCTTTTAAAAATGTATGTAGTTTGTCGCCAATGCGCGTTTGTGCGAAATTTTAAAGCATGTCGTGTTTGGTATCTATGTACTCGGCCTAAGATCATCTTTTTTATTTCATCAAACATTTGGGCAATATAGTGTGTTTTAGTGCATTAAAATTAAAAAAAGTGTATTTTTTCCCAAAAAAATGTGTTTGAAAAATCGCTGCGCAAATACTGTGTAGAAAAAAAAAATGCAACACCCACCATTTTAATCTGTAGGGCCTTTGCTTTAAAAATATATATAATGTTTGGGGGTTCAACATAATTTTCTTGCAAAAAAAATAAATGTTTTCATGTAAACAAAAAGTGTCAAAAAGGGCTTTGTCTTCAAGTGGTTAGAAGAGTAGATGTAAGCTTCCTAATGTTGTGTATAAAATGCCAGAACAGTTCAAAACCCCCCCAAATGACCCCATTTTGGAAAGTAGACACCCCAAGCTATATACTGAGAGGCATGTCGAGTCCATGGAATATTTTATATGTTGACACAAGTTGCGGAAAAAAGACAATTTTTTTTTTGCACAAAGTTGTCACTAAATGATATATTGCTCAAACATGCCATGGGCATATGTGGAATTACACCCCAAAATACATTCTGCTGCTTCTCCTGAGTACGGGGATACCACATGTGTGAGACTTTTTGGGAGCCTAGCCGCGTAGGGGACCCCAAAAACCAAGCACCGCCTTCAGGCTTTCTAAGGGTGTAAATTTTTGATTTCACTTCTCACTGCCTATCACAGTTTCGGAGGCCATGGAATGCCCAGATGGCACAAAACCCCCCCAAATGACCCCATTTTGGAAAGTAGACACCCCAAGCTATTTGCTGAGAGGTATTGTGAGTATTTTGCAGATCTCGCTTTTTGTCACAAAGTTTTGAAAATTGAAAAAAAAATAAAAAAAAATGTTCTTTCTTCATTTTCAAAAACAAATGAGAGCTGTAAAATACTCGCCATGCCTCTCAGCAAATAGCTTGGGGTGTCTACTTTCCAAAATGGGGTCATTTGGGGGGGTTTTGTGCTATTTTGGCATTTTATGGCCTTCGAAACTATGATAGGTAGTGAGGAGTGAAATCAAAAATTTGTGCCTAGAAATCCTGAAGACGGTGCTTGGTTTTCGGGGTCCCGTACGCGGCTAGGCTCCTAAAAAGTCCCACACATGTGGTATTCCCGTACTCAGGAGAAGCAGCAAAATGTATTTTGGGGTGTAATTCCACATATAACCATGGCATGTGTGAGCAATATATCATTTTCAAACTAAAAAATATCATTTTTTTTCAAAATTTTCGGTCTATTTCCGTTTATATCGCAAAAAATAAAAATTGCAGAGGCAATCAAATACTATTAAAAGAAAGCTCTATTTGTGGGAAGAAAAGGACGCAAATTTTGTTTCGGTACAACATTGCATGTCCGCACAATTTACAGTTAAAGCAGCGCAGTGCAAAATTCTGAAATCACCTCTGGTCCTCTAGCTACCAAATGGTCCGGGGCTTAAGTGGTTAAGAGGCTCCTCTGTCCTCCACTCATTACCTGTATTAATGGCACCTGTTTGAACTTGTTATCAGTATAAAAGACACCTGTCCACAACCTCAAACAGTCACACTCCAAACTCCACTATGGTGAAGACCAAACAGCGGTCGAAGGACACCAGAAACAAAATTGTAGACCTGCACCAGGCTGGGAAGACTAAATCTGCAATAGGCAAGCAGCTTGGTGTGAAGAAATCAACTGTGGGAGCAATAATTAGAAAATGGAAGACATACAAGACCACTGATAATCTCCCTCGATCTGGGGCTCCACGCAAGATCTCACCCCGTGGGGTTCAAAATTAACCTCTCAAAGTTCCATCCGCAGTGGTCAGTCCTAGGATCCACTACCATATGACATTCTCCCAATCCTCTTCTGGATCATCCAAATGCTCTCTAGCAAACCTCAGATGGGCCCGGACATGTACTGACTTAAGCAGGGGAACACATCTGGCACTGCAGGATCTAAGTCCCTGGCGGCGTAGTGTGTTACTGATGGTAGCCTTTGTTACGTTGGTCCCAGCTCTCTGCAGTTCATTCACTAGGTCCCCCCATGTGGTTCTGGGATTTTTGCTCACCGTTCTAGTGATCATTTCAGTTTTTTTTTGTTAATAAATCTGCAAAAATGTCAACAATTCTGTGTTTTTCTGTCAATATGGGGGGCTGTGTGTACATTAATGAGGAAAAAAATGAACTAAAATGATTTTAGCAAATGGCTGCAATATAACAGAGTGAAAAATTTAAGCGGGTCTGAATAATTTCCGTACCCACTGAATAGGAGTTGAGGCCTTAAGTAAGATAAGGAAGGATATCCAGTCCTGGTGGAGTGTCCCTACCGACATCTTAACAGGGAGGGTCTGGAAGCGGATAGGACCCCCTGGGAGAATAGTGCCATCTATCGCCAAGACCACCAATGGCGTGGTGAGGTGCAAAAGGGTAAGTCTCATGGAAGATGCAGTTCCCCAGTCCATGAAATTGCCAGCAGCTCCGGAATCCAGATATTCCGAGACCGAATGAGAAGAAGCGCCAACATAAAGGAACACAGAAAGAAGATGACGAGAAGGTGAATGTGATACTTCTGGGTCCAATTCTCCACCTTCCAGATGTATTAGACCCAAGAGTTTTTCCGGACGAAGAGAGCAAGTGTCACGAAAATGACCTTTGGACCCACAATAGAGGTACAGGCCCAGAGTTCTGCGCCTAGCGCATTCCTCAGGAGATAGCCTGGTCCGGCCCAGCTGCATAGGTTCCTCAGCTGGCAGGAGGAGCTCCTCGGGTCGAAGAGAGGGAGGCTCGGGCTGCCTAAAGACCGGGGAGTACTGGTGTCTTTTTTCCAGGGTCCTCTCCTGAAAGCGAATATCGATCCGGTTACACAAGGAGATAACACCGTCCAGATCAGCAGGGATGGTTCTTCCCGCTAATTCATCTTTAACTCTATCAGAGAGGCCATGTAAAAAGGTTGCAACTAAGGCCTCATTATTCCAGCTCAGCTCAACAGTCAAAATCCGAAAATGAAGAGCGTACTGTCCCACAGAAGCGAACTCTTGATGGAGACGTAAAGGGGCGCTGGTCGCTGAAGAGACACTACCCGGTTCCTCGAAGATATTCCAAAAATGTTTCAAGAAGTCAGACGGGCTAGAAACCACTGAATCATTCAGTTCCCACAGAGGGGCAGCCCAGGCTAACGCCTCACCGGACAGGAGGGATAAAATTTAGGCTACCTTTGCGCGATCGGACAGGAAGTTTTGGGGCTGCAGCTCAAAATGAATTGTGCACTGGCTATGGAACCCCCTGCAGGCCTTGGGGTCCCCAGAGTAACGGGACGGAGCAGGTAAATGCAAAGAATTTGTGAATGTGGCTGTGACCGGAATAGGTGCAGCAGCAGATAGCGGTTGAGGTTGTTGAACCGGGGGTCCTTTTGGAGGCCTGAACCTGTTCAATACGGGAGGCCAAATCCTGAAGTCTGAAGCCTGAAGCCAAAACCTGGGTCTGATTAGATTCCTGGGTCTCAAATCTGCGGACTATGCCCTGCAACGGATCATCTGCGGGTAGCGGCACATCAGCCGGGTCCATGGCTGATCAAACTGTCAGGTCACCTGAGGCCAGGTGACAGATGCACTCTGTAGGAGTCAGGAGTGCACCGCTAAGGTAGTGGACCCTAGGACTGACTGCTGCGGATGGGGGGTTCAGGAAGGCAGGTCCACTGGAGCACCAATACAGATCCCACTGGGAGCTAGAGCATAGATTCCCCAGGGCAAGGAGTCTAAGAGCCAGCAGGTGTTCACTAGCCTCTAGTAGTGAGGATAGACTGTGCTGCAACTGGCTCCAGGTCACGGCCCCCAGGGTCTCCCAGCTCACGCTCACAGTAGACTACAGGAGAAAGAGGAAGGAAGCAGCAGCCTGGAACAACAAGGATAGTCAGGAGATTAGCCAAAAGGTCAGGGCAACTAGCAGATAGGGATAGTCGAAGAACATGCCAAAGGTCGGGGTATGAAGCAAACGAGCACAGTCAAGAACAAGCCAAACTCAGTAAACAGGATCAGATGTAGGACACAGAGCAATGAGCACACAGGAGCCAAAACACACAATATTGATCAGCACGGCTGGCTTGCAGTGCACAGGTTAATATAGAGTTCCCTGATAGGGCCTGGGTTGGAGCCATGCTTAGAGGAGAGATTACTAAAGCAGTCAGGTGAGAGTGGCTGGCCTCTTAATCTGAGCACATGGAGAGGTAAGCTGACAGACAAACATTACTGTTTTACCATGACACAGAGCTTGTGAAAGGCTCGGGGAGATCCCTGGACATGGCTTCCACTATCCACACCTGTAACCCTTTGGTGGATTTGTTGTGGACATTTAGAAAGCGTTGTGGAACACTGTTCGTCATTCCCTTTTTCTATAAACCGGCGATGATCTCCAAACCTCTGACGTAGTGGTCTGATGGTGCGACCTATGTAATACAGGCCACACGGGCAGGTGACAAGACAATAAGCTACAAAATCTGTAGAGTAGCAGAATGTTGTCTGATGTCAGTGGATATCTTCATAGACTTCACTCTGGAAGAAGTTGTTTAATGGAAAATCTAATTGCACTGACAACTCCTAACTAATTTAATATTATCTAAAGACATGCTGAGGTTGCCATATCTCACAGAGCAGACTGCACATAACTTAACCTTATGGTCTATGAACAGCTTTTGTGAGAGAGAAAGTAAGCAAGTTGCAGATGATATAGTGCAGAGAAGAAAAATTTGAATTTTGTTTGGCAGTTAAAGAAATACACTGACAGCTGCAGATTGAAATAGAAATGTAATATTTAATAACAACTAACGAAAAGTACCCATTCCTTGAATGGCCAATTCAGAATGGTGTGGTTTATGTTAGTTCAAGGGGCATAAGTTATGGGATTTACAAAATGTTTAATGAAACGTTATAGTTTTACTTTATTATTTTATAATACTTCATTCCAAACAACATTTTAGTTAAAGTGGAACTAAACCCTCCCATCCGCCAAGGATAGTGCCGTGTTAGCCTCTAGATCTGTAGTTGTCATGGTGCTGCATATATGATCAGCCAAGACACCAGCCATTTGAAGGCTTGAGAGAGTGGCTGGGAGCTGACCTTAGTACTGTACACTGGAAACTGTGACAGTTATCACCAGAGGCATGCCTTGAATGTAGTATACATCGTGCATGACCTAATAGGCAGAATGTGAATGAAAACAATTCTGAAAACTTCATTGGTATGTTTGATTAAAGAGGAACTCCAGGTATGGATATTTTATACAGCCACATAGTTACATAGGTCCAACTTGGACCAATGTAACTATGTGCTACCATAACTAGCCAAAGCCCCTGGAAGTTGAAACTCACTGAAGTAGACACTACTACTCCAGTGATCTAAGCTTACAAATACTGCTTCAAGTGGCAGATTGCACATTATTCTTAACACAAGAGGACAGTCACTCAGTGCAGGCATCATTCAGAGCAGGCTGTGCATTTTCTGAATGAATGCAAAGTGCCCTCTGATTTGATGAGGTGGGTTGGTGACATCCCACCCTTTACCTCATCCAACCAGAGAATGTTTTGCTTTCATTCACAAAATACAAAGCATTCTCTGAATGGTACACGTGTTGAGCGGCTGACCTCCTGTGTTCAGTAAGCAGCAGGCAGCTGATCGGGGCTGGACTTGGAAGCAAGTGGAGATCACTGGTCTACTTCAGTGATTTTCAGCCTTCAGGGGCATCAACCAGGTATGATAAATGATTGGTTACATTGGTCTAAGCTAAACCAATGTTATATAGTTACATGGATAGTTAGATTAAAAAAAACACACAAGTGCATCTAGTTCAACCAATATAAAAAAAAAAAAAAAGAAAACCTCCATATACAGAGTCCTATAACCACAGTTGATCCAGAAGAAGGCAAAAAAATAAAAAAAAACAATATGCTTGATCCAATTTACTCCAATGAGGGGGAAAAATTCCTTAGTGATCTCCCAGGAAACAATCAAATATTAATTCGATCAACTACCCCTGATGTTTATATTTATACCGTAAATGTTAGTATCCAGTTATATCTTGTGCATTTAGGAATTCATCCAGCTCTTTTTAGAAACAATCTACTAAGCTGGCAGAACTGGTTCTTGAGGGACCCTATTCTTCTATTACAGAGGTGCCCCAGAAAAGCCACAAAATACAAAACAATTAAAATATAGAGGAATACACACCCCTCATATCATTTTAATTTAAAACACTAACTAAAAATAAGCAGATATGAAATAGATGATTAAAACATGCACAGGCCACTCCTCTTTAGCCATCATATATTAGCCAAATTTTCTGTTAAATAACAAAGTATCCAACATGAAGCAACCAAGTTCAGCTTGGCATTTGTCCTTCATTAGATAAGATTGTCACCTGCTTTAAAGCAACGCCTATGGAGAGTTCTAGGTACTGTAGTACCGTCACAGGGGCGTGCACAATTTTAAAGCATGACATGTTAGGTATTTAGTTACAATTTACTCAAATATAATCTAATTTGGGTATTGTATTGGGTTTGTGTGCAAAAAAAATCATTAAAGTGTATTTTTTCTCAAAAATTTGCGTATGAAAAACCAGTGCCAAATACTATGGGGGTTATTTACGAAAGGCAAATCCACTTTGCACTACAAGTGCAAGCTACAAGTGCAAAGTGCACTTGAAATTGCACTGAAAGTGCACTTGGAAGTGCAGTCGCTGTAAATCTGAGGGGTAGATCTAAAATGAGGGGAAGCTCTGCTGATTTTATCATCTAATCATGTGCAAGCTAAAATGCTGTTTTTTATTTTCCTTGCATGTCCCCCTCGGATCTACAGCAACTACACTTGTAGTTTGCACTTGTAATTCAAAGTGGATTTGCCTTTATTAAATAACCCCCAATGTGACATAAAAAAATTGCAACATTTATTCTCTAGCCTCCCTGGCGGTATGATTCTGTCTGGAATTATGTACCAAAAGCGGTACAATTATTTTGCATGGAAATTTGGTGTTATGTATTGTAGGCCTGCAATTCTTAGTAATTACTCACTTAAACCTGACTAAACAAGAGTCTAGTAGACATCACCGGTATGATAAAGTTTGAAACACAAAATCATAAATTATAATATAATAAATAATTATAACAAATAGTAATGTAATTATAATAAAAATGATTCAATAATGTAATCAAATCAAAACCACTGAAATTTGCTCAGTTGCAGAATTGTCGCTGTCATTACTTGTAGTGTTTGATGACGAATTTCCCCACAAATCACTATCGTTCAATTCTGCGAGTGATTCTAATTTATTATCGCTGTTTTCTAGCTGGTCTAAAACCACTTTTGATGTAAAGGGACACTTTTTGGTTACTATGGACAATCTCCAGTTTCCAGGCAGAAAGTACAGTTTTTATAATATAAAAGTGCATGCAGGACACTGGACAGATCACTAGGGACAAAGGGGATGTGTATTTATTTGATACAGTACTGTAATCAGTAAGATTACAGTATACTGTATGTATACTGTGTGTTTCACTTTTTGAATTTGGCGCCAAACTCCGTCCCCATGCGCCGCAACGTCGCAGGGAACGGAGCTCGGCACTCGGCAGTGTGGATCGAGCGAGATGACGGCTCGCACACACTGCGGGGAGACATCGCAGGATCCAGGGAACAAGGTAAGTAACTTCCCCTGTATCCTGCAATGCAATCCCGAGTCTGGCTCGGGGATACCGCTCTTAGCATGAAAAACTCACCCCGAGCCTGACTCGGGATTACCGCCAGGGAGGTTAAGGCATCTTCTTAAAACAATATAATGTTTTGGGGGTTCTAAGTAATTTTCTAGCAAAAAAATGCTGATATTTACATGTATGTGAGAAGTGTCAGAATTGGCACAATAGGGAAGTAGTTAAAAATGCAAGACACTAAACATTCAGTAAATGCAATCACATTTGGCTGTACATATCCCAGAAGGCAGTATCAGATCTCATCAGTTAGATGGCGAAGACATCAGAGCACCATTGGCAGGTTCCCCCTATTGTGCGAACGCAGAAAAACATACATACAAGGATCCTAAGGTGGAGGGAAAAATCAAGGGAAATGCTGTATATTTTTATAAAGTACATTGGTCATATAAATAGTACCAAGACCCTGTTCACATGAATTTTGGTACAGTCAAATGTATGGAAAATATAGTCAGTATAGTCAATAGCAATGCCTACTGACTATAATGGCATAAATCTCATTATGCATTTTATGTTTAGTTACACCTGCATTCAACCAGACCGCAAATATACACAATTGTGGCCAGAGTTATTATTTAATAATAAGATGATACCATCTGCTACTCCCTACTGTCCACTGACTCAGGGCTGATTGTAAACATGAATGGTGTCTAAGGCAACAGGATAAATGATAAAATAACTTGCATGGAAGTTACATATCTTACATCAATTTTCTACCAAAACATAATTTTAAATAATGTCAGCTTACATGGTAGGCAGCTGTGCTGATTAGCATAATTACAGCAGCAACACTCAGCATACGGTCCTTATCCTATCATGTTAACCAGGCTATTGGCCTCTCAGCTGGAGACTACATACTGCAAATAGAAGGGTACTCAAATGAGCAGCCCCTCACTCTGTATATAGAGCAATTATAACAGTTAGAGGCTTTGCCTGTTGTTGTCATGTCTCTTGTATAATATATTGATGCTGAAAAAAACATATTTGAGTTAAACCATGGTAATATCCCATTAGTAAAGAAGCACCTTAATGACCAATGCAATATTTTTAGACACATTCAATAAATCTTTTGAAGACGTGCACGATCAGCTTGATGGCAAGCTGCTAATTGAGCAGAATATAGAATGCCACCTAGCCTATAGAGCTGAGTGGTTCCACCTGCTGTGACAGTAGGTTGATGATTCTCATTAGAGTAGGCTGGAAGGCAAACAGTTAAGGTACATTTAATAGTAGCCTCTTATCACAGCCCACTCATTCCTACCTTGTATTTCGTGCACACAAAGCAATATCAACATTTTAGCTCTAGCCATGATGTGGTTAATTCAATCTCCCTGTATGCCTTTCATTTGCTTTTCACCGAAAAGGATTATTTCTGCCTAATTACGTTAATCGAGGTTCCCCCGCCCTCCTGCTGTGGTGAAATGACCGGGGGCTGGCCTGACGCTCACAAACACACCATTATCTAGATTTATATTTACATGAAGGGAGTCGACAAATTAGCATTAGGTGTGAATGCTCACAAGGGGCATGTGTTGTGCTAAGGAGGTTGCAATCAAATTAGTCTTGCATGCTTCCATGCTTGCAAAGCTGGCCATACTGTGGAAATGGGTGTGTACTTGATTGGGTATTTTGAATGCATATATATTAGTTTTGCCTATATATTCTGAAACACAGAGAACACTGGACTGCCCAAATCAGTCCATTGCTTGTGCTTTGCAGCTCTGTGAATAAACATACTGCCTAATATTCCTAGCAGGGTCATACAAGTGCTAAAACCACATTTGCAAATGTCCCAGCTACTAAGAACTTAATTCTAAAATATTGTCAAAAACTGAGGGCTCTGTTACAAAAATGAAACCATTTGAAACTATATGTGGAACTCAAAGGCTACTATTGAGTCAAATTGTTCATATAAATATGGAACTTAGCTGGGGCTGGTTTAAAGAGCTTAGATATTCACAAACAATTAGCCAATTCTCTGGAAATACCATTGTTTCTTTTACTTTTTTTTTTTGTAATTAAAAAAAGGATGCACCAACCTACGAATAATACCAGTCCTGTACACCATGAGTAAAGGTTGGCATCTTCATAGTGTAGCGGGTACTTGATTTATGTAAGGACTCTGGTGGTGTGAGGTTCCTTGGGGCCCCTGGGTGGCGCTGTTGCCCTGGGCCGGAGTTGAACTCACACCGCAAACTGTGCCTTTTTGTCCTCCCCTGGAGCTGGTACAGCGGGGCGGGGAACCCGCTGGGACGCAAAAGGAGAGGTTATAAAAGGGGCGGACGCCCTGTTGGGAGAGAGTCGGAGGACACAGCCGCACCCAGGCACCTTTAGCTTGGGTGCTGGCGTTCCAGTGTTTCAGGCCTAGGCGCCCTTGGCCTAGCTGGAGCAGGGATAGAGTCCATCTCAGGCACCTTTAGCCTGGGGTGAGGTACTATGGCGATGCCTGGGGCTCAGTACCTTCGACTGAGTTCAGCGAGGGTGGAGGAATCCGAGGGGGCCCTAACTCCTTGGGTGCCCGTGTCTGAGTTTGTGAGGACTGGTGCGCAGTGTTTTGTTTGTTCTCCCTCCTTCTCCTTGCGCTCAGAAGAAATCAGTGACCTTGGGTTTTAGATAGTGTAGGATCACAGAGAAAATGTTCAAGAGGAAAGTTCATCTGAAAGTGATGAGTGTCTTGACCGTGGCACTGTCACCAGGTGGCAGTGTTGCGCAACGATTGTTTGTTTTTTTGACATTATGCAGCACTTATTTGAGTGAATGGGTTTCTTCTAGGATAGACCTATTCATTCCAAGCAAACACACATGTTGGTAGGATGTATGTGTCTTTTCTTTCCCTCTGCAGGAGACTCGTCTGTCAAGACTACTGAGAGTGGGTGGTTCTTAGATAGCCAGAGGGAGGAATGTGAATGTGTGAGATATTTAAAGTGGTTTTATTGAAAAGTTTTATAGTTATATTGTTTTAAGTTTTCCCTTCCCCATACAGGTCTTGGCACAATTCGGGGCTAAATTGTGTAGTTTGGTTTCTGGGCTGAACTTATGTCATCACCCTTGTGGGATGTGAGTTTGTACCAGACACTGGGGACCAGTGTCAAATCACCAGGGGGAGAGTGTAGCGGGTACTTGATTTATGTAAGGACTCTGGTGGTGTGAGGTTCCTTGGGGCCCCTGGGTGGCGCTGTTGCCCTGGGCCGGAGTTGAACTCACACCGCAAACTGTGCTTTTTTGTCCTCCCGTGGAGCTGGTACAGCGGGGCGGGGTACCTGCTGGGACGCAAAGGGAGAGGTTATAAAAGGGGCGGACGCCCTGTTGGGAGAGAGTCGGAAGACGCGGCCGCACCCAGGCACCTTTAGCTTGGGTGCTGGTGTTCCGGTGTTTCAGGCCTAGGCGCCCTTGGCCTAGCTGGAGCAGGGATGGAGTCCATCTCAGGCACCTTTAGCCTGTGGTGAGGTACTATGGCGATGCCTGGGGCTCAGTACCTTCGACTGAGTTCCGCGAGGGTGGAGGAATCCGAGGGGGCCCTAACTCCTTGGGTGCCCGTGTCTGAGTTTGTGAGGACTGGTGGGCAGTAACTTCTCTGAAGAGCCCAGCGCAGCATCGCTGGTGATGGAGAGGCCTCCATTTCTCCCTTGGACGGATTTCTTCCTCTGACAGGGGCAAAGTGAGCGAAGGTAATTCACGTTCTATATTACCTAGTCAGTGGCAGTGACTATTCTCCACTGGTGACAGCACAGTGGGCAGCAGCAAAAAGGGAAAAGGATTGTGCCTCGATCTGTCCCCCTCATTTTCCAAAGGCGAAAGATTGTTTTATTGCTTGGCAAGAAGAATAAAACTGAGTTGTACCTATTCACTGTGTGGAACTTGGGTTACTCAAGCAAAGGAGTCAGGGATGAAGGACTGGACTTGACTCTAGGACACCTGCACAAAAGCCCAATCTCTGGCCTTCACCCACCAGTCACGGAGGACATGGGCCGTGGTGTGTTTCTCTCTCTCTCCCAGGTACCCCTAGACAAGAGCCATATAACCGATAAAGAAAGAGAGAGAGGTGAGGCCGCTACAATAGCAAAAAGGCACATACATCTTCAGCACAGGATGGTTGCTTAAAGGAGAAGTCCAGCCTAAGCTTTTTAGGCTTGGCTTCTCCTCTGGGTCACAGGAGTGAAATTTGTTTTGCACTCCTGTGACCCGTTTTCAGCGGAGAGCGGTCTGAAGTCCGCTCTCCACTGACGTCACTACCATCAGTCGGGGCAGCGCGTCATCACAACTTCCAATTCGGGATCCGCCAGCTGCCCTGATTGATGCCAGTCTCAGCATATCAGTGAGCCACTGAGACAGCCTCTCCCCGCCCCTCCACTGCTCAGCTCTCCAATGAGCATGGAGAAGCAGAAAGGAAAGATGCAGACTGACAGTCAGCAGCTTTCCTCTCGGGGATCTGTGAGAACCGAGCCAACGGCGATGTTCGGTGGCTCGGTTCTCAGTGCACAGACGGCGGGGGACAGCTGGAGCATCGGTCTGATGCTTCATCCACTGAGGTAAGTATGAATCCAAAATAAAAATAAAACCCATACTTCTCTTTTAAAGTAGAACTAAACTTTTTCAATTAATTGCTATCAACAGTAAATCGATAGGAAATTGTATTATATTTGTTTAAACTTTTTTTTAACATTTCTTCATTTGCTTCCTTAATTTTTGCCTAGGCCAAAATGATGTCAAACATCCCATGAGTCTTTATGGGCATTTTTTTCTTTCATTTGTAGAAGGGGAGAAGGGGCTTTCTCAGCTAAGCACACCCTTCTGCTGCATGCCTGAACTAAGGTCAGATGGATTCCATGAAGTAAATGCTACAAGAACCATCTGCCATTACTCAACATTGCTGCGAGTAGAAATGTTAGTTGGGTGTTTTTCAAAGTGATTTCTCAACAAAATAAGGCATGGAGACATGGTTGGATGGGTGAACTTGCTCTGAATATTAAAGTGGTTGTAAACCCACAAAAAATTGCATACTAGCTCATCATGAAATATTTACCTTAGATCAAAGCCCCTGCAGCGGTCCCAGTACAGGGCGACATTGCTCCCGGAGTTACTTGCGTGTATTGCGCCTTCAGAGCCGCAATGATGTCACTCCCATGCATATGCTTGGGAGCCCCCGGTAACGGCACACTCGCTGAAGCAATGGCACGAACGAGCCATTGCTTCAGTGCGCATGTGCCGATGACGTCGGCACATGCTGATACAGGGGATATCTCCTAACATGTGCAGGTTTAGAAGATATCCGGGGTAGCTACAGGTAAGCCTTATTATAGGCTTTCCTGTAGTAAAAAGTGGATTGTTATGCCCCGTACACACGATCGTTTTTAATGTCATTTTTTAAACCAACGTTTTTCTCCTCGTTTTTTTTCATGTTTCCTCTCAAGCCTGCCTTGCGTACACACCATCATTAAAAAAAACGATCAAGCAAAGCGCAGTGACGTTCAACACGTACGACGGCACTATAAAGGGGAAGTTCCGTTCGAATGACGCCACCCTTTGGGACGCTTTTGCTAATTCCGTGTTACCGCGTGTTAGTAAAAGTTTGGTGAGAGACGATTCGCGCTTTTCAGTCTTCGTGCTTTGAAGATCGTTTTCGGGAGTTCAGTTTGCGCCTGTGGGTTCGTATCTGTTTAGCACTGCTTGTAGTCAGTTCGTATCTGTTTATTCAGTGCGGCCTGCTCTGCACGTTCGTGTTTTTCAGCTTGTTCTTCATAGGCCTTGCTGTTCTTCCGTGCGTTTTTCTAGTTCGTTCTGTTCAGCCGACCGTTATCTAGCCATGTTGCGACTACGTACTCGTCGTAGAGTTCGTGCTGTAGTTGGTGCAGGGGTTCATGCTGTATCCCGACTCCATGCCATGAGCAGGGTCAGGAGGAGTTCATGGACCAAGAATTGGTTGCTCCAGCGGCACCAATTCTGTCACATGCCTTTGTTGCGGGAGATCAGGGAGAATAATCCTGATGATTTCAGGAATTTCCTCAGGATGTCTGACCCCGTATTTCAGCAGCTGTTGGCTTTGGTGTCCCCCTATATTACCAGGCAGGACACCATTATGCGGGAAGCCATCAGTGCTGAGCAGAGGCTCATCGCCACGTTGCGATACCTGGCTACTGGGAGAAGCCTGCAGGACCTTAAGTTCTCCACAGGCATATCCCCCCAGGCTCTGGGGATCATTATACCAGAGACTTGTTCTGCCATCCTTCAAGTTTTGCAGGAGGACTATATTAAGGTAAGTGTTCTTCTTCAAAAATTCACATTGTATGGTTTTTATTTTTGGATATTTTTAATTTGCTTTATTTGCAGTCCCTAATTCACATGATTCTTAGCTGCAGGGAATGTCCCCTTTCTCCCCATGTTTTTTTATTTAAAGTTTGGGGTTTGAGGCCTACCTGTAAATTTGGCTTACCTAACCTCTCCAGCATGCTATCCTGGGGCCATACCTACCTTGCCTAGTCATTTCCATGTTTTTTATTATATGTTCCATCGTAGTGCTTTACCCAAAACGCACCCTAAATTTTGCCTAGGAATGTTTCATTTTTGTTAACTTCAATACAGATTGCTACAGCCTTCATGTGTGATATTCCCAACTCATCTTCAAACCCCCCCCCCCCCCCCCCATAATGTTTTTTTTTTTTTTTTTTCTTGCTTCCAATTTTTTATGTTTTGAACAGTTTCTACCAATGTTGGCCATGAATGTGTGTATGAAATCAGCTTTCAATGTTTCTGGCTCCAAGTATTAATTTGTTATTTCTTTAATTCCACAGTTCCCTTCTTCGCCACATGAATGGCAGAATGTGGCTTCCGAGTTTGCCCAGCGATGGAACTTTCCGAACTGTGGAGGAGCCATCGACGGCAAACATGTTCGGGTCGTCCAACCACCCCATTCGGGATCCTTTTATTATAATTATAAGGGGTTCCACAGCGTCGTGATGATGGCAGTGGTGTCGGCCACCTACGAGTTCCTCTATGTGGACGTTGGCAAGAATGGCAGGATGTCTGATGGAGGAGTTTTTGCCCAGACGGAGTTTGGAGAACGGCTCCTTTTGGATCTGCTGGCCTTGCCACCAGCGGAGCAGAATGTGGAGGGACTACCTTTTGTGTTTGTGGCGGATGAGGTGTTTGGCCTGGGTCCCCATTTGATGAGGCCATTCCCGCAACGCACCCTCACCCCTGAGAGGAGGGTTTTCAATTATCGGCTGGCCAGAGCCAGAAGGGTGGTGGAAAATGCGTTTGGGATCATGGCCAGCCGATTTCGCCTCTTCCTTACCTCCATCCACCTTGCCCCATACAAATGGAACCATGTGGTTATGACGTGCTGTGTGCTGCATAATTTCCTAAGGGTGCATTCAACGAGTTATATATCTTTGAGTGGGCCTGAGGCCTCTTTAATCAATGCCGAAACTTTGGTGGCCCTGGAACCTGGCTGTGCTGGCTTGGCCCCCCCAACCGGACGTGAGGTCCGTAACCAATATGTGGACTATTTTATGGGTAGGGGGGCCATTGAAATGCCAGACAATCTCTAATAATTTTAGACCAAAAAAATAAAACTTTTTCTTGAGTAAAGATTGGTTTGTATTTTTTATTGTATAATGTTTGATGTTTCTGGTAGGTTTACCTAGTGCACTTGTTTTGCCATGTGGATTAAACAATCTTTTAATTAGCCTTCATTGTCAGTGTAAACACCAAACATTGATTAGTTCACTCAGCACCACATTTACATAATGAAGCCACAATGATTTGTTATGTAAAAATACCTTTATTTTTTTTGTTTAGGTGGGCAACTTCCTTAGAAATGTGGATGTTCCCTTAATTTCGGGTGTATTAAAACGCATGACCAGCCATGCATAAACAAACTATATTTGTCAAAATTTTGAAAAAGCTAAACATGTGCTAGTCATTAAAGGGTAAAATAACAAAAAAACATAGAAAACTCTGCAAGTAAAACGTTATTTGGTGTAAAAACATTAGACACGCCCAAGCACAGCCATGATATTTTTGAGCCTTTCCTCCACCCGCTTTGTATTTGCCCTGATCTCTAGCAAGTCTCCCTTAATTTTTTCGAGGTCACGACAGCAGACCATCAGGTATTGGATCAGGATCTGGGCACTGTGATGTGTCAACTTATTGGGGTCTTTGGCCAGAACTGCACCTAAATGTAAAAAGAAATATGTAGGATAGAATATGTAGGCCTACATCTATTTAACATGCATGTGTCTGGTTTCTCTCTGACCTGTGGTGGTGCCACTTTCCACTTCCACAACATCACATTCCTCTCCATCCTGGGGTTCTGGGGGTATTGTTGTAGGTATTGCAATTCTCGTCTCATCTGAGGTAGCTTTTCGAATCCCTAGGGAGATTGAAATAAAAGGAATAGTTTCATTAGTAGCGACTCAATTTTGCTAAAATAAGAAACATGAAAAAAAACTTTGTAATCATTCTTTTGAAGCATGCTCCATTTTAAATTTTACCCCCTGTGCCAACCGGGACAAATGATTGGATACATAGCCCAAACCAGAGCATATACATTTTGAACACAAATTTGAAACATTGTAACACCCCAAAGTATCTACACTGGATCACCTGTGTGTGACTCCCTCAAGCTTTTTGGCTTTAGGCCCACACTTGTACTACTGCGTTCAGATGTTTCATCAGCTGCTGAGCATTCACTCCCTTTAACATTACCATGCATATCCTTTTTTCAAACGAACAAATGTCCTTTGGATTAGCACACCAAAAATAAGTGAGGCCCAAATTTACTCCCCCAAATAAACCAAAATACATGGGTGTTCACACTGGATGATCCTAAAACATCGTTTGAGGAACTGTACGGAGAAAGAGGTTTAATACGTCCGTTTACTGTGCGGACGAACCTGAAAGATGGTATCTTTCAGTGTACTATATGAAAGTTAAAAATACACGACAGAATACAAGAAAATAATATGTACCATGGAAACTCAAAAAAACAAACTTACTTTTTAATATAACTTTCTTGATTCTTTTATATTGGTCGGCCTCCCGCAACTTCAGATCTGACCATCGTTTTCTGAGCTGTTCCTTCGTTCTGCACACCCCAAATTTTTTGTGGAGACTTTTGACCACTTTGCCCATAATTCTGGACTTGACCAGATTAGGCCTTTTATACGGACCATGCTTGGCATCATAATCCTCCTTCTTTAAAATGGCGACCATCTCCACCATTTCCTCAAATGACATGTTGGATGCCTTATATCTCCTGGGTCTTGATTTGGGCTCCTCTGTAATTTCATCCTCTGTAGAGGTAATCTCAGCCACCTGTGTCTCCGCCATGTTTTGTTCAGCACTACGAGCGAGAAGGGGCGGGGAAAGTACAATATCGAACGTCAGGGGCGGGGAAAGCGTGCGGAGTTTCACGCATGCGCTGTGTATATCAAGTGAAGATCCATGTCTGGGAAATACGTTCATTTGTCGGGAGAGGGAGTTAGCAACGAACGTCGTGACCAAGGTACCTAACAATTTTACTTTTTGAGGTTCATCAGACGAGGAGATTTGTGTGCTCAAAATATGTAGACAATGCACAGTTGAGGAATGTTGCCTGAAATATATCTTTTTTTTTGTTTCTCGCTTTTACAGATATCATGAATACTTTTAAAAACCCAGACTTCATGGGGGAGTTCATCGACAAATGGCAAGAGCTCCCTATATTATGGCAAACAAAAAGTGGCGGTAATAAAAATAAAGACGCCAGGAAAGCAGCACTGGAGAGCCTGCTTGCATTTGTGCAAACAAAGATACCCACAACAACTCTCCAAGATGTCAAATACAAAATTGCGACCATCAGAGGGACATACAGGACCCAGAGGACTATGGTCCTGAGGTCCCAGAGGTCAGGTGCACCAGCAGATAAGGTTTATAAACCCAGTCTGTGGTACTACAGTAAGCTTGCTTTTCTGGATGACCAGCTGGAAGTGCGGGAATCTCTCTCCACCCTTCCCCCCAGAGGTCAATCCAGCCTTCCTTGTACCCAACCCTCCAGCCTTCCCTGCAGCCAGTCCTCCAGCCTTCCTGTCAACCCTGCTCTGGCTTCCTCTGAGGATCAAGATCAGGGCCTTGAGGAGGCAGATTTGGAGATATGGAGCCAGGTAAAGTATTGATATCTATATTTATATCGTACAAAATTGTAGAATTTAAATAGATGTTAGTATTGTTAAAGGTATGTACACTTCTACCAATAAAGTTTGTGAAGAGCAAGATACAGTAGTGGCCTAATTTTATGTGCACAAGACAACAAAACCAGGATGCGGAATCAATGAAAATGACATAACTTTTGGCATTGATTTCAACAATGTCTAGAGGTGAACAATGTCTGTGAATGATGATGTGGCAAAATAAATAATGTCCCTTTCTTTTTTTACAGCCAGAACAGAGCCAGGAAGAGGGTGATGTTGGGGATCAGGAGGAGGCAGGGCCCAGTGGCACCCAGGAGGAGGCAGGGCCCAGTGGCACCCAGGAGGAGGCTGGGCCCAGTGGCACCCAGGAGGAGGCTTGGCCCAGCACAAGAGCCCAGATGCCTCCCCTGGTAGTTAAACCACGAGGGCCAAGGAGAGGTAGGCAGGTGGAGGAGGAAACCAGGGCCTTCCTCAGAGAGGCAACAGCGGCCCTCAGAGAGGCACCCTCTGTCGATGAGGGATTTGCCGCAGTCCTCGCCCACAAACTAGGGCAAATGGAGTTGCAGCAAAAAAAATTCAGTGAGACCCTGCTATTGAAAGTCATCAATAAGGGCGTGCTGGGTGAACTCACTAGGTACACGGACATAACGGAGGTTGTCCCTACTCCTCCACCTCCTCCTCCTCCTCCTACTACTCCTCCTGCCACAACCTCTCCTCCTGATCCCCAGCCTCCAAGGAAGAAACCAACCCATGCTGCAGAGAAGGCTGGAGAGAAGGCTACAAGGAAGAGGAGAAAATAATGCCTGCTGCATACCACAGACTGGGGACATATAGGACTTATCTGCTGTGGCTCCTGACCTCTGGGAGCTCAAGACAAGATTGGGCTCATTTTTTTGGGGGATCTAATCTCTATTTTGGTTTGGACATCTTGGATGGTTGTTGTGAGGTCAAAGGGATGCACAAATGCAAGCAGGCTCTCCAGTGCTGCCTTCCACTTTAATTTGTTAATGTTCTGAAATAAAAAATTTTTTAGTGCCCTTAAAATACTTGACTATGTGATTTGTATTTCAAAAGAGAGCTTGCTAGGGAGCAGGCAGGGACATCTCAAATTATATTATTGTTATTATCAGGGGACACAAACCTCCCTGAGGCCAAATGAGACACATTTGGAAGGTTGTTGTGGTAACTTTACACAAGAATAATTTAAGCCAAAATAATAAAAAAAGGCCACAAAAAAAAAAAGAATAGTAAAATAAAATTTCAAGAAAAAAGGAGAATTACATTATTTTATTATTATTAGTATTATTTAGGAGGGAGGTGCGGCTTATAAATAATATTTTATAATCATTAGAGCAATTTGGAATTACTTTAGAAACAAGTTTGGCATAACTCTCAATGTCATTATCAAAAGAGGGTAATTTTAAAGCATTATCAAAAGAAGAACGGAATGCGCAGCATTAAAACGATGCTATTAATTCCACCGTGACGAATGTGCCATCTCCATTTCCAACATTAGCTTTACCAAAACGAGCACTCCCGTCTCATAGTTGCTTCTGAGCATGCGCGTTTTTTTTCACGTCGTGAAAGCATACACACTATCGTTTTTCACGTCGTTAAAAAAAACGACATGAAAAACGACGTGAAAAAAGAGAGCATGTCCGGAATTTTTAATGGCCGTTTTTCACGTCGTTAAAAATGCTCTGGAGCCTACACACGATCATTTTTAATGGCCATTTTTTAAAATGGCATTTTTAACGGCATGAAAAACGATCGTGTGTATGGGGCATTAAGGGTTTACAACCACTTTAAAAATTAATTAAATAACATGTTCAGTTTCTGGTGCTCAGATACAGTTTTGTTTCCTTACAGACCTGGAGGAGGTGTTGGAAGGTTGAAAAAATCTGATGATATGCAGCTTTTCCTGCCCTTCCTTATATTTTCTCAATTTAAAAAACCTTTCCCAAAGTTTCTAATAAAAAAAAAGTTTACGGTAACCCCAGGGGGTTTATAAAACACCAACCTCCACCTTAAAGGGGTTATAAAGGCAAAAGGTTTTTTACCTTCATGCATTCTATTCACAAAGGTAGAAAAAAAACTTCTCTATAAACCCCCCCACCAGCCCCCCCTAATACTTACCTAAGCCCCCTCTCGATCCAGCGATGTCCACAAGAGCCTTGCCTCTCTGGGGACTCTCACTCCTGATTGGATTTTGGCAGCAGCGGGAGCCATTGGCCGGCAGGGGGATTGATGTAAACCCAGGCTCTGGGTGGAGTCCAAGCTTGTTTTAAGCATGCAAAGCCCTTAGTGTAATGCTTGTGATAGTGTTTGCAACACGTGCTTCAAGATTCCTGTTTACCCACCTTGTTCCCGCGCCTTGACCTTGCCTTTGCCCGATCCCTGCCCTGCCAGCTAGTTTGGATTTTCTTGTTATTGACTTCAGATTGGATTTTGGACTACTCTCTGAACTCTGCCTGCCTTTAGACCATAGATTTGACCCAGACTACTCTATGAAGGTTGCCTGATTACTGTGTAAATGTCACTGGCAGGGAAGGGGTTAACACTAGGGGGCGATCAAGGGGTTACCCATTACCTGGTGTGTGTTCTAATTGTGGGGGGAGGGGACTGACTATAGGAGATGACAGATCGTGGTTCCTAGCTAGTAGGAACTCACAATCTCTCTCTCCTCCCCTTCACAGAACTCAGATGTGTGTCCCTCTCGTGCCCGCGATCGCGCGTGGCCGGGGGTCATTGCGACCGCCAGCCACGAGCATTGGCACCCCGTCAGCTCCCTTAAGCAGTGCAGCGGGCGCTCGCCTGCTATCCTGCTTAAAGCTACGTACAGCTACGACGGCTCTCGAGATCGTGCCGACCTGCCGCAGTATAATGACGGCGGCTGGTCGGCAAGCGGTTAAAGGAAATGGTAACCATCAAAAGTATGGATTTGTTTATCTCTGTCACCTGGTTCCTACCAAACAATTATCAGTGTTTAAATAAATTAAAATCAGTGTATCAAAAAAAAAAATGTGTGTATATTTAAATTATTTCTAAAGTAATTTTTTTAAAGTTGTAGTTAGAGTGGGAAAGGGATGTAAGTCCATGTGCTTGCTGGGTAGAATTACTTTCTTTCTGTTGACCATTTGTGACCATTGTCACCAGGACAGAAAGTGGTGGAAAATCCAACAATTTACTGTTGTGACCAGAACAGAAGGTACAGTACCTGACCGCGATATTGTGTCAATCTCACCTCTGTTATTGGCGAGATTGACACCTGCGAGCCAGTGCCGAGCTCTCTCGCTCATTGGGAAAGGAAAAATTAGTTTTTTCCTTTCCCAATGAGCGAGAAGGCATTGTTGACATTGAGGCAACAAGTCCCCTCCATAGAGAACACTCCACTCTCTTTCTCGCACTCGCTGCAATAGGAAAATTCGTTTTTCCTATTTCAGCAAGCGCGAGATGTACAGCCTGCACCGCCAAGCACCAGCGCGATGGGATCGCGCTGAAAACACATTCTCGCGGGCAGGTACTGTAAAAGGAGATTTTCCAGTGGGGACATTTATTCCAGTCAAAGTTGTGTAAGAGAGGAACATTCTCATCCGTATGGAGAGATTTTTCTGTACAACTTCCTTTGCGTCTCTGAAACAGGGAGTGGATGAAATTTCCCGGTGGGCACATACAGTAAGACCCCTTTCACACTGAGGCAGTTTTCAGACATTTTAGCATAAAACAAATGTAAATTCTTTACAATGGGTGCTTTCACACCCGGGTGGTGCGCTTGCGGGACATTTGGAGAAGTCCTGCAAGCAGCATCTTTGGGGTGGTTTGGTAGCGTTATATACAGCGCTCCCCAAATGCCCCTGCACATTGCAATGAATGGGTAGCCCTGCCGAAGCACCTGAAAAGCGATTCGGAAGCAGCGCAACACGGGAGTTTTTAAAAGTGCCTTGCTAGGGGCCGAAAAGCGCAGCTTAAACAGCGCTGAAGCGCTGCAAAAATGAGCAGCGCTTTAGCGCTAACACGGCCGCGGCCCCAGTGTGAAAGGGGTCTTTCTGATACCTGCACTGTCCACAACTAAAGAAAACAAAGTATGACAACAAAAAACAAGTCTCAAGCCAGTGTACTGAAAAAACAGACAGTATATATTTTTTCTGACATAATGCCAAAACTCGCCTAATCAAGATGAGCACAGAACGTACAATAAATTCCAGTAAACTATAAAATATGGTGCTTTTGACATTTTCTATTATTTGTCAAACTCAATTTGCTTAATTTAAAATGAGAGTAAAATAATTCTAACATAAGCTTGAGGCTTAGTAAGTAAAAAGGGGACACAGAGCTGCAGGTGGGTAGGACAGGTAATTTGACAGCTGGAAAGAAATGGAGATGTACAGAAGGCGGACAAATATTAACAAGGGGAAAAAAAGTGAAATGCAGACATCTGGTAAATGTGGCAGTGAAAAATAGGTCAAACTTTATTTTACTGTTTGGAAGCTCCTGTATCCTTTCTCCTTATTCAGATCCAATCTCCTTTTCTATTACTGATCTCCTCTTCTGTTACTGATTGCTGGCAGGGACTCCAGAGGATATAATTAGGGGGTTGTTCACTAAGCATGGTTTACAGCATGGGAATGTGAATACTACAGATTAGGGATGAGCTTCGTGTTCGAGTCGAACATACGTTCGACTCGAACATTGGCTGTTCGATCGTTCGACGAAGATCGAACGATTTGGGCCGTTCGCGCCAAATTCGAGTGACGCGAACGGCCCACAATGCACTACGCCATCGCAGTGTCATCCAGGCGCTGTGATTGGCCAAGCATGCACTGTGACCCCGCATGCTTGGCCAATCACAGCGCCGGCAGCGAGGAGAGCAATGATTGGCCACAGGCAGGATGCCTGTGGCCAATTATTGCTGAGGGTGTTTAGTACACGCCCCACACTATAAAAGGCCGCCAGCACGGCGGCCTAGTGTAGTGTGTTCCGGAGCAGGGATAGAGTAGCATAGGCAGGGACAGTGACTGTTATTTCTTTCTTGCTTAACCTGGATTCCTTTAGTTTAGGGAAAGAGAAGGATAGGTAGGGAGAGTGTCAGTGTGTTTTGTGCTTCTGCTATAGTGTGCTTAAAAAAAACATTTATTCTAGGGACAGAAAACTCTAGGTAGGGACAGTGTCAGTTTCTTTCACTCTGCAAGTCCTTGTTTCCAGGGACCTGTAAGGACAGTGAGTTAATTGTCCTTGTGCTATATTGTGCTTAAAAAAACATTTATTCTAGGGACAGAAAACTCTAGGTAGGGACAGTGTCAGTTTCTTTCACTCTGCAAGTCCTTGTTTCCAGGGACCTGTAAGGACAGTGAGTTAATTGTCCTTGTGCTATATTGTGATTAAAAAAAACATTTATTCTAGGGACAGAAAACTCTAGGTAGGGACAGTGTCAGTTTCTTTCACTCTGCAAGTCCTTGTTTCCAGGGACCTGTAAGGACAGTGAGTTAATTTTCCTTGTGCTATATTGTGATTAAAAAAAACATTTTTTCTAGGGACAGAAAACTGTAGGTAGGGAGAGTGTTTTTTTTCTTTCACTCTGCAAGTCCTTGTTTCCAGGGACCTGTAAGGACAGTGAGTTAATTGTCCTTGTGCTATATTGTGCTTAAAAAAAACATTTATTCTAGGGACAGAAAACTCTAGGTAGGGACAGTGTCAGTTTCTTTCACTCTGCAAGTCCTTGTTTCCAGGGACCTGTAAGGACAGTGAGTTAATTGTCCTTGTGCTATATTGTGATTAAAAAAAACATTTATTCTAGGGACAGAAAACTCTAGGTAGGGACAGTGTCAGTTTCTTTCACTCTGCAAGTCCTTGTTTCCAGGGACCTGTAAGGACAGTGAGTTAATTTTCCTTGTGCTATATTGTGATTAAAAAAAACATTTTTTCTAGGGACAGAAAACTGTAGGTAGGGAGAGTGTTTTTTTTATTTCACTCTGCAAGTCCTTGTTTCCAGGGACCTGTAAGGACAGTGAGTTAATTGTCCTTGTGCTATATTGTGCTTAAAAAAAACATTTATTCTAGGGACAGAAAACTCTAGGTAGGGACAGTGTCAGTTTCTTTCACTCTGCAAGTCCTTGTTTCCAGGGACCTGTAAGGACAGTGAGTTAATTTTCCTTGTGCTATATTGTGATTAAAAAAAACATTTATTCTAGGGACAGAAAACTCTAGGTAGGGACAGTGTCAGTTTCTTTCACTCTGCAAGTCCTTGTTTCCAGGGACCTGTAAGGACAGTGAGTTAATTTTCCTTGTGCTATATTGTGATTAAAAAAAACATTTATTCTAGGGACAGAAAACTCTAGGTAGGGACAGTGTCAGTTTCTTTCACTCTGCAAGTCCTTGTTTCCAGGGACCTGTAAGGACAGTGAGTTAATTTTCCTTGTGCTATATTGTGATTAAAAAAAACATTTATTCTAGGGACAGAAAACTCTAGGTAGGGACAGTGTCAGTTTCTTTCACTCTGCAAGTCCTTGTTTCCAGGGACCTGTAAGGACAGTGAGTTAATTTTCCTTGTGCTATATTGTGATTAAAAAAAACATTTTTTCTAGGGACAGAAAACTTTAGGTAGGGAGAGTGTTTTTTTTCTTTCACTCTGCAAGTCCTTGTTTCCAGGGACCTGTAAGGACAGTGAGTTAATTTTCCTTGTGCTATATTGTGATTAAAAAAAACATTTTTTCTAGGGACAGAAAACTCTAGGTAGGGAGAGTGTTTTTTTTCTTTCACTCTGCAAGTCCTTGTTTCCAGGGACCTGTAAGGACAGTGAGTTAATTGTCCTTGTGCTATATTGTGCTTAAAAAAAACATTTTTTCTAGGGACAGAAAACTCTAGGTAGGGAGAGTGTTTTTTTTTTTTCACTCTGCAAGTCCTTGTTTCCAGGGACCTGTAAGGACAGTGAGTTAATTGTCCTTGTGCTATATTGTGCTTAAAAAAAACATTTATTCTAGGGACAGAAAACTCTAGGTAGGGACAGTGTCAGTTTCTTTCACTCTGCAAGTCCTTGTTTCCAGGGACCTGTAAGGACAGTGAGTTAATTTTCCTTGTGCTATATTGTGATTAAAAAAAACATTTTTTCTAGGGACAGAAAACTGTAGGTAGGGAGAGTGTTTTTTTTCTTTCACTCTGCAAGTCCTTGTTTCCAGGGACCTGTAAGGACAGTGAGTTAATTGTCCTTGTGCTATATTGTGCTTAAAAAAAACATTTATTCTAGGGACAGAAAACTCTAGGTAGGGACAGTGTCAGTTTCTTTCACTCTGCAAGTCCTTGTTTCCAGGGACCTGTAAGGACAGTGAGTTAATTTTCCTTGTGCTATATTGTGATTAAAAAAAACATTTATTCTAGGGACAGAAAACTCTAGGTAGGGACAGTGTCAGTTTCTTTCACTCTGCAAGTCCTTGTTTCCAGGGACCTGTAAGGACAGTGAGTTAATTTTCCTTGTGCTATATTGTGATTAAAAAAAACATTTATTCTAGGGACAGAAAACTCTAGGTAGGGACAGTGTCAGTTTCTTTCACTCTGCAAGTCCTTGTTTCCAGGGACCTGTAAGGACAGTGAGTTAATTTTCCTTGTGCTATATTGTGATTAAAAAAAACATTTTTTCTAGGGACAGAAAACTGTAGGTAGGGAGAGTGTTTTTTTTCTTTCACTCTGCAAGTCCTTGTTTCCAGGGACCTGTAAGGACAGTGAGTTAATTTTCCTTGTGCTATATTGTGATTAAAAAAAACATTTTTTCTAGGGACAGAAAACTCTAGGTAGGGAGAGTGTTTTTTTTCTTTCACTCTGCAAGTCCTTGTTTCCAGGGACCTGTAAGGACAGTGAGTTAATTGTCCTTGTGCTATATTGTGCTTAAAAAAAACATTTTTTCTAGGGACAGAAAACTCTAGGTAGGGAGAGTGTTTTTTTTTTTTCACTCTGCGAGTCCTTGTTTCCAGGGACCTGTAAGGACAGTGAGTTAATTGTCCTTGTGCTATATTGTGCTTAAAAAAAACATTTATTCTAGGGACAGAAAACTCTAGGTAGGGACAGTGTCAGTTTCTTTCACTCTGCAAGTCCTTGTTTCCAGGGACCTGTAAGGACAGTGAGTTAATTTTCCTTGTGCTATATTGTGATTAAAAAAAACATTTATTCTAGGGACAGAAAACTCTAGGTAGGGACAGTGTCAGTTTCTTTCACTCTGCAAGTCCTTGTTTCCAGGGACCTGTAAGGACAGTGAGTTAATTTTCCTTGTGCTATATTGTGATTAAAAAAAACATTTTTTCTAGGGACAGAAAACTGTAGGTAGGGAGAGTGTTTTTTTTCTTTCACTCTGCAAGTCCTTGTTTCCAGGGACCTGTAAGGACAGTGAGTTAATTTTACTTGTGCTATATTGTGCTTAAAAAAAACATTTTTTCTAGGGACAGAAAACTGTAGGTAGGGAGAGTGTTTTTTTTCTTTCACTCTGCAAGTCCTTGTTTCCAGGGACCTGTAAGGACAGTGAGTTAATTGTCCTTGTGCTATATTGTGCTTAAAAAAAACATTTATTCTAGGGACAGAAAACTCTAGGTAGGGACAGTGTCAGTTTCTTTCACTCTGCAAGTCCTTGTTTCCAGGGACCTGTAAGGACAGTGAGTTAATTTTCCTTGTGCTATATTGTGATTAAAAAAAACATTTTTTCTAGGGACAGAAAACTGTAGGTAGGGAGAGTGTTTTTTTTCTTTCACTCTGCAAGTCCTTGTTTCCAGGGACCTGTAAGGACAGTGAGTTAATTTTCCTTGTGCTATATTGTGATTAAAAAAAACATTTTTTCTAGGGACAGAAAACTGTAGGTAGGGAGAGTGTTTTTTTTCTTTCACTCTGCAAGTCCTTGTTTCCAGGGACCTGTAAGGACAGTGAGTTAATTGTCCTTGTGCTATATTGTGCTTAAAAAAAACATTTTTTCTAGGGACAGAAAACTGTAGGTAGGGAGAGTGTTTTTTTTTTTTCACTCTGCAAGTCCTTGTTTCCAGGGACCTGTAAGGACAGTGAGTTAATTGTCCTTGTGCTATATTGTGCTTAAAAAAAACATTTATTCTAGGGACAGAAAACTCTAGGTAGGGACAGTGTCAGTTTCTTTCACTCTGCAAGTCCTTGTTTCCAGGGACCTGGAGAGACATTGAGTGAATTGTCCTTGTGCTATATTGTGATTAAAAAAAACATTTATTCTAGGGACAGAAAACTCTAGGTAGGGACAGTGTCAGTTTCTTTCACTGTGAAAGTCCTTGTTTCAAGGGACAGAGAAGGACACCTGAAGGTAGCCCTTATTGCTTTTTTCCCATCTCCCTGCAGGCCATCTATTAGAATGTCTGGAAGGCAAACAAGGAGAGGCAGACAGTCAGGAGGCAATAAAAGAGGGCAAGCAGGCTCTGTGTCTGGGGGCAACAGTGCTGGTCGTGGACGCGGTGCATTGTCATCAGCACATGGCCATGGGACACGCTTGTCCTTCTTTTCGGCAGCTGGACATGTTGAGCCACATCATGCCGAAGACTTGGTAGAGTGGATGACCAAGCCCTCCTCCTCCTCCTCATCCTCTCTCACCCAGGCTCAGGGTACTGGAAAAGCAGCTGCCAAAGCGTCGTCTTCCCTGGTATCAATGTCAGACAAATCATCAGTCACTCCTTCCCTAGACCCACCATGTCCTCCTCCTGAGGAGTCCCCCGAACTGTTTCAGCACAGTGTTGGGTACATGCTCCAGGAGGATGCCCAGCGTTTCGAAGGGTCTGATGATGAAACCCAGCTAGAGGAAGGCAGTAGCGTGAGAGCAGACAGAGGGGATGCTCAAGAAGGACACCAATCTGGCAGTCATGTTCCAGCAGCTGCAGCATACTGCCAGATTGGCTCCAGTGATGAGGAGGGAGGGGATGATGAGGTCAATGACTCCACGTGGGTGCCTAATAGGAGAGAGGAGGAGGAGGAGGATGAGGAGGAGGCACATCTCCAACGAGGCAGGATGCCCTTTGGTGGCCAGCGTAAGGGCAGTACACCGACGGAATCACACCGCAGAGCTCCGCCTGTGCAGGGCGCTGCCTCTGCCCGTCATTCAAAAAGTTCTTTGGTGTGGGCCTTTTTTGAGGCTAGTGCATCAGATCGCACAGCTGCTGTTTGCAACATATGTCTCAAGCGTATATCGCGTGGCCAAAACATCAGCCGCTTGGGTACCACATGCCTGACCAGACATATGTTGACCTGCCATGCAGCTCGTTGGCAAGCCTACCTCAAAGACCCACACCAAAGAACAAAGCGGACCTCTCCTTGCACCGCATCAGCTGGGATCTCCAACCCCACTATAACTTCAGTCCTCTCTGAAACATGCACTGAGAGGAATGAAGGTGTAGAATTAGGTGTGTCACAGCCAAGTACTTGCGCCCACTCTGCTAGCAGTACACCGACGTCCGATTCTAGCAGGCAAATTTCCCTGCCCCAGCTGCTGGACCGTCGAAAGAAGTTCACTCCCAGCCATCCACATGCCCAGCGGTTGAATGCTAGCTTGGCTAAATTGCTAGCGCTTCAACTGCTGCCTTTTCAGTTGGTAGACTCGGCCCCCTTCCGTGAGTTTGTGCAATGTGCGGTTCCTCAGTGGCAGGTTCCCAAACGCCACTTTTTCTCACGGAAGGCTATTCCGGCTCTCTACCGGCATGTGGAAGGCAATGTCTTGGCCTCGCTGGACAGGGCGGTCAGCGGTAAGGTGCATATTACCGCTGACTCATGGTCCAGCAGGCATGGACAGGGACGTTACCTTTCTTTCACGGCCCATTGGGTCACTCTTTTGGCAGCTGGGAAGGATTCAGGACAAGGTGCAGTAGTGTTGGAGGTTGTCCCACCGCCACGCCTCCAAAATGCTACTACTGGTTGTGACACACCTCTCTCCTCCACCCCCTCCTCTTCTTCTTCCTCCATGGCCTCTTCCTGTGGTTTGTCCTATGAACCAGCGGTGCTCCGTAGCCGTTCACGGGGCTACGCAAGTACGCAGGCAAAAAGATGCCATGCCGTGCTTGCGCTGGTGTGTTTGGGGGACAGAAGCCACACTGGGGCAGAGGTCCTGTCTGCTCTGCAGGGCCAGGCCGAGAGGTGGTTGACGCCACGCCAGCTTAAGCCAGGAATGGTGGTTTGCGACAATGGCACCAACCTCCTCTCCGCCCTCCGACAGGGACAACTGACCCATGTGCCCTGTGTGGCTCACGTCCTTAACCTGGTGGTGCAGCGCTTCTTGGGCAGGTACCCGGGCTTACAGGATGTCCTGAGGCAGGCCAGGAAAGTCTGTGTGCATTTCCGCAGATCTTATAATGCCAGTGCTCGCCTGGCTGAGCTGCAAAAGGAGTTGAACCTGCCCAAGAACCGCCTTATATGTGACATGCCCACCAGGTGGAACTCAACGTTGGCCATGCTGCAGCGGCTGCACACGCAGCAGAGGGCCATCAATGAGTACCTGTGCGACTACGGCACCAGGACAGGGTCAGGGGAGCTTGGTTTTTTTTCTCCACGCCAGTGGGGCATGATCAGGGATGCATGCACTGTCCTGGCACCATTTGAGGAGGCCACGAGGATGGTGAGCAGTGACAGTGCATGCATCAGTGACACTGTACCTCTTGTCCACCTGTTGGAGCACACGCTGCGTGGAATAATGGACAGGGCACTTGAGGCAGAACAGAGGCAGGAAGAGGAGGACTTCCTTGCCTCTCAAGGCCCCCTTTACCCAGACAGTGTTCCTTCTGTCCCACCCATCGCACAGGAAGAGGAGGAGGAGGAGGAGGAGGAGGAGGAGGAGGAGGATTGTGTCAGCATGGAGGTGGAGGCTGGCACTCAGCATCATCAGCAGCAGTCTTTTAGGGATGATTTACAGTCCCAAGAAACCAGTGGACTTGTACGTGGCTGGGAGGAGGTGGCTGCGGATCATGTCGTCCTTAGTGACCCAGAGGACTCCGGAGCGAATGCCTCAGCAAACCTACGCTGCATGGCCTCCCTGATCCTGCAAAGTCTGCGGAAGGATCCTCGTATTCTTCGGATCAAGGAGAGGGACCATTACTGGCTGGCCACTCTCCTTGATCCACGGTACAAGGGTAAGGTTGCGGACCTTATGTTACCGTCGCAGAGGGAGCAGAGGATGAGACAACTCCGGGAGGCCTTGCAGAAAGGTCTGTGCAACGCGTTCCCAGAGACTGGGAGGTTGCAAACTCCTGGTCCTGGACAACGAGTTGCTGAGGCTTCGGCCAGTCAAAGAAGGAGCGGTGGGGAAGGTGGCCGTCTGACCGATGCGTTCAGACAATTCTTTAGTCCGCAGCCCCAAAGTATGATCGGTTCCAGCAACCATCGCCAGCGTCTGATAAACATGGTGCAGGAATATCTAGGGGCAAGGTCAGACTTGGACACCTTCCCCACCGAAAATCCTCTGGCTTACTGGGTCTTGAGGATGGATCACTGGCCAGAGCTTGCACAGTATGCAATTGAGCTACTGGCCTGTCCTGCATCCAGCGTTCTTTCGGAACGCACATTCAGTGCTGCTGGAGGATTTGTCACGGATCACAGGGTGCGCCTGTCCACCGACTCGGTTGATCGACTGACTTTCATCAAGATGAACCAGTCTTGGATCACCACCAGCTACCACACACCTGATGCTGATATAACAGACTAATTGATTTTAAAATGTCACATCCCTTCAAGACTGATGCTGATGCTGAGTGCCTGTGCTGTTATGTTGACTGGCTATCCTCCTCCTCCGAGTCCTCAATGATACGATTGATGATGATAGCTTGGAAGATCATTTTTGTTTATGGGTGCCGCCACCAGTGCCTAACGCCCAATTTTTCAGCCCCTGTTTAACAGGGGCGTGTAATTACAATTTTTGAAGCAATACTTTGCAACAGGGCTCATTGCTGTGCTCCAAGTACAGTATCTGTGAGGAGTTGCAGTGTTGTGCCACCAGTGCCTAAGGCCCAATTTTTCAGCCCCTGTTTAACAGGGGCGTGTCATTACAATTTTTGAAGCAATACTTTGCAACAGGGCTCATTGCTGTGCTCCAAGTACAGTATCTGTGAAGGGTTGCAGTGTTGTGCCACCAGTGCCTAAGGCCCAATTTTTCAGCCCCTGTTCAACAGGGGCATGTAATTACAATTCTTGATCTAATAATTCACAGCAGGGCCCATTGCTGCACCCACCAAGAGTAACTGTCAGGGCTTACAGTGTTGTGGCACCAGCACCACCATCAAAGGCCCAATTTTTACTACCACTGTTCAACAATTATATGTAATTAAAATTCCTGATATAATAGTTGACAGCAGGGCGTTCCAGCACCAACCAAGAGTAACTGTGAGTGCTTACAGTGTTGTGCCAACACCAACAACTAAGGGGCCTATTTCTGCAGAGTATATACGGCAGGTCCCTACTTTCAAACATCCAACTTACAAACGACTCCTACTTGCAAACGCAAGAAGACAACAGGAAGTGAGAGGAAATCTACCACTAGGAAGGAAAATTCTCTCCTGTAAGAATAAATATGGGAGAAAGGTGTCTCCTCTGTACTGATGCTTTATCAGCAATCCTTGTTTCAAGAAAAACACCACATTTCAAAAACAGTTGTCATTAGGACGGAAAGTGAGGTGAAATGTTCTGAACAGGGGCACAGACAGCAAAACAAATGTTACAGGGGTGATAACCCTTACCTATGTTTTCCAAAAAGTTTAAAAATAGATTTTTGGTCTGGAGCTACACTTCAACAATGTACCTGTTCAAAATTACAAACAGATTCTACATAAGAACAAACCTACAGTCCCTGTCTTGTATGCACCGCCTGTATACGGCTGTTCAGAGTATATAGGGCCTTTTTTATTTTATGTGCGGGGTTCCCCTTAATATCCATACAAGACCCAAAGGGGCTGGTAATGGGCTGGGGTAGGGGGGGGGTCATGGGGTAGCTATGCCATTTTTCTTAAAGATTTTCATCCATATTACCGGGACCAGACATTACATTAAAGCCGCAAGCAGTTTTAAATGGCTTTTTTTTCCTTTAGAAGTGTCATTTTGTGCAGGGACAGTTCTAAACACGGGAAACACGTGGCACTTCACAGGCATACTTTAGACACCCCCCAGGTACGATATTTAAAGGAATATTTGACTTTTTTTTTTTCACTTTATGCATCATTAAAATGACTGCTCCCGGAAAACGACCGTTTTTAAAACTTATTTTTGCATTGATACATGTCCCCTGGTGCAGAACCCGGGTTCCCAAACCCTTTTTAGGACAATAACATGCATAATAGTTTTTATAATTAGCACTTTAGAATTCGAACGTTCGCATCCATTGTATTTAATAGGGTTCTAATGTTCGTTCGAACTTTCGGTCCGTTCGCGGGTTCTGGTGCGAACCGAACCCGGGGGTGTTCGGCTCATCACTACTACAGATGAGTAAACTTATCCACAAGGATCTTGATGCATCTTGATTTGATCTGGAAACAATCAAGAGGGATCAGATTTTAGGACCCCCCAAGCCTTAAGTGGAAAATCTGATCTAAGGCTTACATCTAAACTTTAAACCACAATTGTCTAACATTTTTATCTTTTTATAGTCATTTATTACTGTAGGTTTTGATTGATGATAATGTTTTTTCCTTGGAAATACCTTTTCTCTCAGAGAGAAAACCTGTTTCCTGCCCTCCTACTCTTGTGCTGGCATAGCTGGGTATAAGCTTGGGGCAGTGGTGGCCCGTCCATGCGTCCGGCCCCTAATCTACATGCAGGGCACCGGACACATGGATTCCAAGTTTTTTTTTGCAAAGCACGTGACTTAAAAAAAAAGGTGGTCTTGTGGGGCAGGGCACTGCGCCATGAGCCCACCCAGTTGTGTGCCAATAGCGAATTAATATTCGCTATCGTCTTCCTGATTCGCCTCCCGGCCAATAAGGAAGCGGGTCCTGAGACCCAAGTGGCCAAGAGGAGAAGCGACCGTATTGGCCGTCGAGGAGGAAGTCGCAGAGGAGGAGACGCAGGGGCAGCTGCCATGAAGCCGCCGAGGAGGAGAAGACGCAGGAAGGATCCGAAGCTGCCCCCGACCTAGATGGGGTAAGTGTGGGGCTGGTGGGCGGACGGATGAGCAGGAAGGGGTTTAAGTGCCCTGTATTGAAGTGGTTAAAGTATATGTACAGTCTAATAATTAATTTCTCTTTTTTGCTCCCCCTTGCCACAAATACCACTGAAAGTTATTTGTTATATCTGTGTAACACACTGCACTGTTACTGATTGCAGTATGTAAATTAACCACAAGATGTCAGTGTTCTGCAGTTTAGTTATTATAGACTTGAATATAGCCAAGCAAAGCATTGTTGAACTTGTGTGCTGATAACAGGACTCCTGTACTCAGACAAGCTGAATGCAGACTACATTTCCCAGAACAGCTGGCAAAGAGGCAGGAGCCTATATAATCAAAAGCCTGGGAACTTTCACGGGAATGAGTAAGGAGACTGAGCGAGGGTGAGGATGTGTGTGAGATGGCAGTGCAGGACTCAGAGGACCCAGGCCTCGTTGGGTCACATCGGAGAGCATGAAATAGGGACTGCAGTTCGCTGAGAGGCAGGAGAGTCAACCCTGCAGGAAGTCTGATTGTGGAATCGGCATTGGCATCGCTTCTACCACAGAGGGACCAAGAGAAAAAGGGGGCCCCCAACTGATAGACGTTCCTTTGCTTTGCCAAGGCTACAGAGTGGGTGAAAGGGTTCCATAACCCAAACCATCACAAGCTACAAGTTACTAGGTTTGACTAGGTTTTCCAGTGGGATTATCTTTTGTACACACCTACTATGGTTTCTTTTGTGCTTCAATACAATCTGAGCATTTGTTCACCTTAAACTGTGTGATTATTTGGTGTTTCACAGCCAGGGGGTTCTCCTGGTTTAGGTTATACAGTGGTGTCAGCAGGGGCTGTGCTCCAAATCAGGCTCAGAGCAAACAGGGGACCCAAAATACTCAGTGGCTCCTAAGGGTGTAGCGCTATAGAAGTGTAACGGTTCCCCAAATATCAAGGGGATTAACGCCATTTACGATGTCCCCTCTCCTGGACACACATCCACTCGCTACCAATCTTCCACAGCCAAACGACCCTTTCCTGTAGGAGTTAATCCTTTTGAAAGAACGAGACAACATGCTCTGTATCTTTCTGGGGTAGAATGACTTTATTGAGAAACATTGTAACTTTTATATATATCCAATACTGCATTAGTTTAACATGAACAATGGCCCCGCTCCACCCACACATCACAAGACTCAACACATCATCCTGACGTCTGCTAGGCTTCAAAAGATCCCACACAATAGAATATAACGATCCCCAATACACATCTTATCACAAAGTGTTGGCAGCCAGTCTGTCTGCCGGATACCATACACACAGGCATACTTTAATTATCTCTATTCACACCAGGCCTTCCCAAGTCATAATGAACAATAGAATGCAAATCACCTTAATTCCTCCCAGCAATGATTACACAAAGGCAGGGGCTGGGGGTGATGACATTAGCATCTAACAGTAGGTGTCCCAACATCATGAAGGCATCACTTTTCAATTACCCTGTTGAGGTCATAATCAAACAGTAAATAGTTCTTTGCAGAAATCCTGAGGAATATGGTGGATCAATATTACAGACCCAATCTAGATACAATGTATGTGCAGCATTGAATATGGCTATCACAGACCATATTGGGGTTTTCATTCACCCTGTGCCCCTAATAGAGACATTTCCTGATAGTCCCAGGCAAAGGTAGCACCACCCTGCTGCTGAGCAGATTCTAGCAGCTGTCTGTAGGCGATCTCCAGCTCCCATTCCTGAATGGCCAGAAACTCCAAATCTTCCTCCGCCCAGTGCCGTTCCGAGACATTCAGTTTTCGCTCTCTGTGCTCCATTATTTCCTCCAAACGCCACTCCTGATCACTCCCAAAGTCAGGGTCACTGGACAGCCTCCAATACAACAATCCCAGGCCATCATAGTCAAAGCCTTCTGTGGGGCTGTCATCCGCTGACCATGGGCACTCTTGGGCTACATACCACCGGAGGGCTCTGTAGCTCTCGTCCAACCGCATCTCTGCCCGGATCAGCCTGCTTAACTCCGCTGTCCACTCCTGCTTCAGTTGTTCCCCCAATAACAGCATTCGTACTTCATACTGCGACCAGTACCTTACATGGATGGAGGGGAGAACTTTTCCCTGGTGTTGCTGCTCGAGAGCTAGCGCTTTCTTCCAGAGTTCGCAGCGGATTGAATCAGACCATCCCAGCAGGACCTCCTCTGATACTGGTCCTCTATGCTGTATCTGCATCTCTCGCAACCTCCTTCCGAATTCCTCTTCCATGGCGGCTGGTTCTTTAGGCGTTGTCTCTGATTAAAAGTGAATGGATAATACTGCGCCTGTCAGTAAGTGAAAAAATTTGTGTATATCTGAATATCACAAAAGGAAATGCTGAGTGATAAATTCTAATAAGCTGCCCACATAACAATTGACTAATTGTGAAGGAATATGTATATAAAATGTGAGCACTAAATGCAATCCAAATTAATGAAAAACAGTGTCTATATGCATGTAATACAACAAGTGCTTCCACACTGTTTGTATATCTGTGAGATAAAAAAAAAAAAAAAAAAGAAAACAAAAAACAAGGGGGTGGTGAATCACTGATAAGTGAAAAGATCCCCTGGTAAGTGTGTGTACACAAACTATAAACAAATGATTCAGATCTAATGCGTGATCCCTATGGGTGTGACCCAGAAAACAAACAAAAAATGTATATAAAAAACTGTATATAAACAAATATATATAAAGTGTGAACACAATCTATTGAACTACAGGGTGTATTACCCCCTATGTATGAGAAATAAACTGTGAGCAATGTAAAGGCAACGTTGCTTATCATAAGATGTTAATAGAAGGACAGTCTGTGAAGTACATATCCAACATACAAAGCATAAAATGATAAAGTCTATATCAACTGTCCACACCATCAGGTATATACCAATGTCCCCCAAATGAATGGTGATCACATGGGGGCGATTGGAACCCCTGAATATGGATAAAATGTCCTCTTGGATATCAAATTCCTGGGCTGTGGTGTAAATTCCTACTATTCCTCCAAGTATGGGAACACCGATGATAGGAAGGGGGGAAAACACCTCAGAATTTCCAGCTGATACACGGTGATAACATCATCATCTCAAGTATTAAAGAGAATTAAATACTCTTACCGCAAGACTCGGACCCTGATCACCATACGGTGCTGGGTCATGCAGGCTTATGTCCACTCAGGGACTCAGGTCGTGGTGATGTGATGTTGTCCTTTATTCCTCCGCAGCTGGAAGCTTACACCGGATCAAACCCTTCAGCTCAAACCAAGATCAGATATCCAGGGAAAAAGTTGGTTCCAAAAAAAGAAAGAGAAATCCTCTGCATAGTGTAAATCCAGATAGCTGGAATTTTATTTAAAACTGAACAGAGTTCAAATGGCAAAACCACTACAAAGATTTTTAAAATGAATAAAAATAATGATAAAATCCAAAAATTTCTGGAAAATCAAAACCAGCGATACCCCAGTTGATGTCTGTAGTAGACGAAACGCGTCGGGATCACATGCTAGTTACAGCCACCTAGCCCACGCATGTTTGTTGCATCGCTGGTTTTGATTTTCCAGAAATTTTTGGATTTTATCATTATTTTTATTCATTTTAAAAATCTTTGTAGTGGTTTTGCCATTTGAACTCTGTTCAGTTTTAAATAAAATTCCAGCTATCTGGATTTACACTATGCAGAGGATTTCTCTTTCTTTTTTTGGAACCAACTTTTTCCCTGGATATCTGATCTTGGTTTGAGCTGAAGGGTTTGATCCGGTGTAAGCTTCCAGCTGCGGAGGAATAAAGGACAACATCACATCACCATGACCTGAGTCCCTGAGTGGACATAAGCCTGCATGACCCAGCACCGTATGGTGATCAGGGTCCGAGTCTTGCGGTAAGAGTGGGAGAAAAAGAAACCCTGGACTGCCGCACTCTGTATAGACAGTTATTTATTCCAAAATTTCAGGTAAAAAATCCAAATTCAAAATAAATCCATAAATCCAAAACAACAAATGCAGATAGTGTGCATGCAGGGAAGGGTGGCTAACGCGTTTCACGTCACGAATTGACGCTTACTCATAGCTCCTATCATCGGTGTTCCCATACTTGGAGGAATAGTAGAAATTTACACCACAGCCCAGGAATTTGATATCCAAGAGGACATTATATCCATATTCAGGGGTTCCAATCGCCCCCATGTGATCACCATTCATTTGGGGGACATTGGTATATACCTGATGGTGTGGACAGTTGATATAGACTTTATCATTTTATGCTTTGTATGTTGGATATGTACTTCACAGACCGTCCTTCTATTAACATCTTATGATAAGCAACGTTGCCTTTACATTGCTCACAGTTTATTTCTCATACATAGGGGGTAATACACCCTGTAGTTCAATAGATTGTGTTCACACTTTATATATATTTGTTTATATACAGTTTTTTATATACATTTTTTGTTTGTTTTCTGGGTCACACCCATAGGGATCACGCATTAGATCTGAATCATTTGTTTATAGTTTGTGTACACACACTTACCAGGGGATCTTTTCACTTATCAGTGATTCACCACCCCCTTGTTTTCTTTTTTTTTTTTTTATCTCACAGATATACAAACAGTGTGGAAGCACTTGTTGTATTACATGCATATAGGCACTGTTTTTCATTAATTTGGATTGCATTTAGCGCTCACATTTTATATACATGTTGTCTCCAATTGCCGTATTTCCGTCATTCTCCGCTCATGTTGCCGCTCTAGTTCTCTCTTTTGTCGCTCTAGTTCTTTCTCTTGTCGCTCTCGTTCTCTCTCTCTTGACGCTCTCGTTCTCTCTTTTGTCGTGCTAGTTCTCTCTCTTGTCGCTCTCGTTCTCTCTCTTGTCGGGCATCCTGCAGCTGGATGCCTTTAATGGCTTCCTGTATGGCGGTCTCTGATGGGTTAGCACCATATAATGCCAACCGCTGTTGAACACGTTGCTGAAACAGGTCTTCAACTGACCGGGGTCCTGCATCACCAACCCTCTTCTGGTCCATCTCGGCTCTCAAGTAGGTCTTTCAGCGTGACTTTCCTGCAGGCTGCATAGCTGGTCATTCACTGTGGTGGTTTGGAGTGTCCCAGGAACTGGAGGGAAAATCCCACTGCTGCCACAAATGTAACGGGTCCCCAAATATCAAGGGGATTAACGCCATTTACGATGTCCCCTCTCCTGGACACACATCCACTCGCTACCAATCTTCCACAGCCAAACGACCCTTTCCTGTAGGAGTTAATCCTTTTGAAAGAACGAGACAACATGCTCTGTATCTTTCTGGGGTAGAATGACTTTATTGAGAAACATTGTAACTTTTATATATATCCAATACTGCATTAGTTTAACATGAACAATGGCCCAGCTCCACCCACACATCACAAGACTCAACACATCATCCTGACATCTGCTAGGCTTCAAAAGATCCCACACAATAGAATATAACGATCCCCAATACACATCTTATCACAAAGTGTTGGCAGCCAGTCTGTCTGCCGGATACCATACACACAGGCATACTTTAATTATCTCTATTCACACCAGGCCTTCCCAAGTCATAATGAACAATAGAATGCAAATCACCTTAATTCCTCCCAGCAATGATTACACAAAGGCAGGGGCTGGGGGTGATGACATTAGCATCTAACAGTAGGTGTCCCAACATCATGAAGGCGTCACTTTTCAATTACCCTGTTGAGGTCATAATCAAACAGTAAATAGTTCTTTGCAGAAATCCTGAGGAATATGGTGGATCAATATTACAGACCCAATCTAGATACAATGTATGTGCAGCATTGAATATGGCTATCACAGACCATATTGGGGTTTTCATTCACCCTGTGCCCCTAATAGAGACACAGGGTATAAGACTTACTTTTAGTTTTTTCCAGATATCTTGTAAGCTGATAACCTCCGGTGTTCCGGTGCCTGTATGGAAGGAGGGGTTATGGAGGTGAGGGGAGGCAGGAAAAGAGGAAAGAGGTCTGTGTTCTTTATAATGTATCAGAAATGAAGAAGCATGACTGACAACACACGCTTTGCAATTCAAAACTGAAAATTCACTGTGTTGCCATGTCAAAGAGAAAGGTAGAGGTGCAGTATATTTCTGGCACATTATTTTTATGTACTTGCAGCGCGTTTAAAGGGAAATGTGCATGTATTGCAGAGATGTATGACATTTTTATTTATTTTTATTTTTCTGCAGCACCCTAGAGTTTAATCAGGGTTGCTCCTCAAAATTTACTTGCCAGGAATAGTCAGTCACCTTGGTTAATTGTTAGAGATCCATTGATTTCTCCCTAAGTTTGGCCTTGTTGCACTTTACTCTTCTACCACTAGGTGGCCTGGTACCTAGTGGTACTAGATACGAGAAGGGCAACGCAAGGTCAGATTATAGGTATATGGGGTATCTCAACCAATGGGCAGGGGTTTTCTTGGATCCCTTGGCCTGCTGGGAGAGCCTATATATTTGGGTGGAGTCAGGTAATCTGTGTTCTGTGCCACCTGGACAGCTGTCTGGGTGGACGTGTGTTGTACTGCCCGGGCTGCTAGGCTGGAGATTGTGCCTATCTCAGGCACATCTGGCTGCTAGGCTGTCTAAGGGCCTATCCAGAAGCAAGAGAGCAGCGCAGGTAGGGATTGCGGCTTGCAATCCAACCAGAAGTGATGGTTCTGCCTGCGGGAGAACGTGTCATGGTCGGAGGTAGAGGGGAAGCTGTCGCCACTAAGGGACCAACCACCTTATTACCAGGGACCACAGTGAGTAGCTGATGCAAGTACTAGAGCAGTATTCTCACCAAACAGGCACGGTGAAGAATCGGGAAACTTCATCGGGTATCAGGCCAAGGACCCAGCCAGCGGAAGTGACGCTTGCAGAGCAGCCTTGTGTGTCAAGCCAGGGACAGAGCAAGCCAGTAGGGTGAAGCTTGAGAGGTTTCTTGAGTGCCAAGCTAGGGACCCAGCAGAGAGGCGGGGGTGACGCTTGAGGAAGATACCACCGTGAAGATTGGAGGAGCTCAAGGGATTCAGTGGCAGTGAATCAGCGGGTCTAGTGAGCTCAGTGGGCTAAAGAACTACAAGGAGTAATTGTAGCGGAAGTGAAAGAACGAGTACGCTTTGTGTTAGGAACTGTTAAAGACTGTTTGCAATAGGAGACAGCATTCCTGCACTTGCAGATGTGGCGTCTTGCTGGATGCCTTTCCCTGCATGGCTGTCCTCCTATTGAAGTCTCAGAGTCTGCCAATTGAACTTGCAACTACCTAAGGGTGTCCTGGCCCTAACCATCTGTCCCCCAAAAGTTTGTTAAGAGAATCAAAAGTCTTTTTTGCATTCAAGAAGTGTCTGGCACCCAATGACTTTAACCACCTTGCACCCATCATGCCTCACAACCCAATATATACAGAAGGATGTCAGCTATCTCTGGTCCTGGAGGTTTTCATTAGACCGAAGGAGGCCTGGGACCTTGCTACATTGCCTTGACATACACTTTAAAATAACATTAAAGTTAGTTGGGCTGTATGTCAATTAAAAAAAAAATACTCCTTTTAGAGCTGTGTCCAAAGTTTAGAAAGTGTGCTGAGTTTAGATAAAAATACATAACTCAATGCATTAATGCATATTCCATACTCACATATCACCACCTCCTAGAATTATACTTCAAATTTAAACCTGTCACAAACCTAGGTAATTCAAACTAAGAACATGATGAATTAATGCATGAGCAGAGGTTACCTTCAATGAAAACTGAACATCAGATCTTTCAGTATATCAAGAGATATAGGAATCTAAAGATATATGTAGATCTCATTCTTTTCTGTGAATGTTAAACTGGCCCTTCTCTCTTCATTACAGTAAGCACAAACAGGAATGTTTGTAATTTGGAATGGGGTGGGCTAAGACTTGACTTGTTTTTAAAAAGTCAATATTTATTTATACATTTGAGTATCTTTATTCCTATCTACTGATTGTTTTGGCATATAATCTTCACTGGTAAGCTCTTTTGTATTTTTCAATGTGATCTTAGTTTGAAATGTCAAAGTTTGCAAACTGGTTAACTTTGAACATGTCTTTAGTATGGATTATTATTTATATAATCTACCATACATGATATCTGCAAACGATGGTCCTGCAATACTCAATGTCCATTCTCTCATGCATTGTTATTGATCACAATTAGTGATGAGCCGAACACCCCCGGGTTCGGTTCTCACCAGAACCCTCGAACGGACCGAAAGTTCGCACGAACTTTAGAACCCTATTAAATACAATGGATGCGAACGTTCGAAATCTAAAGTGCTATTTATAACGACTAATATGCATGTTATTGTCCTAAAAAGGGTTTGGGAACCCGGGTTCTGCACCAGGGGACATGTATCAATCCAAAAAAAAGTTTTAAAAACTGCCGTACAATTATTTTGCATGGAAATTTGGTGTTATGTATTATAGGCCTGCAATTCTTAGTAATTACTTACTTAAACCTGAGCAAACCAGAGTCTAGTAGACATCCCGGGTATGATAAAGTTTGAAACACAAAATTATAAATTATAATATAATAAATAACTATAAATAATTATAAAAAATAGTAATCTAATTATAATAAAAATTATTCAATAATGTAATCAAATCAAAAACACTGAAATTTGCTCAGTTGCAGAATTGTCGCTGTCATTAGATTTAGTGTTTGATGACGAATTTCCCCACAAATCGCTATCGCTCAATTCTGCAAGTGATTCTAATTTATTATCGCTGTTTTCTAGCTGGTCTAAAACCACTTTTGACATAAAGGGACACTTTTTGGTTGCTATGGACAATCTCCAGTTTCCAGGCAGAAAGAATAGTTTTTATTATATAAAAGTGCATGCAGGACACTGGACAGACCACTAGGGACAAAGGGGATGTGTAATTATTACATACAGTACTGTATGTATACTATGTGTTTACCTTTTTGAATTCGCAGGGAACGGAACTAGGAAGTCAGATGGGGTCGAAAGTGCCGACACTCGCCGGAGATCTTGCTGGCGATCACAACAGAGGACATCATCGCTGGATCGCCAGGAGAAGGTAAGGAAACTCCGCTGCGGGCTCTGTAATGTCTACCCCGAGCGTGACTCGGGGTTACCGATCCTAGCATAAAAAAACAACCCAGAGTCACGCTCGGGATTACCGCTAGGGAGGTTAATGATGCATAAAGTGAAAAAAAAAAAGTCAAATATTCCTTTAAATATCGTACCTGGGGGGTGTCTAAAGTATGCCTGTGAAGTGCCACGTGTTTCCCGTGTTTAGAACTGTCCCTGCACAAAATTACATTTCTAAAGGAAAAAAAGCCATTTAAAACTGCTTGCGGCTTTAATGTAATGTCTGGTCCCGGTAATATGGATGAAAATCTTTAAGAAAAATGGCATAGCTACCCCATCACAGCCCCCCCCCCCTACCCCAGCCCATTACCAGCCCCTTTGGGTCTTGTATGGATATTAAGGGGAACCCCGCACACAAAATAAAAAAGGCCCTATATACTCTGAACAGCCGTATACAGGCGGTGCATACAAGACAGGGACTGTAGGTTTGTTCTTATGTAGAATCTGTTTGTAATTTTGAACAGGTACATTGTTTAAGTGTAGCTCCAGACAAAAAAATCTATTTTTAAGCTTTTTGGAAAACATAGGGATGGGTTATCACCCCTGTAACATTTGTTTTGCTGTCTGTGCAGTGTGCACCTGTTCTGAACAGTTCACCTCACTTTCCGTCCTAATGACAAATGTGTTTTGAAAATTTGGGGTTTTTATTGAAACAAGAATTGGTGATAAAGCATCAGTTAACCATATTAACTCTTACAGGAGAGAATTTCCCTTCCTAGGGGTAGATTTCCTCTCACTTCCTGTTGTATCCTTCCGTTTGCAAGGAGGAGTCGTTTGTAAGTTGGATGTTTGAAAGTAGGGGCCTGCCGTATATATTCAGCTGAAATTTGCCCCTTACATGTTGGTGTTGCCACAACACTGTAAGCCCTCACAGTTACTCTTGGTGGGCGCATGAATGGGCCCTGCTGTGAATTATTAGTTCAAGAATTGTAATTGCATGCCCCTGTTGAACAGGGGCTTAAAAATTGGGCCTTTGGTGGTGGTGGTGGTATTGACACAACACTGTAAGGCCTTTACAGTTAGTCTTGGTGGGCGCAGGAATGGGCCCTGCTGTGAATTATTAGATCAAGAATTGTAATTACATGCCCCTGTTAAACAGGGGCAGAAAAATTGGGCCTTAGGCACTGGTGCCACAACACTGCAACCCCTCACAGATACTGTACTTGGAGCACAGCAATGAGCCCTGTTGCAAAGTATTGCATCAAAAATTTTAATTACACGCCCCTGTTAAACAGGGGCTGAAAAATTGGGCCTTAGCCACTGGTGCTGGTGCCACGACACTGCAACCTCTCCCAGATACTCTAGTTGGAGTGTAGGAATGAGCCCTGCTGCAAAGCATTGCATAAAAAATTGTAATAACACGCCCCTGTTAAACAGGGGCTGAAAAATTTGGCCTTAGCCACTGGTGGCGGCACCCAGAAACAAAAATGTTCTTCCAAGCTATCATCATCAATCGGATCATTGAGGAGGAGGAGGATAGTCAGTCAACATAACAGGACAGTCTCTCAGCATCAGCATCAGTCTTGAAGGGATGTTACATTTGAAAATAAATTAGTCTGTTATATCAGCTTCAGGTGTTTGGTAGCTGGTGGTGATCCAAGACTGGTTCATCTTTATGAAGGTCAGTCGATCAACAGAGTCGGTGGACAGGCGCACCCTGTGATCCGTGACAAATCCTCCAGCAGCACTGAATGTGCGTTCTGAAAGAACGCTGGATGCAGGACAGGCCAGTAGCTCAATTGCATACTGTGCAAGCTCTGGCCAGTGATCCATCCTCAAGACCCAGTATGCCAGAGGATTTTTGGTGGGGAAGGTGTCCAAGTCTGACCTTGCCCCTAGGTATTCCTGCACCATGTATATCAGACGCTGGCGATGGTTGCTGGAACCGATCATACCTTGGGGCTGCGGACTAAAGAATTGTCTGAACGCATTGGTCAGACGGCCACCTTCCCCACCGCTCCTTCTTTGACTGACCGAAGCCTCAGCAACTCATTGTCCAGGACCAGGAGTTTGTAACCTCCCAGTCTCTGGGAACGCATTGCACAGACCTTTCTGCAAGGCCTCCCGGAGTTGTCTCATCCTCTGCTCCCTCTGCAACGGTAAGATAAGGTCCGCAACCTTACCCTTGTACCGTGGATCAAGGAGAGTGGCCAGCCAGTAATGGTCCCTCTCCTTGATCCGAAGAATACGAGGATCCTTCCGCAGACTTTGCAGGATCAAGGAGGCCATGCAGCGTAGGTTAGCTGAGGCATTCGGTCCGGAGTCCTCTGGGTCACTAAGGACGACATGATCCGCAGCCACCTCCTCCCAGCCACGTACAAGTCCACTGGTTTCTTGGGACTGTAAATCATCCCTAAAAGACTGCTGCTGATGATGCTGAGTGCCAGGCTCCACCTCCATGCTGACACAATCCTCCTCCTCCTCCTCCTCTTCCTGTGCGATGGGTGGGACAGAAGGAACACTGTCTGGGTAAAGGGGGCCTTGAGAGGCAAGGAAGTCCTCCTCTTCCTGCCTCTGTTCTGCCTCAAGTGCCCTGTCCATTATTCCACGCAGCGTATGTTCCAACAGGTGGACAAGAGGTACAGTGTCACTGATGCATGCACTGTCACTGCTTACCATCCTCGTGGCCTCCTCAAATGGTGCCAGGACAGTGCATGCATCCCTGATCATGCCCCACTGGCGTGGTGAAAAAAACCCGAGCTCCCCTGACCCTGTCCTGGTGCCGTAGTCGCACAGGTACTCATTGATGGCCCTCTACTGCGTGTGCAGCCGCTGCAGCATGGCCAACGTTGAGTTCCACCTGGTGGGCATGTCACATATAAGGCGGTTCTTGGGCAGGTTCAACTCCTTTTGCAGCTCAGCCAGGCAAGCACTGGCATTATAAGATCTGCGGAAATGCACACAGACTTTCCTGGCCTGTCTCAGGACATCCTGTAAGCCCGGGTACCTGGCCAAGAACTGCTGCACCACCAGGTTAAGGATGTGAGCCACACAGGGCACATGGGTCAGTTGTCCCTGTCGGAGAGCGGAGAGGAGGTTGGTGCCATTGTCGCAAACTACCATTCCTGGCTTAAGCTGGCGTGGCGTCAACCACCTCTCGGCCTGCCCCTGCAGAGCAGACAGAACCTCTGCCCCAGTGTGGCTCCTGTCCCCCAAACACACCAGCGCAAGCACGGCATGGCATCTTTTTGCCTGCGTACTTGCGTAGCCCCTTGAACGCCTACGGAGCACCGCTGGTTCCGAGGACAAAGCACAGGAAGAGGCCATGGAGGAAGAAGAAGAGGAGGGGGTGGAGGACAGAGGTGTGTCACAACCAGTAGTAGCATTTTGGAGGCGTGGCGGTGGAACAACCTCCAACACTACTGCACCTTGTCCTGCATCCTTCCCAGCTGCCAAAAGAATGACCCAATGGGCAGTGAAAGAAAGGTAACGTCCCTGTCCATGCCTGCTGGACCATGAGTCAGCGGTAATATGCACCTTACCGCTGACCGCCCTGTCCAGCGAGGCCAAGACATTGCCTTCCACATGCCGGTAGAGAGCCGGAATCGCCTTCCGTGAGAAAAAGTGGCGTTTGGGAACCTGCCACTGAGGAACCGCACATTGCACAAACTCACGGAAGGGGGCCGAGTCTACCAACTGAAAAGGCAGCAGTTGAAGCGCTAGCAATTTAGCCAAGCTAGCATTCAACCGCTGGGCATGTGGATGGCTGGGAGTGAACTTCTTTCGACGGTCCAGCAGCTGGGGCAGGGAAAATTGCCTGCTAGAATCGGACGTCGGTGTACTGCTAGCAGAGTGCCCGCAAGTACTTGGCTGTGACACACCTAATTCTACACCTTCATTCCTCTCGGAGCAGGTTTCAGAGAGGACTGAAGGCATAGTGGGGTTGGAGATCCCAGCTGATGCGGTGCAAGAAGAGGTCTGCTTTGTTCTTTGGTGTGGGTCTTTAAGGTAGGCTTGCCAACGAGCTGCATGGCAGGTCAACATATGTCTGGTCAAGCATGTGGTGCCCAAGCGGGTGATGTTTTGGCCACGCGATATACGCTTGAGACATATGTTGCAAACAGCAGCTGTGCGATCTGATGCACTCGACTCAAAAAAGGCCCACACCAAAGAACTTTTTGAATAACGGGCAGAGGCAGCGCCCTGCACAGGCGGAGCTCTGCGGTGTGATTCCGTCGGTGTGCTGCCCTTACGCTGGCCCCCGAGGGCATCCTGCCTCGTTGGAGATGTGCCTCCTCCTCATCCTCCTCCTCCTCCTCTCTCCTATTAGGCACCCACGTGGAGTCAGTGACCTCATCATCCCCTCCCTCCTCATCACTGGAGCCAATCTGGCAGTATGCTGCAGCTGCTGGAACATGACTGCCAGATTGGTGTCCTTCTTGAGCATCCCCTCTCTCTGCTCTCATGCTACTGCCTTCCTCTAGCTGGGTATCATCATCAGACCCTTCGAAACGCTGGGCATCCTCCTGGAGCATGTACCCAACACTGTGCTCAAACAGTTCGGGAGACTCCTCAGGAGGACATGGTTGGTCTAGGGAAGGAGTGACTGATGATGACATTGATACCAGGGAAGAGGACGCTTTGGCAGCTGCTTTGCCAGTACCCTGAGCCTGGCTGAGAGAGGATGAGGAGGATGAGGAGGGCTTGGTCATCCACTCTACCAAGTCTTCGGCATGATGCGGCTCAACACGTCCAGCTGCCGAAAAGAAGGACAAGCGTGTCCCATGGCCACGTGCTGATGGTGATGCACCGTGTCCACGACCAGCACTGTTGTCTCTAGACACAGAGCCTGCTTGCCCTCTTTTAATGGCTCCTGACTGTCTGCCTCTCCTTGTTTGCCTTCCAGACATTCTAATGGCCTGCAGGGAAATGGGAAAACCAGCAATAAGGCCTAGCTTCAGGAGTATATTTTGCAGGAATCACACTACGCCTGCAGGAAAAAGCAGCAATACAGGCTAAGTTCAGGTGTAATATGATCAGGAGGCACACTCCGCCCGCTGTAAGTGCCGCAAAATCCTGTTGGTGTAACACACCAGGAAAAAGCAGCAATACAGGCTAAGTTCAGGTGTAATATGATCAGGAGGCACACTCCGCCCGCTGTAAGTGCCGCAAAATCCTGTTGGTGTAACACACCAGGAAAAAGCAGCAATACAGGCTAAGTTCAGGTGTAATATGGTCAGGAGGCACACTCCGCCCGCTGTAAGTGCCGCAAATGTCTGTTGGTGTAACACACCAGGAAAAAGCAGCAATACAGGCTAACTTCAGGTGTAATATGGTCAGGAGGCACACTCCGCCCGCTGTAAGTGCCACAAAATCCTGTTGGTGTAACACACCAGGAAAAAGTAGCAATACAGGCTAAGTTCAGGTGTAATATGGTCAGGAGGCACACTCCGCCCGCTGTAAGTGCCGCAAAATCCTGTTGGTGTAACACACCAGGAAAAAGCAGCAATACAGGCTAAGTTCAGGTGTAATATGATCAGGAGGCACACTCCGCCCGCTGTAAGTGCCGCAAAATCCTGTTGGTGTAACACACCAGGAAAAAGCAGCAATACAGGCTAAGTTCAGGTGTAATATGATCAGGAGGCACACTCCGCCCGCTGTAAGTGCCGCAAAATCCTGTTGGTGTAACACACCAGGAAAAAGCAGCAATACAGGCTAAGTTCAGGTGTAATATGATCAGGAGGCACACTCCGCCCGCTGTAAGTGCTGCAAAATCCTGTTGGTGTAACACACCAGGAAAAAGCAGCAATACAGGCTAACTTCAGGTGTAATATGATCAGGAGGCACACTCCGCCCGCTGTAAGTGCCGCAAAATCCTGTTGGTGTAACACACCAGGAAAAAGCAGCAATACGGGCTAACTTCAGGTGTATAATGTGCAGGAGGCTTAGCAACAATGACACTGACACTGTCCCCTGCCTATCCTTCTCTCTCCCTGCACACAAGGTTTATCAAAGTATATGACACTGACACTCTCCCTGCCTATCCTTCTCTCTCCCTACACACAAGGTTTAGCAAAGAATATGACACTGACACTCTCCCTGCCTATCCTTCTCTGTCCCTACACACAAGGTTTAGCAAAGAATAGATTTGACACTGTCCCTGCCTATCCTTCACTTTCCCTGCTCCGGAACACACTACACGAGGCCGCCGCGCTGGCGGCCTTTTATAGTGTGGGGCGTGTACTAAACCCCATCAGCTATAATTGGCCACAGGCATCCTGCCTGTGGCCAATCATTGCTCTCCTTGCTGCCGGCGCTGTGATTGGCCAAGCATGCAGGGTCACAGTGCATGCTTGGCCAATCACAGCGCCGGGATTACACTGCGATGGCGCAGTGTATTGTGGGCCGTTCGCGTCACTTGAATTTGGTGCGAACGGCCCAAATCGTTCGTTGTTCGCCGAACGCTGCGAACAGCCAATGTTCGAGTCGAACCTATGTTCGACTCGAACACCGAGCTCATCCCTAATCACAATGGAAGATCTATTATCTTTCTCAAATCAAATTATTTTTAATAGCATGCAGTAGCCTTTTCTGTATTTATAGGCCTCAGGCTCCATTCACACACGATTTCCAGTGCGACTTTGGAGCGCGACTCTGATGCAACTTCGGGTACCCCCGAAGTCGGAAGAGACCCCCGGAGCTGTGTAATAAATTACTTTAAAAACCTGTGTGTGTGTTTTTTTATTGACATTTTTTTCCACCAGGTGAATGGGTAGGGGTACGATGTACCCCATACTCATTCACATAGGGTGGGGGGCCGGGATCTGGGGCCCCCCTTATTAAAGGGGGCTCCCGGATTCCGATAAGCCCCGGCCGCGGACCCCGACAACCAACGGCCAGGGTTGTCGGGACGAGGCCCTTGTCCCCATCAACATGGGGACAGGGTGCTTTGGGGTGGGGGGGCCGCAGGTCTCCCCCCTGCCCCAAAGCTCCAAACCCCCCATGTTGAGGGCATGCGGCCTGGTACGGTTCAGGAGGGAGGGGGCCCGCTTTCTCGTCCCCACTCTTTTCCTGCGGCCTGCCAGGTTGCGTGCTCAGATAAGGGTCTGGTTTGGATTTTGAGGGGGACCCCCACGCCGTTTTTTCGGCTTAGGGGATTCCCCTTAAAATCCATACCAGACCGAACGGGCCTGGTATGCTCCTGGAGGGGGAACCCATGCCGGTTTTTTATTTAAAATTTGGCGTGGAGTTCCCGCTCAGGATTCATACCAAACACAGTGCCTGGTATTGGCGGGAATCCACGTCGGATCTCCGTCCACCGACCTCAATGTCAGCAATGCGTGTCGCTCATTGCGAAAGGAAAAACAACATTTTTCCTTTCCCGATGACGAGACAGCTCGGCGCTGGCTCTCGCGACGGGACTCGTAGGGTGTCAATCTCGCCACTAGAAGAGGCAAGATTGACACAAAATCGGCGGCACCTACTGTATGCAATAGTTATATAGGTTAGAGTAGAATGTATATTATTGCATAAGTTACTTCAATTGGCACCCCAAAAGGCGTATGGAATTTATTTCTGCACAGAAGCCACAAAACCTAATGTATTTTTGTCCTAAATCCCTATAACCTAGAACTGAAGGCTCTGTATACCGTGGATAAAGATTCACGCTGGTCGTGAAGTCGCAAACCCTGCTTGGATGGTCCTGAAAGTTCTATGAAATATTTCATCAGTGAGCAGATGCAAAATCTGGTGAGATTTTTGGCTGCTGTATGTTTATATGTAACGTTTATTGTATTGCTAATGCAAATTATTATAGGCCTGGGTAGCTGGTCAAGTGGCCTGGAGAATAAAGGGCTGATCACCCATGGTTAGAAAGTGACAGGATTACCATACATCTTTGAGGAAAAAGTGGAAGAAATATAGATTTTTATAGATTTTTTTTTTTTAAGTTTTTCTATTTAATTTTTTTACCCATGTGAGAGTGAAATAGCCCTCTGTTCCAATAGAAGTTCAATGTGGCCTGCAACCTAACAGGAGAGCATTGATTAATAGTGTGCTCTGTAGAACTATGTAAGTAACAAGGTTTTAAACAACTCTGTACCAGTTTTTTTGCATGGTAAGCAACTGTTGTAAAAACAGGTTAAATAAGTTTAGGCTAAGTTGCAAATTAGCATATCAATGGAGATCATGGATGAGTTTCTAAAAAAAAAATGCCTGTGTTCAATTCGATTCTATACAAAAAAATGCTTTAACACACCAATTCAATGACCTTTTGAAACAATGTAATAATCATAATGATGCCGCAAAATATAAAACGTCTTAAAAAAAAGGCAAGAAGGAGAGAATGGCCAATGTTGTATGCATGTTGTTGAAAATGAAAGACATCGCGGAACAAAAAGAATTAGAATGGTATCCTGAGAGAAAACAATTATTGGAACAGGTACAAAGTGTAAGGAAGAATATATTAATTATGGTTGAAAAGGCCAATGCAAATGCTCGTGATCACATTGAACAATTAGTGACTGAGAAATGTGTATTGGAACAGAAAGTTAATAAGTTAGAGGAAACTTGTAAACAAAGAGAAAGTTGCATTGCCTCTTGGAATCATAGAGAGTCGGTGAATGAGCGTATTATAATACTGCTTAGGAAGGAATTAAATCAGGCCAAATCTGCAATAGTGGAGGCTCAGTGCACAGCAAAGATAGAAGTGAAACAACATGCAGAAAAACCGTATGCTACTGTTGATGCAAGTGATGTTGCAATGATAGGAATCAATGTTGGAGATTTAAATAAAAGTGCGGTAACTGCGCTTGAAACTGATTCAGGAGTTGAAACATTCATTGGAAACTTCTGATGACTCTTTAGATGATAAAAGTGTAAAGTCTGTTCATTTCAATCATAATAATATTATGCAGCAATATGAGTCTCCATCGCCATATGCTCAGAGAAGGGCCTATGCAGGAAGACCAGCCCTTAATTGTTTTTTGTGTAAAAGGGGGGGTCACATCGTAAAATATTGTTGGGCGGCGAATAATGATATCAAAAGAAGAACGCACCACCCTAAAACTACCCCAAGGCGTTATGAAGTTTATTCTCTGAGATGGGGTAGCAATCCAGGGCGTAGAGGCCATATTACACAGACGCTTTTCCCTTTCAAAACCCATAAGCAATTAAGACAGGAAAGGCATTACTATGCAAAATGGAGGGAGCCGCATGTTCATTCAAATATAGCACTGGGGGGAAACAATGTTAGCAGCCCTTAGTGAGCTACATGGAGAATTTTCTGGTTAATGTTTCTTTGCTATGAATAAGGTTTGGATGTGAGTTTCAGAGATTTGCCCTTCATGTTGGTAATGTTATAGAGGACCTTGATATATATACATATATACCTGTATATATATATATATTTTTATATTTTTCGAGGATAAGCCTCTGGATTGTTTTTTTTTTTTTTAATACACTTATTTTCAATTTTTTTTGTTGTCATTTCTTTTTTCTTTTATTTTTTTCAAATTTTTTTTCTATTTCAATTTTTTAAATTTTTTTTTTTATCTAACTTTAATTTTTTTTTTAATTAAATTTTTTTTATTAATTTTTTCTTTCAAATTTTTTTTGTCATTTTTTTTTATTACAATTTTTTTAACTTTATATCTTTTTATTATATTTTTTTGTATTTTTTTTTATTAATCTATTTATTTTATTTTTGTTTTGTTCAGGTGGAAAAATTGTTAGATTTAGTCCACCTGAAAGGGGGGTCATTGGCTATGCCCTCAATTAGCAGCTGAATACATTTTGTTTAAGACAAGAGTTGGCCGGAAGCCATTTTAGCTGCTGGAGTTTTTTTTTTTTTCTTTTCATTCAGGTGGAAAAGTTCCAAAAGGATATTGTCCACCTGAAAGTGCATAGGTCTTAAAGTGGAGCTCCACCCTAAATAGCAACTTTTGCTATTTGGAACCCTCCCCCCCTCCGGTGTCACAATTGACACCTTTCAGGGGGGAGGGGGGTGAAGATACCTGTCTAAGACAGGTATTTTCACCCACATCCGGGAGTCCTGTCTCCGGGAATCTGCGGGAGTTACGTCACTTCCCGCAGACTTCCCTTGGTGTTCTGGGAGACACTCGGCTCCCAGAACACAGGAGCACCAATCAGAACGGCGCAGCGCGACTCGCGCATGCGCCCTAGGGAACCGGGCATGCAGCCGCAGGGCTTCACTTCCTGGTTCCCTCAGCGAGGATGGGGGAGGGAGCAGCAGAGCGACGAGCGGTCGCTCGTCCTCTGCTGCGGACGTCGCTGGACTCCAGGACAGGTAAGTGTCCAAATATTAAAAGCCAGCAGCTGCTGTAGCTGTAGCTGCTGGCTTTTAATTTTTTTTTTTCCGGCGGAGCAACCCCTTTAAGGTATAGATAAATGCATTGTTTTTCTTAATGCTTAAAATGTAGAATTTTTGAGAAGCAACGTTCACGTTCATTTTTACATTTTTGCTCGTACCATGGGGATCCATTTTAGAGTGGGTTCATCCTAAATGAATCATGGTTGTTTTGATAATTTGTTCAGAGTTTCAGAAGTCAGGAATACTAAATTCCTGTGTTCCAAGGAAGGAAATATAAGTAAGCAAGCGAGTAGATATTATGGTTAAGAATTTTATTCTGCTCTTGTCTTTCACTTCTTGTCCTGGTGGAGCGAGATTGGAGAGGATTCTGGAACAGAGATGAAAGATGTTCATCTGGTTGGCAGTTTGTCTGTGCCGTGCCACACCGCAAATTTTTTCTGATAAACGTTCAGGAGAGAAAAGATTCAGTTTAATACTTGAAATATAATATTTATTTTTCTTATGGACAATTTAGCGCTAATACTGAATCTGAAAGACTTTGCCCAGCAACGAGACTTGTGACATATTTTGCCGAAGTCTCTCCTGTCATTTATGAATGCAAACGTACTGTGAATACATATGCAATGAGTTAGAGGTTTGGGAAGGAATATAACCTATCCAATCCTTCAGAACAAGAAATGTAAAATGTTTTTTTTATGGGAGGAGGAATTGGAAGAAGGAATGTTTTTTTAATGTGTGACATGTATTGACATAACTGAATATGGTGCAAGTACCTAGGAGGCTGGCACTTATGCATAATCAGGTGTCTGTTGACCAGACTAGGGGGTGCCAGGTGACACATCAATGGGGGGAATAGGAGCTGGGATGGGTGTTGTTAATGGAGTGGACATCTGTCTCCTGAGGAACAAACTCGCAGCCATAGCTTCAGACAATAAGCGGGGCTTTGTTGCTCAGAGAGATTGGTGGCATCCTTAAAGTGGTTGTAAACCCACTCTTGCAACTTGCACCTACAGGTAAGCCTAGATTAAGGCTTACCTGTAGGTGTTTGCAATATCTCCTAAACCTACAAGGTTTAGGAGATATTTGCAAAAAAATAGTACACCGATGTGTACGGCAGATGCGCGCCGTAGACATCGGCACAGGCGCACTGTAAATGCTGGTTTTATGAATGATAACGCCGGCTTTTACGGCACCCGTGCGCATGCACGGAGTGACGTCATCGCCGCCTGCCCAATCACAGCGCCGGAGTGGCAATATCAGGAAGAATCTCCGAGGGGACATGGCGGAGGGGAACGAGGTGGACTTCGGGGGGTTCGATTTCGGGTAAGTGCCACATAATGAGCTAGTATGCTATGCATACTAGCTCATTATGCCTTTCTTTTGCAGGGTTTTTTCGAGGGGGGGGTTTACTTCCTCTTTAACCACTTAACGACCGCCCACTGTAAATATACGTCAGCAGAATGGCACCGACAGGCAGCATCACATACATATACGTGATTGCCTTTGTATAGTTGGGGGGTCCGATCGGACCCCCCTTCTTTACAGTGGGTGGTCGTTTTACCTTCGGGAGCGATCCGGCATGAGGGGACGGCCGTTCGATTCCGGCCACCCCCTCTCGATCGCTCCCGGCGAATGAGAGAGCTTCCCCTGCCTGCCAGGGAGGAGGAAGTGATGTCATCTCTCCTGGGGCGCTCACATATACCGAGCGCCGTACAGGAGAAGATGCCAGGTTAGTACACACAACACTACACTGACACCAGGACACATAGGCACATAAATCGCCCCCCCAGGCCCCCCCAGACACCCCCAGATCACCCCCCAAACCCCAGTCACAGTGTCACTGATTGCAGTGACCATTTATTTAGTGATCACTGCAATCAGTGACATTTGTGACTGTAAAAGTGTCACTACATTTAGTTTTAGGTCCAGTGTAGCCCCCTAACCCCCCCCTAATAAAGGTTTAACCCCCTGATCACCCCCCAGATAACCCTTTCACCCCCTAGCACCGCCGTCACTAAGCAATCATTTTTCTGATCGATGTCTTAGCGTCGGTGATGCTGATCGGTAGCCAGTAATTTTTTTTAGGTTCGCCGCAGGTTTTTATAGCGTTGGGTACCCCCATATATACCTAATGAAGGTTTAACCCCCTTGATCGCCCCCCAGGTAACCCTTTCACCCCCTATCACCACTGTCACTAAGTTATAATTTTTCTGATCGATGTCTTAGCGTCGGCGATGCTGATCGGTAGCCAGTAATTTTTTTTAGGTTCGCCGCAGGTTTTTATAGCGTCGGGTACCCCCATATATTACCTAATAAAGGTTTAACCCCCTTGATCACCCCCCAGGTAACCCTTTCAACCCCTAGCACCGCCGTCGCTATGCGATCATTTTTCTGATCGATGTCTTAGCGTCGGTGATGCTGATCGGTAGCCAGTAATTTTTTTTAGGTTCGCCGCAGGTTTTTATAGCGTCGGGTACCCCCATATATTACCTAATAAAGGTTTAACCCCCTTGATCGCCCCCCCAGGTAACCCTTTCACCCCCTATCACCACTGTCACTAAGCGATAATTTTTCTGATCGATGTCTTAGCGTCGGCGGCGATGCTGATCGGTAGCCAGTAATTTTTTTTAGGTTCGCCGCAGGTTTTTATAGCGTCGGGTACCCCCATATATTACCTAATAAAGGTGTAACCCCCTTGATCACCCCCCAGGTAACCCTTTCACCCCCTATCACCACTGTCGCTAAGCAATCGTTTTTATGATCGTTGTCTTAGTGTCGGTGATGCCGATAGGTAGCCAGTAATTTTTTTTTAGGTTCGCCGTCAGGTTTTTATATAGCGTCAGGTACCCCCATATATTACCTAATAAAGGTTTTAACCCCCTAATTGCCCCTAGTTAACCCTTTCACCAGTGATCATCATATAAGTGTTACGGGTGACGCTGGTTAGTTAGTTTGCTTTTTATAGTGTCAGGGCACCCGCCGTATATAACCCAATAAAGGTTTAACCCCCTGATCGCCCGGCGGGTGATATCAGTTAGGTTTTAGCGTCAGAGAGGGTCTGCGTCACACCCCAGGCAGCGTCAGGTTAGTGCCAGTAGCGCTAACACCCACACGTGAAGCATACACCCCCCTTAGTTGTATAGTATCTGAACAGATCAATATCTGATCTGATCAGATCTATACTAGCGTCCCCAGCAGTTTAGGGTTCCCAAAAACGCACTGTTAGTGGGATCAGCCCAGATACCTGCTAGCACCTGCGTTTTGCCCCTCCGTCCAGCCCAGGCCACTGAAGTGCAGTATCGATCGATCACTGTCACTTGCAAAACACAACACACATAACTGCAGCGTTCGCAGAGACAGGCCTGATCCCTGCGACTCCAGTGCTGTAGGAGGTGATTTCACCACCACAGTTAAAAAAAAAAAGCATATATGCCGAAGCATTGGGGCAGCAGGAGCGGAGGAGCGATTTTGCTCCTAATGCCGCGTATATACGGTCGAAATTCCGACAGAGGCTTGCCCGTGGAAAAGTCTGACCATGTGTACGCGGCATAACTTTTGCGAGAAGATGCCCCCATGCTTCGGCATATATAAATGGTGCATGTATGCCCATCATTAGAAGTGGGTGGATGAAGGGCGGTATTCTAATGGTGGGCATACCCACCGATCAATCTTTTTTTTTCGTTCAGCCAACAGGCTGCATGAAAAAAAAGATTACAATACATGTCCAACAAGGACCAGCAACGTACTGGTATGTTGCTGGACTTTGAATGTTTATACCAGAATGATGCCTGCGTGTTTAGGTATCATCTTGGTATCATTCTTTTCAGCCAGCGGCCGGCTTTCATGTAAAAGCAATCCTAGTGGCTAATTAGCCTCTGGACTGCTTTTACAAGCAGTGGGAGGGAATGTCCCCCCCGGATATAAAAAGCGCCATTGAGAAATTGGGAAAGCATTTTATCACACCGATCTTGGTGTGGTCAGATGCTTTGAGGGCAGAGGAAAGATCTAGGGTCCAATAGACCCCAGTTTTTTCAAAAAAGAGTACCTGTCATTACCTATTGCTATCATAGGGGATATTTACATTCCCTGAGATAACAATAAAAGTGATAAAAATAAATAAATATGGAAGCAACAGTTTAAAAATAAAATAAAAAAGCAAAATTAATAATAATAAAAAAAAAAGCACCCCTGTCCTGCCCTGCTCTTGCCCAATGGCGAACGCAAGCGTCGGTCTGGCGTCATATGTAAACAGCAATTGCACCATGCATGTGAGGTATCACCGCGAAGGTCAGATCGAGGGCAGTCATTTTAGCAGTAGACCTCCTCTGTAAATCTAACGGGGTAACCTGTAAATGCTTTTAAAGGCTTTTAAAAATGTATGTAGTTTGTCGCCAATGCGCGTTTGTGCGAAATTTTAAAGCATGTCGTGTTTGGTATCTATGCACTCGGCCTAAGATCATCTTTTTTATTTCATCAAACATTTGGGCAATATAGTGTGTTTTAGTGCATTAAAATTAAAAAAAGTGTATTTTTTCCCAAAAAAATGCGTTTGAAAAATCGCTGCGCAAATACTGTGTAGAAAAAAAAAATGCAACACCCACCATTTTATTCTGTAGGGCCTTTGCTTTAAAAATATATATAATGTTTGGGGGTTCAACATAATTTTCTTGCAAAAAAAAATATGTTTTCATGTAAACAAAAAGTGTCAAAAAGGGCTTTGTCTTCAAGTGGTTAGAAGAGTGGATGTAAGCTTCCTAATGTTGTGTATAAAATGCCAGAACAGTTCAAAACCCCCCCAAATGACCCCATTTTGGAAAGTAGACACCCCAAGCTATATACTGAGAGGCATGTCGAGTCCATGGAATATTTTATATGTTGACACAAGTTGCGGAAAAAATATTTTTTTTTTTTTTTTTTTGCACAAAGTTGTCACTAAATGATATATTGCTCAAACATGCCATGGGCATATGTGGAATTACACCCCAAAATACATTCTGTTGCTTCTCCTGAGTACGGGGATACCACATGTGTGAAACTTTTTGGGAGCCTAGCCGCGTACGGGACCCCAAAAACCAAGCACCGCCTTCAGGCTTTCTAAGGGTGTCAATTTTTGATTTCACTTCTCACTGCCTATCACAGTTTCGGAGGCCATGGAATGCCCAGATGGCACAAAACCCCCCCCCCAAATGACCCCATTTTGGAAAGTAGACACCCCAAGCTATTTGCTGAGAGGTATTGTGAGTATTTTGCAGATCTCGCTTTTTGTCACAAAGTTTGGAAAATTGAAAAAAAAAAGAAAAAAAAAAAATGTTCTTTCTTCATTTTCAAAAACAAATGAGAGCTGTAAAATACTCACCATGCCTCTCAGCAAACAGCTTGGGGTGTCTACTTTCCAAAATGGGGTCATTTGGGGGGGTTTTGTGCTATTTTGGCATTTTATGGCCTTCAAAACTGTGATAGGTAGTGAGGAGTGAAATCAAAAATTTGCGCCCTTAGAAATCCTGGAGGCGGTGCTTGGTTTCCGGGGTCCCGTACGTGGCTAGGCTCCTAAAAAGTCCCACACATGTGGTATCCCCGTACTCAGGAGAAGCAGCAGAATGTATTTTGGGGTGCAATTCCACATATAACCATGGCATGTGTGAGCAATATATCATTTAGTGACAACTTTTTGTAATTTTTTTTTTTGTCATTATTCAATCACTTGGGACAAAAAAAAAATATTCAATGGGCTTAACAGGCCTCTCAGCAATTTCCTTGGGGTGTCTACTTTCTAAAATGGGGTCATTTGGGGGGGTTTTGTGCTATTTTGGCATTTTATGGCCTTCAAAACTGTGATAGGTAGTGAGGAGTGAAATCAAAAATTTGCGCCCTTAGAAATCCTGAAGGCGGTGCTTGGTTTCCAGGGTCCCGTACGTGGCTAGGCTCCTAAAAAGTCCCACACATGTGGTATCCCCGTACTCAGGAGAAGCAGCAGAATGTATTTTGGTGTGCAATTCCACATATAACCATGGCATGTGTGAGCAATATATCATTTAGTGACAACTTTTTGTAATTTTTTTTTTTTTTTTTGTCATTATTCAATCACTTGGGACAAAAAAAAAATATTCAATGGGCTCAACATGCCTCTCAGCAATTTCCTTGGGGTGTCTACTTTCTAAAATGGGGTCATTTGGGGGGGGTTTGTACTGCCCTGTCATTTTAGCACCTCAAGAAATGAGATAGGCAGTCATAAATTAAAAGCTGTGTAAATTCCAGAAAATGTACCCTAGTTTGTAAACGCTATAACTTTTGCGCAAACCGATAAATATACGCTTATTGACATTTTTTTTACTAAAGACATGTGGTTGAATACATTTTGGCCTAAATGTATGACTAAAATTGAGTTTATTCGATTTTTCTTATAACAAAAAGTAGAAAATATCATTTTTTTTCAAAATTTTCGGTCTTTTTCCGTTTATATCGCAAAAAATAAAAATCGCAGAGGCAATCAAATACCATTAAAAGAAAGCTCTATTTGTGGGAAGAAAAGGACGCAAATTTCGTTTGGGTACAACATTGCATGTCCGCACAATTTACAGTTAAAGCAGCGCAGTGCAAAATTCTGAATTCACCTCTGGTCCTTTAGCTACCAAATGGTCCGGGGCTTAAGTGGTTAATAACATTCAACAAAGTCACAAAAAATACCCAGTGTAAAGTGGCTCAAGATTTTGTCAACCATGTTGAGAAGTTGGTAAAAAGAGTGAGATGGTACATGACAGAAATATGTCATTGGCTCTGGCGTGCACACAGGGGCAGGCGGAGTTATCAACCACTGCCAGCATCAAGCTGATTGTACAGTCTCTGTATGAGGGGCAGTTCCCTGATAAATTAGCATCACCGCTCAGTAATTCTTTGCCAAAACACGTCGCTTACACTAATCCAAAGTGGTGGTCGAATGCCTGGATGGGCTGTACTAGTTTGGATTGTTAAAGGTGTTATGCTGTATAATCCCATATACAGAAGTGCAGACTTGGTCTGTATATTTGGTGGCATCAGTGGGCTTACTGACTGGGGATTCTATCTTGTTGCATTTGTGGCTAAATTACCCACATGTGATCAGAGAGTACGGAAGCTGGGGGCAGGTTGATATTTCCCTCTGTCGGAAGCATGACCATGATGTCCTTTGTATGCCAGGTCAATACACGGTGGTGAATGAGAAATGTTGGAAAGATATTCCACTCTGTGTTCTGGATGGAGAGATCATTGCTGGGAAGGAAGCATCGGGGTGTTAGGGTATTATTTGGGACATAGACGAGTTTGTTTATTTGTTCTAGAGGATACCGATGTAACGGTAGTCATGGAACTAGGGTGTTTCTTGAACCTAACAGTAGGTAGAGGTGCATGATATACCCTGGGCATGGTCACGGAAATCCAAGCACAGGGATGGAATTTTGTGGGTTTTTGTCATTGTTTCAGATTATATGTGTTGTTAGGCTCAAAACTTATATAGAAGGGTCTACCACTTATCTATTCAAGCTAAGGGACGAATTGACGGTAAGGTCTCCTCATACAAGTTAGAGGCTTTACTGCCAATTTAGAGCCCTGAAATACCGATGACATGCCAGAATTGTGGTAGGAAAGGCCATTGTGTGCGAACCTGACTAATCCCGACCTATATCTACAGTAAAGAGTTATAGGAGGTTGGGAGCGGGAGGCGTAATTGGATGGGTCACACATATATATATATATGCATATATTATGGTAATGGGTTGATTTATGTTATGGTATAGTGTGATAAATGTGTATTTTAGGTTAGTAATATGGGCAAGAGAGGCCTTCCTCGAGACTCTGTATCTGAAAGCTGGTTGATATGTTGCTCTGAGTGTGTGCTGGTGAATGGTGAGTGAATGGACACCCCTTGCCTGTACCAGGGGCGGATCCAGGGGGGGGGGCAACAGGGCAATTGCCACCCCCGAGAAATTTGTTTTAGTTGCAGAACTTGCGGCACCTGAGAGTCTGAGTGGGCGGTAGTTGTGGAACTAGCGGCGCCTGGGAGTCTGAGCGGGTGGCTCCATGGGCGGGTGACATCGTGGACTACAGGGGGCCTCGGTGTGTGGGCGGGCGGCTCGGCAGCAAGTGAGAGTCAGAGAGTGGGCGGTCAGCTGGTCGGCTCTGTGGCTAAGCGGGCGGCTGGCCAATCAACAAGTCAGCGGCCGGGGGAGCAGAGAGATGACATCATCTCTCACCGCCCCACGCCCGCCCTGCATCCCTGCAGTAACTTCTGCCCTCACTGTGCAGGCAGCAGATAGATTACATCATCTCTCATGCTGCCTGACTCTGACAAGCAAAACACCACCTTAGCAAGTGACAATCCGCAAGGTGTGGCAGGTGAGGTGGCAAGTGACAATCTACATCTGGTGGCAGGCAAGTGACATTCCGCAACTTGTGGCAAGTGACAATCCGCAACATGTGGCAAGTGACAATCCGCAACTTGTGGCAGGTAACGTGGCAAGTGACAATCCGCAACATGTGGCAAGTGACAATCCGCAGCGTGTGGGAGGTGATGTGGCAAGTGACAAGCTGCATCTGGTGGCAGGTGACGTGACAAGTGACACACTCGAGGCACCCACTGATTCTGCATTATGGTGAGTTGAACCATTTCATTTTATATTACAATGTAATAATATAAATAATGTGCTTCAATCATCCTGACACCATAACAACCATGGTGCTGTGATCATTGAAGTGCTAACACCAGTCATTTCCCTGATAAAATGCCCCCCAAAAAAAATATTTCCTGGTAGTGCCCCTCCCGAGACTAGACTCTGGATCCGCCCCTGGCCTGTACTGCACCCCGTCCTGAAGATATCGGAAAGGAGAAGATACAGAAGACACAGAATGGTGACATGGAAGCTGTCACAGAAGAATGATGTTGTTGTGTCACCCAGTAGCAAAGCGGCACGTGCTGGGAAGCACAGCACGTTAAGAAAGTTATGGACTGTTCCATAGGAGCAGTTTCTAAAGCACATGTTGAAAAACGCAACACGTTGAGACAGTTAAGGACTGTTCCATAGGTACTGGTTCGGAAACACATGTTGGGGAGCGACGCGCGTTGCTCCCCATGTATGTTTGTTCATATGTACCTTAATGGCCATCTGAACATGCAACCTTCTAAATTATACCATATAGGTGTGTGTTTTTTTGATATTAAGTATGGTCTATGTGTTCTGAGGCTTTGGAGGCTGTCGTGTGGCCTTGGGTGGTCTATCCAAGGGTCTGAAGTCAGAGGGAGGAACTGAACCCAGAGGTCCTGCAGAGCTGACTGAAAGGGGGACACCAGGAAGGATCTGATTCTGCCTACAGTGAGTACAGATCTGTGTCTTTGGGCCTGTCCTGTGAGGGCCACCCCTTCAGCTAGAAGAGTCAGTGGACGGGTGTCAGTCAAGGGGATGCTAAAGAGTATCCTTAAGATAAGGGAGTGCATCAAGTCTGCTGCTAGTGATAGCAAGAAGACTTAATTCTTCCATACATGTGGCAGTATGGTTAAAGCAGTGAAACTGCTTCCACAAATCTTCTGTGCCGGCGGCACTCACGCAGCACCAGACCATGATACTCCCAACACCATGCTTGACTGTAGGCAAGACACACTTGTCTTTAAAGATACTCCTCAGTAGACATGTGCAGAAGGAAGGAAAACTGTTGCGACAATGCATAAATTCTTAGTACCGGGTAAAAATTAAGCTATGTAATTGAGAAAATAGCCCATCGCGCCCTTCTGGAAGAGAGGCGTTTAGCCTTAGACAAGAATGTGAGATTCTTATGGTCAGTCAGAATAAGATCCGGCACAGTGGTACCTTCGAAGAGATGCCTCCATTCTTTAACCACTTCATTACCCGCATATATTAAAATGATGGCCGCAAGGTGGCTCTGCCATCCTGGGCGGCCATCATATGACGTCCTCGGGCCTACGGCCGCTACGATGCGCATGTGCGCTGCTGGCAGTGCACACCCTGCATCACTCAGGTGCCGATGCGCGTGCCTGGCGGCTGCGATGTCCACCAGGCACCCGCGAACGGCAGTTACACAGCCAAGGACGTGGATCTGTGTGTGTAAACACACAGATCCACATCCTGTCAGGGAGAGGAGACCAATGGTGTGTCCCTTGTACATAGGGATACCGATCGGTCACCTCCCCCAGTCAGTCCCCTTCCCCTACAGTTAGAATCACTCCCTAGGACACACATTTAATCCCTTGATTGCCCCCTAGTGTTAACCCCTTCCCTGCCAGTCACATTTACACAGTAATCAGTACATATTTATAGCACTGATCGCTGTATAAATGTGAATGGTCCCAAAAATGTGTCAAAAGTGTCCGATATGTCCGTCGCAATGTCACAGTCACAATAAAAATTGCAGATCGCCGCCATTACTAGTAAAAAAAATAAAAATAAAAAAAATGCCATAAATCTATCCCCTATTTTGTAGACGCTATAACTTTTGTGAAAACCAATCAATATACGCTTTTTTTTATCAAAAATATGTAGAAGAATACATATCGGCCTAAACTGAGGAAAACATATATATATATATTTAAATGTGATATTTATTATAGCAAAAAGTAAAAAATTGTGTTTTTTTCAAAATTGTCGCTCTTCTTTTGTTTATAGCGCAAGAAAAAAAAACAACAGAGTTGACCAAATACCACCAAAAGAAAGCTCTATTTGTGGGGAAAAAAACCATAAAAATTCATTTGGGTATAGTTTGTATGACAATGTAATTGTCATTCAAAATGCAACAGCGCTGAAAACTAAAAATTGGTCTGGGCAGGAAGGGGGTGAAAATGCCCTGTATTGAAGTTGTTAAGGGCTAAAATGATCGCAAACAACTCTCTGTCCCCAATCTCATAAATGCATTCCGCAGGAGACAATTTCTTGGAAAAGTAGCCACAAGGATGCATAGCACTCTCAGAGGTAGGCCGTTGAGACAGCAGGGCGCCAAATCCAGTCTCAGATGCATCAACCTCAAGGATGAAAGGTACCGTAGGATCAGGATGTACCAACACAGGAGCAGAAACAAAGGCAGCCTTGAGACTCTCAAAGGCATCTATGGAATCCGGAGACCAATTCAGTGGGTTAGCGTCTTTTCTGGTCATATCAGTCAGGGGTTTGACCAGAGACGAGAAGTTACGAATAAACTTCTGATAATAATTGGCAAAGCCAAGAAAACGTTGCAATGGACATAAACCCACGGGTCGGGGCCACTGTAGAACTGCCAAAAGTTTCTCTGGGTCCATCGAAAAACCAGCAGTGGAAATGATATAACCCAGGAATTTAACCTGTTCACGATAAAACTCGCACTTCTCCAACTTACAATACAGGTTATTGTCTCTCAGGCTCTGAAGCACACGACAGACATCTGTGTGGTTACTCTCTTGGGAATTGGAAAAGGAGGATATCCTTAAAATAAACCACCACACATAGCTGCAACATATTTCGGAGGACATCCTTGATAAATTCCTGGAAAACTGCCGGAGCGTTGCAAAGACCAAACGGCATTACAAGGTATTCATAATGACCAGTTCTGGTATTAAACGCAGTTTTCAATTTGTCGCCCTCCTTGATCCTCACAAGATTGTATGCCCCTCTCAAATCAAGCTTTGTGAAAACCGTTGCTCCCTTGAGGCGGTCAAATATTTTTGTGCCAACATTACTGGCACAAACCCCTCAACAACTGGCCAAAGCAGAATCAATATTCATAACTCGATCCATTGTTCTCACTCTATCCATTGTCCTAGGGCTTAAGAGAAACATACAAAAAGCTCAGGCTTGCTACCGCCTAGCTGCAAACACTAAATTTGCATAGGGACACTGCAGCTTAAAGGCAGAATCTCTATACTTCAAATTAGTAAATTTGCTGATTTCAACTGTGTACTCCAAGAATTCACTATTATGTGCTCCGTTTATCATTTTGGAAAGAACAGTGTCTTGATTAAGTGCTAGTTTACTCAACAGGTGAGCAGGCATTGCATGAGATCAGCAACATAGTCCCAGTGAGGCCTGGTTCACACTGGTCCGACAAACGCTCCGACATTGGGAGCTCATGTCGCATGACGTGTGAAAATCAATGTTTCCCTATGAGAGCTGTCTTAACTGGTCCGAGACAAGTCGGTCCGACTTTGAAAATGCTCCCTGTACTACTTTGGTCCGACTTTGATCCTACTTCAGCCCATTGAATATCATTGAAGTCGGATCAAAGTAGGATCCTTGTCCTAACCATCCGACATTTGACATCCGACATGGTGATTACAGCAGCAGTAAAAGGAATTTATCTCACCCTGGGATTGTTTTGATTGGTCAAAGGACAAGTCAGACTAGCACAATGTCGGATCAAAGTAGTATCCTGTTCATGAATGTCGGATGGATGTCGGACCAATGTAGGATCAATGTAGGACTGATGTCGCAGAGCAAAGTAGGATGAAAGTCGGATGAATGTCGTGTCGTATCAGTGTGAACCCAGCCTTAGTCAGGGATCACAACTGCCAGCTAATATGTAGTTAGCACATATTCTCAAAACCTGTTCTGCAAAGCACCTAAAAAAGAAAAGTTCATGATAGTGGTATCCAACCAAATAATATCTGAGAAATACCACACTAGTTGATATCTTTTAATAATGTGATAAGTAAACAAATTTGCATGAATTTTAATGTGCTCCAGAGTGCCCCAGTTTACACCCAAATTCACAGGTCAAGGACCCATCAGATTTATAATGGTTTTCTAATCTCTAGCCACTACTCTGTCTACACATAGATATAATTGTACAGTAACTATAACCACAAAGTCATCCACAGATGGGTGAAAAATAAGCCAATTAAAAAGCATATAGATAAAAACTAACCAAGGGTGGAAAACTTGACAACCTTCTAGTTCTATTAAACATATTGGAAAAACAAAATGTTATTTTATTGTGAATTTCTTAAATAGAAATTAACAGCTTGACTTTTTTTTTGTCCGTGCACCCTTTCATATACATCTTAAAATACAAATAAATCCCCCTTGACAAAATGTTTGACGTGAAAGAAGCATGCTAAAATCTGGATTAATGGAAGAGACTTTTACACTATTCTTATCACATTCCTTCTTATGTAAGCTTACAAGGATGACAAAGTAAGGAATTAAATATTTAATTTCATGCTAATTTCTAGGTATTTTAGATCAGTTGCATAGAACTATGCAGGAACAGACACCTGTGGTCATAAAGGTGGTGAGGTAAAGTGTTCTATGATGGGCATAACATCTTAAAGCTGGATTTATCTTGTATTTATCCTTGCTGATCACAGCTGAATATTTGTGGCATATTAAAAGCCATCAAAATAAAATATTTGCATTCCTCCTGTGAGGTCAGAACGCATTCTGCTTTGTGCATTTGGTAAATGCCTTTTTCACTATGCTCAACAAGGTTAAATTGGTTAAAAAAAAAAAAAAATGTTTAAATGTATAAAGACAAATTAAACTTAACCTCCCTGGCGGTATGATTCTGTCAAATTTTAGGTGCTGAAAGCGGGTACCATTATTCTGCATGGAAATTCAGCGTTTTATATTGTAGGCCTGTAATTCTTAGAAATAACTCACTTAAATCTGTCCAAACCAGAGTCTAGTAAACATCCCGGGTATGATAAAGTTCAAAAAAACAAAATTATACATTATAATAAAATAAATAACTATAAAATAATTATAACAAATAATAATATAATAATAATAAAAGTGTTTTTCAGTGTTTGATGACGAATTTCCCCACAAATCACTATCGCTTAATTCTGTGAGTGATTGTAATTTATTATCGCTGTTTTTTAGCTGGTCTAAAACCACTTTTGACATAAAGGGACACTTTTTGGTTGCTATGGACAATCTCCAGTTTCCAGGCAGAAAAAAAAAAAGTTTTTATTATATAAAAGTGCATGCAGGACACTGGGCAGACCACTAGGGACAAAGGGGATGTGTAATTATTACATACAGTACTGTAATCTGTAAGATTACAGTGTACTGTATGTATACTGTGTTTTAACTTTTTTGAATTTGGCGCCGATCTCCGTCCCCGTGCGTCGTAACGTCGCAGGGAACGGAGCTCGGCGGCATTCGGCAGTGTGTGAATCGAGCGAGATGACGGCTCGATCACACAGCGGAGAGGCATCGCAGGATCCAGGGGACAAGGTAAGTAACTCCTGCCTGGATCACTGCGACGCAGCCCGAGTCTGGCTCGGGGTTACCGCTTTTGGTGCTGAAATTTAACCCCGAGCCAGACTCGGGAATACCGCTAGGAAGGTTAAATGTCCTGAGCTATCAATAATGAAATAGCAAGATTGAACACACAATGGAATAACAAAATTGAACCATGTGTCTCACGGCATGAGAGCAATATAGTTTAGAATTGAATAGGGTCTGCATAGACAGTTCCAATGCGTTTCGGAGTACCCTTGACTCCTTCCTCATGGATAGTGCATTTTGCAGTTTAATATCAATAAAATCTAAAAAATAGAAACCAATTACAAACATGTCATACAGCAAATGACTACCTATGTGGAAAATGAGTGAAGCAGTTTGATTTAATACTCACAATGCCCAATAATCCATAACTCATAGCCAGTTAGCACAGAAAACAGGTTGAGTGGCCGCCAAGGACCACACGGAAAGCATGTGGTAGACAAACACCCAAGATGGAGAAGTAATATACAGAAAGACAAGTCTCAGAGGATTGGTCAGGAAACTGGAATCATGCACACTTGGACCAAATGGCGTCCCTGAGTGGGAAAAAGCAAACAAGTTTGTGAGTATATTAGTAGTGAATGTGAATAAAATTATAATGTAGCTATATTGTTCTTCCGCAAATACACCTACCCAGGATGTAGTAAATGAAGATGGGGGTCCCAATTAGATTTTAGATGATAGCCTCTAACTAATGGTTTATTTAGCGGGCCAGATAATGGTCGGCTGAAGCCTGCCTGGAAGTCCCTAATGGAAAAAGGGAAGTATGAAATGGGTATGAATTGGATCATTACATCTATATACTATGACCTTGCATTAACATTGTACGAGCAAATGCCAATGAGAGATATATAACCACCTACCTAAAGAAGTCAAAATCCCAATGTGATTAAAGAAGTGCATATGGGACAATAAAACAGCCTAGTGATATCCTGGTACTGAAAGAGCAGCACGTCTTGTACTATCTAGGGATATAAAGAGTGAACGAATGGATCAGTCTCACTAATATAGTGGCAATGCATGCCACATATATATAGTGCACCTGGGATTGAAGGACAAGGCAGGGAGACTCACCTGTATGTGTTTTTGTTGCCAAGGTCTGCATCTGAGTGTGTGAAAACACCAGTAGCCATAGAAAGGGACACCAAAGCCCCTACATTTACAGTTTCTTGAAAAAGTATTCATACCCATTGAAATCCACATTTTGTCATGTTACAACTAAAAATGTAAATGTATTTTATTGGGATTTTATGTGGTAGACCAACACAAAGTGGCACATAATTGTGAAGCGGAAGGAAAATGATAAATGGTATTTCAAATTTTTTACAAATAAATATGTAAAAAGTGTGGCGCACATTTGTATTCAGCCCCCCTGAGGCACTACTTTTTGGGGATGTCTCTACCAGCTTTGCACATCTATAGAGTGAAATTTTTGCCCATTCTTCTTTGCAAAATAGCTTAAGCTCTGGCAGATTAGATGGAGAGCGTATGTGAACAGCAATTTTCAAGTCTTGCCACAGATTCTCAATTGGATTTAGGTCTGGACTTTGACTGGGCCATTCTAATGCCGCGTACACACGGTCGGAATTTCCGTCAGAAAAACCTTGGATGATTTTTCACACGGTCACACAAAAGTTCTCTGAACTTTCGACCGTCAAGAACGTGGTGACGTACAACACTACGACGACCCGAGAAAATGAAGTTCAATGCCTCCAAGCATGCATGGAATTTTTTCGAGCATGCATGTTTTTTTTGCGTGTCGGAATTGTATACAGACGAACGGAATTTCAGATAGGAACTTTTTCCGTAGGAAAAATAGAGAACCTGCTCTCAATATTTTGTTGGCGGAAATTCTGACAGCAAAAGTCCGATGGAGCATACACACAGTCGGAATTTCGAAAAGCTCACATCAAACTTTTCTTGTTGGAAATTCCGACCTGGTGTACGCGGCATAACACATTAATATGCTTTGATCTAAACCATTCCAATGTAGCTCTGGATGTATTTTTAAGGTTGTTGTCTTCTTGGAAGGCAAATCTACACCTTGGTCTCAAGTCTTTTTGCAGACTCTAACAGATTTTCGTATAAGATTCCCCTATATTTGACTCCATCCACCTTCCCATCAACTCTGACCAGCTTCCCTGTCCCTGCTGAAGAAAAGCATTCCCACAACATGATGCTGCCACCACCATGTTTCATGGTGGGGATGGTGTGTTCAGGGTGATGTGCAGTGTCAGTTTTTCACCACACATAGCGTTTTGCTTTTTGGTCTAATCTGACCAGAGCACCTTCTTCCACATGTTTGCTGTTTTTTGGCTTCTGGCAAACTGCAAACGGGACTCCTTATGGCTTTCTTTCAACAGTGACTTTCTTCTTGCCACTCTTCCATAAAAGCCAGATTTGTGGAGTGCACAACTAATTAATCCTGTGGACAGATTCCCCCACCTGAGCTGTGGATCTCTGCAACTCCTCCAGAGTTACCATGGGCCTCTTGGCTGCTTCTCTGATTAATGTTCTCCTTGCCCGGCCTGTCAGTTTAGGTGGACGGTCATGTCTTGGTAGGTTTGCAGTTGTGCCATACTCTTTCCATTTTTGGATGATGGATTGAACAGTGCTCCGTGAGTTCAAAGCTTGGGATATTTTTTTTATAACCTAACCCTGCTTTAAACTTCTCCACAACTTTATCCCTGACCTGTCTGGTGTGTTCCTTGGTCTTCGTGATGCTGTTTGTTCACTAAGGTTCTCTAACAAATCTCTGAGGGCTTCACAGCACAGCTGTATTTATACAGAGATTAAATTACACACATGTGGACTCTATTTACTAATTAGGTGACTTCTGAAGGCATATGATTCCACCAGATTCTAGTTAGGGGTATCAGAGTAAAGGGGGCTGAAAACAAATAAATATCAGATATTTGTGTAGCGGGGTGTTCCCCTTTAATGCAGAGAGACTACATTACCCAGAACCCCATTCGGAGTGTTTCACCGCAGAGACTCATGGGAGGGGTTATATAAGGAGGAGGCGTGGCTGCGCTCGGCCTCTTTGGGACACAAGACTTCTGTGACTGATCCTCCTGTGCGGATGTGCCGGAGTGCAAGGCCTGAAGCCTGAGGCCTTGCGCAGCACCAAAGAGCCTTCCACCCCACTGCGAGCCTGGGTGGCACCTGACATTGCTTACCTACAGCCTTGGTTCGATCGGGGACCCGATCGCTGGAGACACTGTGTGTGACACAGTCGGTGGAAGTTTTCCCCGGACTGGGACCGCGTCCGGATGGGTGAGAGGGCGTATGTCCAGACAATATACTGTTGTTACTGATGGGCCTATAGACTGCTGTGGCCCACAAGTTGTTTCTTATACTCTCATTAGAGAAACCTCATCGGAGCTGAACTCAGAGTTTACATAGCAAAGTGTTTATTCATCTCTACTTTACTATTGGATTACAAAAAGGGTATTCTGTTAATGTGCACCACCGTTAAAGACCTGCCGGTGAAGAAAACCATCATCCCCTATAGACTAAGTTGTAGATATCTGAGCCAGGCCTGGTCAGCTAGTTAGTTCATTTGGTTACTGCGTCATAGGACGCCTAGTTAACGGTCGCCCATGTGGCGCACTTTTACTGTTCATTCTATATGCATAGTGTGTTAATCTGCAGGGCTCTGCAAATGTATTATCTGTGAACTGTTACCACTGTTAACTTTTCTTATCAAAAGCTTAAGTAAATCTTATACCTTTAATTATCATTATTGTCTTGGTGTCTGGGCTTACTCATACAGTATAAGATTATTTATTGCTGCCAATACTAACTGTGCCAGTAGGGGGTCGAGTACATTGCCGGGGGTTGGCGGAGCTGCTTTCAGGGCCCAAACTAAACTTGCGGCCTTCTTAAGTGGAGGTATCGCTACACGTGGGGGCTCGGGTCCGGGATCCTGATACAGCAGGTGAACGCCAGAAGTGCCGGCATGGACCCCATGGATCCACAAGTGATAGAAGAATGGTGCAAAGCCGTTAGGGCAGAGCCAAACAATTCAATAGTCATCAGCCTCCCAGGGGAGGAATGGAAGACTGAGGCGGTAGAGGAATTGATGAAGTCAGTGTCCCCAGATCACACACCGTGGGTGATAGATATAAAGGCAGACCCAGACACTTCATATCAGTATGCACTGGTGGAATACGGAGACGGGATACCAGAGGCTTGCAAGCGCAAGTGTGTAAAGACGCCAGATAATATAACCTATAGGTTAGCGCCTGCTTTAACTATAAAGAAGGAACCATCACCGATGGGATCACCGCAGGCTGCAGCCCGCGCCTCACCAGTAAAAGGAGACGGGGTGACGCCCCCGGTGACACCCGCACCTGCCACTGCTTTATCCCCAGAATTGATAAATGCGATAGGGGATCTGCTAATCAAATGTCAGAAGACAAGCACGGTGCATGTAGAGACTAGCTACCAGAGACTGAAGACATTCTCAGGGAAGCTCCCTGTCCCTGCAGGGGAGGGGAAGAAGATTTTGATACCTGGGTGGAGCAGGCATTGCAGGCAGTAGAGGCATGGGAGGTGCCTGAAGCGCAGAAGAGGCAACGAGTGATAGAAAGCCTTAAAGGCGCAGCAGCAGAAGCAGTGAAAAGTTTTCGGTTTGGGAATGCAGATTGCACGGCTCAAGACTGTCTAGCCATGTTACAGGAAGAGTGAATAAAAATAGTGTGGCGCTCAAAGCAATAAAAACTTGTAACAAGTAAATGGCTACTTAAAGCAATAGAACCAACAGTGCTCTAATAACACAATGATAAATGTGAATCCGCTACATAGGATATTCATATGAATTGTCCTCCTTGCGAACTATGTGATATACCGTAAAAGGTAAACTGTGAAAAATAGAATACAGTCCCAAATCACAAAATGTGTGTGATCATAGATGTCCTTCAATGGATAGCCTTGCCACAACGCAGACTGACAAAGGGACTTCAATGCAAATGATGAATCAAGCAAGGAGAAGACACTAGTTGTTATAGATGGGTACTCTTACCGCTGATGGTGGACCCACCTACCGTACGGCAGTGGGTCTTGCAGGCTTAGTGGTCACCAAGACCAGACGGGATATAGCTGGATGTCCTGGGTCCTCACTTGAACTCCAACCGGATAACTGGAGAGGCAGCTCAAACGATGGATTATTCTCACATGGGCCAGGTTCCACAACAATCCGCGAAAAATATAAAGATGGAAGAAAACCAAAAAGACTCCAGATGGTGCAGGTCAATAAAAACCGATTGCCGGAATTTTATTAAATAAAAATAATATTGTCCAACAGTCATGCAGACAAATAAAAAGTGATCACGAGATAAAAATATTCAAAGCAATATGGGGTGCAGCGTCAGCAAGCCCTACGCGTTTCGACTACTACAGTCTTCAACAGGGGCATGATGCTGTACCCCCCATATTGCCAACATTTATAAGAATTTCACATACTCTGACACACCCCGGAAGGGGTGGAGTCAAAACAGGAAATGACATAAAGTCTCACAATCTCAATACATAGTTTCATAATGTGCAACTGAAACAAATGAACTATATATATCAATTCAATAAAGTATTGGATAACCTGTATATTATACATATTACACATCAACAAATAAATCTGCCTCCATAACTTAAATCTAGGTATAGGGCTGGGGATCTAATCATGACACCTGTATGGAACTTACCCTAATGAGGGCAACGCCCATTATGATCTTCTCATTATCTAGATGGTCTGTATAGAATGATGTCCCAAGTTCACCACGGCATAAACCAGATTCCACAGGATGTCATGGTCCCACCTGACCGAAATCGTCACTGGGGACACCCTTATGTATAGCACTGGGGACACCTCAGCATTGGGGACACTCCAGCAATGCTGTGCCCCCATATAACATCCCCCAGAGTGCAATCTATACGTTGTACAACTAAGTCTAGTACACTATGTGCAATACCTCTATATTACCCCCTCTGGCGCTAAATCAGAGTCCCACTGGCGCTTCCCCTTGCAGCATCATCAGCAGATGTTTGCTGCAAATGTCTATGGGGACACCAGTGAGACGCTACGTGGCCGCGCTATGTCCGCGCGCGCATCCCGCGCATGCGCGCGTCGACGTTGTAGTCACGTGATCACGTAACGCATCACGTGATACCAGCTGGCGTAAATTTATGGAGAGAGACATGCTTCACGTCTCGCAGGGGGGTTAAAGTAGTGCAACCGTCCGATGCGCTCTCTAGTGGGGATTAAACAAAATACATGTTCAAAATACATGTTGTATAGACGGTAGCAGGTGCTGATATAAATACAGCCCAAAAGCGCCTAGCTGACCCTCTTATACACATGTAAAATGGTGGTTCCTATTAAAAAATTTTTTATTTATCCATAGTTATTCATCAAGCAATTACCTGATGAGGGATAAATCTAACTCACCTCTTAATTAATGATGATACATTCAACGATTTCTTAATGGGGAATAGATCTAACTCACCTCATGTCTGAAACCTAATTTTCATGGTAAGGGGAATATCCAACCAATAGACCGATGAGCAGATACTATACCCCCATATATTAATGGTAAACCAATAATTGAATGTAACCCCAAATATTAGTGTTACAAGGGGATCGCTAACAACAAAAGAAGAAGGAAAAAGAGAAAAGGGAGGGGCAAAGGAACTCACAATATAAACAAGGGCAGAAAAAATACGTGGATATATTATTCTTTCACCCGAGTCGCCTATAAAGGCGCACACGGGGGATGCCTGCCCTATGGTCACCATTCCCCAAATATGGATACACGAGCCCAGGTGCCTCACGCCCGATTGATGAAACAGTTGAGATCCCACTCAACGTTCATACCATGGGGTGAGTAACACCTGAGCTCGTGTATCCAATAAGTTTCCAATCTCGAGACACCCCGTAGGGAGGAATCTCCCCTCCAGTGGGGAACAAACCTGTCAATCACTTGAAACTGGGTGCCTCTAGGGTCCTTTGCATGATGTTCTAAATAGTGTCGTGACACCGTATGTTTGTCACATCCCTTACGTATTTTGGCCAGATGTTCATTGACTCGAATAGAAAAATTACGTATAGTGCGCCCTACGTATTGAAGTTTGCACGGGCATGTGATGAGGTACACGATGAATCGGGTGACGCAGGTAGTAAATTGTGACATAGTGTAACTGCGTCCCGTGACACTGGAGCTAAATGTGTCTGTTTTGCGTCTCCCCAACGCATTAACCATGCAAACATTACATTTCCTACAAGGGTAATATCCATTGGCTTCCGGAAAGAAAGAGATCCTTTTGGGGGGGTCTATTATATTAGGGGCCACCTCCCCCTGAACAGAGCGTGCACCCCTAAAAATTACGCCAGCCCGCTCAGGCAGGGAAGGGCCCAAAGTTCTGTCGCTTTGTAAGACCTTCCAGTGTCTATTTAGGATTTTCTTAATTTCCTTATGTTGGGTGGAATAGGATGTAAAAAAAGACCATCTAAATCTATCCTCTTTAGCTTTCGCCTGTTTTTCAATTAGGAGGGATGGTCTTTCAATTGCCAATACAGAAGCAATGTCTGCATTTAACTGGACTGCTGAGTAGCCCCTATCGATGAATCTTTCCTTCAAAATCTGAGATTGGGCCAAAAAGTCCTGTTCTCGGGTACAGTTCCTCCTCAAGCGGAGGAACTGTCCACGAGGAACGGACTTCAACCATTGTTCGTGGTGGCAGCTATCGACGGGGATGTAGCCATTTCTGTCCGTTGGTTTAAAGTATGTTTTAAATTCCAAACGGTCATTGGCAACTATGATTTCTAAATCTAGGAAATGTATCGACGAGGAGCTGGCCTCATATGTTAATGCAATACCACGATCATTAACATTAAGAGTCCTCATAAAGGTATCCAGTGATTCTCTCGTGCCCTTCCATAGGAGGAGGATGTCGTCTATATATCTAGCCCACAGGACTAATTCAGGTCTGTTAAGGGCATAGACGACATCCTCCTCCCACTGGGCCATGAAGAGGTTGGCAAGGCTGGGGGCATATTTGGCCCCCATTGCCACACCCCTAATTTGGGAGAAGAATGTTCCCTGGAACCAGAAGTAATTGTGCCTCGTGGCAAAGTTGAGCAACTCCATGATAAAGTTCCTCTGTAGTAAAGGCAGTGGGGAGTTTCTGGAAAGAAACAACTCCACTGCCCCCAAACCCAATTGATGTGGTATGCAGGTGTATAATGAAGCCACATCTGCAGTGACAAGAATCAAATCTCCATGGTGCCGAACTTTCTCAAGTAAATTAATAGTATCCTTCGTATCTTTCAGATAAGAGGGTATCGATTTCACCAAAGGCTGTAGAAAGAAATCGATGTACTTTCCAATGCGTGAAGTAACCGAGTCAATCCCGCTTACGATAGGTCGCCCTGGGGGATTGACTGGGTCCTTATGTACCTTTGGGAGGTAATAAATCACAGGAATACGTGGTGCAAGAGGCACCAGTTATTCCTGTTCTTTTTTATTAAGAACATTGAGAGAAAAACCCTCGTTGACAATATCAACGAGGGCCTTCTTGTATTTCAATGTAGGATCCCCAGGTAGGGGATGATATGTCGCTCGGTCCTCCAGGAGCCTATTCATCTCATTAACGTAGTTTATCTTATCTAGTACTACTATTCCACCTCCTTTGTCCGCAGGGCGGACAATAAGATTTTTATTACTGCATAAAGTTTTTAAACCTGCAGCAATAATAGGATCCTGGTGGACTCTTTTGGTGGGCAATTCATCAAGATCTTTTAATACCAAAGTACGAAAAACGTTAATGGAAGGAGCTGAGCTCACTGGGGGGTTGAACAAAGAGGGATTAGAAAGCCCTGAACGTACACTAGTGGACTGATTCCCTAATTTTGTAGAGGGAATAGATACTGAAGGCATAATAGACACCTCATCTTTCTTTTGGGCATCAGTTGATGGGAGTGCTAAAAAGTGCCTTTGAATGTTTAATTTTCTTATGAACTTTTGAAAATCAATAAAGGTGGAAAATTTGTTCAGTTTGCGCGGGGGAACAAACTTTAGTCCTTTATCTAATACAGATTGTTCTTGAGGAGTGAGAACTGTAGAACTTAGATTAAAAATACCCGCACCTAATTTACCCTTGGTCTTTTTGCGCTGGATGCGCCGCCCCCCCCCTTGAGCCTCGTTTATACTTGGGCTTCTGGGGGTGTGGAAGGTGGGCTTGTGAAAACCCTGGTATTGTGATGGACCAGGGTGATTGTAACTGTGACCATATACTGGTCTATGTAGTTCCTCACCCCACCCAGGGTTTGAGTAGGAGTCGTAATACGGGTCATACGGGCCTTCGCCCTGTGGTAGAGTATAACGGTTCTGGGTAGGTATAGGTGTACCCTGTATATAATTCGTATTAGAACCAGATCCATTATCCCTCCAAGGTAAGGGAGTTCTCCCTGATGGATCTCTTGGATACATCTGACCCCTATCACCTTGTCCATAACCTCTACCCCGTTGAGGGTGACCTCTACCTCGGGGTACAGAACTATATCTACCTCGGCCTGGTTCGTGAGGAGCCAAGGCTGGTGTTTGTTTATTGTTCTTGGGTGTATGTGTACTACCCTTATTGTTCTGACCTCCTCGTAGAGATGTGGAGGGAGGTTCATAGACAAGAGTCCTATCTATAATTACATCAACTGGCTCAGAAAGATCCATGTTAGAATTATTTTCAGGGTTGTTTGTCTGATTGGCCAGTTTTTTCTGCCAGCCAAAGACTAAGTTTCCCTTATAGTCACCTGTATCTCGGTTGTACTTTTTTTGTTTCTTATTCCTCTGATCTTTCTCCTCCTTTTCAAGGATGGTTTTAAGAGCAGAGGAAAGAGATACATATTCAGGAGTACCACTAGAGGGAGAAAGCTTGTCTCTAATTTCCCTGATTTCTTTATCTAATGCGGACATCCTGACCCGCTTTTTCTCAATCAAAAAATTGAGAAGTTGTAGACCAGCATCATTAAAGTAATTAGCCCAGAGGATCATGTCTGACTCTCCCTGTTGAGGGGAGACATCCCACCTGAGACCTCTGGGTACCATCTTCTCCTTGGTATATTGCTCAAGAAACGCAGTGTCCCATTGAAGATGTAATTCTGAGATCATTGCGTTCTTTAGCCTAGCAAAGAGACCGCTTATTTCTGAGTCGGCGTTATGGATGGTAAAGACTCCCTGTGTGTTAAAGGACCTTGAGGCCCTGTATTCAAAAACATCCATTTATACACAAAAAGGAGAAAAAGTATATAGTGAGCAGCAGTAAATAATGTGTCAAACAATACAACTGAATAAAAAAGGAAAATACTGCGCTAAACCAAAAACAATGTGCATGCAAGCTGCCAACACTCAAACAAACAAAGTGTACAGGAATAGTGAATAAAAATAGTGTGGCGCTCAAAGCAATAAAAACTTGTAATAAGTAAATGGCTACTTAAAGCAATAGAACCAACAGTGCTCTAATAACACAATGATAAATGTGAATCCGCTACATAGGATATTCATATGAATTGTCCTCCTTGCGAACTATGTGATATACCGTAAAAGGTAAACTGTGAAAAATAGAATACAGTCCCAAATCACAAAATGTGTGTGATCATAGATGTCCTTCAATGGATAGCCTTGCCACAACGCAGACTGACAAAGGGACTTCAATGCAAATGATGAATCAAGCAAGGAGAAGACACTAGTTGTTATAGATGGGTACTCTTACCGCTGATGGTGGACCCACCTACCGTACGGCAGTGGGTCTTGCAGGCTTAGTGGTCACCAAGACCAGACGGGATATAGCTGGATGTCCTGGGTCCTCACTTGAACTCCAACCGGATAACTGGAGAGGCAGCTCAAACGATGGATTATTCTCACATGGGCCAGGTTCCACAGCAATCCGCGAAAAATATAAAGATGGAAGAAAACCAAAAAGACTCCAGATGGTGCAGGTCAATAAAAACCGATTGCCGGAATTTTATTAAATAAAAATAATATTGTCCAACAGTCATGCAGACAAATAAAAAGTGATCACGAGATAAAAATATTCAAAGCAATATGGGGTGCAGCGTCAGCAAGCCCTACGCGTTTCGACTACTACAGTCTTCAACAGGGGCATGACGCTGTACCCCCCATATTGCCAACATTTATAAGAATTTCACATACTCTGACACACCCCGGAAGGGGTGGAGTCAAAACAGGAAATGACATAAGGTCTCACAATCTCAATACATAGTTTCATAATGTGCAACTGAAACAAATGAACTATATATATCAATTCAATAAAGCATTGGATAACCTGTATATTATACATATTACACATCAACAAATAAATCTGCCTCCATAACTTAAATCTAGGTATAGGGCTGGGGATCTAATCATGACACCTGTATGGAACTTACCCTAATGAGGGCAACGCCCATTATGATCTTCTCATTATCTAGATGGTCTGTATAGAATGATGTCCCAAGTTCACCACGGCATAAACCAGATTCCACAGGATGTCATGGTCCCACCTGACCGAAATCGTCACTGGGGACACCCTTATGTATAGCACTGGGGACACCTCAGCATTGGGGACACTCCAGCAATGCTGTGCCCCCATATAACATCCCCCAGAGTGCAATCTATACGTTGTACAACTAAGTCTAGTACACTATGTGCAATACCTCTATATTACCCCCTCTGGCGCTAAATCAGAGTCCCACTGGCGCTTCCCCTTGCAGCATCATCAGCAGATGTTTGCTGCAAATGTCTATGGGGACACCAGTGAGACGCTACGTGGCCGCGCTATGTCCGCGCGCGCATCCCGCTCATGCGCGCGTCGACGTTGTAGTCACGTGATCGCGTAACGCATCACGTGATACCGGCCGGCGTAAATTTATGGAGAGAGACATGCTTCACGTCTCGCAAGGGGGTTAAAGTAGTGCAACCATCCGATGCGCCCTCTAGTGGGGATTAAACAAAATACATGTTCAAAATACATGTTGTATAGACGGTAGCAGGTGCTGATATAAATACAGCCCAAAAGCGCCTAGCTGACCCTCTTATACACATGTAAAATGGTGGTTCCTATTAAAAAAAAAAATATTTATCCATAGTTATTCATCAAGCAATTACCTGATGAGGGATAAATCTAACTCACCTCTTAATTAATGATGATACATTCAACGATTTCTTAATGGGGAATAGATCTAACTCACCTCATGTCTGAAACCTAATTTTCATGGTAAGGGGAATATCCAACCAATAGACCGATGAGCAGATACTATACCCCCATATATTAATGGTAAACCAATAATTGAATGTAACCCCAAATATTAGTGTTACAAGGGGATCGCTAACAACAAAAGAAGAAGGAAAAAGAGAAAAGGGAGGGGCAAAGGAACTCACAATATAAACAAGGGCAGAAAAAATACGTGGATATATTATTCTTTCACCCGAGTCGCCTATAAAGGCGCACACGGGGGATGCCTGCCCTATGGTCACCATTCCCCAAATATGGATACACGAGCCCAGGTGCCTCACGCCCGATTGATGAAACAGTTGAGATCCCACTCAACGTTCATACCATGGGGTGAGTAACACCTGAGCTCGTGTATCCAATAAGTTTCCAATCTCGAGACACCCCGTAGGGAGGAATCTTCCCTCCAGTGGGGAACGAACCTGTCAATCACTTGAAACTTGGTGCCTCTAGGGTCCTTTGCATGATGTTCTAAATAGTGTCGTGACACCGTATGTTTGTCACATCCCTTACGTATTTTGGCCAGATGTTCATTGACTCGAATAGAAAAATTACGTATAGTGCGCCCTACGTATTGAAGTTTGCACGGGCATGTGATGAGGTACACGATGAATCGGGTGACGCAGGTAGTAAATTGTGACATAGTGTAACTGCGTCCCGTGACACTGGAGCTAAATGTGTCTGTTTTGCTTCTCCCCAACGCATTAACCATGCAAACATTACATTTCCTACAAGGGTAATATCCATTGGCTTCCGGAAAGAAAGAGATCCTTTTGGGGGGGTCTATTATATTAGGGGCCACCTCCCCCTGAACAGAGCGTGCACCCCTAAAAATTACGCCAGCCCGCTCAGGCAGGGAAGGGCCCAAAGTTCTGTCGCTTTGTAAGACCTTCCAGTGTCTATTTAGGATTTTCTTAATTTCCTTATGTTGGGTGGAATAAGATGTAAAAAAAGACCATCTAAATCTATCCTCTTTAGCTTTCGCCTGTTTTTCAATTAGGAGGGATGGTCTTTCAATTGCCAATACAGAAGCAATGTCTGCATTTAACTGGACTGCTGAGTAGCCCCTATCGATGAATCTTTCCTTCAAAATCTGAGATTGGGCCAAAAAGTCCTGTTCTCGGGTACAGTTCCTCCTCAAGCGGAGGAACTGTCCACGAGGAACGGACTTCAACCATTGTTCGTGGTGGCAGCTATCGACGGGGATGTAGCCATTTCTGTCCGTTGGTTTAAAGTATGTTTTAAATTCCAAACGGTCATTGGCAACTATGATTTCTAAATCTAGGAAATGTATCGACGAGGAGCTGGCCTCATATGTTAATGCAATACCACGATCATTAACATTAAGAGTCCTCATAAAGGTATCCAGTGATTCTCTCGTGCCCTTCCATAGGAGGAGGATGTCGTCTATATATCTAGCCCACAGGACTAATTCAGGTCTGTTAAGGGCATAGACGACATCCTCCTCCCACTGGGCCATGAAGAGGTTGGCAAGGCTGGGGGCATATTTGGCCCCCATTGCCACACCCCTAATTTGGGAGAAGAATGTTCCCTGGAACCAGAAGTAATTGTGCCTCGTGGCAAAGTTGAGCAACTCCATGATAAAGTTCCTCTGTAGTAAAGGCAGTGGGGAGTTTCTGGAAAGAAACAACTCCACTGCCCCCAAACCCAATTGATGTGGTATGCAGGTGTATAATGAAGCCACATCTGCAGTGACAAGAATCAAATCTCCATGGTGCCGAACTTTCTCAAGTAAATTAATAGTATCCTTCGTATCTTTCAGATAAGAGGGTATCGATTTCACCAAAGGCTGTAGAAAGAAATCGATGTACTTTCCAATGCGTGAAGTAACCGAGTCAATCCCGCTTACGATAGGTCGCCCTGGGGGATTGACTGGGTCCTTATGTACCTTTGGGAGGTAATAAATCACAGGAATACATGGTGCAAGAGGCACCAGGTATTCCTGTTCTTTTTTATTAAGAACATTGAGAGAAAAACCCTCGTTGACAATATCAACGAGGGCCTTCTTGTATTTCAATGTAGGATCCCCAGGTAGGGGATGATATGTCGCTCGGTCCTCCAGGAGCCTATTCATCTCATTAACGTAGTTTATCTTATCTAGTACTACTATTCCACCTCCTTTGTCCGCAGGGCGGACAATAAGATTTTTATTACTGCATAAAGTTTTTAAACCTGCAGCAATAATAGGATCCTGGTGGACTCTTTTGGTGGGCAATTCATCAAGATCTTTTAATACCAAAGTACGAAAAACGTTAATGGAAGGAGCTGAGCTCACTGGGGGGTTGAACAAAGAGGGATTAGAAAGCCCTGAACGTACACTAGTGGACTGATTCCCTAATTGTGTAGAGGGAATAGATACTGAAGGCATAATAGACACCTCATCTTTCTTTTGGGCATCAGTTGATGGGAGTGCTAAAAAGTGCCTTTGAATGTTTAATTTTCTTATGAACTTTTGAAAATCAATAAAGGTGGAAAATTTGTTCAGTTTGCGCGGGGGAACAAACTTTAGACCTTTATCTAATACAGATTGTTCTTGAGGAGAGAGAACTGTAGAACTTAGATTAAAAATACCCGCACCTAATTTACCCTTGGTCTTTTTGCGCTGGATGCGCCGCCCCCCCCCCCCTTGAGCCTCGTTTATACTTGGGCTTCTGGGGGTGTGGAAGGTGGGCTTGTGAAAACCCTGGTATTGTGATGGACCAGGGTGATTGTAACTGTGACCATATACTGGTCTATGTAGTTCCTCACCCCACCCAGGGTTTGAGTAGGAGTCGTAATACGGGTCATACGGGCCTTCGCCCTGTGGTAGAGTATAACGGTTCTGGGTAGGTATAGGTGTACCCTGTATATAATTCGTATTAGAACCAGATCCATTATCCCTCCAAGGTAAGGGAGTTCTCCCTGATGGATCTCTTGGATACATCTGACCCCTATCACCTTGTCCATAACCTCTACCCCGTTGAGGGTGACCTCTACCTCGGGGTACAGAACTATATCTACCTCGGCCTGGTTCGTGAGGAGCCAAGGCTGGTGTTTGTTTATTGTTCTTGGGTGTATGTGTACCACCCTTATTGTTCTGACCTCCTCGTAGAGATGTGGAGGGAGGTTCATAGACAAGAGTCCTATCTATAATTACATCAACTGGCTCAGAAAGATCCATGTTAGAATTATTTTCAGGGTTGTTTGTCTGATTGGCCAGTTTTTTCTGCCAGCCAAAGACTAAGTTTCCCTTATAGTCACCTGTATCTCGGTTGTACTTTTTTTGTTTCTTATTCCTCTGATCTTTCTCCTCCTTTTCAAGGATGGTTTTAAGAGCAGAGGAAAGAGATACATATTCAGGAGTACCACTAGAGGGAGAAAGCTTGTCTCTAATTTCCCTGATTTCTTTATCTAATGCGGACATCCTGACCCGCTTTTTCTCAATCAAAAAATTGAGAAGTTGTAGACCAGCATCATTAAAGTAATTAGCCCAGAGGATCATGTCTGACTCTCCCTGTTGAGGGGAGACATCCCACCTGAGACCTCTGGGTACCATCTTCTCCTTGGTATATTGCTCAAGAAACGCAGTGTCCCATTGAAGATGTAATTCTGAGATCATTGCGTTCTTTAGCCTAGCAAAGAGACCGCTTATTTCTGAGTCGGCGTTATGGATGGTAAAGACTCCCTGTGTGTTAAAGGACCTTGAGGCCCTGTATTCAAAAACATCCATTTATACACAAAAAGGAGAAAAAGTATATAGTGAGCAGCAGTAAATAATGTGTCAAACAATACAACTGAATAAAAAAGGAAAATACTGCGCTAAACCAAAAACAATGTGCATGCAAGCTGCCAACACTCAAACAAACAAAGTGTACAGGAATAGTGAATAAAAATAGTGTGGCGCTCAAAGCAATAAAAACTTGTAATAAGTAAATGGCTACTTAAAGCAATAGAACCAACAGTGCTCTAATAACACAATGATAAATGTGAATCCGCTACATAGGATATTCATATGAATTGCCTCTTGCACCACGTATTCCTGTGATTTATTACCTCCCAAAGGTACATAAGGACCCAGTCAATCCCCCAGGGCGACCTATCGTAAGCGGGATTGACTCGGTTACTTCACGCATTGGAAAGTACATCGATTTCTTTCTACAGCCTTTGGTGAAATCGATACCCTCTTATCTGAAAGATACGAAGGATACTATTAATTTACTTGAGAAAGTTCGGCACCATGGAGATTTGATTCTTGTCACTGCAGATGTGGCTTCATTATACACCTGCATACCACATCAATTGGGTTTGGGGGCAGTGGAGTTGTTTCTTTCCAGAAACTCCCCACTGCCTTTACTACAGAGGAACTTTATCATGGAGTTGCTCAACTTTGCCACGAGGCACAATTACTTCTGGTTCCAGGGAACATTCTTCTCCCAAATTAGGGGTGTGGCAATGGGGGCCAAATATGCCCCCAGCCTTGCCAACCTCTTCATGGCCCAGTGGGAGGAGGATGTCGTCTGTGCTGTTAACAGACCTGAATTAGTCCTGTGGGCTAGATATATAGACGACATCCTCCTCCTATGGAAGGGCACGAGAGAATCACTGGATACCTTTATGAGGACGCTTAATGTTAATGATCGTGGTATTGCATTAACATATGAGGCCAGCTCCTCGTCGATACATTTCCTAGATTTAGAAATCATAGTTGCCAATGACCGTTTGGAATTTAAAACATACTTTAAACCAACGGACAGAAATGGCTACATCCCCGTCGATAGCTGCCACCACGAACAATGGTTGAAGTCCGTTCCTCATGGACAGTTCCTCCGCTTGAGGAGGAACTGTACCCGAGAACAGGACTTTTTGGCCCAATCTCAGATTTTGAAGGAAAGATTCATCGATAGGGGCTACTCAGCAGTCCAGTTAAATGCAGACATTGCTTCTGTATTGGCAATTGAAAGACCATCCCTCCTAATTGAAAAACAGGTGAAAGCTAAAGAGGATAGATTTAGATGGTCTTTTTTTACATCTTATTCCACCCAACATAAGGAAATTAAGAAAATCCTAAATAGACACTGGAAGGTCTTACAAAGCGACAGAACTTTGGGCCCTTCCCTGCCTGAGCGGGCTGGCGTAATTTTTAGGGGTGCACGCTCTGTTCAGGGGGAGGTGGCCCCTAATATAATAGACCCCCCCAAAAGGATCTCTTTCTTTCCGGAAGCCAATGGATATTACCCTTGTAGGAAATGTAATGTTTGCATGGTTAATGCATTGGGGAGACGCAAAACAGACACATTTAGCTCCAGTGTCACGGGACGCAGTTACACTATGTCACAATTTACTACCTGCGTCACCCGATTCATCGTGTACCTCATCACATGCCCGTGCAAACTTCAATACGTAGGGCGCACTATACGTAATTTTTCTATTCAAGTCAATGAACATCTGGCCAAAATACGTAAGGGATGTGACAAACATACGGTGTCACGACACTATTTAGAACATCATGCAAAGGACCCTAGAGGCACCCAGTTTCAAGTGATTGACAGGTTCGTTCCCCACTGGAGGGGAGATTCCTCCCTACGGGGTGTCTCGAGATTGGAAACTTATTGGATACACAAGCTCAGGTGTTACTCACCCCATGGTATGAACGTTGAGTGGGATCTCAACTGTTTCATCAATCGGGCGTGAGGCACCTGGGCTCGTGTATCCATATTTGGGGAATGGTGACCATAGGGCAGGCATCCCCCGTGTGCGCCTTTATAGGCGACTCGGGTGAAAGAATAATATATCCACATATTTTTTCTGCCCTTGTTTATATTGTGAGTTCCTTTGCCCCTCCCTTTTCTCTTTTTCCTTCTTCTTTTGTTGTTAGCGATCCCCTTGTAACACTAATATTTGGGGTTACATTCAATTATTGGTTTACCATTAATATATGGGGGTATAGTATCTGCTCATCGGTCTATTGGTTGGATATTCCCCTTACCATGAAAATTAGGTTTTAGACATGAGGTGAGTTAGATCTATTCCCCATTAAGAAATCGTTGAATGTATCATCATTAATTAAGAGGTGAGTTAGATTTATCCCTCATCAGGTAATTGCTTGATGAATAACTATGGATAAATATTTTTTTTTTTAATAGGAACCACCATTTTACATGTGTATAAGAGGGTCAGCTAGGCGCTTTTGGGCTGTATTTATATCAGCACCTGCTACCGTCTATACAACATGTATTTTGAACATGTATTTTGTTTAATCCCCACTAGAGGGTGCATTGGACGGTTGCACTAATTTAACCCCCCTGCGAGACGTGAAGCATGTCTCTCTCCATAAATTTACGCCGGCCAGTATCACGTGATGCGTTACGCGATCGCGTGACTACAACGTCGACGCGTGCATGCGCAGAATGCACGCGCGGACATAGCGCGGCCACGTAGCGTCTCACTGGTGTCCCCATAGACATTTGCAGCAAACATCTGCTGATGATGCTGCAAGGGGAAGCGCCAGTGGGACTCTGATTTAGCGCCAGAGGGGGTAATATAGAGGTATTGCACATAGTGTACTAGACTTAGTTGTACAACGTATAGATTGCACTCTGGGGGATGTTATATGGGGGCACAGCATTGCTGGAGTGTCCCCAATGCTGAGGTGTCCCCAGTGCTATACATAAGGGTGTCCCCAGTGACTATTTCGGTCAGGTGGGACCATGACATCCTGTGGAATCTGGTTTATGCCGTGGTGAACTTGGGACATCATTCTATACAGACCATCTAGATAATGAGAAGATCATAATGGGCGTTGCCCTCATTAGGGTAAGATCCATACAGGTGTCATGATTAGATCCCCAGCCCTATACCTAGATTTAAGTTATGGAGGCAGATTTATTTGTTGATGTGTAATATGTATAATATACAGGTTATCCAATGCTTTATTGAATTGATATATATAGTTCATTTGTTTCAGTTGCACATTATGAAACTATGTATTGAGATTGTGAGACCTTATGTCATTTCCTGTTTTGACTCCACCCCTTCCGGGGTGTGTCAGAGTATGTGAAATTCTTATAAATGTTGGCAATATGGGGGGTACAGCGTCATGCCCCTGTTGAAGACTGTAGTAGTCGAAACGCGTAGGGCTTGCTGACGCTGCACCCCATATTGCTTTGAATATTTTTATCTCGTGATCACTTTTTATTTGTCTGCATGACTGTTGGACAATATTATTTTTATTTAATAAAATTCCGGCAATCGGTTTTTATTGACCTGCACCATCTGGAGTCTTTTTGGTTTTCTTCCATCTTTATATTTTTCGCGGATTGCTGTGGAACCTGGCCCATGTGAGAATAATCCATCGTTTGAGCTGCCTCTCCAGTTATCCGGTTGGAGTTCAAGTGAGGACCCAGGACATCCAGCTATATCCCGTCTGGTCTTGGTGACCACTAAGCTTGCAAGACCCACTGCCGTACGGTAGGTGGGTCCACCATCAGCGGTAAGAGTACCCATCTATAACAACTAGTGTCTTCTCCTTGCTTGATTCATCATTTGCATTGAAGTCCCTTTGTCAGTCTGCGTTGTGGCAAGGCTATCCATTGAAGGACATCTATGATCACACACATTTTGTGATTTGGGACTGTATTCTATTTTTCACAGTTTACCTTTTACGGTATATCACATAGTTCGCAAGGAGGACAATTCATATGAATATCCTATGTAGCGGATTCACATTTATCATTGTGTTATTAGAGCACTGTTGGTTCTATTGCTTTAAGTAGCCATTTACTTATTACAAGTTTTTATTGCTTTGAGCGCCACACTATTTTTATTCACTATTCCTGTACACTTTGTTTGTTTGAGTGTTGGCAGCTTGCATGCACATTGTTTTTGGTTTAGCGCAGTATTTTCCTTTTTTATTCAGTTGTATTGTTTGACACATTATTTACTGCTGCTCACTATATACTTTTTCTCCTTTTTGTGTATAAATGGATGTTTTTGAATACAGGGCCTCAAGGTCCTTTAACACACAGGGAGTCTTTACCATCCATAACGCCGACTCAGAAATAAGCGGTCTCTTTGCTAGGCTAAAGAACGCAATGATCTCAGAATTACATCTTCAATGGGACACTGCGTTTCTTGAGCAATATACCAAGGAGAAGATGGTACCCAGAGGTCTCAGGTGGGATGTCTCCCCTCAACAGGGAGAGTCAGACATGATCCTCTGGGCTAATTACTTTAATGATGCTGGTCTACAACTTCTCAATTTTTTGATTGAGAAAAAGTGGGTCAGGATGTCCGCATTAGATAAAGAAATCAGGGAAATTAGAGACAAGCTTTCTCCCTCTAGTGGTACTCCTGAATATGTATCTCTTTCCTCTGCTCTTAAAACCATCCTTGAAAAGGAGGAGAAAGATCAGAGGAATAAGAAACAAAAAAAGTACAACCGAGATACAGGTGACTATAAGGGAAACGTAGTCTTTGGCTGGCAGAAAAAACTGGCCAATCAGACAAACAACCCTGAAAATAATTCTAACATGGATCTTTCTGAGCCAGTTGATGTAATTATAGATAGGACTCTTGTCTATGAACCTCCCTCCACATCTCTACGAGGAGGTCAGAACAATAAGGGTGGTACACATACACCCAAGAACAATAAACAAACACCAGCCTTGGCTCCTCACGAACCAGGCCGAGGTAGATATAGTTCTGTACCCCGAGGTAGAGGTCACCCTCAACGGGGTAGAGGTTATGGACAAGGTGATAGGGGTCAGATGTATCCAAGAGATCCATCAGGGAGAACTCCCTTACCTTGGAGGGATAATGGATCTGGTTCTAATACAAATTATATACAGGGTACACCTATACCTACCCAGAACCGTTATACTCTACCACAGGGCGAAGGCCCGTATGACCCGTATTACGACTCCTACTCAAACCCTGGGTGGGGTGAGGAACTACATAGACCAGTATATGGTCACAGTTACAATCACCCTGGTCCATCACAATACCAGGGTTTTCACAAGCCCACCTTCCACACCCCCAGAAGCCCAAGTATAAACGAGGCTCAAGGGGGGGGGGGCGGCGCATCCAGCGCAAAAAGACCAAGGGTAAATTAGGTGCGGGTATTTTTAATCTAAGTTCTACAGTTCTCACTCCTCAAGAACAATCTGTATTAGATAAAGGTCTAAAGTTTGTTCCCCCGCGCAAACTGAACAAATTTTCCACCTTTATTGATTTTCAAAAGTTCATAAGAAAATTAAACATTCAAAGGCACTTTTTAGCACTCCCATCAACTGATGCCCAAAAGAAAGATGAGGTGTCTATTATGCCTTCAGTATCTATTCCCTCTACACAATTAGGGAATCAGTCCACTAGTGTACGTTCAGGGCTTTCTAATCCCTCTTTGTTCAACCCCCCAGTGAGCTCAGCTCCTTCCATTAACGTTTTTCGTACTTTGGTATTAAAAGATCTTGATGAATTGCCCACCAAAAGAGTCCACCAGGATCCTATTATTGCTGCAGGTTTAAAAACTTTATGCAGTAATAAAAATCTTATTGTCCGCCCTGCGGACAAAGGAGGTGGAATAGTAGTACTAGATAAGATAAACTACGTTAATGAGATGAATAGGCTCCTGGAGGACCGAGCGACATATCATCCCCTACCTGGGGATCCTACATTGAAATACAAGAAGGCCCTCGTTGATATTGTCAACGAGGGTTTTTCTCTCAATGTTCTTAATAAAAAAGAACAGGAATACCTGGTGCCTCTTGCACCACGTATTCCTGTGATTTATTACCTCCCAAAGGTACATAAGGACCCAGTCAATCCCCCAGGGCGACCTATCGTAAGCGGGATTGACTCGGTTACTTCACGCATTGGAAAGTACATCGATTTCTTTCTACAGCCTTTGGTAAAATCGATACCCTCTTATCTGAAAGATACGAAGGGTGCTATTAATTTACTTGAGAAAGTTCGGCACCATGCAGATTTGATTCTTGTCACTGCAGATGTGGCTTCATTATACACCTGCATACCACATCAATTGGGTTTGGGGGCAGTGGAGTTGTTTCTTTCCAGAAACTCCCCACTGCCTTTACTACAGAGGAACTGTATCATGGAGTTGCTCAACTTTGCCACGAGGCACAATTACTTCTGGTTCCAGGGAACATTCTTCTCCCAAATTAGGGGTGTGGCAATGGGGGCCAAATATGCCCCCAGCCTTGCCAACCTCTTCATGGCCCAGTGGGAGGAGGATGTCGTCTATGCCCTTAACAGACCTGAATTAGTCCTGTGGGCTAGATATATAGACGACATCCTCCTCCTATGGAAGGGCACGAGAGAATCACTGGATACCTTTTATGAGGACTCTTAATGTTAATGATCGTGGTATTGCATTAACATATGAGGCCAGCTCCTCGTCGATACATTTCCTAGATTTAGAAATCATAGTTGCCAATGACCGTTTGGAATTTAAAACATACTTTAAACCAACGGACAGAAATGGCTACATCCCCGTCGATAGCTGCCACCACGAACAATGGTTGAAGTCCGTTCCTCGTGGACAGTTCCTCCGCTTGAGGAGGAACTGTACCCGAGAACAGGACTTTTTGGCCCAATCTCAGATTTTGAAGGAAAGATTCATCGATAGGGGCTACTCAGCAGTCCAGTTAAATGCAGACATTGCTTCTGTATTGGCAATTGAAAGACCATCCCTCCTAATTGAAAAACAGGCGAAAGCTAAAGAGGATAGATTTAGATGGTCTTTTCTTACATCTTATTCCACCCAACATAAGGAAATTAAGAAAATCCTAAATAGACACTGGAAGGTCTTACAAAGCGACAGAACTTTGGGCCCTTCCCTGCCTGAGCGGGCTGGCGTAATTTTTAGGGGTGCACGCTCTGTTCAGGGGGAGGTGGCCCCTAATATATTAGACCCCCCCAAAAGGATCTCTTTCTTTCCGGAAGCCAATGGATATTACCCTTGTAGGAAATGTAATGTTTGCATGGTTAATGCGTTGGGGAGACGCAAAACAGACACATTTAGCTCCAGTCTCACGGGACACAGTTACACTATGTCACAATTTACTACCTGCGTCACCCGATTCATCGTGTACCTCATCAGATGCCCGTGCAAACTTCAATACGTAGGGCGCACTATACGTAATTTTTCTATTCGAGTCAATGAACATCTGGCCAAAATACGTAAGGGATGTGACAAACATACGGTGTCACGACACTATTTAGAACATCATGCAAAGGACCCTAGAGGCACCCAGTTTCAAGTGATTGACAGGTTCGTTCCCCATTGGAGGGGAGATTCCTCCCTACGGGGTGTCTCGAAATTGGAAACTTATTGGATACACGAGCTCAGGTGTTACTCACCCCATGGTATGAACGTTGAGTGGGATCTCAACTGTTTCATCAATCGGGCGTGAGGCACCTGGGCTCGTGTATCCATATTTGGGGAATGGTGACCATAGGGCAGGCATCCCCCGTGTGCGCCTTTATAGGCGACTCGGGTGAAAGAATAATATATCCACGTATTTTTTCTGCCCTTGTTTATATTGTGAGTTCCTTTGCCCCTCCCTTTTCTCTTTTTCCTTCTTCTTTTGTTGTTAGCGATCCCCTTGTAACACTAATATTTGGGGTTACATTCAATTATTGGTTTACCATTAATATATGGGGGTATAGTATCTGCTCATCGGTCTATTGGTTGGATATTCCCCTTACCATGAAAATTAGGTTTCAGACATGAGGTGAGTTAGATCTATTCCCCATTAAGAAATCGTTGAATGTATCATCATTAATTAAGAGGTGAGTTAGATTTATCCCTCATCAGGTAATTGCTTGATGAATAACTATGGATAAATATTTTTTTTTTTAATAGGAACCACCATTTTACATGTGTATAAGAGGGTCAGCTAGGCGCTGTTGGGCTGTATTTATATCAGCACCTGCTACCGTCTATACAACATGTATTTTGAACATGTATTTTGTTTAATCCCCACTAGAGGGCGCATCGGACGGTTGCACTACTTTAACCCCCCTGCGAGACGTGAAGCATGTCTCTCTCCATAAATTTACGCCGGCCGGTATCACGTGATGCGTTACGCGATCACGTGACTACAACGTCGACGCGCGCATGCGCGGGATGCGCGCGGACATAGCGCGGCCACGTAGCGTCTCACTGGTGTCCCCATAGACATTTGCAGCAAACATCTGCTGATGATGCTGCAAGGGGAAGCGCCAGTGGGACTCTGATTTAGCGCCAGAGGGGGTAATATAGAGGTATTGCACATAGTGTACTAGACTTAGTTGTACAACGTATAGATTGCACTCTGGGGGATGTTATATGGGGGCACAGCATTGCTGGAGTGTCCCCAATGCTGAGGTGTCCCCAGTGCTATACATAAGGGTGTCCCCAGTGACGATTTCGGTCAGGTGGGACCATGACATCCTGTGGAATCTGGTTTATGCCGTGGTGAACTTGGGACATCATTCTATACAGACCATCTAGATAATGAGAAGATCATAATGGGCGTTGCCCTCATTAGGGTAAGTTCCATACAGGTGTCATGATTAGATCCCCAGCCCTATACCTAGATTTAAGTTATGGAGGCAGATTTATTTGTTGATGTGTAATATGTATAATATACAGGTTATCCAATGCTTTATTGAATTGATATATATAGTTCATTTGTTTCAGTTGCACATTATGAAACTATGTATTGAGATTGTGAGACCTTATGTCATTTCCTGTTTTGACTCCACCCCTTCCGGGGTGTGTCAGAGTATGTGAAATTCTTATAAATGTTGGCAATATGGGGGGTACAGCGTCATGCCCCTGTTGAAGACTGTAGTAGCCGAAACGCGTAGGGCTTGCTGACGCTGCACCCCATATTGCTTTGAATATTTTTATCTCGTGATCACTTTTTATTTGTCTGCATGACTGTTGGACAATATTATTTTTATTTAATAAAATTCCGGCAATCGGTTTTTATTGACCTGCACCATCTGGAGTCTTTTTGGTTTTCTTCCATCTTTATATTTTTCGCGGATTGCTGTGGAACCTGGCCCATGTGAGAATAATCCATCGTTTGAGCTGCCTCTCCAGTTATCCGGTTGGAGTTCAAGTGAGGACCCAGGACATCCAGCTATATCCCGTCTGGTCTTGGTGACCACTAAGCCTGCAAGACCCACTGCCGTACGGTAGGTGGGTCCACCATCAGCGGTAAGAGTACCCATCTATAACAACTAGTGTCTTCTCCTTGCTTGATTCATCATTTGCATTGAAGTCCCTTTGTCAGTCTGCGTTGTGGCAAGGCTATCCATTGAAGGACATCTATGATCACACACATTTTGTGATTTGGGACTGTATTCTATTTTTCACAGTTTACCTTTTACGGTATATCACATAGTTCGCAAGGAGGACAATTCATATGAATATCCTATGTAGCGGATTCACATTTATCATTGTGTTATTAGAGCACTGTTGGTTCTATTGCTTTAAGTAGCCATTTACTTATTACAAGTTTTTATTGCTTTGAGCGCCACACTATTTTTATTCACTATTCCTGTACACTTGGTTGGTTTGAGTGTTGGCAGCTTGCATGCACATTGTTTTTGGTTTAGCGCAGTATTTTCCTTTTTTATTCATGTTACAGGAAGAGTTTGGCCAATTGGAGAAGGTGACAGAGATGGTATACCAATTTGAGCATACTTTCCAACAGCAAAGGGAGAAACTGTCAGAATATGTTAGGAGACTAAACAGGTTGCTGTGCAAGATTGTGTTGAAGAAGAGAATGAAGCCCCAAGATACAGATGCGGCAAGAATGAAGCAGGTCTTAAAGGGAGCGTTACGCTCGGATCCAGTCTGGCTGCACCTGAAAACCTCGGGAGGAGGAACGTTGCTGACTTATGCTGACTTGATAAAAATCATCAGAGATGAGGAGGTGCTACAACAGGACCAGCAAATGACTAAGGCAAATGTTGTCCCCGCACAGGTGCTTGTCAATCCAGTGATGACCCCTGAAAGAGACTCAGACGTAGACACTTTAAAAGCACAAATGTCCAAGGTGTTAGAAATGTTGACCTCTCTGAAGGCAAAAGACACAGAGGGTCCCAAGAGAGAAGTACCAAGGAAGGAATTATTCCCAATTGCCTCAGCACCCGCATCTTTACAAGAATGGGGAGATATAGTCTGCTTTAACTGTGGAGGAATTGGCCATATTGCAGCTACATGTTCCAGTCCCAAGAAGAAGAAGCTAGACAACCGCAAGCCGACGGGAAACTCCAGAGGGCCCCGGTGAAGGAGTCAACCGGGTGCCCATCACCTTCAGTGAGCTCCAAGCTGAAAGCGAAGCAGAAGGAAAGAGGAGATAAAACACCTCGGAGGAAACGCAACATTCCTCAACAGAGATACACCCCAGAGAAAGGGGGCAAGACCCCTCAGAAGAGGCACAGCACTCCCCAGAGGGGGTATACACCTAAGAAAAATAATAGAATCCCTCAGCGGGTCTGTACACCCATCGAGAGGAGGGAAATTAATGCATACCAGGCTCAAGAAAGATTAAAGTCCAAAGGGAACCGGATGAGAGAGAGTCCGAAGGGAAAGGGCCAGAAAAAGGCCAGGCCATATCCGGAGAGGCTAGTAGGCCCATCTCCTATAGTGTCCATTCAAGTGGAGGGAGTCTACACCAGAGCCATCTTGGATACTGGGGCACAAGTGACCCTGTTATACCGAGATTTCTACGAGAGGCACTTGAGTCACCTGCCCATCCAGAAGATAGAGGGACTAGAGATATGTGGGATTGGGACCCAGAATTTCCCCTACAATGGCTATTTGCCTGTCAGGATGATCTTTGACCCATCCGTGGCTGGAAAAGCCAAAGTGTTTGACACTCTGGCGGTTGTGTGCCCTCGGCCGCCAGGAGCCAACAAGAGTTCCCTTATAATAGGGTTGAACACGGACCTGGTCCGAAGACTTCTGACCCCTCTAGTGAAAGAGAAGTGGTCAGCGGCCACCAAGATCCACCCCATGCTGAAGACGGCTTATCAACGGCTGGTCCTAGAGCAGAAGACCCCTGGAGAGGGGATAGGGAAGGTGTGGAGACTTGGAAGAGAAGGGATAGTGTTGCAGCCCGGTGAAGTAACCTGTCTCAGAGCCACTGTGAAGCTTACTTGGGAGCAGCCTGGACCCTTTGTCGTGTTGGAGTCTGACCCAAGGGAAGAGTCCCCCGGCCTGGAAGTGATACCAGAGGTGATTCCGCTGAAGGCCCTGAAGAAGGCCCATTGCAGAGTTCCAGTGAGTGTTAGGAACAATACAGATGGCCCCATGGAAATCCCAGCCAGGATGCTGCTGGGCCAGGTGAGCCCTGCTGCCCCGGTCAACTTGTCGGAAGTAAAGGAGGCGGGTGAAGGAGGAGATGCTTGGGAGAAGCTATCCATGGAAAACCCGAACCTGCCCAGGGCTTGGAAGGAGAGAGCCAAGGCCCAGTTGACCAGATGGGAGAAGATCTTCTCCAGAGATGAGTTCGATGTGGGGTGTGCAAGGAGTGCCACCCATGGGATCCGCCTCCAAGAAGATAAGCCCTTCAGAGAGAGGGTCAGGCGGGTCCCACTAGCGGATCTGGAGGATCTGAAGCCCCGTACACACGATCGGATAACCTATGGATTTTCGTCCGATGGATTTGTCCATCGGAAATCCGATGAAACTGTTTTTCATCAGTCTTGGCCACACACCATCAGTCAAAAAACCGACCGTTCCAAACGCGGTGACGTAAAACACTCCGATGAGCCGAGAAAAGTGAAGTTTAATGCTTCTGAGCATGCGTCAACTTGATTCTAAGCATGCGTGGTTTTTTTAACCGATGGACTTGCCCATAGACAATCGGAAATTCCCATCGGTTTTTTATCCATCGGAAAATTTTAAAACAAGTTCTATTTTTTACAACCGATGGAAAAAAGACCGATGGGTACCATACACGATCGGTTGGTCTGATGAAAACCATCCATCGGACGGTTTTCATCAGTCAAACCGATCGTGTGTACTGGGCTTAAGGGAACAACTTGCAGAACTAAAAAGGACTGGTGTGATACGGGAGTCCAGAAGCCCTTATGCCTCCCCGATAGTGGTGGTCAGGAAGAAGAATGGATCATTGAGGCTCTGTATTGACTACAGGACTCTTAACAGGAGAACCATATCCGACCAGTACACCACTCCGAGGATAGAGGATGCCCTACAGAGCTTGTCTGGAGCCAAATGGTTCAGCGTCATGGATCTCAAGAGTGGGTACTATCAGATCCCTATGCACCCAGAAGACAAGGAGAAGACAGCTTTCATAACCCCAGTGGGATTCTTTGAATTCGACCGGATGCCCCAAGGTCTGTCTGGAGTCCCAGCTACTTTCCAACGTCTAATGGAGAAGACTGTAGGAGACATGAACCTTATTGAAGTCCTTGTATACCTGGACGATGTCATTGTCTTTGGAAGAACCCTGGAGGAACACGAGGAGAGGCTGGAAAAAGTTTTGAGGAGACTCAGTGAGGAGGGACTCAAGCTTTCGCCTGAGAAGTGTCGGTTCTACCAATCTTCGGTGAATTATCTGGGGCACATAGTGTCTGAAGAAGGGGTGGCCACAGACCCTGAGAAATTGGAGGCAGTTACCTCCTGGCCACGACCCACCACAGTAACAGAGCTCAGGTCCTTCTTAGGGTTCTGCTCCTATTACAGGAGGTTTGTGGAAGGATTCACCGAATTGCTAGACCATTGAATGAACTGCTCAAGACTGAGGGAGAAGAGGATGACTCAGGACCCAGGAAGCCGGGAGAGTCAGTCAAAGATCAGTGGAACCAGAAATGTGAAGAGGCCTTCCAGGCATTGAAGAAAAGCCTAACCACTGCTCCTGTCTTGGCCTACGCAGACCCAACCAAACCCTATGAACTACACGTAGATGCTAGTCATGACGGTCTGGGAGGAGTACTTTATCAAGAACACGAGGGACAACTACGGCCTGTTGCCTACGTGAGCAGGAGCCTAACCCCCTCTGAGAAAAACTACCCCACTCACAAGCTGGAGTTCCTGGCCCTTAAGTGGGCGGTAGTAGACAAGCTCAAAGACTACCTGTATGGGGCAGAGTTCACTGTGAAGACCGACAACAACCCCCTGACCTACCTATTTACTACAGCAAAGCTGGACGCCACTGGACACAGGTGGCTGGCCGCATTGTCTGGATTCAATTTCAGCCTAAAGTACAGGCCAGGGATTGGGAATCGAGATGCAGACGCTCTGTCCAGGAGATCTCATGGTCCCAACAGTGACATGGAAGACTGGACTCAAGTGGCACCTGATGGGGTGCGGGCCCTTTGTCAAGGGGCTGAATTACAAGCCAGAGGAGGCTCAAGGGCGGAAGAGATAGGAGTTACCATGGTAGGAGTCCCCAAACAATACTGTGGAGTAACTCAGCTGGAAGAAGACCATCTGCCAAAGTTGTCCAAGAAGGAACTAAGGTGTGACCAATTAGAAGATCCCATGGGGAAATTGGTTCTGGAAGCCCTGGAGAATCAGCATCCAAACAAACTCCTGAGTCACACCTCAAAGGAAGCCCGCCTGTTGAGGAAAGAGTGGGACAGGTTACAGGTACATCAGGGAGTGGTCTACCGAAGGGGCCCCTCTGATGACCTGGAAGATAAATGGCAATTGTTTCTTCCAGAAAAACATTGAGAGACTGTTCTGATTGCCCTACATGACAACCACGGCTATCTAGGGGCGGAGAGGACCTTTCAACTTGTCAGAAGTCGGTTCTATTGGCCCTGCATGAGGGCAGAAGTAGAAGAGTACTGCCACTCATGTGTACGTTGTATCCAGAGGAAGACTTTACCTCATCAAGCTGCCCCAATGGGCCATCTACAAAGTCAGGGCCCAATGGATCTGGTATGCATTGATTTACTCTGCCTCGAACCCGACCTGAGTGGACTGGGAAATGTTCTGGTGATAACCGATCATTTCACCCGGTATGCCCAAGCTTTTCCAACCAAAGACCAGAAGGCTTCCACTGTAGCCAAGATACTTATGGAGAAGTATTTTGTCCATTATGGGCTGTCCCAGCGACTTCATTCAGATCAAGGAAGGGACTTTGAAAGTCGACTGATCCGGAAGCTCTTAGATTCATTGGGAATCAAGAAGACTCGAACTACACCTTACCACCCACAGGGAGATGCTCAGCCGGAGAGGTTTAACCGAACCTTGCTCAACATGTTGGGGACTCTGGAAAGTGATAAAAAGCAACATTGGAGCAAACACATAGCAGCTAGTAAAGAAGTATATTTAATTGGGGTATGGCGCTGCTCCCTAACCCTAATGAAAGGGTCAGTAATCCTAAGTGATTGCTAAATGCTCAAGAGTAAATTGTAAATAATATATACTACAAAAAGTGAACAATTATAATCAGTCCACCTTTCAACAATGGTGTTGACACTAGATGCATGAAACCAACATCACCATCAGATACACCACGGTGAACATAGAGACACCCAGAAACAAAGTGTAGTGTCAAACTAATTATATGTTAGTATACAAAAAATACAAGACTGTATCATTAAGACCACAGTTTAGTGCAATACATCTATACACATTGATAAGATCCAAGTGTGATAAGTGCATGTTAGCTCCAGATAGAAGCTCCAATCTGCAGCTGCAGATACCTATCTCTGCCAGATAGCAACACAGTCCAAAATTAGTATGCACACAGACAGTAAAAAACTGTCTTCTTCATAAAATTCAAAAGTAAACGTTCTGCTCTTCATTTAGATGTCAGTGTCCCCCACATGTGTCCCCACTCACCAGATCCTTTAACCCCTACAGGGGTAAACAGCTCAAAGGGATATCCGGATCACACGTCCACAGGGGAGATATCAGCTGGGCTAGTTCTTCCTATAATTTGTGAAGTTCCGTGGAAGGGAGGATTCCCAATTACCTCATAGGTGCAGACAAAAAGAGAGAGAGGCTTCCATAGTGCAGATGAAAAAAACTTCCGGCTTTATTAAAAATATATTTAAAAACATACAATGCAGCAAAGTCTGCAATAGACAAGCTACACGCCAAAGGAACAAACAAAAACGAACAGCACAGCAGTCCTCAATTTGGTCAGTACCAGCTGGTAACGCTGCATGCATTCCAAATGCGTTCCAGCAGTACTTCCGGATCAGCGTGGTATGCGTATGACGTAGCTCCGCCTTACGCGTTTCGTCATAGGACTTCGTCTAGAGGCGGTACCACGCTACGCTATCTCCACGCTTAAGAAGGGAGAGCGTCACTCTAAGCCCACCCACTCCTTCAGGGCTGCCAAATCAGGCCTTAGTATCACGGTTCATCACCGGCCAATGGGATGGTCATGCTACAACGAGGGGAGGCATCTCCACAGGAGCAATTTGATGTGTGTTCCCCCGGGTCATACTGTCTACTGTGACGCTCTTCCAACTACAAAGTTATAATATTATAGAGGGACTGTGAGATATAAATTATAAAATATGACAGGTTTAAAATTGTTGCATTGCTATCCACACTTTAACATGTTTACAGCACTCCATAAATCACTCCATATGTTTTCTATCTATGTATTTCGCCTAGGCAGATGCATGCGCCCTCTATGGTGAAAATACATCACTACACTAATTGCACTGTATAAACCCAGCTATTACCTTGTAAAAGTGTAAAATTCATCCCCTCTAATTTAAATATACATCCAGCCTCTGCGATCAGATGGCTATACTATATTTGGTATTCATATCTAGATGTAAATTATAAAGAGAAAATGAGCTATAACATATGGGTGAATTATATAACTGAATTGTATCTACAATGAGCGCACATATACCGCCCTACAATTCACTCACCATAGTCTGTCATTAAGTCTAACTCAGGTTAGAATTGTGCGCCCTCTCTGGTGATAATGTATACTACACTATCTGTATAGTACAAACCCAGCTACTGCCTTGTAAAGCTTGTAAAGAAATCCACATGTGGGTGTACCAACTTCGATGGTGGATATGCTGAACAGCCCAACTTCTATGCAATAGGTAATATATATAGTGTGGATCCAAAGAAGTTAAGAATTACAAAATAAAATGTTGTAGTGGAAAATATAAAAAATATAAAAAATATATAAAAAAATGTTCTTATTCTTGAAATTATTTTTCAAGACCATGGATATGTCTATGTAAGCATAACGCCTATCCATATAGTCACCATGCCACATATGCGTACATACTCAGGCTAGAAATGTGTTAGCTAGGGGATGGCCTAGACTTAATTAGGTAGTAAATAGGTACATAAATATGCCCCAGTTAAGCCATGCTACGCGCATGCCAGATGACAACCATACATCCTGTCCCCACATGGGGTGCTAGTAAAGCAACCCAGTATGAAAAAGGGGAACAGTAATGTATGGTATGAAGAGAATGCAAAATTATATACGATACTTCCTATGTTCTAAATGTCGGGGCCAGTATTCTCAAGGGTTGGCTATGAAGCAGTTTAGGTCTATGTCCACGTTCAACCCTTTCGGCACCAAAGACCCAAGTCGATAGATCCAACTAGTCTCATTTTGGGAAATGCGAGTGGTTTTGTTACCCCCCCCCCCCCTCCAATGATCCTTGATCAAATCAATCCCATAGAATATGAGTCCAGTTGGATCTCTCCTATGAAATAAATCAAAATGTCGTGAGAGGTTGTGTTTAGGGAACCCCTTCTTTATGTTGTTTATATGTTCCCTAATGCGTACGCACAATGGACGTGTAGTCCGACCCACATATTGTAGGTGACATGGACATTCGATAACGTAGGTGACGTGCGTACTATTGCATGTTATCAATTCACGAATTTTGTATTCTTTGTAGTCTACCCTTGATTTAAATGTTTCTTTCCTACGTGGCTGCTTCTTACTGACCCTACATGCCAGACATCTTTGGCATTTATAGAACCCTTTCATTTCAGGAAAGATGTTAACTGCTTTGGGGGCATTGATTACATTATGTACTATATGATTCCATAGACTAGGGGCTTTTCTGTACACAAATGCTGGTTTGTTAGGTAGAACCGTCGATAATACTCTGTCTTCTTTCAAAATGGGCCAATATTTCTTAATGATGCCCTCCAAGGCCCTATATTGGTTATTAAACCCCGTAATAAATGCCAATTCCATTTTGTTCTGTTTAATGGACGTTTTTTTCAGCAGGCTGGATCTATCTAGCTTAGAGATCTCTTCCTTCATTTTAGTCAGGGATGTGATATCATAACCTTTTTCTTGAAATCTTTTAATGACAACATCCGCTTGCTGGTTGAAATCCATCAATGAGCTGCAATTTCTTCGCAGCCGGAGCAGTTGTCCTTTAGGGACATTTCCCTTCCATCTAGGGTGGTGACAGCTGGAAGTAGGGATGTATCCGTTACGATCCGTAACTTTAAAATAGGTTTTTGTATGAAGCAGATCCCCTTGCTTAAAAATCTCCAAATCCAGATAATCAATTTTTTGTTGGTCACATTTTCCCGTAAAAGTTAACCCGTACCTATTGTTATTTAATTGTTGAAGGAAGATTTGGAAAGTTTCGATTGGTCCATCCCATAATATCACTAAGTCATCTATGTACCGCCGGTACAACTTGATTTCAGGGAGGTTCCTATGATAAATGTACTCCTCTTCCCACATTGTCATTAGGAGGTTCGCTACACTGGGGGCATAACGCGCCCCCATAGCTACCCCCTTAGTTTGGACATAATAAGTTTTATCATGCCAAAAGTAATTACATTCCATAGCCATTTTCAGGCCTTCTAAGATGTAGTCTATTTGTTGTTGTCTCATATTGGTACTCTCATGTAGTGCCTTTTCCACACTTTTAAGTCCATCTTCTTGGAAAATACTAGTATACAGGGAATTCACATCCACTGTTGCTAGTAGAAGGTCCTGTGCACCCCTAATGTCCTGTATTTCCTGTATGAGTTGCAGACTATCTCTTAGGTATGATCTACCTTCCTTTACAATAGGCTTTAGAAAAGTGTCCAAGTATTCTCCTAAACGTGAGAATACAGAATTGATTCCGCTTATTATCGGCCTACCCGGTGGTTTTATTAGCCTTTTGTGGACTTTCGGCGTGTAGTACATAACTGGGGTTTTAGTAGAGTTGGATACCATATATTCAGCTTCCTTTGTGTTCAGACTTCCCATCAGTAGTCCTTTCTTTACACAATTTTTTAATTTGTTCTCAAATATAATTTTTGGATTCCCCTTAAGCTTTTTATATGTATTCTCAATGTTAAGTAAATTTTGCATTTCTTCTTCATAATCTTTCTTGTTTAGAATTACTAGCCCACCCCCTTTGTCGGCTGGTCTAATTACGACTTCATTCTTTTTCCCAATATCTTTAATCGCTTTCCAAATTTCTTTTATTCTGGAATGCTTCTTCCCTGGATGTTTCAATTTTTGCAGGTCATCTTCGACCATTTTTTTGAACGCTCCTATACACTGGTTGCCTGGAGTGTTAGGATTAAAAATCGAATTATTTTTCAGCCTCGTGTGTACGTATTGTGTTTCCTCCATTGTCCTGACGTCCTTGTTTAACGCAAAGTGTTTCTTCAGATTTACCTTTCATAAGAAGGTCAATGAATACCTCAAATTTATTTAGAGGTTTATCAGGGGCATATAGCAGCTAGTGATGAGCCGAACACCCCCGGGTTCGGTTCGCACCAGAACCCGCGAACGGACCGAAAGTTCGCACGAACATTAGAACCCTATTAAATACAATGGATGCGAACGTTCGGATTCTAAAGTGCTAATTATAACGACTATTATCCATGTTATTGTCCGAAACAGAGTTTGGGAACCCGGGTTCTGCACCAGGGGACATGTATCAATGCAAAAAGAAGTTTTAAAAACGGACGTTTTCCGGGAGCAGTCATTTTAATGATGCATAAAGTGAAAAAAAAAAGTCAAATATTCCTTTAAATATTGTACCTGGCGGGTGTCTAAAGTATGCCTGTGAAGTGCCACGTGTTTCCCGTGTTTAGAACTGTCCCTGCACAAAATAACATTTCTAAAGGAAAAAAAGCCATTTAAAACTGCTTGCGGCTTTAATGCAATGTCTGGTCCCGGTAATATGGATGAAAATCTTTAGGAAAAATGGCATAGCTACCCCATCAACCCCCCCCCCCCCCCCTACCCCAGCCCATTACCAGCCCCTTTGGGTCTTGTATGGATATTAAGGGGAACCCCGCACACAAAATAAAAAAGGCCCTATATACTCTGAACAGCCGTATACAGGCGGTGCATACAAGACAGGGACTGTAGGTTTGTTCTTATGTAGAATCTGTTTGTAATTTTGAACAGCTGCATTGTTTAAGTGTAGCTCCATGCCAAATTCCTTTTTTTTAGCTTTTTGGAAAACATAGGGAACGGTTATCAACCCTGTCACATTTTTTTTGCTGTCTGTGCCCCTGTTCAGAACATTTCACCTCACTTTGCGTCCCAATGACAACTGTTTTTGAAATGTGGTGTTTTTATTGAAACAAGGATTGGTGATAAAGCATCAGTAGAGAGGAGACACCTTTCTCCCATATTAATTCTTACAGGAGAGAATTTTCCTTCCAAGGGGTAGATTTCCTCTCACTTCCTGTTGTCTTCTTCCGTTTGCAAGTAGTAGTCGTTTGTAAGTTTGATGTTTGAAAGTAGGGACCTGCCGTATATACTCTGCAGAAATTGTCCCCTTAGGTGTTGGTGTTGGCACAACACTGTAAGCACTCACAGTTACTCTTGGTGGGTGCTGGAACGCCCTGCTGTCAACTATTATATCAGGAATTGTAATAACATATAATTGTTGATCAGTGGTAGTAAAAATTGGGCCTTTGATGGTGGTGCTGGTGCCACAACACTGTAAGGCCTGACAGTTACTCTTGGTGGGCGCAGCAATGGGCCCTGCTGTGAATTATTCGATCAATAATTATAATTGCATGCCCCTGTTGAACAGGGGCTGAAAAATTGGGCCTTTGGTGGTGGTGGTGATGGTGGTGCTGGTGCCACAACACTGTAAGGCCTGACAGTTACTCTTGGTGGGCGCAGCAATGGGCCCTGCTGTGAATTATTAGATCAATAATTATAATTGCATGCCCCTGTTGAACAGGGGCTGAAAAATTAGGCCTTTGGTGGTGGTGGTGGTGGTGATGGTGGTGCTGGTGCCACAACACTGTAAGGCCTGAGTGTTACTCTTGGTGGGCGCAGCAATGGGCCCTGCTGTGAATTATTAGATCAATAATTATAATTGCATGCCCCTGTTGAATAGGGGCTGAAAAATTGGGCCTTTGGTGGTGGTGGTGGTGGTGGTGGTGATGGTGGTGCTGGTGCCACAACACTGTAAGGCCTGACAGTTACTCTTGGTGTGCGCAGCAATGGGCCCTGCTGTGAATTATTAGATCAATAATTATAATTGCATGCCCCTGTTGAACAGGGGCTGAAAAATTGGGCCTTAGGCATTGGTGGCACAACACTGCAACCCCTCACAGATACTGTACTTGGAGCACAGCAATGAGGCCTGTTGCAAAGTATTGCATCCAAAATTTTAATTACACGCCCCTGTTAAACAGGGGCTGAAAAATTGGGCCTTAGCCACTGGTGGCGTCACCCATAAACCAAAATGATCTTCCAAGCTATCATCATTAATCGTATCATTGAGGAGGAGGAGGAGGATAGCCAGTGAACATAACAGCACAGGCACTCAGCATCAGCATCAGTCTTGAAGGGATGTGACATTTTAAAATCAATTAGTCTGTTATATCAGCATCAGGTGTGTGGTAGCTGGTGGTGATCCAAGACTGGTTCATCTTGATGAAAGTCAGTCGATCAACCTAGTCGGTGGACAGGCGCACCCTGTGATCCGTGACAAATCCTCCAGCAGCACTGAATGTGCATTCTGAAAGAACGCTGGATGCAGGAGAGGCCAGTAGCTCAATTGCATACTGTGCAAGCTCTGGCCAGTGATCCATCCTCAAGACCCAGTAAGCCAGAGGATTTTCGGTGGGGAAGGTGTCCAAGTCTGACCTTGCCCCTAGGTATTCCTGGACCATGTATATCAGACGCTGGCGATGGTTGCTGGAACCGATCATACTTTGGGGCTGCGGACTAAAGAATTGTCTGAACGCATCTGTCAGACGGCCACCTTCCCCACCGCTCCTTCTTTGACTGCCCGAAGCCTCAGCAAATCGTTGTCCAGGACCAGGAGTTTGTAACCTCCCAGTCTCTGGGAACGCGTTGCACAGACCTTTCTGCAAGGCCTCCCGGAGTTGTCTCATCCTCTGCTCCCTCTGCGACGGTAAGATAAGGTCCGCAACCTTACCCTTGTACCGTGGATCAAGGAGAGTGGCCAGCCAGTAATGGTCCCTCTCCTTGATCCGAAGAATACGAGGATCCTTCCGCAGACTTTGCAGGATCAGGGAGGCCATGCAGCGTAGGTTAGCTGAGGCATTCAGTCCGGAGTCCTCTGGGTCACTAAGGACGACATGATCCGTAGCCACCTCCTCCCAGCCACGTACAAGTCCACTGGTTTCTTGGGACTGTAAATCATCCCTAAAAGACTGCTGCTGATGATGCTGAGTGCCAGCCTCCACCTCCATGCTGACACAATCCTCCTCCTCCTCCTCCTCCTCCTCTTCCTGTGCGATGGGTGGGACAGAAGGAACACTGTCTGGGTAAAGGGGGCCTTGAGAGGCAAGGAAGTCCTCCTCTTCCTGCCTCTGTTCTGCCTCAAGTGCCCTGTCCATTATTCCACGCAGCGTGTGCTCCAACAGGTGGACAAGAGGTACAGTGTCACTGATGCATGCACTGTCACTGCTCACCATCCTCGTGGCCTCCTCAAATGGTGCCAGGACAGTGCATGCATCCCTGATCATGCCCCACTGGCGTGGTGAAAAAAACCCGAGCTCCCCTGACCCTGTCCTGGTGCCGTAGTCGCACAGGTACTCATTGATGGCCTTCTGCTGCGTGTGCAGCCGCTGCAGCATGGCCAACGTTGAGTTCCACCTGGTGGGCATGTCACATATAAGGCGGTTCTTGGGCAGGTTCAACTCCTTTTGCAGCTCAGCCAGGCGAGCACTGGCATTATAAGATCTGCGGAAATGCACACAGACTTTCCTGGCCTGCCTCAGGACATCCTGTAAGCCTGGGTACCTGCCCAAGAACCGCTGCACCACCAGGTTAAGGACGTGAGCCATACAGGGCACATGGGTCAGTTGTCCCTGTCGGAGGGCGGAGAGGAGGTTGGTGCCATTGTCGCAAACCACCATTCCTGGCTTAAGCTGGCGTGGCGTCAACCACCTCTCGGCCTGCCCCTGCAGAGCAGACAGGACCTCTGCCCCAGTGTGGCTCCTGTCCCCCAAACACACCAGCGCAAGCACGGCATGGCATCTTTTTGCCTGCGTACTTGCGTAGCCCCTTGAACGCCTACGGAGCACCGCTGGTTCCGAGGACAAACCACAGGAAGAGGCCATGGAGGAAGAAGAAGAGGAGGGGGTGGAGGAGAGAGGTGTGTCACAACCAGTAGTAGCATTTTGGAGGCGTGGCGGTGGAACAACCTCCAACACTACTGCACCTTGTCCTGCATCCTTCCCAGCTGCCAAAAGAGTGACCCAATGGGCCGTGAAAGAAAGGTAACGTCCCTGTCCATGCCTGCTGGACCATGAGTCAGCGGTAATATGCACCTTACCGCTGACCGCCCTGTCCAGCGAGGCCAAGACATTGCCTTCCACATGCCTGTAGAGAGCCGGAATCGCCTTCTGTGCGAAAAAGTGGCGTTTGGGAACCTGCCACTGAGGAACCGCACATTGCACAAACTCACGGAAGGGGGCCGAGTCTACCAACTGAAAAGGCAGCAGTTGAAGCGCTAGCAATTTAGCCAAGCTAGCATTCAACCGCTGGGCATGTGGATGGCTGGGAGTGAACTTCTTTCGATGGTCCAGCAGCTGGGGCAGGGAAATTTGCCTGCTAGAATCGGACGTTGGTGTACTGCTAGCAGAGTGCCCGCAAGTACTTGGCTGTGACACACCTAATTCTACACCTTCATTCCTCTCAGAGCAGGTTTCAGAGAGGACTGAAGGTATACTGGGGTTGGAGATCCCAGCTGATGCGGTGCAAGAAGAGGTCAGCTTTGTTCTTTGGTGTGGGTCTTTAAGGTAGGCTTGCCAACGAGCTGCATGGCAGGTCAACATATGTCTGATCAAGCATGTGGTGCCCAAGCGGCTGATGTTTTGGCCACGCGATATACGCTTGAGACATATGTTGCAAACAGCAGCTGTGCGATCTGATGCACTCGCCTCAAAAAAGGCCCACACCAAAGAACTTTTTGAATGACGGGCAGAGGCAGCGCCCTGCACAGGCGGAGCTCTGCGGTGTGATTCCGTCGGTGTGCTGCCCATACGCTGGCCACTCAAGGGCATCCTGCCTCGTTGGAGATGTGCCTCCTCCTCATCCTCCTCCTCCTCCTCTCTCCTATTAGGCACCCACGTGGAGTCAGTGACCTCATCATCCCCTCCCTCCTCATCACTGGAGCCAATCTGGCAGTATGCTGCAGCTGCTGGAGCATGACTGCCAGATTGGTGTCCTTCTTGAGCATCCCCTCTCTCTGCTCTCATGCTACTGCCTTCCTCTAGCTGGGTATCATCATCAGATCCTTCGAAACGCTGGGCATCCTCCTGGAGCATGTACCCAACACTGTGCTCAAACAGTTCGGGGGACTCCTCAGGAGGAGGACATGGTGGGTCTAGGGAAGGATTGACTAATGAAGATAATGATACCAGAGAAGAGGACGCTTTGGCAGCTGCTTTGCCAGTACCCTGAGCCTGGGTGAGAGAGGATGAGGAGGATGAGGTGGGCTTGGTCATCCACTCTACCAAGTCTTCGGCATGATGTGGCTCAACATGTCCAGCTGCCGAAAAGAAGGACAAGAGTGTCCCATGGCCATGTGCTGATGACAATGCACCGCATCCACAACCAGCACTGTTGCCCCCAGACACAGAGCCTGCTTGCCCTCTTTTTTTGCCTCCTGACTGTCTGCCTCTCCTTGTTTGCCTTCCAGACATTTTAATGGATGGCCTGCAGGGAGATGGGAAAAAGAGCAATAAGGGCTACCTTCAGGTGTATACTGTGCAGGAGGCTTAGCAACAATGACACTGACACTGTCCCCTGCCTATCCTTCTCTGTCCCTAAACACAAGGATTTGCAATATGCTTCAGCAAGATTGGTTTAGCACAGAACAGCACACTGACAGTTTCCCTCACTGTCCTTCTCTGTCCCTACAAACAAGATTTAGCACAGAATAGCACACTGATAGTTTCCACGAGTGTCCTTCTCTGTCCCTAAACTCAAGGATTTCAAATATGGAACAGCAAAATTGGTTTAGAACAGAATAGCACACTGTCAGTTTCACTCACTGTACCTCTCTGTCCCTAAACTCAAGGATTTCAAATATGGTTCAGCAAAATTGGTTTAGAACAGAATAGCACACTGACACTTTCCCTCACTGTCCTACTCTGTCCCTCCCTACAAACAAGATTAAGCACAGAATAGCACTTTGATAGTTTCCACGAGTGTCCTTCTCTGTCCCTAAACTCAAGGATTTCAAATATGGAACAGCAAAATTGGTTTAGAACAGAATAGCACACTGACACTTTCCCTCACTGTCCTACTCTGTCCCTCCCTACAAACAAGATTAAGCACAGAATAGCACACTGATAGTTTCCACGAGTGTCCTTCTCTGTCCCTAAACTCAAGGATTTCAAATATGGAACAGCAAAATTGGTTTAGAACAGAATAGCACACTGACACTTTCCCTCACTGTCCTACTCTGTCCCTCCCTACAAGCAAGATTTAGCACAGAATAGCACACTGATAGTTTCCACGACTGTCCTTCTCTGTCCCTAAACTCAAGGATTACAAATATGGAACAGCAAAATTGGTTTAGAACAGAATAGCACACTGTCAGTTTCACTCACTGTACCTCTCTGTCCCTAAACTCAAGGATTTCAAATATGGTTCAGCAAAATTGGTTTAGAACAGAATAGCACACTGACACTTTCCCTCACTGTCCTACTCTGTCCCTCCCTACAAACAAGATTAAGCACAGAATAGCACTTTGATAGTTTCCACGAGTGTCCTTCTCTGTCCCTAAACTCAAGGATTTCAAATATGGAACAGCAAAATTGGTTTAGAACAGAATAGCACACTGACACTTTCCCACACTGTCCTACTCTGTCCCTCCCTACAAACAAGATTAAGCACAGAATAGCACACTGATAGTTTCCACGAGTGTCCTTCTCTGTCCCTAAACTCAAGGATTTCAAATATGGAACAGCAAAATTGGTTTAGAACAGAATAGCACACTGACACTTTCCCTCACTGTCCTACTCTGTCCCTCCCTACAAGCAAGATTTAGCACAGAATAGCACACTGATAGTTTCCACGAGTGTCCTTCTCTGTCCCTAAACTCAAGGATTTCAAATATGGAACAGCAAAATTGGTTTAGAACAGAATAGCACACTGTCAGTTTCACTCACTATACCTCTATGTCCCTAAACTCAAGGATTTCAAATATGGTTCAGCAAAATTGCTTTAGAACAGAATAGCACACTGTCAGTTTCACTCACTGTACCTCTCTGTCCCTAAACTCAAGGATTTCAAATATGGTTCAGCAAAATTGGTTTAGAACAGAATAGCACACTGACACTTTCCCTCACTGTCCTACTTTGTCCCTCCCTACAAACAAGATTTAGCACAGAATAGCACACTGATAGTTTCCACGAGTGTCCTTCTCTGTCCCTAAACTCAAGGATTTCAAATATGGAACAGCAAATTTGGTTTAGAACAGAATAGCACACTGACACTTTCCCTCACTGTCCTACTCTGTCCCTCCCTACAAACAAGATTAAGCACAGAATAGCACACTGATAGTTTCCACGAGTGTCCTTCTCTGTCCCTAAACTCAAGGATTTCAAATATGGAACAGCAAAATTGGTTTAGAACAGAATAGCACACTGACACTTTCCCTCACTGTCCTACTCTGTCCCTCCCTACAAGCAAGATTTAGCACAGAATAGCACACTGATAGTTTCCACGAGTGTTCTTCTCTGTCCCTAAACTCAAGGATTTCAAATATGGAACAGCAAAATTGGTTTAGAACAGAATAGCACACTGTCAGTTTCACTCACTGTACCTCTCTGTCCCTAAACTCAAGGATTTCAAATATGGTTCAGCAAAATTGCTTTAGAACAGAATAGCACACTGTCAGTTTCACTCACTGTACCTCTCTGTCCCTAAACTCAAGGATTTCAAATATGGTTCAGCAAAATTGGTTTAGAACAGAATAGCACACTGACACTTTCCCTCACTGTCCTACTCTGTCCCTCCCTACAAACAAGATTTAGCACAGAATAGCACACTGATAGTTTCCACGAGTGTCCTTCTCTGTCCCTAAACTCAAGGATTTCAAATATGGAACAGCAAAATTGGTTTAGAACAGAATAGCACACTGACACTTTCCCTCACTGCCCTACTCTGTCCCTCCCTACAAACAAGATTTAGCACAGAATAGCACACTGATAGTTTCCACGAGTGTCCTTCTCTGTCCCTAAACTCAAGGATTTCAAATATGGAACAGCAAAATTGGTTTAGAACAGAATAGCACACTGACACTTTCCCTCACTGTCCTACTCTGTCCCTCCCTACAAACAAGATTAAGCACAGAATAGCACACTGATAGTTTCCACGAGTGTCCTTCTCTGTACCTAAACTCAAGGATTTCAAATATGGAACAGCAAAATTGGTTTAGAACAGAATAGCACACTGTCAGTTTCACTCACTGTACCTCTCTGTCCCTAAACTCAAGGATTTCAAATATGGTTCAGCAAAATTGGTTTAGAACAGAATAGCACACTGACACTTTCCCTCACTGTCCTACTCTGTCCCTCCCTACAAACAAGATTAAGCACAGAATAGCACACTGATAGTTTCCACGAGTGTCCTTCTCTGTCCCTAAACTCAAGGATTTCAAATATGGAACAGCAAAATTGGTTTAGAACAGAATAGCACACTGTCAGTTTCACTCACTGTACCTCTCTGTCCCTAAACTCAAGGATTTCTAATATGGTTCAGCAAAATTGGTTTAGAACAGAATAGCACACTGACACTTTCCCTCACTGTCCTACTCTGTCCCTTCCTACAAACAAGATTAAGCACAGAATAGCACACTGATAGTTTCCACGAGTGTCCTTCTCTGTCCCTAAACTCAAGGATTTCAAATATGGAACAGCAAAATTGGTCTGGAACAGAATAGCACACTGTCAGTTTCACTCACTGTACCTCTCTGTCCCTAAACTCAAGGATTTCAAATATGGTTCAGCAAAATTGGTTTAGAACAGAATAGCACACTGACACTTTCCCTCACTGTCCTACTCTGTCCCTACAAACAAGATTTAGCACAGAATAGCACACTGACACTTTCCCTCACTGTACCTCTCTGTCCCTAAACTCAAGGATTGAAAATATGGTTCAGCAAGATTGGTTTAGAACAGAATAGCACACTGACACTTTCCCTCACTGTACCTCTCTGTCCCTACAAACAAGGTTTAGCACAGAATAACACACTGACACTCTCCCTACCTATCCTTATTTGTCCTGTGAGGGGGTTAACTCGGTAGCGGGGGTGTGTGATCCCCTGGATGGGCTCCCCACACAAAAACAGGCCCAGCAGACGGAGGTTGTGGTTTTCAAGATCAAAAAGGTGCGGTTTATTCCTCTATTTACAGTGACAAAAAAAACACAGCAAAGCAAAAAGAAACAAACAAAATAAACCCTGGTCAGCTTGACCTCTGACTAAACATGCAGGTTTCCTAACTAACAACTGGGATCAGCCTAGTGCTGTCCTAGTCCCTAAGTCCCTGGTTTAGTCAATGTCCAAACAAATAGCCACACAGGCTTTTTCTCACCGCACAGGGGTTCACTCTCCCTAGACAGTCCACACAGGTCTGGTTCCAGGCATGAGCTAACATCTAATGAAGCTGGGAGTTCTTATAGAGGCCTAAATGAGCTGACAAGGTTCAGCTGGTCTCCTCATCTCTGTCTGCACGACGCCCCACACTCTCCCTAGAGGTATGAGTCATCCATGAGCCCACTAGCCTTATACAACTCTCCACCTAGTTGTATAAGTCGGCGTAAAGCCTGAATCTGGGCGAAATATATCTACCCCCCTGGATGCAACCAGGTGACTTTACCTTCCTGCTGTCACATACCCCCCCCTCTTGTTTTAACCTCGGGGTTGGAACACCAGCAATCAGGCATTCATGTACTCGAGACAAAGCATCCACATTCCCCATTTGAACGCCAGGGCGATGCTTTACTGTGAAGTTGAATTCCTGGAGGGCCAGGAACCACCTATTCACTCTTCTATTTGTTTCCTTGTTTTGAGCCATCCACTTTAACGGAGCGTGATCCGTAACCATGTCAAAGTGCCTACCTAGCAGGTAGTACCGAAGGGAATCTAGAGCCCACTTCACCGCTAAACACTCCTTTTCAACGGTGGCGTAATTTACCTCATGGGACTTCAACTTCCTGCTGAGGTAAATGACTGGGTGCTCTTCCCCATTCCAGACCTGGGACAATACTGCTCCTAACCCCACATCTGACGCATCACTTTGTACGACAAAGTCTTTAGAGAAGTCGGGTGAGTACAACACTGGCTGGCTACATAAGGCTTGTTTCAAGAATTGGAATGCTGCCTCAGCCTCGGGGGTCCATTTAATCATGACCGACCCTTTCCCCTTCGTTAGGTTGGTTAGGGGCACAGCCTTAGAAGCAAAGTGGGGAATGAATCGCCGATAATACCCAGCGATTCCCAGAAAGGCTCGTACCTGCTTCTTGCTGTTGGGACGTGGCCAACTCTGGATGGCCTCGACTTTGTTGAGTTGGGGTTTTATTACTCCCCTCCCAATGGTGTACCCAAGATATTTGGCCTCCTCCTGCCCAATGGTACACTTCTTGGGGTTAGCCGTAAACCCCGCTTCCCGAACAGAGTCCAGGACTGCTTGCACTTTTGGCAGATGTGAGGCCCAATCTGTGCTATGGACAATTACGTCATCCAGGTAAGCCGCAGCATACTTCCGATGGGGCCTCAGCATCTGGTCCATTTTCCGCTGGAATGTGGCCGGCGCATTCTGTAACCCGAACGGCATTCTTTTATATTGGAACGCCCCGTCTGGGGTTACAAATGCGGTTTTCTCTTTGGCCAATTTGGCCAGGGGGATTTGCCAATACCCTTTTGTGAGGTCAAGAGTCGTCATGTATCGGGCTGTTCCCAGCCGGTCGATCAACTCATCTATACGTGGCATGGGGTAGGTGTCAAATTTTGTAACTTTGTTCAACTGACGAAAATCGTTACAAAATCGCCAGCTCCCATCCGGTTTAGGCACCAACACAATGGGACTAGACCAATCACTTTGGGACTCCTCTATCACCCCTAAGTTCAGCATTTTCTGTACTTCCTCCCGTATTGCCTCCCGTCGGGCCTCTGGGATCCGATAGGGTTTTAACTTCACCCTTTCACCGGGCGGGGTAATGATGTCATGCTCTACCCCAAATGTTTGTCCCGGCAGCTCAGAGAATACCTCCTTGTTGCGAAGCACAAACTCCTTAACCTCCTGTTGTTGGGGTTGTGACAAGGTGGCTGCTATTCCAACCTCAGGAATCACGCAACCAGTTTGAGCTGGTGACCAAGTGTCTGCGACTAGGGACTCTCTATCCCTCCAGGCTTTCAACAGATTAACGTGATAGATCTGTTCGGGCTTTCGCCTTCCTGGTTGTCTGACCTTGTAATTCACTTCGCTCACTTTTTCCATTATCTCGTAGGGGCCTTGCCATTTGGCAAGGAATTTACTTTCAACCGTAGGGACAAGTACCAGTATCCTATCCCCCGGGGAAAAGGTACGGGTCTTGGCTCCACGGTTGTACACTCTCTGCTGTGCTAACTGCGCTTGGGCCAAATGTTCCTTCACGATGGGCATTACCTGTGCAATTCGGTCTTGCATCAGGGCGACATGCTCAATCACACTCCTGTGGGGAGAACTCTCACTTTCCCAAGTTTCCTTGGCAATATCCAACAGCCCTCTTGGGTGTCTCCCATACAGTAACTCAAAGGGGGAGAATCCCGTAGAGGATTGGGGCACCTCCCTAATAGCAAACATCAGATAAGGAAGTAGACAGTCCCAATCCTTTCCATCTCTATCCACCACTTTCTTCAACATTTGTTTTAGGGTTTTGTTGAATCTTTCAACCAGCCCATCGGTTTGGGGGTGATACACAGATGTACGTAATTGCGTCACTTTGAACAATTTACACAGCTCCTTCATAACCCGGGACATAAAGGGTGTACCTTGGTCCGTAAGCAGTTCTTTACAAATACCCACCCGGCTAAACACAAGAGATAGCTCTTTGGCTATGGTTTTGGCCGAGGTATTTCGGAGAGGGATCGCTTCTGGATAACGGGTGGCATAGTCCATTATAACTAATATGTACTGGTGCCCCCTAGCGGACTTGATTATAGGACCTACCAAATCCATGGCGATCCTCTCAAACGGGACCTCAATGATGGGTAGAGGGACCAGCGGGCTACGGAAATGTGGCATCGGGGCCGACCTCTGACACACAGGGCAGGAGGAACAATAATTTTCTATGTCCTTCATCACCCCCGGCCAATAGAATCTCTGTAATACCCTCTCTCGGGTTTTCTCTGTCCCCAGATGACCTCCAAGAATGTGCCCATGGGCCAACTCCAACACCAACTTCCTGTAAGGTTTGGGCACCACAAGCTGCTCAACGGTTTCTTCTGCCCTTTTTGCCACCCGATACAGTAGGTCCTTCTCTACGCTGAAGTATGGGTAAGTGCAGGTATTATCTGGGTTCACTAACTCGCCATCTATTTTCACTACGTTTTCCCGTGCCTTTATTAGGGCGGGGTCTTTCAACTGTTCTGTGGCAAAGTTTTCCCTGTGAACCTCAAGATCAGAAAACTCCACAGACGGTAGGTTTTCGTCTGAGGAGGTGGGCTCCTCTCCAGTTTCTTGAGTCTCCCCTGCCAATACTGATAAGGGAAATTCCGGAGAGTCCTCACCACTCTCAGGGGAGTTCTGGCTATCACATTCCTGGTACATAGGGGCACCAGTGGGGGGCTCAGGATCATCCCACAGTTCCCAGAACTTCGGAAAATCCCTTCCCACAATGGCGTCATACGGTAACTGAGATACTAAGCCCACTGGATGAGAGAGGGTACCTTTGGGGGTCTCGAAACACACTGTAGTCACTGGATACTCTCGGGTGTCCCCATGCACACAAATAACAGCTACCTTGCTATTCCCAGAGACCTCTGTTTTAACTAACTCAGCCTTTATCAGGGTCACAAGGCTACCTGAATCCAGCAATACCACAACATTTCTACCATTAACACACATTTTGCATAAATGTTTCTCAGTTCCTCGAATGGCAGTGCATGCGACTGTCGCACACAGCGACTGACGTCTGCCCGTCAGAAAGTCACACTGCATGGGTTCCTCCACAACCGGGCAATTGGCTGCAATATGTCCCGCTTGCCGGCAGCGGTAGCAAACGATCCTTCTTGCCGCCTCTTGAGCCGCTGATTTCCCAGGCTGTTCTCACCAAACTTGGGGTAGAGCTCCCACCCTCTCACTCTCTCCACCCTTACCCCTTGGAATCCTCTTATCCGCCCCTGGGGATGGTCTGGTCTTAGGGTGGAAAGTCCGAGTGTCTCTGGAAGAGGCCGTCAGGTTCTCTGTAGCCAAGTATTTCTCCACACGATCCACAAGACCATCGGCCGTCTCTGGGTCTCCATGGCTTACCCACTTTTAGATGGCAGTAGGAAGAGCTCTCAAAAACCGATCCATTACAACACGTTCCACAATCTTTGGTGCGGACAAAGTCTCTGGCTGTAGCCACTTTCTGCTCAGGTGAATGAGATCATACATTTGAGACCTGGGGGGTTTTCCAAGCTGGAAAGTCCAGTTATTCACACGCTGAGCCCGGACAGCCTGGGTGACACCCAGCCTTGCCAATATCTCAGCTTTTAGCATCACATAGTCTTTTGCTTGGTCAGGCTCTAGGTCATAGTAAGCCTTCTGCGATTCACCAGTTAACAGAGGAGCCACCAGTCCAGCCCACTGCTCCTCAGGCCACTTTTCTCTTTCAGCAGTCCTTTCAAATGTGGTCAAAAATACCTCTGGATCATCCTCTCCAGTCATTTTTGTCAATAAACGACTCACCCCAAAGGACGCGGTATTAGTGGGACGGCTTTCCTCACTGGTCTGCGGACGTTGCTGCATTACTGCTTCCATTTGTTGTAGTCTCTGCTCTTGCTTCTGTAACAGGTCTATGAAGCGGGCCTCAGATTGCTGCTGGGCTTGTTGCTGAGCTTCCAGACTCTGTTGGTGAGCTTGCTGCTGGGCTGCAAGGCTCCTTTGCAAACCTGCATTTGTCTGCTGTTGATTGGCATTTGCTAGAGCCAGCTGTTTCAGTATCTCCTCCATGCTGGCTTAAAAAAACTGCCACTGGTTCTCCACCAACTGTGAGGGGGTTAACTCGGTAGCGGGGGTGTGTGATCCCCTGGATGGGCTCCCCACACAAAAACAGGCCCAGCAGACGGAGGTTGTGGTTTTCAAGATCAAAAAGGTGCGGTTTATTCCTCTATTTACAGTGACAAAAAAAAACACAGCAAAGCAAAAAGAAACAAACAAAATAAACCCTGGTCAGCTTGACCTCTGACTAAACATGCAGGTTTCCTAACTAACAACTGGGATCAGCCTAGTGCTGTCCTAGTCCCTAAGTCCCTGGTTTAGTCAATGTCCAAACAAATAGCCACACAGGCTTTTTCTCACCGCACAGGGGTTCACTCTCCCTAGACAGTCCACACAGGTCTGGTTCCAGGCATGAGCTAACATCTAATGAAGCTGGGAGTTCTTATAGAGGCCTAAATGAGCTGACAAGGTTCAGCTGGTCTCCTCATCTCTGTCTGCACGACGCCCCACACTCTCCCTAGAGGTATGAGTCATCCATGAGCCCACTAGCCTTATACAACTCTCCACCTAGTTGTATAAGTCGGCGTAAAGCCTGAATCTGGGCGAAATATATCTACCCCCCTGGATGCAACCAGGTGACTTTACCTTCCTGCTGTCACAGTCCCTAAACACAAGGAATCCAGGATTAGTAAAGGAAAAAAAATGACACTGTCCCTGCCTATGCTTCTCTTTCCCTGCTCCGGAACACACTACACAAGGCCGCCGCTAGGGATGAGCTTCGTGTTCGAGTCGAACATACGTTCGACTCGAACATCGGCTGTTCGATCGTTCGACGAAGATCGAACGATTTGGGCCGTTCGCGCCAAATTCGAGTGACGCGAACGGCCCACAATGCACTACGCCATCGCAGTGTCATCCAGGCGCTGTGATTGGCCAAGCATGCACTGTGACCCCGCATGCTTGGCCAATCACAGCGCCGGCAGCGAGGAGAGCAATGATTGGCCACAGGCAGGATGCCTGTGGCCAATTATTGCTGAGGGTGTTTAGTACACGCCCCACACTATAAAAGGCCGCCAGCACGGCGGTCTAGTGTAGTGTGTTCCGGAGCAGGGAAAGACAAGCATAGGCAGGGACAGTGACATTTATTTCTTTCTTGCTTAACCTGGATTCCTTTAGTTTAGGGAAAGAGAAGGATAGGTAGGGAGAGTGTCAGTGTGTTTTACTGTGCGAGTCCTTGTTTCTAGGGACAAAGAAGGAAAGTGAGGGGATTTCTCCTTGTGCTATAGTGTGCTTTAAAAAAACATTTTTTCTAGGGACAGAAAACTGTAGGTAGGGAGAGTGGCAGTTTCTTTCACTGTGCCAGTCCTTGTTTCTAGGGACAAAGAAGGAAAGTGAGGGGAATTCTCCTTGTGCTATAGTGTGCTTTAAAAAAACATTTTTTCTAGGGACAGAAAACTGTAGGTAGGGAGAGTGTCAGTTTCTTTCACTGTGCCAGTCCTTGTTTCTAGGGACAAAGAAGGAAAGTGAGGGGAATTCTCCTTGTGCTATAGTGTGCTTTAAAAAAACATTTTTTCTAGGGACAGAAAACTGTAGGTAGGGAGAGTGGCAGTTTCTTTCACTGTGCCAGTCCTTGTTTCTAGGGACAAAGAAGGAAAGTGAGGGGAATTCTCCTTGTGCTATAGTGTGCTTTAAAAAAACATTTTTTCTAGGGACAGAAAACTGTAGGTAGGGAGAGTGTCAGTTTCTTTCACTGTGCCAGTCCTTGTTTCTAGGGACAAAGAAGGAAAGTGAGGGGAATTCTCCTTGTGCTATAGTGTGCTTTAAAAAAACATTTTTTCTAGGGACAGAAAACTGTAGGTAGGGAGAGTGTCAGTTTCTTTCACTGTGCCAGTCCTTGTTTCTAGGGACAAAGAAGGAAAGTGAGGGGAATTCTCCTTGTGCTATAGTGTGCTTTAAAAAAACATTTTTTCTAGGGACAGAAAACTGTAGGTAGGGAGAGTGTCAGTTTCTTTCACTGTGCCAGTCCTTGTTTCTAGGGACAAAGAAGGAAAGTGAGGGGATTTCTCCTTGTGCTATAGTGTGCTTTAAAAAAACATTTTTTCTAGGGACAGAAAACTGTAGGTAGGGAGAGTGTCAGTTTCTTTCACTGTGCCAGTCCTTGTTTCTAGGGACAAAGAAGGAAAGTGAGGGGAATTCTCCTTGTGCTATAGTGTGCTTTAAAAAAACATTTTTTCTAGGGACAGAAAACTGTAGGTAGGGAGAGTGTCAGTTTCTTTCACTGTGCCAGTCCTTGTTTCTAGGGACAAAGAAGGAAAGTGAAGGGAATTCTCCTTGTGCTATAGTGTGCTTTAAAAAAACATTTTTTCTAGGGACAGAAAACTGTAGGTAGGGAGAGTGTCAGTTTCTTTCACTGTGCCAGTCCTTGTTTCTAGGGACAAAGAAGGAAAGTGAGGGGAATTCTCCTTGTGCTATAGTGTGCTTTAAAAAAACATTTTTTCTAGGGACAGAAAACTGTAGGTAGGGAGAGTGTCAGTTTCTTTCACTGTGCCAGTCCTTGTTTCTAGGGACAAAGAAGGAAAGTGAGGGGATTTCTCCTTGTGCTATAGTGTGCTTTAAAAAAACATTTTTTCTAGGGACAGAAAACTGTAGGTAGGGAGAGTGTCAGTTTCTTTCACTGTGCCAGTCCTTGTTTCTAGGGACAAAGAAGGAAAGTGAGGGGAATTCTCCTTGTGCTATAGTGTGCTTTAAAAAAACATTTTTTCTAGGGACAGAAAACTGTAGGTAGGGAGAGTGTCAGTTTCTTTCACTGTGCCAGTCCTTGTTTCTAGGGACAAAGAAGGAAAGTGAGGGGAATTCTCCTTGTGCTATAGTGTGATTTAAAAAAACATTTTTTCTAGGGACAGAAAACTGTAGGTAGGGAGAGTGTCAGTTTCTTTCACTGTGCCAGTCCTTGTTTCTAGGGACAAAGAAGGAAAGTGAGGGGAATTCTCCTTGTGCTATAGTGTGCTTTAAAAAAACATTTTTTCTAGGGACAGAAAACTGTAGGTAGGGAGAGTGTCAGTTTCTTTCACTGTGCCAGTCCTTGTTTCTAGGGACAAAGAAGGAAAGTGAGGGGAATTCTCCTTGTGCTATAGTGTGCTTTAAAAAAACATTTTTTCTAGGGACAGAAAACTGTAGGTAGGGAGAGTGTCAGTTTCTTTCACTGTGCCAGTCCTTGTTTCTAGGGACAAAGAAGGAAAGTGAGGGGAATTCTCCTTGTGCTATAGTGTGCCAAAGCATTCCTCATCAACCATCTTTGAAATCCTTGTTTTTTGGACAGTCAGGGAAATTGTCGTTGTGCTATTCTGTGCAAAAGCAATAATCCTCAACCATATTTAGAAATCCTTAAGTAAAGGGACAGAGAAGGACACCTGAAGGTAGCCCTTATTGCTTTTTTCCCATCTCCCTGCAGGCCATCTATTAGAATGTCTGGAAGGCAAACAAGGAGAGGCAGACAGTCAGGAGGCAATACAAGAGGGCAAGCAGGCTCTGTGTCTGGGGGCAACAGTGCTGGTCGTGGACGCGGTGCATTGTCATCAGCACATGGCCATGGGACACGCTTGTCCTTCTTTTCGGCAGCTGGACATGTTGAGCCACATCATGCCGAAGACTTGGTAGAGTGGATGACCAAGCCCTCCTCCTCCTCCTCATCCTCTCTCACCCAGGCTCAGGGTACTGGCAAAGCAGCTGCCAAAGCGTCCTCTTCCCTGGTATCAATGTCAGACTCATCATCAGTCACTCCTTCCCTAGACCCACCATGTCCTCCTCCTGAGGAGTCCCCCGAACTGTTTGAGCACAGTGTTGGGTACATGCTCCAGGAGGATGCCCAGCGTTTCGAAGGGTCTGATGATGAAACCCAGCTACAGGAAGGCAGTAGCGTGAGAGCAGACAGAGGGGATGCTCAAGAAGGACACCAATCTGGCAGTCATGTTCCAGCAGCTGCAGCATACTGCCAGATTGGCTCCAGTGATGAGGAGGGAGGGGATGATGAGGTCACTGACTCCACGTGGGTGCCTAATAGGAGAGAGGAGGAGGAGGAGGATGAGGAGGAGGCACATCTCCAACGAGGCAGGATGCCCTTTGGTGGCCAGCGTAAGGGCAGTACACCGACGGAATCACACCGCAGAGCTCCGCCTGTGCAGGGCGCTGCCTCTGCCCGTCATTCAAAAAGTTCCTTGGTGTGGGCCTTTTTTGAGGCTAGTGCATCAGATCGCACAGCTGCTGTTTGCAACATATGTCTCAAGCGTATATCGCGTGGCCAAAACATCAGCCGCTTGGGTACCACATGCCTGACCAGACATATGTTGACCTGCCATGCAGCTCGTTGGCAAGCCTACATCAAAGACCCACACCAAAGAACAAAGCGGACCTCTCCTTGCACCGCATCAGCTGGGATCTCCAACCCCACTATAACTTCAGTCCTCTCTGAAACATGCACTGAGAGGAATGAAGGTGTAGAATTAGGCGTGTCACAGCCAAGTACTTGCGGCCACTCTGCTAGCAGTACACCGACGTCCGATTCTAGCAGGCAAATTTCCCTGCCCCAGCTGCTGGACCGTCGAAAGAAGTTCACTCCCAGCCATCCACATGCCCAGCGGTTGAATGCTAGCTTGGCTAAATTGCTAGCGCTTCAACTGCTGCCTTTTCAGTTGGTAGACTCGGCCCCCTTCCGTGAGTTTGTGCAATGTGCGGTTCCTCGGTGGCAGGTTCCCAAACGCCACTTTTTCTCACGGAAGGCTATTCCGGCTCTCTACCGGCATGTGGAAGGCAATGTCTTGGCCTCGCTGGACAGGGCGGTCAGCGGTAAGGTGCATATTACCGCTGACTCATGGTCCAGCAGGCATGGACAGGGACGTTACCTTTCTTTCACGGCCCATTGGGTCACTCTTTTGGCAGCTGGGAAGGATGCAGGACAAGGTGCAGTAGTGTTGGAGGTTGTTCCACCGCCACGCCTCCAAAATGCTACTACTGGTTGTGACACACCTCTCTCCTCCACCCCCTCCTCTTCTTCTTCCTCCATGGCCTCTTCCTGTGGTTTGTCCTATGAACCAGCGGTGCTCCGTAGCCGTTCACGGGGCTACGCAAGTACGCAGGCAAAAAGATGCCATGCCGTGCTTGCGCTGGTGTGTTTGGGGGACAGAAGCCACACTGGGGCAGAGGTCCTGTCTGCTCTGCAGGGCCAGGCCGAGAGGTGGTTGACGCCACGCCAGCTTAAGCCAGGAATGGTGGTTTGCGACAATGGCACCAACCTCCTCTCTGCCCTCCGACAGGGACAACTGACCCATGTGCCCTGTGTGGCTCACGTCCTTAACCTGGTGGTGCAGCGGTTCTTGGGCAGGTACCCGGGCTTACAGGATGTCCTGAGGCAGGCCAGGAAAGTCTGTGTGCATTTCCGCAGATCTTATAATGCCAGTGCTCGCCTGGCTGAGCTGCAAAAGGAGTTGAACCTGCCCAAGAACCGCCTTATATGTGACATGCCCACCAGGTGGAACTCAACGTTGGCCATGCTGCAGCGGCTGCACACGCAGCAGAGGGCCATCAATGAGTACCTGTGCGACTACGGCACCAGGACAGGGTCAGGGGAGCTTGGTTTTTTTTCTTCACGCCAGTGGGGCATGATCAGGGATGCATGCACTGTCCTGGCACCATTTGAGGAGGCCACGAGGATGGTGAGCAGTGACAGTGCATGCATCAGTGACACTGTACCTCTTGTCCACCTGTTGGAGCACACGCTGCGTGGAATAATGGACAGGGCACTTGAGGCAGAACAGAGGCAGGAAGAGGAGGACTTCCTTGCCTCTCAAGGCCCCCTTTACCCAGACAGTGTTCCTTCTGTCCCACCCATCGCACAGGAAGAGGAAGAGGAGGAGGAGGAGGAGGAGGAGGAGGATTGTGTCAGCATGGAGGTGGAGGCTGGCACTCAGCATCATCAGCAGCAGTCTTTTAGGGATGATTTACAGTCCCAAGAAACCAGTGGACTTGTACGTGGCTGGGAGGAGGTGGCTGCGGATCATGTCGTCCTTAGTGACCCAGAGGACTCCGGAGCGAATGCCTCAGCAAACCTACGCTGCATGGCCTCCCTGATCCTGCAAAGTCTGCGGAAGGATCCTCGTATTCTTCGGATCAAGGAGAGGGACCATTACTGGCTGGCCACTCTCCTTGATCCACGGTACAAGGGTAAGGTTGCGGACCTTATGTTACCTTCGCAGAGGGAGCAGAGGATGAGACAACTCCGGGAGGCCTTGCAGAAAGGTCTGTGCAACGCGTTCCCAGAGACTGGGAGGTTACAAACTCCTGGTCCTGGACAACGAGTTGCTGAGGCTTCGGCCAGTCAAAGAAGGAGCGGTGGGGAAGGTGGCCGTCTGACCGATGCGTTCAGACAATTCTTTAGTCCGCAGCCCCAAAGTATGATCGGTTCCAGCAACCATCGCCAGCGTCTGATAAACATGGTGCAGGAATATCTAGGGGCAAGGTCAGACTTGGACACCTTCCCCACCGAAAATCCTCTGGCTTACTGGGTCTTGAGGATGGATCACTGGCCAGAGCTTGCACAGTATGCAATTGAGCTACTGGCCTGTCCTGCATCCAGCGTTCTTTCGGAACGCACATTCAGTGCTGCTGGAGGATTTGTCACGGATCACAGGGTGCGCCTGTCCACCGACTCGGTTGATCGACTGACTTTCATCAAGATGAACCAGTCTTGGATCACCACCAGCTACCACACACCTGATGCTGATATAACAGACTAATTGATTTTAACATGTCACATCCCTTCAAGACTGATGCTGATGCTGAGTGCCTGTGCTGTTATGTTGACTGGCTATCCTCCTCCTCCGAGTCCTCAATGATACGATTGATGATGATAGCTTGGAAGATCATTTTTGTTTATGGGTGCCGCCACCAGTGGCTAAGGCCCAATTTTTCAGCCCCTGTTTTACAGGGGCGTGTAATTACAATTTTTTTAGCAATAATTTGCCATAGGGCTCATTGCTGTGCTCCAAGTACAGTATCTGTGAGGGGTTGGAGTGTTGTGGCACCAGTGCCTAAGGCCCAATTTTTCAGCCCCTGTTTAACAGGGGCGTGTCATTACAATTTTTGAAGCAATACTTTGCAACAGGGCTCATTGCTGTGCTCCAAGTAACGTATCTGTGAGGGGTTGTAGTGTTGTGCCACCAGTGCCTAAGGCCCAATTTTTCAGCCCCTGTTCAACAGGGGCATGTAATTACAATTCTTGATCTAATAATTCACAGCAGGGCCCATTGCTGCACCCACCAAGAGTAACTCTGAGGGCTTACAGTGTTGTGGCAACGCCACCACCACCACCACCACCACGAAAGGCCCAATTTTTCAGCCCCTGTTCAAAAGGGGCATGTAATTACAATTCTTGATCTAATAATTCACAGCAGGGCCCATTCCTGCACCCACCAAGAGTAACTCTGAGGGCTTACAGTGTTGTGGCAACACCACCACCACCACCACCACCACGAAAGGCCCAATTTTTCAGCCCCTGTTCAACAGGGGCATGCAATTACAATTCTTGATCTAATAATTCACAGCAGGGCCCATTGCTGCACCCACCAAGAGTAACTGTCAGGGCTTACAGTGTTGTGGCACCAGCACCACCATCAAAGGCCCAATTTTTACTACCACTGTTCAACAATTATATGTAATTAAAATTCCTGATATAATAGTTGACAGCAGGGCGTTCCAGCACCAACCAAGAGTAACTGTGAGTGCTTACAGTGTTGTGCCAACACCAACAACTAAGGGGCCTATTTCTGCAGAGTATATACGGCAGGTCCCTACTTTCAAACATCCAACTTACAAACGACTCCTACTTGCAAACGCAAGAAGACAACAGGAAGTGAGAGGAAATCTACCACTAGGAAGGAAAATTCTCTCCTGTAAGAATAAATATGGGAGAAAGGTGTCTCCTCTGTACTGATGCTTTATCAGCAATCCTTGTTTCAAGAAAAACACCACATTTCAAAAACAGTTGTCATTGGGACGGAAAGTGAGGTGAAATGTTCTGAACAGGGGCACAGACAGCAAAACAAATGTTACAGGGGTGATAACCCTTACCTATGTTTTCCAAAAAGTTAAAAAATAGATTTTTGGGCTGGAGCTACACTTCAACAATGTACCTGTTCAAAATTACAAACAGATTCTACATAAGAACAAACCTACAGTCCCTGTCTTGTATGCACCGCCTGTATACGGCTGTTCAGAGTATATAGGGCCTTTTTTATTTTATGTGCGGGGTTCCCCTTAATATCCATACAAGACCCAAAGGGGCTGGTAATGGGCTGGGGTAGGGGGGGGGGGGGTCATGGGGTAGCTATGCCATTTTTCTTAAAGATTTTCATCCATATTACCGGGACCAGACATTACATTAAAGCCGCAAGCAGTTTTAAATGGCTTTTTTTTCCTTTAGAAGTGTAATTTTGTGCAGGGACAGTTCTAAACACGGGAAACACGTGGCACTTCACAGGCATACTTTAGACACCCCCCAGGTACGATATTTAAAGGAATATTTGACTTTTTTTTTTCACTTTATGCATCATTAAAATGACTGCTCCCGAAAAACGACCGTTTTTAAAACTTCTTTTTGCATTGATACATGTCCCCTGGTGCAGAACCCGGGTTCCCAAACCCTTTTTAGGACAATAACATGCATAATAGTTGTTATAATTAGAACTTTAGAATTCGAACGTTCGCATCCATTGTATTTAATAGGGTTCTAATGTTCGTACGAACTTTCGGTCCGTTCGCGGGTTCTGGTGCGAACCGAACCCGGGGGTGTTCGGCTCATCACTAGCCGCCGCGCTGGCGGCCTTTTATAGTGTGGGGCGTGTACTAAACCCCCTCAGCAATAATTGGCCACAGGCATCCTGCCTGTGGCCAATCATTGCTCTCCTCGCTGCCGGCGCTGTGATTGGCCAAGCATGCGGGGTCACAGTGCATGCTTGGCCAATCACAGCGCCTGGATGACACTGCGATGGCGTAGTGCATTGTGGGCCGTTCGCGTCACTCGAATTTGGTCGAACGATCGAACACGAAGCTCATCCCTAATAGCAGCCATAGTACATGCTTACAACTGCACCACCAGTGATGCTACAGGCTACTCCCCATATCGACTCATGTTTGGGAGAGAAGAGAGACTGCCTGTGGACTTGGCCTTTGGCACCTCCCTGGACCATTCCTCAGCCACATCCCACAAAGGATATGTGGACAGGCTCAGACACAGCCTGAAAGTGGCCTATGAACAAGCTCAAGCGGCCTCAGATCAAAGAGGAGCTCGAAACAAAATAAACTTTGACTTGAAGGTCCGGATACAAGACCTACAGCCCGGGGATAGAGTACTGTTACGCAATGTGGGGGGTCCCTGGGAAACACAAACTTGCAGACAGATGGAGATCTGAACCCTATGTCATCTGTAGGAAGTTGCCAGGCCTACCTGTCTACAAGTTGAAGCCAGAGGGAAAGGTAGGCCCACTGAAGACGTGGCATCGAAACCACCTGCTCCCACTTGCTGAGGCAGTCAGGATACGTCCTGTGAGAGATTCCCCTCTATTCTGGATACTCCCAGGCCAAACACTCGGTCGCAGACCTCCCGAGCTGAAGATGGAGAGGCCTCTCAACTTAGTGAAGATGAAGAAAGAGAACTTGTTTGGCTGTGGCCTTCCCAACTCCAGGAACTTCTACTATAGATCTTCCACCCACTGCAGACACTCCAGATGGAACACTGAACCCAGAGGCCACAGAGTTCATCCCATTTAGCCCTTCATCAGATCACTGGGAAGATGCCCGTGATAGTTACTCAGAGGAAGAGGAGCCTGTGGCGCCAGAGCCAGAAGTTCCAAGAGAGCAAAGGGCTCGAAGAGTCATTCGGCCTCCTAAGAAGCTGACCTACCCACAAATGGGGAATAGTTCGGAGGACTCTGTAGTTACTGCTAGGAGAAGTGCTGAAAATCCAGATCCCTCCACTGTCCATTTGGTGGAGGGCAACCCCAACTCACTCTCTGGCACAGTTAGGCAGGCCACCCATGATAATGTGACCTGTGGGCAAGGGAGTTCTACCCCTCAGTTTTGATGGGAATTCCCTATGCCAACTTCGTTTACAGAATTGTCTAGAGTTGTACATAGTCTTTGTTAAGGTTTATCTTTGGGGACCAAAGAGTTCAAGTGGGGGGAGTGGGTAGCGGGGTGTTCCCCTTTAATGCAGAGAGACTACATTACCCAGAACCCCATTCGGAGTGTTTCACCGCAGAGACTCATGGGAGGGGTTATATAAGGAGGAGGCACGGCTGCGCTCGGCCTCTTTGGGACACGAGACTTCTGTGACTAATCCTCCTGTGCGGATGTGCCGGAGTGCAAGGCCTGAAGCCTGAGGCCTTGCGCAGCACCAAAGAGCCTTCCACCCCACTGCGAGCCTGGGTGGCACCTGACATCGCCTACCTACAGCCTTGGTCCGATCGGGGACCCGATCGCTGGAGACACTGTGTGTGTGTGTGACACAGTCGGTGGAAGTTTTCCCCGGACTGGGACCGCGTCCGGATGGGTGAGAGGGCATATGCCCAGACAATATACTGTTGTTACTGATGGGCCTATAGACTGCCGTGGCCCACAAGTTGTTTCTAGAGAAACCTCATCGGAGCTGAACTCAGAATTTACATAGCAAAGTGTTTATTCATCTCTACTTTACTATTGGATTACAAAAAGGGTATTCTGTTAATGTGCACCACCGTTAAAGACCTGCCGGTGAAGAAAACCATCATCCCCTATAGACTAAGTTGTAGATATCTGAGCCAGGCCTGGTCAGCTAGTTAGTTCATTTGGTTACTGCGTCATAGGACGCCTAGTTAACGGTTGCCCATGTGGCACACTTTTACTGTTCATTTTATATGCATAGTGTGTTAATCTGCAGGGCTCTGCGAATTCATTATCTGTGAACTGTTACCACTGTTAACTTTTCTTATCAAAAGCTTAAGTAAATCTTATACCTTTAATTATCATTATTGTCTTGGTGTCTGGGCTTACTCATACAGTATAAGATTATTTATTGCTGCCAATACTAACTGTGCCAGTAGGGGGTCGAGTACATTGCCGGGGGTTGGCGGAGCTGCTTTCAGGGCCCAAACTAAACTTGCGGCCTTCTTAAGTGGAGGTATCGCTACACCTGGGGGCTCGGGTCCGGGATCCTGATACAGCAGGTGAACGCCAGAAGTGCCGGCATGGACCCCATGGATCCACAAGCGATAGAAGAATGGTGCAAAGCCGTTAGGGCAGAGCCAAACAATTCAATAGTCATCAGCCTCCCAGGGGAGGAATGGAAGACTGAGGCGGTAGAGGAATTGATGAAGTCAGTGTCCCCAGATCACACACCGTGGGTGATAGATATAAAGGCAGACCCAGACACTTCATATCAGTATGCACTGGTGGAATACGGAGACGGGATACCAGAGGCTTGCAAGCGCAAGTGTGTAAAGACGCCAGATAATAGAACCTATAGGTTGGCGCCTGCTTTAACTATAAAGAAGGAACCATCACCGATGGGATCACCGCAGGCTGCGGCCCGCGCCTCACCAGTAAAAGGAGACGGGGTGACGCCCCCAGTGACACCCGAACCTGCCACTGCTTTATCACCAGAATTGATAAATGCGATAGGGGATCTGCTAATCAAATGTCAGAAGACAAGCACGGTGCATGTAGAGACTAGCTACCAGAGACTGAAGACATTCTCAGGGAAGCTCCCTGTCCCTGCAGGGGAAGAAGATTTTGATCCCTGGGTGGAGCAGGCATTGCAGGCAGTAGAGGCATGGGAGGTGCCTGAAGTGCAGAAGAGGCAACGAGTGATAGAAAGCCTTAAAGGTGCAGCAGCTGAAGCAGTGAAAAGTTTTCGGTTTTTCCCTGACCTGTCTGGTGTGTTCCATGGCCTTCGTGATGCTGTTTGTTCACTAAGGTTCTCTAACAAATCTCTGAGGGCTTCACAGCACAGCTGTATTTATACAGAGATTAAATTACACACATGTGGACTCTATTTACTAATTAGGTGACTTATGAAGGCATATGATTCCACTAGATTCTAGTTAGGGGTATCAGAGTAAAGGGGGCTGAAAACAAATAAATATCAGATATTTATTTGTAAAAATAAACTGAAAAACATTTAGCATTTTCCTTCTACTTCACAATTATGTGCCACTTTGTGTTGGTCTATCACATAAAATCCCAATAAAATACATGTAGCGGGTATGTACTTTCCCGGGTGTAAATTTGAACTTGGCAGAGACATCAGTGATGTGTAATTCCCTGCAGCCCAGCAGGTGGCGCTGTCGCCCTGGGCTGGGGTTGAATCATTGCTGTGTGCCGGGCTTCCTTTTTGTCCTCCCTCGGCAGCGGTATGGTGGGGCGGGGAACCCGCCGTGCTTGCTTGGAGAGGGTATAAAGGGGCCGGCCATCTTTGTCACGGGGGCGAGTCCCAGGCACCTTCAGCCTGTGGACGGTGGTTCGTGACGGTTCTCTAGGCGGGCCTGGGCCTAGAGGACAGTCGGAGGTCGTGTTCCCTCCCAGGCACCTTTGGGCTGGGGTGAGGTACTCGGATGGAGGTCTGGAGCTCAGTGCCCAACACTGAGTTCCGCAAGGGAATGAGATCCTAGGGAACCCGTGGAGTGGGTACCACTAATCCGGAAGGCGTAATGGACCGGGGGGAGCTCCTCACTCGAAGACCTGGTGCAGCATATTGCCAGTGACGGGTGAGTCTCTCATCGGAGACCGCCTGGAAGGAAATTCCCCCCTCGCTCGAAGACCGCAGCCCACTTTCAGGGAGGAAAGTGGAGAACACATTGTGTCTGGGCCTACTCGCATCCACACCACCTTTTCTGTTCTGTTTCTACCAAGAGAGTTCAACTGATTGTGTTCATTCGAGAAGAATAAAGGAGTGTTGAACTTTAATGGGGTGGGGCTCATTTCCTGACAGACATTGTTCAAAGTAACTCTCTGTGGAGGCTCCAGGTGCACAACACTGACCCGAAGGTAAAAGAACTTTGCTTGTATCACACTGACACCTGTGGTGAAGGCCAGGCGTGGTGTCCCCGCTCCCTTCCCCTCTGAAAGATACCCCTAGACAAGAGACAGACGAGCTGAAGAGAAAGAGGGGAGTGAGGAGGGCGCTACACGTGGGGGCTCGGGTCCGGTATAGTGTTTGTGCACCACAGAAATTGAACGTGTCTGCTGGAAGAGTTACGAGTAGGCAGGCCTTCATTGGCCAAAGTGTATCCCTGCTCGAAGTCGTGGACATGACCCAATGAAGGGAAAGGCCCGCGCAGAAGAGTGGAAAAAGGGGGAAGTTCAGCCGTGTGAAGTACTACACGTGGGGGCTTCTATTGCACTGCGCCACCAGGCACACCCCCATCGCTTCGTTCGTGGGCGTGACTCAGAAACAGAAAAGAAGAAAAGCCCACGAACTGGAGCAAAGGGGAGGAGTCCAATACGTGTGAAGGACTACACGTGGGACGTTGGCGCAAAAACTTTGCAGTGTGCGATGGATCAGCAACAGGTCGCCATGTTCGGACATACATTGTGGATTCCAGTTCACCCTTCCACCATGACATTGACTGCTGCTGCTCCGGTAACAGATACGGGGATCCGGCTAAAGCCAAGGGGTCGATTCGCCCTATATTCGTGCATGGACGTTGAGGCCCTGGGTGTGATTTGTCCCGGCTGTTCGGGACTGGTGTGCCGACTGAAGCCATTCGGGCGATGTGAGGCCTGTGGGGAGTTCCTGTTCGATGTGGATCCGGCGGTTGAGAAGCCGAGAACCATCTACCCTGGCCGTGCTACGGGCAACACCACTCAGAGAGGAGGAATCACTGCTGTGACAGCCATCCCTGCGCACACTGCAGCGACCGCGGAGGAGGTCGTAAAAACTCAACGGGAGAAATCCGAGGATGCTGACTCGGTCACCACGATCTCGCAGCGTCCACCACCGAAGAGAAAGACCGGTATGGTAGCCCCGACCAGCGGTTGTGGTGGACCGTCTCGCCCGCTTACGCCCGGCCCGGATGGATCCGTCGACAAGAGTTCCGGATGTCCCGTTTCAAGTAAAGGCCGAGGTAAGCCTGGCGGAGAGATTTGGTGTGTGGGAAGAGGTGAAAGCTCGGTCTCCACTACAGGGTACCTGCCTGCGGAGGAGTGTGACACCTCTGTCCTAGAGTCGCTCTCGGACATGGGAGACGATGTTGCAATAGATGAACTGTTTGCAGAAAAGGGCTGGGACAAAGTACCTCTCGCTTCATTCCGGAGGACCAGGGATCCACCCATGTCTACAGGGGAAAGTACACCCCGGGTGGAGGCACCAGCGCCTGAAGAGAGGTCCTATCCCCAGCCTGCCTCTACATCTCCGGTGCCATCTGTACCGAAGACCGGAGAAAAGAGACTGTTACTGCGGGCACCAATGCCAAGATCAGATGTGATCAAGGTCCCTCGCCACCCGGACTCAATAGTTTTGCCTGGCGAAGGGGACAAACCTACCATGCCTCCTTTGGCGAGACTACAGCGCCTATTTGGCCAGAAGGTTGCTGCAGAGTACGGATGGGAGTATCCGTACTTGTCGAAGGAACTGCTCTATGAGGTGGAAGTGTGCTGGGAGCGCTGGTACAATGACTTTGTGTGGACCCACCTTCAGGTTCCCCACACCCGCAGGTACCTGGCATGCTCTCCAAAGGCCTCTCAACGTTTTAAAGACTGCAAGGCAGAGTGGATGTTGGGACGGCACATCCATGCAGACAAGGTGTTGATCCGGCGCAAGGAAGGAGAAGATGTGGAGTATCATCTGGAGACCATGGATCAACACTTGAAGCCACTTGTTCTGCCGCATCCCCGTTTTTACCTGTAGTAGAGAAAAGACTCCGTTCTTGTTATGCTGCTGAACTTTCTGGGGCCCGTTGCTTTTGTGCCCAGAGGAATGAAGGACTGTTCCTGTTGTTCTTCACTTTCCTGCAAGAGATCATGGACTCTGGGTAGATAGGGCCAAAGAGAGAGGAAAGTTCCACGAGTGCAGTTACTGCGGTGCTGTCACCAGGTGGCAGTGTTGCGCAACGTTAAACACTTTTCACGCACTCACTCTTTGGAGAAAAGGGATTTCTTCCAGGAGAAGTTTATTTTCTCTCACACGAACACATGTGTCAGGGTTATATGTGTTAATCCCCTTTCTTTTCCCTCTGCAGGAGAGCATCCCATCAAGACCACTGAGTATGGGGTGGTTCTTAGTTAGAATGGGTGGGAAAAGTAAAATGTGAATATGTGATTCGAAGTATGGTTTAATGCTGTTGTTTTTATTCTTTCTGTATTCCCTTTTTATTACAGGGCTCAGACACAATGTTTTAGTTGGGTAGTTTTTCTAAAAGTTTTATTTTTGTACAATTGTTAGTCGGTCTCTGAATTGGATTATGTCAGCCGTTGAGGGCATGATTTACTCCAGACACTGGGGACTAGTGTCAAACCACCAGGGGGAGAGTGTAGCGGGTATGTACTTTCCCGGGTGTAAATTTGAACTTGGCAGAGACATCAGTGATGTGTAATTCCCTGCAGCCCAGCAGGTGGCACTGTCGCCCTGGGCTGGGGTTGTATCATTGCTGTGTGCCGGGCTTCCTTTTTGTCCTCCCTCGGCAGCGGTATGGTGGGGCGGGGAACCCGCCGTGCTTGCTGGGAGAGGGTATAAAGGGGCCGGCCATCTTTGTCACGGGGGCGAGTCCCAGGCACCTTCAGCCTGTGGACGGTGGTTCGTGTCGGTTCTCTAGGCGGGCCTAGGCCTAGAGGACAGTCGGAGGTCGTGTTCCATCCCAGGCACCTTTGGCCTGGGGTGAGGTACTCGGATGGAGGTCTGGAGCTCAGTGCCCAACACTGAGTTCCGTGAGGGAAGGAGATCCAAGGGAACCCGGGGAGTGGGTACCCGAATCCGGAAGGCGTAATGGACCGGGGGGAGCTCCTCACTCGAAGACCTGGTGCAGCATATTGCCAGTGACGGGTGAGTCTCTCATCGGAGACCGCCTGGAAGGAAATTCCCCCCTCGCTCGAAGACCGCAGCCCACTTTCAGGGAGGAAAGTGGAGAACACATTGTGTCTGGGCCTACTCGCATCCACACCACCTTTTCTGTTCTTTTTCTACCAAGGGAGTTCAACTGATTGTGTTCATTCGAGAAGAATAAAGGAATGTTGAACTTTAATGGTGTGGGGCTCATTTCCTGACAGACATTGTTCAAGGTAACTCTCGGTGGAGGCTCCAGGTGCACAACACTGACCCGAAGGTAAAAGAACTTTGCTTGTATCACACTGACACCTGTGGTGAAGGCCAGGCGTGGTGTCCCCGCTCCCTTCCCCTCTGAAAGATACCCCTAGACAAGAGACAGACGAGCTGAAGAGAAAGAGGGGAGCGAGGAGGGCGCTACATACATTTACGTTCCTGGTTGTAACATGACAAAATGAGGAAAATTTCAAGGGGTATGAATACTTTTTTAAGGCCCTGTATATGGCTGCTACCAGGTGGAAGAGACCTCCCCCAACAGAGGCGTAGAATTGACTCAAAGAGTGGAAGCAAGGAGCTTCCTAGATCCACCATAGTGGGAGGTCCCCCGGATGTGTGGCACACAACATCACCCCATGCCCACAAAAAAGATGGTGGTGCGGGCAGGGTGACGTCATGCATCACGTTCCTGCCAACACGCGAGAGTGGGTCCGTACATGGCAGCCCAGCAAACCAAGGGGAGGACATAGGAGGGTTGTTACATGGCCTGGGGGAACATATGAGGGAAATCAGGGAAAAGAACCCTGAAAAACCACTGTCTAGACATGTTGCTTAATACCATGATGGGAATCTGAATGGCATGAAAGTCAAGGGCATTTATTTACTCAATCTGCCCCTGAGAAGGGGGGATTTTGACCAAATACTCCTTCAAAAGGAGAAAAAGTGGATTTTCAGTTTAGGGTCCCTCATACCACTGGGCCTCAATAATGAGCTGAATTTACAGCCCTTTTTAACAACTTAGTGTTGTTCAGATTTTCCACATTTTTATTTTTATCTATATATTTTGTTCCCCCGTTCCCTGTTTTGTGCTTTCTGTGCTTTTTCTGCTTTGACCCTGACCCCTTCCTTCATGGTTCTATAGGACACACCCCCTTTTTTCAGTCTGTCCTGTTGGCCCATACTATATGTGGCCGTATGACTTCCTGGCTTCATGTATTTATTGACACAACTTAGATCATCATTATGTAATAATAGACAAGTTGCCATAAATAAGTCCATGATGGATATATATTTGTTATAGCATGTGGCCCATTTGGCCACATATTATGTGGATTCGAATAGTATCTCTGCTTTATTTTATTGATTGCCACAATTTTTGTTTGTCTGTTTATTACATTATAACAACATACCGATTACCACAAACATATATATAATTATAGTATGTTTTGGCAGATATGTATCTGCCATGGCATCTGCTATACATCTTCCCTGGAGATGGCTATACATATATATACCTATGTGGGTTTATATGTGCCTGTGTCTGGTCCCCTGTCTGTTCATATTGTGTCTGTGTATCTGTGGTTAGCTATAGGTTTCCTCGTTACCCTACCCTAATCCATCCCGTTTTTCAATTTCAATTATCATCATTATTATTTTTAGGTGGTGGATTGTGTTTATTAACGCATTAGATTTAGAAATTATTATGTACTGCCCCTTTAAATGCAACCTGGAGGTGTATATGTATTTAATGCTCTCTGGCCTCTGACACGATATGAAACCAAACATGTCTTGTTTATACCTATGGGGGATCTGTCCATTAGTCAAATCCTATCTATGTCCCCGCACACACATTGTAATGTCCTTTTTTCCTTTAAAAATACATGTGCTGGGCGGAGTGAGACGAGGGAGGGACGTTATAAGAAGGACCCCTCGCCCTCCGCCACATCTATGTCCAGATCAAGCTACGCATACTTTACCTGCGAAACTAGTCGGCGTCACTTCCGCCTGGACGTCACGCTGCGACGCGGCTTCATGCCCGTATGGTGATGACGAGCCCCGGAAGGAGAAGGAGGAGGAGGAGGAAGTAAGCCGTGCAGGCTGCACAGATGCTAAAATGAGCTGTGGGACATGAAAGTGATTTAACCAGGGAACTATTCCTCTATATGCACTGTGAATACGGCCGTATCCTGCGACATCCTGCTACATCTGCTCTCAGCTAAGAAGGAGCAGAAAAAGAGCAGTAAAGTGATCACATGTGGATGCATAGGAGCATCGGAGTATCGGAGAAGGGGTAATATTACTACTTATACACTGGATTTGCAGTTTTACACTTCTCCACTCCTGATAGCAGGCTATTCCAGTGTTCTTAGCCATCAATGCTAGTGAGGACTGTTTTTGTCTGCAGTACATTTGTCCCCAGTTTAAACTTTGCATACGCCTTTTGCACGCCTCCAGGAACATTAGTTGATGGACATAGCACCTCAACATTTAGACTGTTTTTCATTCATTCATTGTTTCTTCTTCCATATATCACCTGTTGGTGATACAGGACTTCAGCCATCCCTCAGTGGATCCATCCAGCTGGTCCCCCTTCCCTCCCCCCCTTTCCCTCCCCATTTATCCATTCATTAGGGCTCGAGCTTCCAGGGCTTTTAGTGGGTGGTCTCTTGGCATATACACAGCCCTTTTGCTGTTGCCATCTATTTTGATTTTATTTGCATTTTTTCTGAGACCTCTCCCTAAACAACCTGGCGTCCGGACGTGTCTTATTTGTCAATAGTCATTTTATGTCTGTCCTGTTGTGTGTGTGTATCTGTGTTTGATCAGTCAAATTTTTGATTGTGGTCCTTACATACATGTTGTCCTGTTCCTTGGATATAGTCCACGTTACCATGTCATATTATATTATTTAATAAATCCATTTTGATAATTTTGCACAAACTGTTCATGAGCCTCTTTTTTTTTCAATCGTCTTGATTGAAAAGGTTTTTGTTTTTACATGGACCTAGGTGTAGGGGCCCACCCCTACCCAGAAAGATCGGCGCCTGCGTCGTGTGATGTGAAGGCGCCGGCCCCCATGGTGATGCGGCTGGATGGGGGAGTTGGAAAGGGAAGGAGCTGAGCTTCTAAAGCATCCACATACTGGAGGACCAGCATAAGGAATGCTGATTGGCCAGAGGTCCTGGGGTAGATAGAGGATGTCAGCCACCCCCGAACCATGGACCCAAATAGCTCAAATGTGCCAGACATACACAAGACTGGGCCCACCCAAATGAGACCTAGGATGGGAACAGAGCAATGGGTGAAAAAAAGAGAAAGAGAGGAAACAGAGAAAGGGGGAGGGGAGAGAAAGTTGGTCTGGCTAACTAGTAGAAGCATGGAAAATGGGCACTGTGGTGAACTGCACGATCGCATACAAAGTCTACATTCAAGGAGTGAACATCTCATGAGCATAAAACATACATGTATGGTAGATTAATAAAGAAATACATAGTTAGGGCGTATAATGGTGTACGTCCATATATTAAGGTGACCAGATTTTTAAAATGAAATCCGGGGACATATTTTTTTTTTACTAGTAATGGCGGCAATCAGCGACTCTCTGCCCGTCACCGCCACCTCACAGCCTGTCAAGTCTCACTCTCCAGGCCCCCGGCTACTACTGGATGGGGAGCGAAGGAAGATCACTCCGCCAGGGAAGGCAAGGAGATAAGCAGGCGGCTGGCTGGGACTTAGTCAAAGCAGAAGAACATGCGAGCGGAGCTGAATTGGCATGCGCCCGAAACTGAAGAAATATTCCCTCCGCTCCGACCAGCACATTATCATCAGAAAGGGGCAAAGATAATGGAAAAAATACACTCCCCTAAGCTAGTATGAGTGCTGGAGTGGGGGTGTGTAATTCTGTTTTTTTTTTATTGTGCACTGACTGTCTTTTAAATTGCCCCAGTCCCTGTTCAAATCCAATCCGGGGACAAAACCGGGGACAGATTTGGTCCGGGGACAGTGTCCTCAATCCGGGGACTGTCCCCAGAAACCAGGGATGTCTGGTCACCCTACCATATATAGAACAGGTCAAAGAGGGAAAGTGGGCTAAAAGGACAGAGGCTGAATTCCAAGTGTAGCGATACCCCCTAGAGGGCTGCTGGATTAAATTTGGGTCCTTCCATTACCCCACCTTTCACCGTCCCAGAACTAAGAGTCTATGTTAGCAAATTTCAAACAGATGTGAGTGCCAGTCACTTCAGTTTTTTTCCAATGCTTTAATAAACAAACTTGCAGTAGTAGAAGGATAGAGGGTTAGGGGAAGTTCAGATACCTTATTTGCAGATCACGGATTGATTTCTTGGATCCAGAGGACAAACAGCTTTCTGTCACTGTGTTGGGGGCAACCTGGTCCACACATCTGTTTTTACAGCAAAATGACACTTGATGTCCTCAGACAGAGTCTGCATAGTAGTATAGCAGGAAAGGGCTTATCTCCAGCCCACCTGCTGTGCGAGAAGCTTCAAAGAGGTTGATGACAGTGGACTGCGCATGAATGTGCAGTATCGCCCCCAGAGGCCAGGTATGGCAGGAAAATCAGTAACAAGACAAGAATCATGAAAGTGCAACGATTGGTCGAGAGATAGACGGGCGGGCAAGGGGAATGAGCTCGAATGAGTAATGAGTGAGTTTTGTAAAAAGGGTTCGTAACACGGAGCTCGGTCTATTCCCTTTTTGACTGCAAGGACCTCTGGTATCTGGCTGGGACCTTGCTCTGATGGCCATTTTTGGGCCTAAGACATGTGGCCTGCAGAAGCCTACAAAGGCCTACAGAGGCCTAGTTCTCTGTTACATCTGAGCCCAGCCAGGGAGGATTACTGAGAGGAGTGTTAAGTATATTTCATATTATTAAGATATGTTTCCTATTTTTAAAGGAATAAATGTAACATGATTTACTGAGAAACTGTGCTGGTCTTTATGGGTAATATTACAGCATTAGGCCTAGCATTCTCTGATAGGCTAGACTAGCAAATAAGGGACTATACACATTAATACATTTATGCGATAGACATATATTATAGGTTACTAGATATAATATTACATCGTATTTTACACACTGGACCTTGCACAACCGGATAGGCCTCTCACACAGACCTAGCAGCCGGTATGTTGCACGGACAAGTCTCTGCCACAGACTTAGCGATACGTGGAACTCCTGGATAATCCTCTGCCACAGGATTGTGTAACCAATAGTCAGTTAGTTGTAGGTCAGCTGCACAGTACCAGAGCCTTTAAGCCATCCGGCAGTACTGTGAGGTAGGTTAACTTGGGTGCATCCTCAAAACGAGTCACCAGGCCCTTCCTGAGAAACCAGCCTTCAGCCCGGTTCTCTCGAGCAAGGGTCCCCCACTGGATATTCTCAGTTTGAGTGGCTTCTTCCACGCCGGCAAGATAGCACAGGACCACCTTGAGTTAAGTTGGCCCCAGACAGGCTTCGGGGCCTACTCGTAGTAACGCAGCCTTGAGCCAGCAGGGTAGAAAAGAGTAACTGCCACATACCTTAGGCCAGGAGGGCCATGAGGTCAGAGAGAAATAATCATGGCGTCTGTCCCTTAAATATCCTCTCCCAGAATGCACAGCAGTAAGAACACTCCCACTGGGCTGTTTCTGGGGAAAGAATAGTCAATACCAGTGGCGGTGCGTCCATAGTGGGCGCAGGAGCGCCGCCCCCTCTCACTCCTGCGCCCGTCACTCACAACAACAATACATAGGTTCATGCATTGCATGAACCTATGTATTGTCGCCGCCGCTGCCGCCCTCTATTCAGATGGCCGGCCCCCTGTTGAGCGCCGGCCATCTGAATAACAGCGGCTGGTTGGTGTTTGAAAGTGCCTATCAGAGCCAGCTTCCCGATTACAGCCTGAGGGCTGTAATCAGCTTCCAAATAGTTAACCAGAGGACGCATGGGGGTGCGTTCCTTGGTTAACACTGACAGGCGTCTTAGCCAATCAGGTTCACCGGCCTGGTTACCGGTAACCTGATTGGCTGAAGCGACATCGAGGGTGGGAGAAGACATCGAGGGCGGAAGAAGGACGGCGCTGACCCAAGGAAGGTAAGTGCAGGGCTAGGGGGGAAACTGGCTGCATTTGGGGGGGAAACTGGCTGTATTTGGGGGGAAACTGGCTGCATTTGGGGACAAACTGGCTGCATTTGGGGACAAACTGGGGGAAATTGGCTGCATTTGGGGACAAACTGGCTGCATTTGGGGACAAACTGGCTGTATTTGGGGGGGACCTGGCAGTATTTGGGGGGAACCTGGCTGTATTTGGGGGAAACTGGCTGCATTTGGCGACAAACTGGCTGCATTTGGGGGGAAACTTGTTGCATTTGGGGGGAAACTGCCTGCATTTGGGGGGAAACTGGCTGTATTTGAGGGGAACCTGGCTATATTTGGGGACGAACTGGCTGTATTTGGGGGGAACCGGGCAGTATTTGGGGACAAACTGGCTGCATTTGGGGACAAACTGGCTGTATTTGGGGGGAAACTGGCTGCATTTGAGGGGGCAAACTGGTGGCATTTGGGTACAGTGGCTGCGTGTCATTTGGGCGCAGTGGCGGCAATTGATGATTTTTTTTTTCAGTTTGTTTGTGACCCCCCAAAAAAAATTTGAGCACCTGCTGCCACTGGTCAATACACCTAGCTTGCTGAATTTCTAACACTGGCCTGTGGTGACAGTGACACCTACTGGCAACATTGAGTAATGCGCACAACACAGCCAATCTGGAACAGAAACAAATCAACTTTATTAAATCTCTTTGAGCTATTTGCAGCTCAGATAAACACAAAATGTACAGATAGCCCCTATTCTTCAGGAACAGGGCGCTACATACTCCCCCGACTACAATAGATGATGTCCTCATCGTCTGAAAAAAAAAAAGACTCTCAATCCTAAAAGTCGGTATCTGAACCACAAAAACTTGGGTGGGAAAAGGGAAGGGTAAGGTAGTAAAAGAAGAGGATCTATAGACCCAACACCAACACACAATATGACCACATCAACACATGCCACAAAACCCGACTCTCCATCCAATCACCCACACTCCAGCAGCTCGACAGGAGACCCGGTCCACCCAAAAAACAAAATTGCACACACAAAAACCCAAACAGCATCACTGATTAACTAGGAGCAAGGCCTCACTCCCTGGAGAATGAAACTTTCCTCCATCATTTTAAATGTAAAATAAACTAAAATGTAGAAAGTCCAGCCCTTGCTATAAGCAACTTCTACCACCTAGTGGCAGAAATTTAGTATGACAAGAGTCCTTAAATCACTGTAAGCAGGTAGAAAATCTTGACTGCGAAGTTCTCTAACCTAATGCCGCGTACACACGACCGCTTTTCTCGACGAGAAAAACTGCATTTTTTTTTTCGCCGAGAAAAACGATCGTCTGTGGGCTTTATGTCGTTTTTCTCGTTGAGAAAAACGGCATAAAAAACGACGAGAAAAATTAGAACATGTTCTAAATTTTCTCGTCGTTTTTTCCAGCATTTTTTTCCGCGGCAGTTTTCCCATAGGGAGACACTGCCGCGGAGCCCACAGACGGTCGTTTTTCTCGTCAAGAGAAAAAATTACGGGAAAAACGACCGTGTGTAGGGAACCAAGTGGTTCCCTCGTTTTTCCTGTCATTATTCACGGCGGTTTTTTAACCGCCGTGAATAATGATCGTGTGTACGCGGCATAACACTATCTGGCTATCTACCCCATAGTCCATTTTAACATAGAGAATTTTTCCTCAGTCTCTTTGCAAAAACTGAAAAGCTATGACAGTCATTTTTAGATGATCACCAATAGAACCGAGGATCTGGCAAAGTCACTGGTTTTCCTTGGCTATCCACAGTGGTGACAAAATAGACAACATTGTCTTTTCCAGGTCTGCCGATGACCACTTTATCAGAATAAATGTGCCGGCCATAGTTCCATTGCAGCAAGCATCCATTGTAATGCTCATCCATGGCAAATGAATAACCAGCTTTCCTGAAGGGTTTTGGCACAGACCAATAGTCCCAGACAGCTTCACTGTACCACTGCTCTCACTTGGATTCAATTTCCTGCATAGTCTCTTTAGGGACATATGGAAATTCCAAACCATATTCTGTGGCGACTCTTTTGATGAGCACTCTTTGCAAGCGAGCAAGCTTTGGTAAAGCTCTCGTATTCCCCAATCCAGGAAGCACACATGGATTTGGACACTTCTGCACCATAGATCTGACAGACAATTTTTCATGTTCAATGGGACTGGTACCTTTAGACAGAGTCTCTCTAATAGTACTGGGCGGTTCCACACTAGGTTATGTCTTCCCAGAATCTAGAGCTGTCCAGTCTGAAAAAGTGAAGGCAGAAGCAACATCTTCACCACTAGCCCACAACAGTTCCTGTGACATAGCCCCAAACAGTTTATCATCACCGGAGACATCCGACAGGGAATCTAACTCAGAATCCCTTAACTTCTCTGCAGGCATATATTTACAAATTGTCCCAGATATGTTTTCCCCAGATCTCTCACCAGTTCCTGACGTGGATTTTCCAGGGGTAAGGCCTTTCTCTGGCTCCGGTTCCGGTAGTCTGTGGGGTAGGCCTCTACCGCGGCAGCGGGATGCCTTCACATAGCCCACCTTCCTCTGGACAGGTGCAGCGGGCACAGTAGTAGTGGTGATGTCTGCTAATGGCACTTTGGGAACGATCACAGCGACATCATCAACAGGAGCAAGGGTAGCAGCTTCCACTGTAGCAATACCCATGGCCCAATCAACTCGGTAGGCACGGGGTGGCATAGTAGGTTGTTCTACAGCAAACAGGTACTCCCCGGAATGCAAGCACCGGGCAAACAGGATTTATGGCCAGTCCTTCACACTTGTGACATAGCATACCCAGCGCTTCAAGGTCTCCGACAGCGTACAGCACGAACCGACCATGCGGCTTCAAGCGGATGCCAGTATCCATCAGCAGGGTTCCGGACAGCATGGCACTTGCAGCAGTGCCGGTAGGAAGCATCTTGGATCCCGCTGAAGATTGCATCAGAGAAAATGCAGACATGACTGGACTCTGATCTTCTATGTATAGTAACGCAGCTCTCTCTGTTCAGTGCCAGACACACACACAACGTCTCACGCAGCAGCAGACGGGAACCACTCCCACTTGTTCTTCTAGTCACGTAGCTCCCGGGCTTTCTTGGCTCAGCCCACAGCCTATGCAGTTAGAAAAGTGATCTGCACTTAAACCCGTATTGTCCTGGAAAAAGTAACACAGTCCAGGGCCCTCTTTAGCGTAGACTCTCTGTGAATGGTTTTACTTGAGTTGCGCAGGGCAATGGCAATCCCGGACTACGAGCCCCCATGTGTAGCGATACCCCCTAGAGGGCTGCTGGATTCAATTTGGGTCCTGCCGTTACCCCACCTTTCACCGTCCCAGAACTAAGAGTCTATGTTAGCAAGTTTCAAACAGATGTGAGCGCCAGTCACTTCAGTCTTTTCCCAATGCTTTAATAAACAAACTTGCAGTAGTAGAAGGATAGAGGGTTAGGGGAAGTTCAGATACCTTATTTGCAGATCACGGATTGATTTTTTGGATCCAGAGGACAAACAGCTTTCTGTCACTGGATCTTGCACAAACGGATAGGCCTCTCACACAGACCTAGCAGCCGGTATGTTGCACGGACAAGTCTCTGCCACAGACTTAGCGATACGTGGAACTCCTGGATAATCCTCTGCCACAGGATTGTGTAACCAGCAGTCAGTTAGTTGTAGTTCAGCTGCACAGTACCAGAGCCTTTAAAGTGGTTGTAAACCCACTTATGCAACTTGCACCTACAGGTAAGCCTAGATTAAGGCTTACCTGTAGGTGCAAGAAATATCTCCTAAACCTCACGGTTTAGGAGATATTTTACAAAAAAGAATGCACCGTTGACTACGGCGCATGCGCGCCGTAGACAATGGCGCATTCATAGGGTTAATCCCATTCACAAATCCAGCTTAGCCGGATTTGACGGCTCCCGCGTGCATGCGCGTAGTCACGTCTTCGCCGCTCTGGCCAATCACAGTGCATAACATTCCGGCAGCCGATGGCTGCGGCTGGAGAGGGAGACGAGGATGGGTTCGGGGGCCCCGATCTAAGGTAAGTGGTGCATAATGACCTAGTATGCTAGTCATACTAGCTCATTATGCCTTTGTCTTGCAGGTGGGATTTAAAAAAAAAAAAACATTACCAGGGTTTACAACTACTTTAAGCCATCCGGCAGTACTGTGAGGTATGTTAACTTGGGTGCATCCTCCAAACGAGTCACCAGGCCCTTCCTGAGAAACCAGCCTTCAGCCCGGTTCTCTCCAGCAAGGGTCCCCCCCCTGGATCTTCTCAGTTTGAGTGACTTCTTCCGCACAGGCAAGACAGCACAGGACCCCCTTGAGTTAAGTAGGCCCCAGAAAGACTTCTGGGCCTAATCGTAGTAAAGCAGCCTCGAGCCAGCAGGGCCCGAGGTAGAAAAGAGCAACTGCCACATACCTTAGGCCAGGAGGACCATGAGGTCAGAGAGAAATAATCATGGCGTCTGTGCCTTAAATATCCTCTCCCAGAATGCACAGCAGTAAGAACACTCCCACTGGGCTGTTTCTGGGGAAAGAATAGTCAATACACTTAGCTTGCTGTATTTCTCACACTGGCCTGTGGTGACAGTGACACCTACTGGCAACAGTGAGAAATGCGCACAACACAGCCGAACTGGAACAGAAGCAAATCAACTTTATTAAATCACTCTGAGCTATTTACAGCTCAGATAAACACTAAATTTACAGATAGCCCCTATTCTTCAGGAACAGGGCGCTACATAAGGGATCCAATTATTTTTTCTTCTAAAAAGGGTTTGTAATTGACTGCCTCATTGAGGCCTGGGAAACATGTTGCCTTAAGGAGATAGATCCATTTATGCTCTTTCTGAAGCAGGAGTTTGTTCCAATCCCCTCCTCTCAGGTTGGGATGTACCCCATCGAGGGCCAGGAATTGGATCTTGGGAAATTGTCCGTTATGCAGGGTAGTCACATGTTTAACCAAAGGTAGATCAGGATTACATCCCTACATACTCCAGACATGTTTTACAATGGCGGCTGGTGCTCAAATTTTTTGGGGGGGCGCAAACAAATAAAAAAAAAAAAAATCATCAATTGCCACCACTGTGCACATTAAACGCAGCCACTGTGCCCAAACGCCACTAGTTTGTCCCCAAATGCAGCCAGTTTCCCCCCCCCCATATACAGCCAGTTTCTCCCCCATATGCAGCCAGTTTCTCCCCCATAATGCAGCCAGTTTCTCCCCCATATGCAGCCAGTTTCTCCCCCATAATACAGCCAGTTTCTCCCCCATATACAGCCAGTTTCTCCCCCATAATGCAGCCAGTTTCTCCCCCATAATGCAGCCAGTTAATCCCCCATAATGCAGCCAGTTAATCCCCCATAATGCAGCCAGTTATTCCCCCATAATGCAGCCAGTTTCTCCCCCATAATGCAGCCAGTTTCTTCCCCATAATGCAGCCAGTTTCTCCCCCAATATACAGCCAGTTTCTCCCCCATAATGCAGCCAGTTTGTCCCCCATATGCAGCCAGTTTCTCCCCCATATGCAGCCAGTTTCTCCCCCATATGCAGCCAGTTTCTCCCCCATATGCAGCCAGTTTCTCCCCCATAATGCAGCCAGTTTCTCCCCCATAATACAGCCAGTTTCTCCCCCAATATACAGCCAGTTTCTCCCCCATAATGCAGCCAGTTTCTCCCCCATAATGCAGCCAGTTTCTCCCCCATATGCAGCCAGTTTGTCCTCATAATACAGCCAGTTTGTCCCCCCCCCCAGCCCTGCACTTACCTTCCTCGAGTCAGCGCCGTCCTTCTTCCGTCTTCGATGTCTTCTCCCGCCCTCGATGTCACTTCAGCCAATCAGGTTACCAGTAACCAGACCCGGTGAACCTGATTGGCCAGGGAACGCACCCCTGTGCGTCCTCTCATTCGATATTTAGAAGCCGATTACAGCCCTCAGGCTGTAGTCGGGAAGCCTATCAGAGCCTGCTGGCTCTGATAGGCACTTCTAAAGGCCAATCAGACGCTGTGATTCAGATGGCCGGCGCTCAAGGGGCCGGCCATCTGAATAGTGGGCGGCAGCAATACATAGGTTCATGCAATGCATGAACCTATGTATTGTTGTGGTGAGTGATGGCCGGGCACAGAAGCGAGCGGTAACGGCGCTTCTGCGCCCACTATGGTCGCGCCGCCATGTGTGAAAAAAAGACATTAAAAAAAAAAAACTCTTAAAGGGCCCGTTTTTTTTTTTTTTGGTGAACACAGGAGGGGGGGGGGGGGGGGGGGGCGCCACTGTATCCTGGTATGGAATTCAACATTCGTCTTGCCCACGTAAAAAGAGTCACAGTCACATAACATTAAATAGACCACACCATATGTTTTACAGTTGGCAAAGTGCCGCTTCCTAAACATTTGACCATTGGGCAAATTGCATGAGGGACCCACGCATATATATCTGCAATAATTGCAGCCTCCACATGTATATGTCCCTTTGAGTCTACAGGGATTACGTCTCCCCTCCCCTTTAAATTCACTTAGGATGATATGATCTTTGATCAAGGTGGCACGTCCAAAGGTTATGGGATGGAGTTTTTAGATATAAATCTACCCACATTAGGATCCATGGATAGTAGATGCCAATACTTCTGTATGACATTTCGTATTTTTGTATTTTGGTTAGAATACCTAATTATTATCCTAGTAGTGTCATCCATCTTTTTTACCTTTCTTAGTGCTATATAGTAAATCATTACTAGTATTTTCTATTGCCCTCTAATATGCTTTTTTGAGGCATGATTTTGTATTACTCTCTCCAGAAGTTTTTTTTGCAAAATATTGGCTTCTTTTTGAAAGGATATCATATCTGAGCAATTTCTCCTTGTTCTATAAATATTGACTATAAGGTATTGAGGTTATTAAGGGTTCCGGGTGGAAACTCGAAGCATGCGACAATGCTACCATCGTTTTTTGTGTGTTACTATGGGTGCCTGCGCATTACCAGAACATGTACAACCCTTGGCTTATTTTGCTTTCAAACAAATGTGGTAATCTACTCAAGATATCACAGGGCAAAGATTCCCTTTTTTTCCCTAGAGGAAACTGAAACTGCCCAACTCATCACTCTTGTTATAAGTTATGTTACTGAATGAAATAGGGGCATAGACTTGCGCACTGGGTGTGTCGGGTCACCCTAATCACCCCTGCTGTCTCCAGAGGTCTGCCCCATGCTGCATTCAATAGAGTGTGTGGCTCACGCTGCCTGTGAAACAGTTTCACAGGCAGCAGATCGTGATAATTGCCAGAGCTGTTCAGTGTATGAAACCGTCAGATAATGACACTGTGACTGCATGCAGGAAGAGACACCAGCTGTCAAAAATCAGTGGTGATGTCGGGGTGGGCGGGACCGAACGGCCATCAAACACAAGCCAATGGTATGTGGCTCCGCTCCCTCTCTGAAGTAGCTTAATCATTGGCTGTTTATCGTGTTTGGTCCCGCCCACCCCCAACATCACAGCTGAGTTGTGAGTCATCACAACTCAGCCGCGATGTCGGAGGTGGGCGGGACCAAACGCCATCAACACCAGCCAATGATTGGGCTGCTTCAGAGAGGGGGCGGAGCCAGAGAAATGTAGCGCCCCTCCCAGACCCATCCCATTGGCTGGTGTTTGGTAACTGTTCAGTCCCGCCCACCCCAACATCATCGCTGACTTAACAGCTGGTCTCTCTCCATGCATGCAGTGTCATTATCTGACAGTTTCATACAGTGAACAGCTCTGACAATTCTCACAATCTCTTGAATGTGAAACTGCCCCTCTCCCCTATCAGTGCCAACCAATGCTGCCAATCAGTGCCAAACAATGCTGCCAATCCCTGCCAGTGCTGTTTATCAGTGCCAACCAATTATGCCTAGCAGTGCCAACCAGTGCTGCCTATCAGTGCCAACCAGTGCTGCCTATCAGTGCCAGTGCTCCTTATCAGTATCAACCAATGCTGCCTATCAGTGCTAGTGCTGCTTATCAGTGCCAACCAATGCTGCCTATCAGTGCCAACCAGTGCTGCCTATCAGTGCCAATCAATGCTGCCTATCAGTGCCAACCAATGCTGTAAATCAGTGCCAACCAATGCTGCCTATCAGTGCCAACCAATGCTGTAAATCAGTGCCAACCAATGCTGCCAATCAGTGCCAACCAGTACTGCCGATCGGTGCCAGCCAGTACTGCCTATCCGTATCAGTGCCAACCAGTTCTGCCTATCAGTGCCAACCAGTGACAACCAGTGCTGCCTATCAGTGCCAACCAGTGCTACCTATCAGTGCCAACCAATGCTGCCTATCAGTGCCAGTGCTGCCTATCAGTGCCAACCAATGCTGCCTATCAGTGCCAACCAGTGCCAATCAATGCTGCCTATCAGTGCCAACCAATACTGTAAATCAGTGCCAACCAATGCTGCCTATCAGTGCCGCATATCAGTGCCCATAAGTGCTGCCTATCAGTGCCAATCAGTGCTGACAATCAGTGCCAATCAGTGCTGACAATCAGTGCCAATCAGTGCTGACAATCAGTGCCAATCAGTGCTGCCAATCAGTGGCAATCAGTGCTGACAATCAGCGCCCATCAGTGCTGGCAATCAGCGCCCATCAGTGCTGCCTATCAGTGACACCCATCAGTGCCTATCAGTGCTGCTAGTCAGTTCTGCCCATCAGTGCCCCTCAGTGCTGCACATTAGTGCCCATTAGTGTCCATCAGTGCTGCCAATCAGTACCAATCAGTGTCCATCAGTGCTGCCAATTAGAGCCTATCAGTGACCATAAATGCTACCAATCAGAGCTCATCAGTGATGCATATCAGTGCCCATCAGTGCCTCCTATCAGTGCCAATCTGTGCTGCCTATCAGTGCCACCTATTAGTGCACATCAGTGCTACCAATTAGTGCCCAGCAACGCTGCCAATCAGTGCCCATCAGTGCTGCCTTAGCAGGGATGGTGGAAACCCCTCTACAGATAATTGCAATACAAATTACCTTCAAGTGCAACAACTTTTTAGTTTGTAATTTTTATTTTTTAGATTGTTACACTTAATTGTATATGTTTTAGTTAAGGTCCATAAAGACATGGAAGAGCGAGTTTGGGGTGGAGGAACTTGACTGACCTGCACAGAGTCCTGACCTCAACCCGATAGAACATCTTTGGGATGAATTCGAGCGGAGACTGAGAGCCAGGCCTTCTCGTCCAACATCAGCGCCTGACCTCACAAATGTGCTTCTGGAAGAATGGTCAAACATTCCCATAGACACACTCCTAAACCTTGTGGACGGCCTTCCCAGAAGAGTTGAAGCTGTTATAGCTGCAAAGGGTGGGCAACTCAATATTGAACCCTCTGGACTAAGACTGAGATGGCATTTAAGTTCATGTGTGTGTGTAAAGGCAGGTGTTCCAATACTTTTGACTATATATGTACTGTATATATATATATATATATATACACACATACATACATATACACACGTATGAGTGCTTGAGTGCGCACGCCTATGAGTAGGGGGTTAAGCAGTACCAAATATGATAGACATTGATGTTAGGGGTGAAATGACATGATAAGCGTCTGGACCTTTGCTATGTTGCTATGGGGGCCCATAACTTTAGGTTAATCCCTTTAGAAAAGTTTTTGAGCAGAAACAAAACCAAGGTTATTACTGCAATGTCTGCTAAAAACAGTAAGGCCAGTATTATTGCAGGGAGGGAGCATTCCCTAAGTGGGTACAAAGAAACAACAATGCTTAAAGTAAGCACTATAATAGGCAGGACCAGATTTACATCTCAGGAGCCTATAGGCAAATAATTCTGAAGCGCCCCCCTCCAATGAGATGACCACAACCAATCAAGCTCCATTTCCTCACCATCACTGATCTCCGGCCTAGACAAGCACAACAGGCCCCAACACAGGCTCCGACTTGCTGGGCGGGCGATGTCCAAAGAGACCGTGCGTTGCTCCTCCTCCACTTAAATAGCCCTTCCCCAGCAGACCTTGTGCCGGGCAATGCACTGTGGGTGTACAGCTGCACTGTGGGTACAGTAGTCTATATAGTATCCACGGCATTGGAGTCCATCTCTCTCTGTACTACAAGTCCCACCATACACCTTTCCTTCCAAGTCAAACAGTAGTCAATAGAGTATTGTGTGACATGAACTCAGGACAGGAGCCTCCGGGTTTAAAGTGCCATTAGCAGCAGCTTCAGATGGTGATGGGGTAGTGGTCAGAGATTCTGGTACTTGAGATGACCACAACCAATCAAGCTCCATTTCCTCACCATCACTGATCTCCTCCTCAGTTCTATCATCCCCAATTTCTGACAGGGCTGTCTGAGACCTGGTAGCTTGGCTAGGGGTACGGGAAACTGGAGGGAATTCCTGGGAACTCATTGCAGGAGGTCCGCTTCAGAAATGGGTAATAAATTATTTCTATGCCAAGTCTTCAGCGGGCCTACACTTCCCCCTGGCTTGATCTGATACACTGACAGGCCTGGCAGCTGCTTACAGATAACATATGGCTGTGATCTCCAACGGTCAGCCAACTTATGTTTCCCCGGGACACCTAAGTTCCGCAGCAGCACCCTATCTCCTGGCTGTAGATCATGTATCCTGACCTTGAGATCAAAGTTCCTCTTGTTTCTTACTCCTCTTTGTTCAGATGTCGCCTGGGTCTTCTCATATGCCAACCTTAAACTCTTTCGCAACCGATCTACATTCTCCTTGTGGGATGCTGCTGAGGTATGATCCAGCGAGGTACCAAAAGCCAGATCCACAGGTAACCGTGCTTCCTGTCCAAACATCAATCTATACGGGGAGTATCCGCTAGCATTACTGGTCGTACTGTTGTAGGCATGTACAATGGCAGCTACATGCTTGCTCCAGTGCTGCTTCTTCTCTGAACTCAGTGTCCCCAGCATATCTAGCAGTGTTCAGTTAAACCGTTCAGGCTGAGCATTTCCTTGTCCACTCAGATCCGGCTGCAGGCAAAGGAAATCAATGCACACCAGTTCCAGGGGTCCCTGACTTTGTAGGTGGCCCATTGGGGCAGCTTGATGAGGCAGGGTCTTTCTCTGTACACAGCGTGCACAAGAATGGCAGTATTCTTCCACTTCAGCCCGCATGCAAGGCCAATAAAATCTGTTTCTTATGAGTTGAAAAGTCCTTTCTGATCCCAGATGACCATGATCATCATGCAAAACGATCAAAACTGCCTTCCTGTGCTTCTCGGGCAAGAACAATTACCACTTATCCTCTAAATCATCAGAGGGGCCCATGCCCCATGCCTATATAAATTATTGTGTGCCGCTCACACTGCATTACAGCGGGAGACCTCGTCGTGCCAACATCTCCAGGAGAGAAGAGGGAAGAAGACGACGATGAAGACCGGGCCCCCGCTAGCAAAAGAGCTGGAAGAAGATAGCGGAGGGGCCGGCAGAAGGCCGAAAGTACCAGAGAGCGGGAGAAGAACCGGAGAGCGCGGAGAAGGTACCGGAGAGTCGGAAGAAGACCCCTGAAGTCGGAAGAGACCCCCGAAGTCGGAAGAAGACCCCCGGAGCTGCCTAATAAATGACTAGTGTGTTTTTTTATTGACACTTTTCCCCCAGGTGAATGGGTAGGGGTACGATAAAGGGGGGCTCCCGGATTCCGATAAGCCCCCCGCCCGCAGACCGCGACAACCAACGGCAAGGGTTGTCGGGAAGAGGCCCTGTCCTCATCAACATGGGGGCAAGGTGCTTTGGGGTGGGGGGGCCGCAGGGCGCCCCCTTTCCCCAAAGCACCCACTCCCCCATGTTAAGGGTATGCAGCCTGGTATGGTTCAGGAGGGGGGGCGCTCGCTCATCCCCACCACCTTTCCTGACCGGCCGGGCTGCGTGCTCGGATAAGGGTCTGGTATGGATTTTGGGGGGACCCCACGCTGTTTTTTTTCAGCATAGGGGTTCCCCTTAAAATCCATACCAGACCTAAGGGCCTGGTATGCTCTTGGAGGGGAACCCATGCCGGTTTTTTATTTAAGATTTGGCGTGGAGTTCCCCCTCATGATTCATACCAAATACCAGCTCCGTGGGAGGGGTTTGCCTTAGAGCCGGTTCACAGAGGGGCGACTTCCTGTAAAGTTGCCTCTCTATGAACGGAGATCCGACTTGGAGGTGACTTCCATTAAAAACAATGGGTACAAGTCGCCTACAAGTCGGATTGAAGTCGTACAGGAACCTTTTTTGAAGTCGGAGCGACTGCAGTCGTGTACATTAAGACGACTCCATTCACTTCCATTCGTTTTAAAAACGGCGCGACTTGGGGCGACTTTAAGTCGGATCCCGAGTCGCCCCTGTGTGAACCGGCTCTTAGGGTTTACAACCACTTTAATGTTTATACTGTGTTTAATTACATAACTATTGTGTAAAAGCAAAATACAGACTTTATATAAAAAAGGCCTCATTGACCCCCTTTAAATTCACTTAGTGGTGTTTGCTTTATGGCTCTGTCCAGCACTGGTGCGCCGCAGCTACAATAATTTCTATGGGATGACCATACTCATGATGACCACGTGTAGTTCTGTGGAGTATGGCCGTCCCATAGAAATAAATAGAGCCATGGTGTGCATGCACCCCAAAATGCCACATATAGGGGCATATCCCCCACATGTGAAATGTGTTCAGTGAAGATGGGCCCCAAGGTAGGTGGGGTCCACTGTGTTCTCACACATGGACGTCCATGGATGTCTTCCCAGAATTGGACGACTGTGTTGTAGCTGTCTTTTGGCTTTAGCGCGGATGAGAAGAGGTTAAACACTGTTTGGTTATGCCTTGAAGCAGGTAGGTGCCAAAGGCTGGCGGGTAGATGGAGTGGACCTTTGTAGCATGGCTGTGATTTAGCCCAACTTACTAGGGAAAGAGGTGGGGGAGGAGAGCTGGAGCTGCAGTACAATGAGTCCAGGAAGAGTGAGAACAGAGGTAAGTTGTGCAAGGTGGGGTGGGGTGTTTGACTGCACTGTGGGACAGATAGTCACTACTGCATTCTGCACTCTGTGTCACTACTGAACCCTTATTGCTGCATCACCTACTTCTGACCTCTTAATACTGCGTCAGTTGCTACTGACCTCTGAACTCTACATTATTTACTCTTGATCCCTGAACTTATCATAGCTTACCCTTGACCCCAGAGTTCAGTGGTCAGCAGTAAGTGATGCAGAAGACAGTAGTAAGTGATGCAGAGTCCGGAGGTCAGTAGTAAGCAGCACACAATTCAGTGCTAAGTGACACAGAGTTCAGGAGTCAGTAGTAAATGACGCAGAGTTCAAAGGTCAGTAATAAGTCACTACTCACCCCTGAACAGGTGCCCCAATGTTAGGATACTGTGGTGTACATTCCCTAATCAACACTGTCTCATACTATACTATGTATTTCAACTTAGAAACAAGCCCACTTTTGGCTGTGCATGCCACATTTTCTTGTTCACAGGCCAGGGGGAGGCCAGGGGGCCCAACTTATCAAATTGCACACGGGCCTAATGCTTTTAGAAAACATCCCGGCTTCACATAGACAACTTTCATCAGACTTTCCATCTTGTGCAGGTGTACTATGGCCCCATTCATTCTTTAGGTGGCTGTACTCCTGGCAGCCTCCATTAGTGCTGTGAGTATGGCCATCCAATAGGAATGGGACCATGGTGCACATGCACATGAAGAAGAAAAACTGTCCAAAAGTTGACTTTGCAAAACCTGTGCAATGCCGGGCAGGGCCACACAACAAACATTGTTGGATCGGTAATGCAGGTAAATATGTTACCGGGCGAACTCTACTCAAGGGAGGGGGGGGAATTATTTAATGTGAAGTTGTTCTTTAAGGATAATAAAGCTAATAACATTAATAGTGTAGCGGGTGTTTGAATTTATGTGAGGACTCTGGTGGTGTGGGGTTCCTTGGGGCCTGCAGGTGGCGTTGTTGCCTTGGGCCGGAGTTGAACTCACATCGCAAACTGTGCCTTTTTGTCCTCCCCTGGAGCTGGTACAGCGGGGTGGGGAACCCGCTGTGACGCAAAGGGAGAGGTCATAAAAGGGGCGGACGCCCTGTTTTGGGGAAGAGAGTCGGAGGACGCGGCCGCACCCAGGCACCTTCAGCTTGGGTGCTGGCGTTCCGGTGTTTCAGGCCTAGGCGCCCTTGGCCTAGCTGGAGCAGGGATGGAGTCCATCTCAGGCACCTTTAGCTTGGGGTGAGGTACTATGGCGGATGCCTGGGGCTCAGTACCTTCGACTGAGTTCCGCGAGGGTGGAGGAATCCGAGGGGGGCCTAACTCCTTGGGTGCCCGTGTCTGAGTTTGTGAGGACTGGTGCGCAGTAACTTCTCTAAAGAGCCCGGCGCAGCATTGCTGGTGACGGAGAGGCCTCCATTTCTCCCTTGGACCGATTTCTTCCTCTGACAGGGGCAAAGTGAGCGAAGGTAATTCACGTTCTATATTACCTAGTCAGTGGCAGTGACTATTCACCACTGGTGACAGCACAGTGGGCAGCAGCAAGAAGGGAAAGGATTGTGCCTCGATCTGTCCCCCATTTTTTAAAGGAGAAAGACTGTTTTATTGCTCGGCAAGAAGAATAAAACTGAGTTGTACCTATTCACTGTGTGGAACTTGGGTTACTAAAGCAAAGGAGTCAGGGACGAAGGACTGGACTTGACTCTAGGACACCTACACAAAAGCCCAATCTTCTGGCCTTCACCTCCCAGTTACGGAGGACATGGGCCGTGGTGTGTATCATCTCTCTCTCCCAGGTACCCCTAGACAACAGCCATATGACGGATAAAGAAAGGGAGAGAGGTGAGGGCGCTACAATAGTAACAAAAAAATCACATTTATACAAACTTACCAAGCAATTAGACATATATGGTTTATGGTATGGGGTATATCTACTGTTTAGGGTCATTTTGTTTTTATTTACAGAAAATGTTACATTTTATGGTTATATGGTAATGTGGCGATTTTAGATACAATCAGTGTTTAGTAGAGATTTGCTTTTATCAGTGAACAAATGCATAAACATGTCAAATCAGAAATGCAGATAGGGATGTCACAAAAAATAAATAAATAAGGACACATTTTCAATTTTAGCACATCAATTATGGCCGTGTTTCTGTGCTTTTTGCCAGATATTCCATTCCACACTTTTCTTCTGCCATTGGCTGCATGATTAATTTATTTATTTTGTTTTATACACAATGCAGTGGCAAGCGATTAAAATAGAAAAGATTAAAAGATTAAAGATAGCTGGGGAGAGTGGCCCTCTCTAATGTAGGAGCCGTCTGCTACCCTGGCCCTCTCCATGCACTTAGTATTTTTGTTCCTCTTCCTCCATCTCATGCCATCATTTCAACTCTTAACACGCTGTGTTTGGTGTCTTTTTGCCCATTACATTTCTTTGCTTGTTTTGCACGTTCGCTTCTCATCCTTTAGACTTCATCATAGCCACTTCTGTTTCTTCTAAGCTTCCTTTATTTCTCATAAGCTCCCTTTCACCATTCTTGCATCTGGTCTCTTGTTCTTTTTCCAAATAACCCATTCTCATCTGTGCAAGTGGGTCACAGCTCTGCTTTAGCAGCACAGCTGCAGTAACCCTTTCTGTGTCCGGCAAGTCAATGCAGCCATAGTCTCTATGCAGACACTTTCAGCTGATTTGTGTTTATATCAGGGGAAGTTGGACCTTAGCATGTGATTGGCTAATTCATGGATATGTCAAGAATTTGTTTTACTCCATTCTGGATTTAATTTCAGGACATTAGACCCAGCCGGCTATTCATCTTCTGCTCTGCCACATTCATAGTGTTCCGATTTGTTTATTAATAAGCGGTTTAGTGACAACTATAAAATCTTTGTTAAAACAATAATGGTGCGGGTAATTCAAGCACATTTATGCAGGAGAACTAATGAGGCCCAACTAAAACTATCCATTCCCCATGTCTCACATGCCCACCACGGATCCCCATATTACCTATTGTTATCATGTACCTGGTGCTGGCGGCCAATGGAGAGAGGGCTCCCCTTGCGACTAAGTTTCAGACTCCCCTGAAGGTGAAACAGGAGGAGTCAGGCCCAAAGTAGCACGGGTTGCCTGCGGGACTGCTTGCAGGGGAACTCAGGAGTACATCTGATGTGCTGGAGTGAAGTCTGCAGACAGGTGGTGCCTGCGGGATTGTAGCAGTTCTTTGGTAACACAGAGACTGGAGAGAAGTCGGTTCAAAGTCAGGGTCGGGTGCCAGGTGGGTTTCAGAGCAGCCGGGGTCAAACATGTTGGAAGAGCAACAGCATGTAATATAAAGTACTGTGGACTATATATACTGCATGCATTATACCTATCTATCCAGCAGGTGGCACTGCAGTATATTAGTGTGCATTCTATGATATGAAGTTCTGTAATGACAGGATGTACTGTCTGTATCTAAATGTGTACTTGTTTGTATCCTGTTCCTGTTTCATGTTTCTCATGATGTAAGTCATGTTCTGATATTCCTCCATTGCTGTATATAAGAAGCTACCACCGCATGATTTAAATACTCAGCCAACAGGTTATGGGTTCCAGGCACCAAGGCATTGGAGGGAATACCACAGGCACCTAGCATATCCATCAGGCACTGGAAAGAGGACTCTGCAACTCAGTGAGTACAGTGAGTACTGTATACAAGCTACTGAAAGATAGCAAGTGGTTCAGATGTGGAGTTTGCAGTAGCTGAACAATGCCAATTACCAGCTGTGGAAGTTGAAACTAGAAATGCTTCTGAACAAGGATGACTTGTGGCAAGTGCTAAATACAGACAGACCCACGAACGGAGAAATGGAGGAATGGGATAGGACAGACAGACAGGCAAAAGCAACTATAAGCTTGCTAGAGGAAGATATCCACATATGAACAGAGAAAACGGCCAAAGGTACGTGGACTTCATTACAAAAACTGCATGAGCGTTCAAGCCTAAACAGAAAGCTCTTTCTACTAAGAAATTTATATAAGATAAGACTAGAAGAAGGCCATCAAATGTGTAACCAAGTGAAAGCAATGCTAGAGCTCATAGAGCAGCTTCGTGCCATCGGAGAGGACATCAAAGATAACCATATTGTTTCCCTGCTCCTCTGCAGCCTTCATGAGACATATGCTGCTCTTATTAAAGCTTTAGAAACCCAACCTGAGCAGGAGCTAACATTAGGATATATCAAAGGCAAATTAATTGATGAATATGACAGAAGGAAATAAAATACGCACTATGATGACAAAGCTCTTAAGATCTACAAAGACATAAAGCAAAACAAAGAAAGCAGAGCCTGTTTTTGCTGTAAAAGGAACGGTCACTTAAAAAAGGAATGTTCTATCTGGAAAGCCGAGCAGTGAAAGCTAGAGCTATCCACAAAAAGAAAGTCAAAGCAATCACAAAGGAAACTGAAAACACATCATGGAGTGGCACCTTTAACCACTTCAATACAGGGCTTTTTATACCACTTCCATACCAAATCATCATTCTTTTGCTAGAAAATTTCTCAGAACCCCCAAACATTATATATGTTTTTTTAGAAGACACCCTAGGGAATAAAATGACGGTCATTGCAACTTTTTATCTTGCACGGTATTTGCGCAATAATTTTTCAAACGCCTTTTTTTGGGAAAAAAAATGGTTTCATGAATTAAAAAATAACAAAACAGTAAAGTTATGCCGCGTACACACGACCGTTTTTCATGGCGTGAAAAATGCCATTTTTTAAATTGGTCATTAAAAACGATCGTGTGTAGGCTCCAGAGCATTTTTAACGACGTGAAAAATGGCCTAAAAAAATCAGAACCTGCTCTATTTTTTCACGTCGTTTTTCACGTCGTTTTTTTTTTTAACGTCGTGAAAAACGGTAGTGTGTATGCTTTTACGAGGGGGAAAAAAATGCGCATGCTCAGAATCAAGTATGAGACGGGAGCGCTCCTTCTGGTAAAACTAACGTTCATAATGGAGATAGCACATTCGTCATGCTGTAATGGACTGAAGAGCATGAGGCTGAAAAGCGCGAATCGGCTCTCACCAAACTTTACTAATACGAGGATCAGCAAAAGCAGCCCAAAGGGTGGCGCCATCCAAATAGAACTTCCCCTTTATAGTGCCGTCGTACGTGTTGTACGTCACCGCGATTTGCTCGAGCATTTTTTTTCACAATAGTGTGTAGGCAAGGCAGGCTTGAGAGGAAACACGAAAAATCATGTCGAGAAAAACGTAGTTTTTTTAAATGACATTAAAAACGTCCGTGTGTACGTGGCATTAGCCCAATTTTTTTGTAAAATATGAAAGATTATGTTACGCTAAGTAAATAGATACCTAACATGTCACGCTTTAAAATTGCGCACACTCATGGAATGGCGTCAAACTTCGGTACTTAAAAATCTCCATAGGCGACGCTTTATTTTTTTTTACAGGTTACCAGGTTAGGAGATCTAGTGCTAGAATTGTTGCACGCTCTCTAACGCACGCGGCGATACCTCACATATGTGGTTTGAACGGTGTTTACATATGTGGGCGGGACTTACGTGTGCTTTTCGCTTCTGAGCGTGAGCTATTGGGGACAGGGGCGTTTTTTAATTTTACTTAATTTTTTTTATTTTTACACTTTTTAAAAAAAATAATAATTTTTGATCACTTTTATTCCTATTACAAGGAATGTAAACATCCATTGTAATAGGAATGTTGTGTGACAGGTCCTCTTTATGGAGAGATGCGGGGTCAATAAGACCCCACATCTCTCCTCCAGGCTGGAAAGCATGAGATCGGGAAAAATAAATCACCGATCTTATGCTTTCAGCCGCAATCGCGGCTTTGTTTACTTTTGGGAACCCGGGCATGACGTCATCAAATCGCGCCCAGGCCTCCGATGGTCATAGAGATGACTGGTGACCATCTGGTCACCAGTCATCTCTATGCTCGTCATGTGACCAGACACCAGCGCCGGACGATTCTTTCTCCGGGCCCCCGATGGCACGGGAGAACACGGAGAAGCACCGGATGGCGGCAGGAGGGGGGGATGTCCCCTCCCGCCGCCTATAAGAACGATCAAGTGGTGGGACCGCCGCTATGATTGTTCTTATCGTGTGCAGAATCGCCGGCAGAAGAGAAGGATATCTGAATGATGCCTCTAGCTGCAGGCATCATTCAGATATCCCCCCACAAAGCCCAGGACGTCATATGACGCCCCCCCCCCCAGGATGGGAAATCCCATCTGTGGGCGTCATTTGACTATGGGCGTGTATTGAAGTGGTTAAAGTGAAGCAGAGTGGCAAATCATGCAGCTGGTGCATAGACTCAGGTGGGACAAGCCACATGACTAGTGATGAGACCTTCTTAACAAACATTGATTACAGTGCAAAAGACAAAGTTTTTCTAGCAAACGGGAAAATAATCATTTCAGAAGGTAAAAGCCAGGGCTTCCTGAACTGCATTACACCACAAGGAGGTCACCACAGCATCCTTGTAAAGAAAGTGCTGTATTTTGCAGAACTAGAAGGCAGCCTTCTATCAGTGAAAAGTCTTGCAAACAATGGTCTCACAGTTAAGTTTCAGGGTGATGAATGCATAATTCACAATAATAAGCGATTCCTCGAAAACTGGATGATCACCTATACAGGCTCATCGCCACAGACCAGCAAGCCAATATAGTCTCAAAGGACTAACACAGCAAATGTATTCACTTATGGCACAAGTGGCTGGGGCACAGAAGTCCAGAAGCTATACAGGACATTATAAAGAGAGCAGTGGCGGCTGGTGCTCAAAATTTTTGGGGGGGCGCAAACAAACTGAAAAAAAAAAACATGAATTGCCGCCACTGTGCCCATTAAACGCAGCCACTGTGCCCAAACGCCACCAGTTTCCCCCCAAATGCAGCCAGTTTGTCCCCAAATGCAGCCAGTTTCCCCCAAAATACAGCCAGTTTCCCCCCAAATGCAGCCAGTTTCCCCCCAAATGCAGCCAGTTTGTCCCCAAATACAGCCAGTTTGTCCCCATATACAGCCAGTTTGTCCCCAAATACAGCCAGTTTGTCCCCGTATACAGCCAGTGTGTCCCCGTATACAGCCAGTGTGTCCCCATATACAGCCAGTGTGTCCCCCATATACAGCCAGTGTGTCCCCATATACAGCCAGTGTGTCCCCATATACAGCCAGTGTGTCCCCATATACAGCTAGTGTGTCCCCATATACAGCCAGTGTGTCCCCAAATGCAGCCAGTGTGTCCCCGTATACAGCCAGTGTGTCCCCGTATACAGCCAGTGTGTCCCTGTATACAGCCAGTGTGTCCCCATATACAGCCAGTGTGTCCCCATATACAGCCAGTGTGTCCCCGTATACAGCCAGTGTGTCCCCGTATACAGCCAGTGTGTCCCTGTATACAGCCAGTGTGTCCCCATATACTGCCAGTGTGTCCCCATATACTGCCAGTTTGTCCCCGTATACAGCCAGTGTGTCCCCGTATACAGCCAGTGTGTCCCCATATACAGCCAGTTTGTCCCCAAATGCAGCCAGTGTGTCCCCATATACAGGCAGTGTGTCCCCATATACAGACAGTTTGTCCCCAAATGCAGCCAGTCCCCCCCCCCAGCCCTACACTTACCTTGCTCGGGTCAGCGCTGTCCTTCTTGTCTTCTCCCGCCCTCGATGTCGCTTCAGCCAATCAGGTTACCGGTAACCAGATCCAGTGAACCTGATTGGCTGAAACGCCTGTCAGTGTTCACCAAGGAACGCACCCCCCGTGCGTCCCTCGTGAACTATTTGGATGCCGATTACAGCCGGAGGGATGTAATCGGAAAGCCTATCAGAGCCGCTGGCTCTGATAGACACTTCCAAAACACACCCACCGCCGGCCACCGCTCTAATTCAGATGGCCGGCGCTCGCCAGGGGGCCGGCCATCTGAATAGTGGGCGGCAGTGGCAGCGGTGACAATACATAGGTTCATGCAATGCATAACCTATGTATTGTTTTTCAGTGGCGGTGCAGGAGCGAGAGGGGGCAGCGCTCTGGCGCACTCTATGGACGCACCGCCACTGAAACAGAGGCATATCAGAGGATTTGACAATAATGCCTTGCAAAGTGCTCATGAAATGCAAATTCTGTATAGAAGCAAAAGCCACATGTGCCCCCCTTTCACAGGCATCTCAAAGAAAAACTACCCACCCCCTGCAGCTCATACACATAAGAAGTGGCCTCAAACATAAAAAGGCAAGGAATAGTACACCAGACAACCACACAATACACTTGTGAATAAAACGGTGTAGCAGAAAGGTAAAATTACACTGAAATGGCCAGGTGCATGTTGTCAGATGCTACCTCGCAAGTACTGAGGAGAAGCAGTCATGACTGCTACCTACCTACAGAACAGACTACCCTCATGAGCCATTAAAAGTACTCCATTTGAAATCTGTCATACACTGTCAAAACACACAGCATACTTGACCCAACATCCCAGGAAGACATAGAAAAACTGCCAAAATGTGAAGCCAATAAATGGAGAAAGGCAGCAGAAGAAGAATTAAAGTCACTTCGAGAAAATAAGTGGGGAGGGGTGACAATAATTGCCATCTGAAGTTGACCAACTGATTGAGTCTAGCCCTAGCTTATCCTAACTTTTCTTTTCCTTTCCAAAACTCAACTGTCTCTTAACTTTCTCTATCCTTCGATATTCACTTTTCTGCTGTTTTTTTATTTTTATATATTAGATTTTATTAGATCTTTTGCAAGGGTTACACACAAAGCACATAGCCAGGAACAACATATTCCCATTTACCCTTATGTTAAAAGAACAACCTCTAAATCAATTTGTACAAGCTCGAAATTTCAGTATAGGTGTGTATTTCTACCTGTTTTTCCATAGCCTCTATATTGTGCTATCAAGTTTTCTCCTTGGATTAAGAACTACTCCATAAAAGTAAACAATGAGAGAAATCAGGAAAAAAAATAAAAAATCAAATAAAAAACAAGACAAACCTACACATACAGACAGCACAGACAACACATACACAAACAGATGTAGCGATGGGTTGCTACGTGTTACAGCATCCAGACATTTCACCCTGCTCCCAGACCTCTATTAGACATACTTTTCAGTCAATGAACAGTCTTTTGCTTGTTTTTGTTGTTTTTATTAGGGGATTAAACTTGATTGGGGAAAAGAGACACGGGATGCCCATAGGATAAATTAGTACTTTGTAGAATAAAGTAACTGTGTCACAATTCTTAGTAGAACAAGATGGCTGACCCTAAACTTGACAGTCTTTTACCTCAGAACGCTTCTTCCTCAGCACATACCTCGAAAGACTGTTACCTCAGAACACTTCTTCACTTCCTCCTCCAGCACACTACTTTACTGTCCAAGTCTTAGTAATCCTGTCACGCCATCAGAACATAACTAGGCCTCACTCTGAATAAGTCCCAATGTAATTACTTGATGACCTTTTGCAGGCCGGGGCCTGCAGTACCCCTTTGTAGCAGCAACCGATTTACTTTAGAAGAATAAATAGTGATGGACTACTAATCCCAGCAAGCCCGACATGCAAATCATGCCCGCTCATGGCTGCATCAATTTGACATAAAACTCCCACAGTCTCTCCCTCTGGCTCTACATCCAGCTCCCCTGGCATGTCTTTTCCAGATCCCTCCACTGTGCTTTCCACTCACGCTCCCCGAGCTCCCCGTCTGAGGTACACCCCCCCCCAGAAAGGAGGTTCCCTCAGGCACAACAGTCTAACACTCCATCATCCAGTTCACCCAGCCGACAACTCCTCCCCCAGCAGGCTGACCGACCGTGGGTATATGTAGGAGGCTTCCCCCTGACAATCCTAGTTGGGGATTGGTCATAGCTCCTTACATGCACCCCATGTCACTCCAGCTCTCTGCCCTGCCCCTTTTCCAGAACATTCTACCTAGAAACAGAGGCGGCACCCAAGAGCTGAAGTACATGTCAGTCATCTACTGCTACACTAAAGCACTCCCCTGCCCCAGATCAAAACAAACAGGCCTAGCTCTCAACATAGGCCTGCTTAAATTTGCCTGCACTGGCAGCTCACACAAAAACCCTTACACTTAGCACCTACCTAATGTAAAGGGTGCTACACAGACAATACAAATAAAAATATCTGGGAACTTTTCTGCTGTTACCTGCATTCCTCTATGGTAAGGTGACCAGATTTTAAAAATGAAATCCGGGGACATATTTTTTTTTTTACTAGTAATGGCGGCAATCAGCGACTCTCTGCCCATCGCTGCCATCACCCGCCTCACAGCCTCTCAAGTCTCACTCTCCGGGCTCCGGCAACTACTGGGTGGGGTGGGGTGTGGAGGAAGATCACTCCACCAAGGAAGGCAAGGAGATAAGCAGGCAGGCGGCTGGCCGGGACTTGATCCAATGCAGAAGAACATGCAAGTGGAGCTGAATGGGCACCCGAAACTGAAGAAATATTCCCTCCGCTCCGACCAGCACATGATCATCAGAAAGGGGCACAGATAATGGAAAAAAATACCCCCCCGTAAGCAAGGAGGAGGGGCGGAGCAGGGGGGGGGGTAATTCCGATTTTCTTTTTTTATTCTGCACTGACTGTCTTTGAAATTGCCCCAACCCCTGTTCAAATCCAATCCGGGGACAGACTTGGTCCGGGGACAGTGTCCTCAATCTGGGGACTGTCCCCTGAAACTGGGGATGTCTGGTCACCCTACTCTATGGTCTAATACAGGGGTCTCCAAACTTTTTAAGCAAAGGGCCAGTTTACTGTTCTTCAGACTTTAAGGGGGCTGGACTGTAGCCATTGGGAGTAGAATATGTCCTAGTATCAGTGGGGAAAAATAATGCCCCATTATTGATGTCAGTGGGTAGAACTGTGCCCCATCATTGGTGTTATTAAGCTCAATTGTTGGCGTCGTTGGGGAGGACTTGTGCCCTATCATTAGGAGGAATTTTACCCCTTTATAGGCATTAGTTGGGGGGAAATAAGCCCCATTGTTGGTATCAATGGATTAAATAGTGCCCCAAGGGCCGAATAAAAGCATGCAAAGGGCCGTATCTGCCCCCCCCCCCCCCCAGTTTGGAGGCCACTTGTCTAATAGGAGCAATGGGAGTACAAAACACAGAATAAATCATTCACTAAAAGTCTGTTTTCACAAGGGCACACATTATATTTTGTCAAACTGATTGCAACAGGTTATCTGACAGATTTATTTGCCACTCTGGTACAGCTGGATTATTTCACTCTTTTATTACAAAACATGCAAAAAATGTTAATTGCAATAAGCACATCACAGCTGGGAATCCACCCTGAACAGCCATACTAAATACAATATATTAAGATGATTTTAAAGCAGAACTAAAGCTAAACAGGTTAACACACAACTGAAATCAAGTGGAAATTATTTTACAAATCATAAGATTTGTAATTCTGTTCAGCTTATGTTAAAATGCACTCACCTCTGCAGGACACCATAGACAAATCTTTGACCTCACTTTTCTCCACCACAGTTAGGCCCCTTTCACACTGAGGCGTTGCAATAATGCGCTAAAAACTATTAGCGTTATTACCGCTTTTTTACTGCTTTAGCGTTAAAAATAGCACTAACGCCTATGCGTTTTTACCGCGTTAGCGATATTTTTAGCACTAACGCGGTAAAAACGCATAGGCGTTAGCGCTATTTTTTAAAATAGCGCTAACGCCTATGCGTTTTTACTGCGGTTTTACAGCGGTACTCATTCATTTCAATGGGGATAGGCGTTTTTACAGCGCTATATTATGCGCCCCAAAGATGCTCCAAAAAAGCTGTTTGCAGGATTTTTTCCAACGCACAGCCAGCACAACGCCTCAGTGTGAAAGCCCTGGAGGGCTTTCACATTGAGAATGCTGGGGCAGGATTATTTCAGGCGTTTTTACAGCGCTATTTTTTTATCGCTAAAACGTCTGAAAAACGCCTCAGTGTGAAAGGGGCCTTAAAGCAATATAGCTTGGTCAAATACCTACCTCTTCCTGTACTGGAGAGTGAAAATGCAGCAAGCACACTGAAAGGGTCAACACTCTGCTCTCTCATCCTATTAATAATGTGTCTGTTTTTAGATTGCTAGCACTGTGCAGTAGGGGCCAATTGGCTTACAGTTCTGCATCTCTTCCTCTCCTAGTCCTGTTGAATAGGGATTCGAAGGAGGTTTTAAAGAGGAGTTACATAAGAACCAAACAATAGATTGAGACGCAACTTAAATTTATATTATTTATGTGAATACATAGCTGGATTAAATATCTGTCTTTTATATCTGCCTATGATTAAGATTTCATTTTCATCATGGCATTCATCATGTGGAGCTGGCTGTCCTGCTTGCTAAATTGCTCTGTTTAGTATATTGTTATTTTTAGCATGGCCCTGAATCTAAACCTGTTTAAATGCAAGGTAGAGTGTTTATTGGGTCAGAATACTGCCTTCTGTAATTTTCGCAGATGAAGGTTAAGCAGCCAGGATGACATCATGATGAGTTTTAAAAGCCTACCAAATCTGCCTGCAGTGGACTTTATAAAATCTAGATTAAGTTAAACTGACTCAACTTGCTGACTTTAGCATAATTGATGGGATGGGGGTTGCATCGACAGTTCATTGAATGATTGCAATTGTTGCCATGAGTTGCTATTTAAAATGCACTGATGTAGACAAACCTTGAAATAAATAACGTCTTGTATGTAGCGGCCTCACCCTCTCTCTCTTCTTTAACGGTTACTTTGGCTTCGGTCTAGGGGTACCTTGAAGGGGAGAGCGAGGTGTGCCACGGCCCATGTCCTCTAGATTACAGCATGTAGAGGTGAAGACCAGTATCAGATTACATTCGGGCTGTGTATACGCTCAGAGCCAGGTCTGTTCTGCTGATAACCCCCCTTTGCTCCCAGTAATTGGAGTACCACACACTGAAAAAGGTCCAACACGTATTTATTCCATAACGGCAAACAAATAGTCCTTTGCGAGCTGACAGTTTGAGACCCTTAGAACAGTTCAGTATTGGTGGGGAGTAGGTCAAGGCACAATCCTCAAAGAAACTAAACTGTTGAGGTTTCACCAACGGTTGCTAAGCACAGTGGCTGTTAAATGGACATTTGGTACAGAGTCTCTTCCAGCGACTCTAGTGAACAGGAACTGGAGTTACCTTCGCTACGTTGCAGCCCCTGTCAGGGGGAAGACATCCCTCCAAGGGAGTTACCAGAGGCCCTCCACCCTCGCGGAACCCAGTCGAAGTTACTGGGTCCCAGGCCTTGGCCGTAGTACCTCACCCTAGGCTTAAGGTGCCTGGGATGGACTCCATCCCTCGCTCCGGCCAGGTCAAGGGTACCTGGGCCCGGAACTCCGGAACGCCAGCACCCAGGCTGAAGGTGCCTGGGCGCAGCCACGTCCTCCAACTCTGAACCCCGAGGTCAGGGCGTCCGCCCCTTTTATCTCCTCTCTCTTTGCGTCACAGCGGGTTCCCCGCCCCGCTGTACCGGCGCCAGGAAAGGACAAAAAGGTACAGTCTTGCGGTGCAGGTTCAACTCCGACCCAGGGCGACAACGCCACCTGCAGGCCACAGGGAACCCTGCACCACCAGAGTCCTCCAAGAACCACAAAAGGGATTCTCAGATTCCCTAACAATTAGTACATCTGGGTTAAATAACCCAGATGCTCCCCCCCCCCTAATTTAAATACCAGCTACATGTATATTATTGATTTACTAATTTAAGTACTATTTTAAGTAGATCTATTGATAACTTTATGGATATGCATACATATTTACTGACATGTCACAATATACATATATAATATCGTTTTAAATAAAAAAAAAATATTACAAAGCAGTCTTTGATGTCCAATCTTTGGATGAATGTGGTCAGCCTATTGCAAGCTAGAAGAAAATTACTACTAATCCTTCCCTCCCTTTGTAAAATTATAACTTTTTGTAACTTTATCAGAAGGTGAGAGGAACTTGCAGAGGTGAGATGTCTCAGACAACATGACTGGTCCATAAAACCCTCCTTCACCAGATTTTACATGACTGAATCAACATTTGCCACTATGGTATTCATAGCAAGTACCTAGAGCAGGGTTGCCAACCGCCAGTAAATTTACTGACAGTTTGTAAAAATCTGTGATTTCAGATAAGGGGCTGATCATTTCATGCTGTGTTGACTTTTTAAGTGTAAATCAAGCAAATTACTTTGTTATAGGTGTAGCACACAAACCTTTTTCTCACCTGGCTCACTTGCAAGTCAAGGCACACATGCTATATGCCCGTACCCTGCTGTTTGAAGAGGTTAAGCGGTGTTCACAAATTTTGGGTCCTCCACTCCAACTCTCCTCCACTCTCCTCCTCGACTCCCCTTCAAAGATGGCGTCTGTCCCTTATGTACCCTCTCCCGGCATGCACAGCAGGCCGACCATGCCCACTGTACCCCTGCCGAGAGAGGACACCCTAAGGCACAGCAATGCCACCAATGGCTCAACCCTGACCTGATATGGCAGCGCCACCTACAGGCCACAGGGAACCACACACCAGGCAGCATCACATAGGCAGAAGCAAATACCTAGCAATCAAAATTGTCTGAGCCTGGCTACCAGCTCAGACCAACCTCTAAATTTAGGCACATAACACCCCTAAAAAGTAAAGGGGCGCTACATACACCCCCTCCTAAAATAGACACTGTCCCCAGTGTCTGCAATAAATGCATAACCCCTCAAGCCTGAGCGAGCGTGAATTTATTCCCGAAACTTTGTACAATTTGTTGAATTGTTGTGCCTGAACCAACATAGGAAAAAGGGACAAGAGAAAAGAAATAGAGAAGGAAAATATAGAGAACAAAACACAGTATTTGACATCCATTCTCAATGTCACATTTTCATATCACACTGTACATATTCCACCCCCTCCTAAATAACTACTCCACCCATTCTCTGGCAGAATTGATTGTAGTTCACCTGCAAAGGGAGAGAAAAACAACACAACACACAGAATCAAACATCCTAACTTCTAGAAACAGAAACAAACCATTCCCCCTAGAAGGAATGACCGGTTTCTGTAGCATAATTTCCTGCAGAACACCACCACCTAGTGGCAGCACACATTACTACACTAACCTTGGTGCGCATAGGCACGTATCAATACACAAGGACACCCCCTTGATCATGACGGCTTCCTGCTTTGGCCATGACTAAATCTACCCAGTGTTCAGTTCTTTTCTTGGGAAGAAAAAAAAAAACGTTCTCCTCTGCTGGACTGAAAAGGGAGAAAAACACAAACAGTCCCCCGATTCCTCACAGAGTAAATTCCCTCTTGAGCAGAGAGTCAGATCAGCGGTTCAAGGAAAGTTCCCTGAAGTGGAATAAAAAAAAAAACAAGTTCCCACTTCAAAGATAGTACTTGGGATCAGGGAGAACAAGGGTTTTCCACTGCTTGTCCAATGTTTCTATGTAGTAAACAGCATCGTCTCTGTCCTTGCTGCAGATGACTACACGGTCCGCGTGAATGTGCCGACCATAAGACCAGTCCTTGCGGCAGCCTTTATAATGATCAGCCATTACAGCAGAGCACTTTAGATATCGTTAGCCTCTTGGTACTTTCACATGGTCCCATACAAAGTCAGCGTACCAACATTCATGAGAGGTTTCAATCTCGTAAAGAAGTTCTTTAGGAACATAGTGATATTCTCAACCATAGTCAGCGGTGATCTTTTTGTGTAGGAGCCGTTGCAACCGGGCTAGAGGTGGCATGGTGGTCCGATCTCCTGCTCCTGGGAAGACAATGGCGTCCGGAGACCTTCTCAATGGTGCAGGCTCAAGCGGCGGTAAAGGTTGCCGTAATGGTGCCCGGACATCCGCAACAGCAGGCACAGAAGACGCCGGAACTGGCAAAGCGGGCGTAGGATCAGTCTCCTCCTTTGCAGTAGAGACTAGTTTCCCCAGAGTCCATTAATGAAACTCCACCTAAACTGCGGGGTGAAGTTGCCGAGATTCTATCCCAACCCTTTTTTTCAAACACTTCATCCACATCACGATCATCTCCCACATCTGCAGATGAGTCCAACTCAGAAGTATTATACTCCTCCGCCGGTAGATAACTGGCGGTGAAGACAGACACAACGTCCCTGAAAATGGAGGGTCTTTGCGGGCTGGTTGTCCACACATCCCCTGTAGCGTGGGGTGTGGGCTTCCCTTCCCTCTCCAACAAAGTCAATGTCCCTTTTCTCCCAGCCTCCTTACCTTCCCCCGATGCGGATCTCCTGGAGGTCCCTCCGGCTTGAAGATCCGGTTCAGGCAGGCGCTGGGGCAGGCTTCGACCGCGGCCGCGGGAGGCCTTTACGTATCCCACCTTCTGCTTGGTGGGTGGGAGAGAGTTCTCTGTTGCAACGGAGACAGCATCCGCGATGACCTCCGTTGCAAGCTCCGCAATGGTCGGAACTCCATCCTCCACATCCGTGGCAGTCTGAGCGGTGCGTGTGGGCTTGGCTGTGGGAGTACTGGTTTCCTCTTCAAGAGAAGCGACAACTGTAAGGCAGATGACCCGGTAACCCTTTGGTTTCTCAGTCGGCTGGTCCACCTCAAAAAGGAACTCAATGCATGTAGCACACCTTCCAAAAGGCCGAAGCTGCAGCGCCAGTCCTTGGCACTTAGGACAGAGCATGCCCAGGGCCTCCGCATCCCTGCACGTATAAAGCGCGAAGCGGCCCCTAGGCTTGAGCCGAATCAATGTATCCATCAGGGGGGCAGCAAAAGAAACAACGTCCATGGCTGTGGCAGGTGGGAACATCCGTGGTCCCGGTGAAACAGAAATCCATGGGGCGGAAGACATGTTGCTTCTTCACTAGTTCAGCTTGTACTGTCCTTTGGCGCCAAACCGCCACGTGCAACACAAGTTGGCGGGGGCTCCTCCCCCTTTCCTTCTCTTTCTGAACGTAGCTCGTGGGCTTCTCTATACTTCAGACATGCCCACGAACTACGCAGTTAGGAAATCCAGCATAGGTCTTGGCCTGTACCTCCATTTCTCTTACAAGTGACGCAGTTCACTTTTTCCCGAAATGGCCGGCCTCCACAGAATCACACCAGGGAAAAACAAAGTCCAGCTTCAGGGGTAGCTGCAAAGTATATAATCCCAGACTCGAGCCCCCACGTGTAGCACACAAACCTTTTTCTCGCCTGGCTCACTTGCAAGTCAAGGCACACCGTGCTATATGCCCGTACCCTCCTGTTTTAAGAGGTTAAGCAGTGTTCACAAATTTTGGGTCCTGCAGCGAGTTACCTTCTTCCACTGGTTCTCTTCCCCAGAGTATGGGATCAAGTCTCTATTTCTTCCCCCAAAGAAGCCAATGTCCATAAACACTTTAACTCCAACAGAGAGTTTATTTTCTATTTGCTGCGTAGTAGATAGAGACAGATGGATGAAAGAAGGAATAGTGTGAGGGATTAGATCCAGGCACAACCAGTAACCTCGTCGCCACTCGATCTTGAGTGGGTTTAGCTCACCCGGATAGTCCTCTCTCACAGTCCCAGCAGCCGGTGTGGAGCTCGAATCGTTCTGTCACCCTATCCCCTCCAGGGACGGGTACAGGAAATCCTCTAACCTCTGTAGTCTTTTAAGAACAGGATAATGTTAATGGGCACTCTACAGGTTAGTCTTCCCGAACAAGGAATCCTTCCCTCTGACAGTTCACCAGGCCTCTCCCGAGACAGCAATCTTCCATTACTCATCTCCACAGTGGGACCGATCCTCCCCTGGCTTCCTCACGGTCAGAGCGGGTACCCTCACCTGTGCACCGTGGGACTCCAATGGGCGAAATGTAGACCCAGTCAAAGGTACTGGGCCTACCTGGAACGTTGCAGCCTCGGGCCAAAGGTGCCCGAGACTTCTCGGCCAGTCATCGCACCCCTGAGGGGCACACCCCTCCGACTCTCCTCCACTTTCCTCCTCGACTCCACTTCAAAGATGGCATCTGCCCCTTATGTACCCTCTCCTGGCATGCACAGCAGACCGACCACGCCCACTGTACCGCTGCCGAGAGAGGACACCCTAAGGCACAGCAATGCCACCCATGGCTCAACCCTGACCTGATATGGCAGCGCCATCTACAGGCCACAGGGAACCACACACCAGGCAGCATAACATAGGCAGAAGCAAATACCTAGCAATCAAAATGGTCCAAGCCTGGCTACCAGCTCAGACCAACCCCTAAATTTAGGCACATAACACCCCTAAAAAGTAAAGGGGCGCTACATAGGTATTGTCAGTGTTTCCATATCATGTTTATAATGTTCAAATATTCACTGTGTTAATTTTCAATAGGGATGAGCTTTATGTTCGGGTCGAACATGAGTTTGACTCGAACATTGGCTGTTCGCCCGTTTTTCGAAAAACGAACATTATGGGGCGTTTGCGGCAAATTCGAGAGCGCCCTCAGCTAAGAGAGCCATAATTGGCCAAAGGCAGGGTTTAGGGGGACTAAGTCCATGCCCCACACTATATAAGGCTGCCTGCACGTCGGCCCTGTGTAGTGTGTTGTTGGTGTGGACGGAGAGAGAGTGTGATTTAGATTGAGCAGGCAGGCAGGTTATTTAGTTACAGTAGCTGCAGTGTATTTAACCACTTCCCTACCGCCCACCATCAAATGACGTCCTTGACTTTGTGCAGTGATATCTGAATGATGCCTGAATTCAGATATCATTCTTTTCAGACGGCGATTCTGTGCACAATAAGAATGATCATAGCAGCAGTTCTGCCGCTTGATTGTTCTTATAGGCGGCGGGAGGGGACGCCCCCCCTCCCGCCGCCATCCGGTGCTTCTCCGGGCTCTCCCGTGCCATCGGGGGGCCCGGATAACGAATCGACCAGCGCCGGATGGGAAGCATAGAGATGACTGGTGACCAGATCTCTATGACCGTCGGAGGCCCGGCGCGACGTTATGACGTCACACCCGGGTTCCCTTATGTAAACAAAGCCGTGATCTCGGCTGTCAGCATGAGATCGTTAAAAAAAAATCACCGATCTCATGCTTTCCAGCCTGGAGGAGAGATGTGGGGTCTTATTGACCCTGCATCTCTCCATAAAGAGGACTTGTCACAATAGATTCCTATTACAAGGGATGTTTACATTCCTTTTAATAGGAATAAAAGTGATAAAAAAAATAAAAAAGTAAAAAAAAGTGTAAAAATAAAAAAAATTTAAGTAAAAAAAATAATTCAATAATAAAAAAAAATAAAGTAAAAAAAATTATTCAATACTAAAAATAAAATAAAACACCCCTGTCACCGGTAGCTCGCGCTCAGAAGCTAACACACACGTAAGTCCCGCCCACATATGTAAACGCCGTTCAAACCACACATGTGAGGTATTACCACGTGCTTTAGAACGAGTGTAACAATTCTAGACCTCCTCTGTATCGCGAAAAAGGTAACCTGTAAAAAAAATTAAAGCCTCGCCTATGGAGATTTTTAAGTACTGAAGTTTGGTGTCATTCCATGAGTGTGCGCAATTTTAAAGCGTGACATGTTAGGTATCTATTTACTCAGCATAATAACATATTTCACATTATAGAAAAAATTGGGCTAACTTTACTGTTTTGTTATTTTCTAATTCATTAAACCCTTTTTTTTTTTTTTTTTAAATGCGTTTGAAAAATTATTGCGCAAATACCGTGCGAGATAAAAAGTTGCAATGACCGCCATTTTATTCCCTAGGGTGTCTGATAAAAAAAACATATATTTAATGTTTGGGGGTTCTAAGTAATTTTATAGCAAAAAAAATAGGATTTTTGTACTCACCGTAAAATCCTTTTCTCTGACATCCATGGACCGACACGGCAGCTCTTATTCACTGAACGTGTGGGTTATGTCCCTGCTTGCAGGAGAAGACCTAAGCAGAATGTGAGATGTTATACATACATTCTAAAAGCCAGAGCTGAACAGCCCCGCCCAGGGGGCGGTCCCCTTGGACATAACCCATCCCCTGCAGTCAGCAGACCTCAGTTCGTAACAAAGCAGTACAAACTTAAAAGGAAGGGTGGGTGCCGTGTCGGTCCATGGATGTCAGAGAAAAGGATTTTACGGTGAGTACAAAAATCCTATTTTCTCTTATCATCCATGGACCGACACGGCGGCTCTTATTCACTGAACGTGTGGGATGTCCCAAAGCAGTGTCAAGAGGGATGGGAGCAGTATAAATGGAAAAACCAAAAAACTTCACTCCAAACAAGGCAGAGCTCCTCAACGGAGGAGTTGCAACTTTAAACAGTGGCCTGCAACACCTTGCGGCCGAAGGAAGCATCCGAAGATGCAGCCACATCAACCTTATAAAACTTAGAAAAGGTATGAACAGACGACCAGGTCGCCGCCTTGCACACTTGTGCAACCGACGCTTGATGTCGGAAAGCCCAGGAAGCACCAATTGCCCTGGTGGAATGCGCCGTAACCGGAAAGGGAGGCGCCCGCCCCTTGAGAGCATAGGCTTGAATGACGGTTTGTCTGATCCACCTAGAAATGGTGGCAGACAAAGCCGCTTGGCCCTGTTTTGGACCAGAGGCAGTCACAAACAGTGAGTAAGACTTCCGAATAGAAGCAGTAGCAGACAGGTACACCCGCAAGGCTCGTACCACGTCCAATGTGTGCAGCGCAAACTCTCTGGGATGCGATGGGTGAGGACACAAGGACGGGAGGACAATGTCCTCATTTAGGTGAAAAGTCGAGACCACCTTTGGCAAAAGAGAAAGTCGCGGATCCAACACCGCCTTATCCTTATGGATGACTAAATATGGCGACTTGCAGGACAAGGCCGCCAACTCAGACACTCGTCTAACAGAAGTAATTGCCACTAAAAAGGCCACCTTCTGAGACAAAGTCAAGAGGGGAATATCCCTGATATTCTCAAAAGGAGGTTCCTGGAGAACCGAGAGTACCAATTCAGATTCCACGGGGGGAGAGGAGACTTGACAGGAGGGAGCACATGGCGAACCCCCTGCACAAAGGTGCTAACCAAGGAATGACCCGCTAGTGGTCGATGAAAGAAGACGGCCAAGGCCGAAATCTGACCCTTAATGATACTCAAAGCGAGCTTTTGGGCCACTCCATGCTGCAGGAAATGCAGGATTCTAGGGACGAAATACGTCCGAGGACGTCAGTCCAGCTCTTCGCACATGGCGATGTAAGCTTTCCAGGTACGGTGATAGATCATTCTGGAGGAAGACTTCCGTGCCCTTAATATGGACGAAATAACCGAGTCCGAGACCTCGGTCTCTCAACACCTGGCTTTGAACAGCCATGCCATTAAAGCCAGAGACTGTAAAGCAGGATGAAATATAGGACCTTGAGACAGAAGGTCCTCCCTTATTGGCAACCGCCAGGGAATGTCCACGACGAGACGTACCAGATTGGCGTACCAGTGACGCAGAGGCCAATCCGGAGCAATGAGGATCACCGGAAATCCCTCGGTCGCCACTCTGCGCAGCAGGGGAGGGAGCAACTGCAGCGGAGGATAATCGTATATCAGGTGATATACTAACCACTAACGCCTCTGAGGCATCCTCCCAAGGATCCCTGGATCTGGCCACAAACCTTGACACCTTGCGATTGAGTCGAGAGGCCATCAGGTCCACATCCGGCATGCCCCACCATCGGCAAAGGAGTTGAAATACCTCCGGGTGCAAGGACCACTCTCCCTGGTCCAGCGTCTGGCGACTCAAATAGTCCGCCTGCCAATTGTCTATGCCCGGAATGTAAACGGCCGACAGAGCCAGCACGCTTCTTTTAGCCCACTTTAGGGTACGGCGACCTCGGAAGCCTCAGCTGAGCTCCGAGTCCCCCCTTGATGGTTGACATACGCCACCGCCGTGACGTAGTCCAACTGGATCCTAATGGAGCGATCCTGCAATCTCTCAGACCACGAGGAGAGGCACAGTCTGATGGCCCATATTTCCAGAACATTGATCGGTAAACGTGCTTCGTCTGGAGTCCAAGTCCTTGGGCTGACAGGACTCCCCAGACTACACCCCAGCCCTTCAGGCTGGCGTCCGTAGTGAACACCGTCCATTGGATGGGGAGGAACAACTTCCCGGACCGAAGAGTCGGGGACCCCAACCACCATGTCAGGGACGCCCTGACCAGGTGACTCACCTGGATCGGAAGATCCTAAGACAAAGGGGATTTGTCCCAAGTGAACAAGATCTCCTTCTGCAATGCCCTGGTGTGTGATTGGGCATACAGAACGGCCTCGAAAGAGGCCACCATGAGTCCCAGGACTCTCATGCAAAAACGGATTGACGACCATTGTCGGGATGTCAGCACCCGCACTGCAGACTGAAGTGTCAGTAACTTCCCTGGAGGTAGGAATACCTTTGCCTCCAAGGAGTCCAGAATCAGATCTAGATACTCCAGACGCTGAGTCGGGACCAGGACTGACTTCTGAATGTTCAGGAGCCACCCGAAGTCCCTGAGGGTCCGACTGACGATAGTCACACTGTCTTCTAATTCTGAGCCACTTTCTGCTCTGAGAAGAAGATCGTCCAGATAGCCCACGACAGCGATGCCTCGCCGTCACAGCAAAGCTAGAACCGGCGCAAGCACCTTGGAGAACACCCTCGGTGCCAAGGCTAGGCCGAAGGAGGAGACACAAATTGATAGTGGACTTCACCGATCGCAAGCGCAGAAACTTCTGGTGACTTGCCCAGATCAGAACATGCAAGTAGGCGTCCTTGATGTCCAAGGTCGCCAGAAAATCCCTTTGACGGAGTGTATCGATCACCGTGCGAATGGATTCCATGCGGAACTTTTGCACCTTCACAAAGGCATTCAGGACCTTGAGGTCCAGGATAGGCCGAACCCCGTCCCTTTTTTGGGACGACAAACGGATTTGAGTAGAATCCCTGAAATCTCTCCTGTGACGGAACCGGCACAATCACTCCGGACCTGATCAATCCTGAATAGCCCCCATAGGGCTGCCCGACGGGCAGGAAGGAGAGGAAGATTCGAGGGAAGAATCTGTCTGGGACCAGGAACGGAAACCTATCCTGTAACCTGAGGTGATCACCTCGCACACCCACCGGTAGGAGATCCGGTAGGTCCACCGATCCGTGAACCTGCAAAGTCGTCCCTCCTACCCCAGAGTCGGGTGTGGGCAAGACTTCACGCGGAGGCGGGCTTGGGAGCCGGCTTGTTTGGCTTACGCACCCAGGGGTGCTTGTGTCCACCAGCCGCAACGCTGTCAGTCTGGGAGGGCCTACCTGTGGACTCTGACTGACGAAAAAAAAAAATTTTTGCTGGAAAGGAAGGACCCTGCTTACGGCGGGCCTCCTTACCCTTGCTAGCCTGAGGAAGAAGAGTGCTGTTACCTCCCGTGACATCCTTGATGATGTCATCCAACTCAGCACCGAAAAGCCTACCACCTTTAAATGGTAGATCCGTCAGAAGCTTTTTAGAAGCTAGGCCAGCAGACCAGCATTTTAACCAGATAAGACAATGCAATACCACCGCCAAGACAGAGGCCCTGAGTATTAAGGGGCCGCGTCTAACATGGCGTCGCAACATAAACCAGGCCCTGTGCCATTTGGTGGGCCAAAGCAATAGTGTCTGGAGGAAGATAATGCTCCTGTACAGTTTGGTGTAAAATTTTTGCCCATCCCGTAGGTGTCTGAGACACAAGGGTCGCCGCTACCACAGGCCGTAGGGCGGACCCCAACAAGGCAAACATGGCTCTGCTCCCCACTTCTGACCTCCTGTCAGTGGGGTCCTTAAATGCAGGAGTCCCCTCCATAGGGAGAGTGGTGGCCTTGTTCAACCGGGCGACTGGAGGGTCGACCACGGGGGGAGAAGCCCACGTTTTAACTAGGGCATCTTCAAAGGGGTATCTGATAGGCAAACGCCGCGGGACCATAAAAGTCTTCTGCGGCTTTTTCCCAGACCTTATCAATGAGCTGGTCAAAGAAAGGTACATATGAAAAACCTTTTTAGAAGGCCTGGCCCTAAGGAACCAGAGGAGACTGTCCGCCTGAGGTTCTGCATCCGCAGCATTCAGCTTGCGAGTGTCCCTCACCGCAGCAATGAGTTCACTAACAAGCACCCTGTCATTTACTTACTCAGAACTGGAGTCTTCCTCGCAAGGAAAGTCCTGTTCAAAACCATCAAATATATTCAGAGCTAGGGTCCTGAACGGTAGTGGCTAGGCCAATATCTGAATCAGCGCACACCCCCTTTTTATTTTTTTTTGTAGAAATAAAGTGGGGAGAGGGGCTTTTTTGCTCCATTGTGCTCACACACTGCTTCCCTCTTGGTCAGAATGATTCCAGGACTGCCAACAACTGGTCCATAGGGACCGCAGGTGCTGGAGCACTGCCTGTTGCCTCAAACATGCGTAGCGGCCTCACTCTCTCTCTTGTAACGGTTGTTGGTGGCTGTTGTCTAGGGGTACTCTGGAGGAGAGAGTGCAGGTCACTACGCCAAGCTCTCACCCTCCGTGTATGTGAGGTTTGAGCAAAGTCTTTTTTTAAATTTCCTTTGGGTCTGCATCCTGCATATTTAGCCTCTGCTTCTTCCGTGGAGGTGTATCTGCCAGTAATAGAGCCCCACACCATTAAAAGTTCAACACTCCTTTATTTCTTCAATGCCAGAATGAACATAATCAGTTGAACTTCCATAACAGACAGACAGGGGTGTGGATACGAGTAGGCCCAGGCACAATGAACTCTCCTATCCCTTTCTCGTGCGGATAGGCCTGGCGCACGGACTCCGCCACCGACCGTGAAGTTGGTAGCTGCCACCTACCGGGTGAACTGTTTGGAGCCCCTGTCACGGGCCTAAGTAACGGTCTCTATCACGACCTTAGAGTAACGGTCTCTGCCACCGACCTTAGAACATGGACCACCTTCCGTGTGAATATGGCCCCTGTTTGGCGAGGACATCCATCCCCACGGTCTCCGGAGGCCCTGTCCCGGCACTGGCAATCTGCTGCACCAGATCTACGGGAAGGTCACCTGCGCGGTCCCTTACGCCTGGATTCAGACACCCGAATCTGTGGGTGCCTTAGGATGGTTCCTCCCGGGCGTATCCCAGTGGAAGAAGCTGGGCCCCAGGCCTGAACGATGCACCTCACCCCAGACTGAGGGTGTCTGGGGTGACTCCCGAACTCCACGTGTCCAGGCCTAGGCCGCCTGGACACCGACCGTTGGACAGCAGCCCTCAGGCTAAAGGTGCCTGGGACTCGGACCTCGTGGCGAAGATGTCTGCCCCCTTTATAGCCTCTCCCAGCTAGCACAGCAGGTTCCCCGCCCCGCCGTACAACCGCTGCGAGAGACCAAAAAGGGTACGGCACTCCAGCGATGGTTCAACCCCAGCCCAAAGTGACAGCGCCACCTGCTGGGCCGCAGGGAACTGGACACCACTGATGTCTCCACCCGAAACAATACTGAAAAGTACCTACCCGCTACACTCTCCCCCCGGTTGTTTGACACTGGTCCCCAGTGTCTGGAGCAAACTATGCAAAAAAAAAACTGACATCCAGAAACCAACTACAAATCTCAAAAATGTAAAAAGTTTTTTTTTTTTAAAACTAACTAAACCGTTGTGCCTGAGCCTAACATGAAAGGGGAGGGAAGGGAAACAAACAACACCTAACAACAAAACATATTCACAAATCACATTAACATTTTCCCCACCCATCCTAACTAAGACCCGCCCCATTCTCAGCGGTCTTGATGAGACGTTCTCCTGCAGAGGGGAAAAGAAACATTAACACACACAACCCTGACACATATGTTCGTGTAAGAACGAAAAAACTTCTCCGTAAAGCAGTGTTTCTCAACTCCAGTCCTCAAAGCGCACCAACAGGTCATGTTTTCAGGATTTCCATTATTTTGCACAGGTGATTTGATCTGTTTCACTGCCTTAGTAATTACCACAGCTGTTTTATCTGAGGGAAATCCTGAAAACATGACCTGTTGGTGCACCTTGAGGACTGGAGTTGAGAAACACTGCCGTAAAGAAATCCTTTCCTTCTATAAGTGTGTGTGTGAAAAGTGAATATCAATGCGCAACACTTCCACCTGGTGACAGTGTCGCGGTAACTGCACCTGTTGAAGACTTTCCTCCATCTTCTTCTGCAGCTCTAACTACCCCAAAGTCCATGATCACTCTGTGAAAAGGAAAAACTGAAGAACAAACAACGGCAACAGTCCTCCAATTCCTCCAAAGAGCACAAACACCCGTTAAACTCGGGTACAGTCACTGGGTTTCCGGGTAACAGAACAACAACCCCAGGAAAGTTCAGCAGCAGTAGACTAAGCAAGAACGGAGTCTTTTTCCTCCTATAGATAGAACCTTGGGTGCGGCAGGACAAGAGGCTTCAAATGCTGGTCCATTGTCTCTAAATGGTATTCGACATCCTCCCCTTCTTTCCGTCGAATCAGCACCTTATCCGCATGGATGTGCCGACCCAACATCCATTCTGCTTTACAGTCCTTGAAGCGTTGAGATGCTTTGGGGGAACACGCGAGGTACTTGCGGGCGTGTGGGACCTGAATGTGCATCCACACAAAGTCATTGTACCAGCATTCCCTGCAAACCTCCACCTCATACAAAAGTTCCTTGGATAAATACGGGTATTCCCACCCGTACTCGTTGGCAACCTTTTGGCAGAAAAGGTGTTGTAGTCTCGCTAACGGAGGCATGGTATGGCGATCTCCTTCTCCCGGCAGAACAATAGCATCCGGGTGCCAAGGTACTTTGATCACCTCCATCCTGGGCATAGGTGCCCGCAATAACAGTCTCTTTCCCCCGGTACTAGATGCAGGTGGCACCGGGGGTGGAAGGGCAGACTGGGGACAGGATCCCTCCTCAGGCACTGGTGCCTCCACCCGGGGTGTACTATCCCCCATTGACATCAGTGTTGCCTGACTCGGCGGGACGAGGAGAGAGGCATCTTGTCCCAACCCTTTTGAACAAAAAGTTTGTCTATGACGACGTTGTCTCCCAAATCGGAGAGCGACTCTAGGTCGGAGGTGTCACACTCCTCCATGGGCAGGTAGCCTGTAGTAGAGACTGAATTGCTACCTCCCGTGAACACACAGGGCCGTGACTCCCCGACACCTCCGCCCGGACACCAAGTCCCTTTGCCCGGCTTACCTCGGCCCATACTTGAGGAGGGATGTCTGGGACTCTTCCTACCAGATCCATCCGGGCCGGGCGTAGGCGGGCAGGATGATCCACTGTGACCGCTGGACGGGGCTACCATGCCGATCTTCCTCTTCGGCGGTGGATGCTGGGAAGCAGTGGTGACCGAGTCAGCATCCTCGGATTTCTCCCGTGTCTCTCTAATCACGACCTTCCCTGCGGTCGCTGCAGTGCGCACAGGGACGGCTGTCAAAGCAGTGATTCCTCCTTCCTGAGTGGTGGTGCCTGTAGTGCGGTTGAGGTGGATGGTTTTTGGCTTCTCGACAGGTGGCTCCACCCCAAATAAGAACTCCTGCAGGCCTCGCAGCGCCCGAACGGCTTCAGCTGACACACCAGTCCCGAACAGCCGGGACAAATCAAACCCAGGGCCTCAACGTCCATGCATGAGTACAGGGCGAATCATCCCCGAGGCTTTAGTGGGATCCCCGTATCCGTTATCGGCAATGGCGTCCCTAGGGGGGATCAGAGGGGGCCCTGCCCCCCCCCAACATTATGCTGTGCCCCACCATGTGCCCCCCAAAAAAATGAAAAATTTTTTTTTTTGCAATTTTTTTTTCGCTCGGGCTGCTGCTGGGGTAACATAGTCTCTCCTGAGAGGGAGAGTGTCCCAGTCAGCTCCTGCGGGGGATTCCTCCCCCCTCCCTCTGCTCGCTGACACTGCATAATGCGAGCGCTCACACAACCACAGCCGCCCGATCTGCTCCTTTCCCTGCATCCTCATTGGCACGGAGAAGAGCGAGTTGCAGGAAGGACTCCACGAGCACTGTAGGAGGGGGGGAGGGGGCCCAAGCCTTCATCTCAGTTACTGAAAAAACAGACTGATTTCTCCCGTCCTTAGGACAGGAGAACCAGCCTGTAAATTCCGAGAATGGTGACTGCAAGCTGAGCCGAGTGTCAGTCTATGACACTCTTTCACAGCCCAGCGAGTCCAGCCACCCCCCCTCACTCTCCTCACATACGAGCAGGGAGGAATACAGCTCCTCCTCCTCCTTCCAGTCCCGCCCACACTATCCCGGCGTGCTGTATCTGAAGAGGGGATGTGTGGGCGGGAAATATGAAAATCAGCAGCATTCCTGGCTGTGTGTGAATGATGCCTGAGATTCTAGCCTGGACCGTGGGTAAGTGTGTGCACTGCAGACTGCAGTACACTGTAATCACTGAACTGCATTATCTCCATCCCTTCTCTCCCCCATCTGTCTCCCTCCCCCTCTCCTGTTCTTTCAAGACATTCACAATTTACTTTCACTTTCAGTTAGGCAGGTAATAGACGGTGCACATTTCTTTCCTGCATCCACAGATTGCATTAAAGAAACTTGCATAATTCCCCCATCAACACAGACAGTGCTGACAGGGGAATATCCCTCCTGCCCAGCAATTGTATTCTCCCGACAAACAGTGATTATCACTAGTGGCTATAGCAATCACTAGTGATAATCATAAGAGAATCTGCTCATTAATGGTTCAAATCTCAGCCAGTTCCTGCTGAACCAGCTGAGATTTAAACTGTCTATGGCGGGTCTTAGCTCTTAGGCAGCCCATACATTGATCACTTTTTTCATTCAACTATTAGGTTGACTGAAAAAAAAGGAAATGATCCAATTCCCCCATCTACACATTATAGGTGGATGGGGGAATCCTCCCAGTGTGGATCAGTGCTGGAACAACCAGAGTTGCTGTCCTGTCCCGGCTATTCACAGCGCTGGTGTCTGTCTCCACGGCAGGGGCGGCAGCACATTGGAACCCAGTGCTGGTTACTTTATGGGGCTGATGTACAGGAGGGCCAGCACAATTTGTTGTTAAAGAGGGGCTGGGCATGTTCAAAATTCCACATGCCAGAGCCTGCCAGGAAGCCCACACTGCACAGCGCTAATCACAGGCAGTGAGACATTTCCCGGGCCGCAGCTCCACAGATCAGGAAATGTCTCACTGGCTGTGATTAGCACTGTGGAGTGTCGGCTTCCTGGCAGCATCGGGCATGTGGCATTTCAAACACACCCGAGCCCATCTCTATTGGTTGTAGACAGTTGATCTCCCTGCAGGTTGCTTAGCAGCAGTGGAGCCTTCTCTGACATGCTGATCATGATGCAATCCAGGTGATGCTCCTAGTCAAATCCTAGTGTTAAATATCAGTGATTTTATTGATCAAAGCCCACACTTTACAGGCATAGAGCCCACATGGCTGCTGAACATACAGTTGATTATATATATGTGGTTGTACTCTTGATGCTAATAAATACTGTGTTTATTAGATCTGACTGGGAGCATCACTAGGATCACATCCCGATCAGCATGTCAACAGAGAAGGTTATACAGCATTACTGCTACTAGGTGACCAGCTGGGGGCTCGGCTCTCTATAACCAATAGTGCCAGCCTTCCCCTACATGCACGCATAATGTCACCAGCACAAAGTCCTTATAGACAGCCGCCGGTGCCAAGGAGACAGATGCCAGACCAGCACTGTCAATAACAGGGACAGGACAGCTGGGAAACCCCACAGTGGCAGAACACCAGGGCCCGGTGGCAAGACAACCTTTGCAACCCTGATAGTTCTTCCACTGCTTTGGACCCTTATATTTTCTTGGTGTGCTGGTGACATATATCTCTTGTTTTCTGCCACCCTGGTGGGGCCCCAGTATAGTAGGAAGGGAGCTCACTGCAGAACATGTGAAAGGGCCCATTGTGGGATCGTAGTAAAGGGCCCCAGGATAGAGGAGATATATATATATATATATATATATATATATATATATTTGCATTTTATAGTTGGCCCCCCTACTTTTATCCCTGTCCCCCCATGTGCCACCCTAAATATGAAAGCTGGAGATGCCACTGGTTATCGGAGCAGTAGTAGTAGTCAAACTCGTGGTAGAAGGATGAAATGGAATCCACGATGTATTTCCAAACATGGCGACTCTCTGCTGATCCATTGCGCACTGCAAGGTTGGCGCCAAAGTCCCCACGTGTAGTCCTTCACACGACTGGACTCCTCCCCTTTTTTGCCCCAGTTCGCGGGCTTTCCTCTCTTGGCCCAGGTCACGCCCACGAACTGAGCAGGGAGGGTGTGCCTCTTGCATGGGAGAAAAAGAAACCCTGGACTGCCGCACTCTGTATAGACAGTTATTTATTCCAAAATTTCAGGTAAAAAATCCAAATTCAAAATAAATCCATAAATCCAAAACAACAAATGCAGATGGTGTGCATGCAGGGAAGGGTGGCTAACGCGTTTCACGTCACGAATTGACGCTTACTCATAGCTCAGGGTGTGCCTCTTGACGCAGTGGCCAACATGGCCGACCTACTCGGAACTCTTCCGGGCAGACACATTCAAGTTCCACAACTTCAGCTCCATAGTAACACGAACACATCCCGGACACGATGCCCCCACGTGTAGCGGCCTCACTCTCTCTCTTGTATCGGTTGTTTGTGGCTGTTGCCTAGGGGTACTCTGGAGGAGAGAGTGCAGGTCACTACGCCAAGCTCTCACCCTCCGTGTATGTGAGGTTTGAGCAAAGTCTTTTTTTAAATTACCTTCGGGTCTGCATCCTGCATATGGAGCCTCCGCTTCTTCCGTGGAGGTGTATCTGCCAGTAATAGAGGCCCACACCATTAAAAGTTTAACACTCCTTTATTTCTTCAATGCCAGAATAAACATAATCAGTTGAACTTCCATAACAGACAGACAGGGGTGTGGATACGAGTAGGCCCAGGCACAATGAACTCTCCTATCCCTTTCTCGTGCGGATAGGCCTGGCGCACGGTCTCTGCCACCGACCGTGAAGTTGGTAGCTGCCACCTACCTGGGTGAACTGTTTGGAGCCCCTGTCACGGGCCTAAGTAACGGTCTCTATCACAACCTTAGAGTAACGGTCTCTGCCACCGACCTTAGAACATGGACCACCTTCCGTGTGAATATGGCCCCTGTTTGGCGAGGACATCCATCCCGACGGTCTCTGGAGGCCCTGTCCCGACGCTGGCAATCTGCTGCACCAGATCTACGGGAAGGTCACCTGCGCGGTCCCTTACGCCTGGATTCAGACACCCGATTCTGTGGGTGCCTTAGGATGGTTCCTCCCGGGCGGATCCCAGTGGAAGAAGCTGGGCCCCAGGCCTGAAGGATGCACCTCACCCCAGACTGAGGGTGTCTGGGGTGACTCCCGAACTCCACGTGTCCAGGCCTAGGTCGCCTGGACACCAACCGCTGGACAGCAGCCCTCAGGCTAAAGGTGCCTGGGACTCGGACCTCGTGGCGAAGATGTCCGCCCCCTTTATAGCCTCTCCCAGCTAGCACAGCGGGTTCCCCGCCCCGCAGTACAACCGCTGCGAGAGACCAAAAGGGTACGGCACTCCAGTGATGGTTCAACCCTGGCCCAAAGTGACAGCGCCACCTGCTGGGCCGCAGGGAACTGGACCTCACTGATGTCTCCACCCGAATCAACATACTGAAAAGTACCTACCCGCTACACATGTAAGGGGAAGCTGTGAGACTGACTCCATATTGCCCCTCTCTGAGACTCCTCAGATAAAAAAAGTCCACCCACAGGCTGTGCTGACTGAGGAGGGGGCGCCCAGGGGACTCACCAGACCGGAACAGGACCGCTCAGATACGCTGTCTGTACCGCGCTGTGTCAGCGCGAGTGAGCTGTGAGGAGATTGTGAGGAGATTCGCGCTGTTACAGCTGCGCTAGAGGCCAAACTAGTGCTGAAAAGCGCGCGGGCTACAAGAAAATGGCCGCTGCACTTCACTGAGGCGATCCGTGGCAAAATGGCCGCCATGCGCAGATAAAATTTTAAAAATACACAACAGCACACACACAACGCCAAACGGCGCCCAGGCTCCAAAAGTACACAAAAGGCCCCCAGCGATATGCAGACCAGCATGACCCCCCCCAGGACAGTATGACCCCCAGGCAGCCCCCACAGCACAGCGCCAGCAATGGTGACAGAGAGTGACAATAAAACACAGGGGGAGACAGGGAAAATCCCCCACAGAGAAACACACACAGCATTTTGTACTCACCTGCAGGCAGGAGAGACTACTTACCCGTCCCCTGAGGGACCCACTGGTGTGTTTCTGACAGACCTATCACAGAGTAGTACTGCGTAGCTGTCGGCCCGGCCCGCGAGAGAAACAGTCCGTCAGGTACTGTTCAATCTTGAGAGGACCGCGGGAGCATGAAAGCAACCCGTCCACCCCTGGAGTCATGGGGCATGTCGTGAACTGAGTCTCACGCACACAAGGCGAGGATCAGCACGCTCGATGGTCGGACATGGAAGACTACCAGGATACTAGTGTACCCAACCTGTTGCCCAGCCGACAGTTGATTGAAGGTCTCAAATGTAAAATAATAAAATTCCCAAAGGAATAAAAATTTTAGTAAAATCTTCCAGGAGACTGGCTCCTGAGAGAGCCACGTCTTCTCCTTCTGCTAGGCAGAAAAAAACTGAGGTCTGCTAACTGCAGGGGTGGGTTATGTCCGGAGGGACCGGGCTGTTCAGCTCTGGCTTTTAGAATGTATGTATAACATCTCACATTCTGCCTAGGTCTTCTCCTGCAAGCAGGGACATAACCCACACGTTCAGTGAATAAGAGCCGCCGTGTCGGTCCATGGATGATAAGAGAAATTATGATTTTTACATGAAGGAGAGAAGTGCCAGAATAGTGCTTAATATATATATATATATATATATATACAGTGGGGCAAAAAAGTATTTAGTCAGCTACCAATTGTGCAAGTTCTACCACTTAAAAAGATGAGAGAGGCCTGTAATTGTCATCATAGGTATACCTCAACTATGAGAGACAAAATGTGGAAACAAATCAAGACAATCACATTGTCTGATTTGGAAATATTTTTTTTTGCAAATTATGGTGGAAAATAAGTATTTGGTCAATATCAAAAATTCATCTCAATACTTTGTTATATATCCTTTGTTGGCAATGACAGAGGTCAAACGTTTTCTGTAAGTCTTCACAAGGTTGTCACACACTGTTGATGGTATATGTTGGCCCATTCCCCCATGCAGATCTCCTCTAGAGCAGTGATGTTTTGGGAACTGTCGCTGGGCAACACAGTCTTTCAACTCCCTCCAAAGGTTTCCTATGGGGTTGAGATCTGGAGACTGGCTAGGCCACTCCAGGACCTTGAAATGCTTCTTACGAAGCCACGCCTTCGTTGCCCGGGCGGTGTATTTGGGATCATTGTCATGCTGAAAGACCCAGCCACGTTTCATCTTCAATGCCCTTGCTGATGGGAGGAGGTTTGCACTCAAAATCTCATGATTCATGGCCCCATTCATTCTTTCATGTACACGGATCAGTCGTCCTGTTCCCTTTGCAGAGAAACAGCCCCAAAGCATGATGTTGCCACCCCCATGCTTCACAGTAGGTATGGTGTTCTTTGGTTGCAACTCAGCATTCTCTCTCCTCCAAATACGACGAGTTGTGTTTCTACCAAACAGTTCTACTTTGGTTTAATCTGATCATATGACATTCTCCCAATCCTCTTCTGGATCATCCAAATGCTCTCTATCAAAGCTCAGACGGGCCTGGACATGTACTGGCTTAAGCAGGGGGACACATCTGGCACTGCAGGATCTGAGTCCCTGGCGGCGTAGTGTGTTACCGATGGTAGCCTTTGTTACGTTGGTCCCAGCTCTCTGCAGGTCATTCACTAGGTCCCTCCGTGTGGTTCTTGGATTTTTGCTCACCGTTCTTGTGATCATTTTGAGCCCCAAATCGAGGGAGATTATCAGTGGTCTTGTATGTCTTCCATTTTCTAATTATTGCTCCCACAGTTGATTTCTTCACACCAAGCTGCTTGCCTATTGCAGATTCAGTCTTCCCAGCCTGGTGCAGGTCTACAATTTTGTTTCTGGTGTCCTTCGACAGCTCTTTGGTCTTCACCATAGTGGAGTTTGGAGTGTGACTGTTTGAGGTTGTGGATAGGGTTGAGCGAACCCGAACTGTAAAGTTCGGGTCCGTACCGAACTTTAACTTTTTCCCGAACCCGAACCCGGACTTTGCGCGAAAGTCCGGGTTCGGGTTCGGCAATCTAATGGCGCAGTTAGAAATGCTTCAGGGGCCAGCCAATCACCTTTTGATTAGCTGGTGTGCCCTTAGAAGCCATCATAGCCATGCCTACTAATGGCATGGCTGTGATTGGTCAGTGCAACATGTGACCCAGCTTCTATATAAGCTAGAGGCACACAGCACACACGTCACTCTGCTTCAGAATAGATAGGGAGAGGATCTTGTCTGCTGCTGCTGCTTTTAGGAAGAGATTGAAAAATACATGAGTTAGTCCTGATTCTGGAATCTGAGGGAAAAGATAGAGAGACAGTGTAGTGTAGGGCCAGGTTCCTGTTGGTGCTTTCAGGGAGAGAGATATATTATGTAGGATTAGGAGTCCAGATTCAGAGATATAACTCAGCGATCTGCATAGGTTTACCTGTTTGTGTTGCAGTGCAGTCTTTTTACACTGCCATGAGCCCAGTGTCAGAGAAAATCTACCTTTTATCTGCAAGCTCAGTGCACCAGCACTGCATATATTACGTTGAGAGATACACCGTTTCCATACTGTGGGTGTATTCTGCTCTTGGAAAAAGATCCATTTAGGGCAACAAAAAAAAAAGGCACTTTATTGTGCTCTTTTCCAAAAGACCCGTAAAATTTGCACTTTAATGTACGCTTGCAAAAAGACCCATTTAGGGCCCCAAAAAATATTTTGCAGTGTGTTATACATATGTGGAGGCGTGTGAAATAAACAATTTCTATATAGTTTTCTTCTACTGTGCTATACTAAAAAAAAAAAAAAATTTTTGAATAGCATTTTCTGCAGTTCTGTAGCTGTGCGATTCAGCGGTTACGTACTGTGGGTGTGTTGTGGTCTTCCAAAAAACGCCATTTAGGGCCACAAAAAATATTTTGCAGTGTGTTATACATATGTGGAGGTGTGTGAAATAAACAATTTCTATATAGTTTTCTTCTACTGTGCTATACTAAAAAAAAAACATTTTTTTTAATAGCATTTTCTGCAGTTCTGTAGCTGTGTGATTCAGCGGTTACGTACTGTGGGTGTGTTGTGGTCTTCCAAAAAACGCCATTTAGGGCCACAAAAAATATTTTGCAGTGTGTTATACATATGTGGAGGTGTGTGAAATAAACAATTTCTATATAGTTTTCTTCTACTGTGCTATACTAAAAAAAACAAAAAATTTTTAATAGCATTTTCTGCAGTTCTGTAGCTGTGCGATTCAGCGGTTTCGTACTGTGGGTGTGTTGTGGTCTTCCAAAAAACCGCCCTTTAGGGCCACAAAAAATATTTTGCAGTGTGTTATACATATGTGGAGGTGTGTGAAATAAACAATTTCTATATAGTTTTCTTCTACTGTGCTATACTAAAAAAAAAAAAACATTTTTTTAATAGAATTTTCTGCAGTTCTGTAGCTGTGCGATTCAGCGGTTACGTACTGTGGGTGTGTTGTGGTCTTCCAAAAAACGCCATTTAGGGCCACAAAAAATATTTTGCAGTGTGTTATACATATGTGGAGGTGTGTGAAATAAACAATTTCTATATAGTTTTCTTCTACTGTGCTATACTAAAAAAACAACATTTTTTTTGAATAGCATTTTCTGCAGTTCTGTAGCTGTGCGATTCAGCGGTTACGGACTGTGGGTGTGTTGTGGTCTTCCAAAAAACGCCATTTAGGGCCACAAAAAATATTTTGCAGTGTGTTATACATATGTGGAGGTGTGTGAAATAAACAATTTCTATATAGTTTTTTTCTACTGTGCTATACTATAAAAACAACATTTTTTTTTGAATAGCATTTTCTGCAGTTCTGTAGCTGTGCGATTCAGCGGTTACGTACTGTGGGTGTGTTGTGGTCTTCCAAAAAACGCCATTTAGGGCCACAAAAAATATTTTGCAGTGTGTTATACATATGTGGAGGTGTGTGAAATAAACAATTTCTATATAGTTTTCTTCTACTGTGCTATACTAAAAAAACAAATTTTTTTTTGAATAGCATTTTCTGCAGTTCTGTTGCTGTGCGATTCAGCGGTTACGTACTGTGGGTGTGTTGTGGTCTTCCAAAAAACGCCATTTAGGGCCACAAAAAATATTTTGCAGTGTGTTATACATATGTGGAGGTGTGTGAAATAAACAATTTCTATATAGTTTTCTTCTACTGTGCTATACTAAAAAAAAAAAAAAAAATTTTAATAGCATTTTCTGCAGTTCTGTAGCTGTGCGATTCAGCGGTTACTGACTGTGGGTGTGTTGTGGTCTTCCAAAAAACGCCATTTAGGGCCACAAAAAATATTTTGCAGTGTGTTATACATATGTGGAGGTGTGTAAAATAAACAATTTCTATATAGTTTTCTTCTACTGTGCTATACTAAAAAAACAACATTTTTTTTTAATAGCATTTTCTGCAGTTCTGTAGCTGTGCGATTCAGCGGTTACGGACTGTGGGTGTGTTGTGGTCTTCCAAAAAACGCCATTTAGGGCCACAAAAAATATTTTGCAGTGTGTTATACATATGTGGAGGTGTGTGAAATAAACAATTTCTATATAGTTTTCTTCTACTGTGCTATACTAAAAAAACAACATTTTTTTTGAATAGCATTTTCTGCAGTTCTGTAGCTGTGCGATTCAGCGGTTACGTACTGTGGGTGTGTTGTGGTCTTCCAAAAAACGCCATTTAGGGCCACAAAAAATATTTTGCAGTGTGTTATACATATGTGGAGGTGTGTGAAATAAACAATTTCTATATAGTTTTCTTCTACTGTGCTATACTAAAAAAAAACATTTGTTTTTAATAGCATTTTCTGCAGTTCTGTAGCTGTGCGATTCAGCGGTTACGTACTGTGGGTGTGTTGTGGTCTTCCAAAAAACGCCATTTAGGGCCACAAAAAATATTTTGCAGTGTGTTATACATATGTGGAGGTGTGTGAAATAAACAATTTCTATATAGTTTTCTTCTACTGTGCTATACTAAAAAAAAAAACATTTTTTTTGAATAGCATTTTCTGCAGTTCTGTAGCTGTGCGATTCAGCGCTTACATACTGTGGTTGTGTTGTGGTCTTCCAAAAAATGCCATTTAGGGCCACAAAATTTTTTTTTGCAGTGTGTTATACATATGTGGAGGTGTGTGAAATAAACAATTTCTATATAGTTTTCTTCTACTGTGCTATACTAAAAAAACAACATTTTTTTTTTAATAGCATTTTCTGCAGTTCTGTAGCTGTGCGATTCAGCGGTTACGTACTGTGGGTGTGTTCTGTTCTTCCAAAAACACCCATTTAGGGCAAGATCCTAAATTTGGAAAATATGAGGAGAAGGTCAAAGGGACGTGGTGGCCCCAGTCGTGGTGCTGCTGGTGGAGCTCCTGTTGCAGGGAGAGGACGTGGTGGATCTGTGCCAGATACACGCACAAGTGAAACACCTTCCTCAGGTGCGAGTAGGCGACCGAGCCTGCGGCGGTATTTTGTCGCGCCTAATGAGGCTGTACGAATGTTTAGGCCAGGACAAGTACAGGCGATAGCAGATTGGGTTGCTGACAGTGCCTTGGGTTCCTTCACATTGTCTCCCACCCACTCTTCTGATGAAAGATCAGAGTTGGCACCTGAAACCCATGTCCATCAGTCTTTCACCTCACCCCCTTGCAAATCAGCCAAGCAGTCTGAGCCCCAAATCATGCAGCAGTCTCTTCTGCTTTTCGATGACTCTGTTAGCAGGGTTTCCCAGGGCCATCCAACTAGCCCTGCCCCAGAAGTGGAAGAGATTGAGTGCACCGATGCCCAACCACTTATGTTTCATGATGAGTACATGGGAGGACCATCGCAGCACGTCTCGGATGATGACGAAACACAGGTGCCAACTGCTGCTGCTTTCGCAATTGTGCAAATAGACAAGGAGGGCAGGGGTGAAGACTGGGTGGAAGATGATGTGGAGGACGATGAGGTCCTCGACCCCACATGGAATCAACGTTATGCAGGTGACCAGTGTAGTTTGGAGGAAGAGGCGGTGGTCGCACAGAGCCACCAGCACAGCAGAAGAGGGAGCAGGGTGCAAAAGCGGAGCGTCCGTCCCCTAGACAGTATGTCTGCTACTGCCCAACGCAGCAAGGGACCGAGCACACCAAAGCCAGGTCCAAGGAGGTCCCTAGCGTGGCAGTTCTTCACACAATGTGCTGATGACAAGACACGAGTGGTTTGCACGCTGTGCAATCAGAGCCTGAAGCGAGGCATAAACGTTCTCAACCTGAGCACAACCTGCATGACCAGGCATCTAAGTGCAAAGCAAGAGCTGCAGTGGAGTAGACACCTCAAAAACCAAGAAAGGTCTCTGGCTCCTCCTGCTTCCTCTTCTGCTGCAGTCTCGGCCTCTTCATCCACCTCTGTAGTGACAGTGGCACCTGCCACCCCGCAAACAGAGGATCTGCCAGCAACACTACCACCTGGGTCACCAACCATCTCCACAATGTCCCATGGAAGCGTTCAGCTCTCTATCTCCCAAACATTGGAGCGGAAGAGGAAGTACCCCCCTAGCCACCCGCGATTTCTGGCCCTGAATGCCAGCATTTCAAAACTCCTGGCCTTTGAAATGCTGTCATTCCGTCTGGTGGAGACGCAGAGTTTTAGAAGCCTGATGGCATTGGCTGTCCCACAGTACGTCGTGCCCAGCCGCCACTACTTTTCCATCCCATCCCTTCCCTGCACAACCAAGTGGGGGACAAAATCAGGTGTGCACTGCGCAACGCCATCTGTGGCAAGGTCCACCTAACTACGGATGCGTGGACCAGTAAGCACGGTCAGGGACGTTATATCTCCCTAACAGCACACTGGGTAAATGCAGTGGCGGCTGGGCCTGAGGCAGATAGCAGTTTGGCGCATGTCCTTCCACCACCGAGGATTGCAGGGCGCTTCAGTTTGCCTCCTGTTGCTAACTCCTCCTACTCCGCTTCCTCATCCTCTACCGCCTCCTCATCCGGTCAGCGTAACACCTTTACCACCAACTTCAGCACAGCCAGGGGTAAACGACAGCAGGCAGTTTTAAAACTTTCCTGTTTGGGGGAAAAAACCCACACCGCGCAGGAGTTGTGGAGGGACATGGAACAACAGACCAATGAGTGGTTGCTGTCAGTGAGCCTCAAGCCCGGCCTGGTGGTGTGCGATAATGGGCGAAATCTCGTAGCAGTTCTGGGCCTAGCCGGTTTGACGCACATCCCTTGCCTGGCGCATGTGCTGAACTTGGTGGTCCAGAGGTTCCTTAAAAATTACCCCAATATGCCAGAGCTGCTGCAGAAAGTGCGGGCTGTGTGTGCGCACTTTCGGCGTTTTCACCCTGCTGCTGCTCGCCTGTCAGCGCTGCAGCGTAACTTCGGCCTTCCCGCTCACCGCCTCATATGTGACGTGCCCACAAGGTGGAACTTCACCTTGCACATGCTGGCCAGACTGTGCGAGCAGCAGCAGGCGATAGTGGAGTTTCAGCTGCAGCAATCACACGTGAGTCGCTCTGCGGAACAGCACCACTTCACCACCAATAACTGGGCCTCCATGCGAGACCTGTGTGCTTTGTTGCGCTGTTTCTTGTACTCCACCAACATGTCCAGTGCCAATGACGCCGTTCTCAGCATTACTATCCCAGTTCTATGCCTCCTTGAAAAAACGCTTCGGGCGATGATGGAAGAGGATGTGGCACAGGAGGATGAGGAGGAGGAGGAGGAAGCGGGATCATTTCAAAGGCTTTCAGGGCAGTCTTTCACAAGTGGCTACGAGGGTGGGTTCCTGCACCAACAAACGCCAGGTACACAATTGTCCGGCAGAAAGGGCACAGTTCTGGAGGATGACGAGGTGGAGGAGGAGGAGGAGGAGGAGCCATTTTCACAGCATGGTGGCACCCAGACCAGCTCGTGGCCATCACTGGTGCGTGGCTGGGGGGATACAGAGGACACAGACGATACACCTCCCACAGAGGACAGCTTTTCTTTGCCTCTGGGCAGCCTGGCACACATGAGCGATTACATGCTGCAGTGTTTCCGCAATGACCGTCGAGTTGCCCACATTTTAACTGGTGCTGATTACTGGGTGGCCACCCTGCTGGATCCCCATTACAAGGACAACGTACCGTCCTTAATTCCCTCACTGGAGCGGGATCGTAAGATGCGCGAGTACAAGCGCACGCTGGTAGACGCGCTGCTGGTGGCATTCCCACCTGACAGCGGGCGTACGGTGGAAGCACAAGGCGAAGGCAGAGGAGGAGGAAGAGGTCGCCAACGCAGCCGGGGCACCGGCAGCACCTCAGAAGGCAGGGTTAGCATGGCTGAAATGTGGAAAAGCTTTATCAGCACGCCACAACAACCAGCACCACCAGCTGAGATGGAACGTCTTAGCAGGAGGCAGCATTTCACCAACATGGTTGAGCAGTATGTGTCCACAGGCCTACACGTACTGGATGATGGGTCTGCCCCCTTTAACTTCTGGGTCTCCAAATTGGGCACATGGCCTGAGCTTGCCCTTTATGCCTTGGAGGTGCTGGCCTGCCCTGCAGCCAGTGTATTATCTGAACGTGTATTTAGCATGGCAGGGGGCGTTATCACAGACAAGCACAGCCGCCTGTCCAGAGCCAATGTGGACAAGCTCACGTTCATTAAAATGAACCAGGCATGGATCCCACAGGACTTGTCCGTACCTTCTGCAGAATAGACATGTATACCGGTGTTGTGACAAAAACTGTCCGGCCATCGGATTGTGTCCGGCCCATACTGCGAAGGCGCACCGCTTGCGCAGTACAGAGGACAAGGAGATTCACAAAATCTCCGAAGATGAACGGCGCCTGCGCCGTGAGTGCAGGTTCAAGCCCCACCATCCAAGTGGACATACGGTAGCACATAGTAACAGGGCCCCTCACGGGCTCGGTTCGATCGCCACGCTTCGGGCACGGCCTCACTTGGCTCGGCTTGAACCACGGATGGTGTGGCCTTCTCCTGAACTCACCACGCAGGCGCCGTTCGTCTTGGGAGATTTTTGAAATCCCCTTGTCCTACATACTGAGCAAGCGCAGTACAGGGTGGACACTATTTGACAGGGGACAGAATTCGACACATCACCGGCCTGTCAGGTCACCTATGGCCAGGTGACAGATGCACACCGTAGGAGGACAGGAGTGCACCGCAAGGTAGTGAACCCTATGGCTGACTGCTGCGGATAGGAAACTGGGTGGTTGTGGAAAGCGGGACCAGAGGAGCACAACCGGGATCCTATAGGAAGCTAGAGCCAAGATTCCCCAGGGCGCGGAGTCTAAGACCCAGCAGGTCTTCTCCAGAGCCTCTAGTGGTGAGGATGTTATGCTGCAGGCTGGGTCCAGGTCGCGGCCCCTAGAGTCTCCTAGCTCACGCCCCGTAGGATAAGGGGAAAAGAGGGGAAGCAGCAGCACAAGATATAAGAGTAACGAATAACAAGCTGAAGGTCAAGGGCCACAAGCAGACAAGGAAAACGAAGGACAAGCCGAAGGTCAAGGGTCACGAGCAGACAGGGATAGTCGGGGACAAGCCAAATGTATAACAGAGAGACAGATGTAGCACACGGCAGGCAGGAACCCAAACACACAATGCCTAACAAACACGTTGATCAGCAAAGCAGGCTTGCAGTGCACAGGTTAATATAGTGTTCTGTGATAGGGCCTGGGGTGGAGTCTGGCTGGGAGGAGATTATAAAGGAAGCCAGGTGAAGGAGGTCTGGTCTCTAAGATGAACACATGAGGAGGAAAGGTAAGATGGCAGACAGACGTTAATGCATATCCATTAACGGCCTTACCCAGCCATTGTTGTATTTTTGAACCAGTGTTGGCTACCTCGTCCTCCTCCACCGCCGCCACCTCAACCTCTTACTCCATATGGACCTCGTCCTCCTAGGTCAAGATTATAATTTTTATTTTATTTTTTTGTAGCACACAGATCCTTTCCCCCTTACCTGCCTTTATGTTGTTGGCTCCTCGCAGGAGGGAGAAAGGCACACCGCACTACCAGCCCGTACCCTCCTATATAAAGAGGTTGAGCGGTGTACTTGACGGGCCGTGTCCACAGCCGGAGTCAAAATTCCTCCAGAGGATGATTCTCACCTCTACTGTAGGTAGAGGCAAGTCCTTTAGTAAAGTCAATGTCCACACCAGCTGAAATTACAACTCTTATTCTCTCATGGCAAAATAAACCCTACTCGGATAGAAAAGGTTAGAGCAAAGAAACAGGACAGTTTAAGGTGTGGAGGAGGTCCAGGCACAAACGTAGCACATTCACTTCACTGCTTAGGTTTCTCAAACAGTTTTAGGTGCACGGTCTCTGCCACAGACCTTGAGGTTGGTCTCTGCCACAGACCGGGTGTACAAGGCCCCTGCCACGGACCTGGAGAACTTTGGTCTCTGCCACAGACCAGGGTGTATAAGGCCCCTGCTACGGGCCGGGTGAATAAGGCCTCTGATACAGTCAATATGACCTTGAGTTTCTCCTTCTACGAACCTAGCCCATATCAAGGGGAAGACATCTCTCCAGGGAGTCAACAGACCCTTCCTTCACCGTGACTCCCGCATCGGTCCATCAGAATGATCCTCCCTTCCCTGGAACATTGTCCCCTACACGAGGCGGAACCCTAAGACTCCTCGACCCTTAGCGGACTCCAGACGAAGGCTCTGGACTCCAGGCTTTACTCCCGCACCTAGGCCTCCATACCCAGGGCAGCAGGAACTCCAGGATAGTACCTCACCCCGGGCTAAAGGTACCCGAGATGGAACAGGAACACATGCACCCAGGCCGAAGGCACCTGGGCGTGGACCCCACTGGACATCAGCCCCCAGGCCAAAGGTCTGCCCCTTTTATATGCTCTCCCGGCATGCACAGCAGGTTCCCCGCCCCGCTGTACTACTGCCAAGAGGGGACACAAAAGGCACAGCACTATATCGGCGGTTCAACCCTAGCCTACCATGGCAGCGCCACCTGTAGGCCGCAGGGAACTGCACACCAATACTGTCCCCGAGGACAAAATGGTCCATGAATCCTACAGAATTAGGGTGTTTGAGCCTATTTACCACTCAAACACTTCCCTTAAATTTAGCACCTCGCTACATTTTTATTTCAAAGTATTTTATTTTCCCACTAGCTTATCCATTAAATTGAATAATTTATTCCAGAAAGGGCGTATTCTGGGGCATTCCTACCATATGTGTGGCATCGTGCCGTTGAGTTTCTGAGGTTCTTAATGACTTCCCGTACCTCTTCTGCTGAAAAGGGGGCCTCCAGCATATTTTCTTATTTTTTTATTTTTTTAATGTTATTTTAAGTTATTTCCCTATCCACATTTGTTTGCAAAGCACTTGCCATGCTCTTAACAACATTTTGCTGCCATTTGCAGCCCTCTAGCCCTTTCCATTACTTTTTTAGAGCCTTTTTAGTCCTTAGAAGTCCAGGTCCCCATTGACTTCAATGGGGTTCGGGTTCGGGTTCGGGTTAAAGCTCGGTCCCGAACCCGAACTTTTTTCCGAAGTTCGGCCGAACTTGTCGAACCCGAACATCCAGGTGTCCGCTCAACTCTAGTTGTGGATAGGTGTCTTTTATACTGATAACAACTTCAAACAGGTGCCATTAATACAGGTAATGAGTGGAGGAAAGAGGAGCATCTTAAAGAAGAAGATACAGGTCTGTCAGAGCCAGAAATCTTGCTTGTTTATAGGTGACCAAATACTTATTTTCCACCATAATTTGCTAAAAAAATTATTTCCAAATCAGACAATGTGATTGTCTGGATTTGTTTCCACATTTTGTCTCTCATAGTTGAGGTATACCTATGATGACAATTGCAGGCCTCTCCCATCTTTTTAAGTGGGAGAACTTGCACAATTGGTGGCTGACTAAATACTTTTTTGCCCCACTGTATATATATACAGGTCCTTCTCAAAAAATTAGCATATTGTGATAAAGTTCATTATTTTCTGTAATGTACTGATAAACATTAGACTTTCATATATTTTAGATTCATTACACACAACTGAAGTAACTCAAGCCTTTTCTTGTTTTAATATTGATGATTTTGGCATACAGCTCATGACAACCCAAAATTCCTATCTCAAAAAATTAGCATATCATGAAAAGGTTCTCTAAACGAGCTATTAACCTAATCATCTGAATCAACTAATTAACTCTAAACACCTGCAAAAGATTCCTGAGGCTTTTAAAAACTCCCAGCCTGGTTCATTACTCAAAACCGCAATCATGGGTAAGACTGCCGACCTGACTGTTGTCCAGAAGGCCATCATTGACACCCTCAAGCAAGAGGGTAAGACACAGAAAGAAATTTCTGAACGAATAGGCTGTTCCCAGAGTGCTGTATCAAGGCACCTCAGTGGGAAGTCTGTGGGAAGGAAAAAGTGTGGCAGAAAACGCTGCACAACGAGAAGAGGTGACCGGACCCTGAAGAAGATTGTGGAGAAGGACCGATTCCAGACCTTGGAGGACCTGCGGAAGCAGTGGACTGAGTCTGGAGTAGAAACATCCAGAGCCACCGTGAACAGGCGTGTGCAGGAAATGGGCTACAGGTGCCGCATTCCCCAGGTCAAGCCACTTTTGAACCAGAAACAGCGGCAGAAGCGCCTGACCTGGGCTACAGAGAAGCAGCACTGGACTTTTTTCGGGTTAAAGGAAATTTTGCATGTCATTCGGAAATCAAGGTGCCAGAGTCTGGAGGAAGACTGGGGAGAGGGAAATGCCAAAATGCCTGAAGTCCAGTGTCAAGTACCCACAGTCAGTGATGGTCTGGGGTGCCATGTCAGCTGCTGGTGTTGGTCCACTGTGTTTTATCAAGGGCAGGGTCAATGCAGCTAGCTATCAGGAGATTTTGGAGCACTTCATGCTTCCATCTGCTGAAAAGCTTTATGGAGATGAAGATTTTATTTTTCAGCACGACCTGGCACCTGCTCACAGTGCCAAAACCACTGGTAAATGGTTTACTGACCATGGTATTACTGTGCTCAATTGGCCTGCCAACTCTCCTGACCTGAACCCCATAGAGAATCTGTGGGATATTGGGAAGAGAAAGTTGAGAGACGCAAGACCCAACACTCTGGATGAGCTTAAGGCCGCTATCGAAGCATCCTGGGCCTCCATAACACCTCAGCAGTGCCACAGGCTGGTTGCCTCCATGCCACGCCGCATTGAAGCAGTCATTTCTGCAAAAGGATTCCCGACCAAGTATTGAGTGCATAACTGAACATAATTATTTGAAGGTTGACTTTTTTTGTATTAAAAAACACTTTTCTTTTATTGGTCGGATGAAATATGCTAATTTTTTGAGATAGGATTTTTGGGTTTTCATGAGCTGTATGCCAAAATCATCAATATTAAAACAAGAAAAGGCTTGAACTACTTCAGTTGTGTGTAATGAATCTAAAATATATGAAAGTCTAATGTTTATCAGTACATTACAGAAAATAATGAACTTTATCACAATATGCTAATTTTTTGAGAAGGACCTGTATATATATATATATATATATACAGTCAGTCTCGTGTATATTATATATATATATATATATATATATATATATATATATATATATATATATATAGCGGTACCCCCAGTTAAGAGGGCTGCTGGTATTGATTTCTTGGGCCCTGTAGTGCACCGCTGTCATCCCCTGGCAATCAGCTCTACCCTCCCGTGGCACAGCTAGTAAGGACTGCGTGACCGGCAACGCTGGGTGACACAGTCCTATGGCAAACACACACAGTCAAATGTTTAAACTTCTGTATAAAGTAAAAGAAACAGACACCAATGTACTTGACCCAGGTATATTTACTGAGACTAATGGGCAAGTATTAAACAAGAGTATAAGATTATTTGCAGCTCCCTGCAATAAACAGTATTCAAACAAACAGAATAGACAGGTATTGCTATGCAACTCTACCGATAACCTTTTTCAGCTACTTCCCCTCGTGAGCAGACTGACGCCCAGCAATGTCTACCTATGCAGTCAGGCCTGACTGAACTAAATGGAAGTTCTGTAAAGGAATCTTCGCTAGCAAAACTCAGTGGTGCACTTGATGAACAAAACGTTGTAATTCAACAGGGTAGTAGAAATACAGTATTTGTCTGTGAGCAAGTGCTCTCTCACCAACCGGACCAGTCCCAGTCTGTCTCCTCCGCTGATGCGTCTAGGCACATGGATCCATCGGCATCCGGGTCTTCGGTCCTCCTGGTACAGTACAGCAAGGATGAAAAGATGTCTCTCAGGTTCCGCTAGGCTGGCGGAGGGCTCTTTGGAAGAAAATGCCCAGGCTTCAGGCCTGGGTTTTCAGCAGTCTCAGACAGAGTTCTTGCTTGCTAGCCGGGAGGTGTCCAAAGAGACAGAATAAACTCCGCCTCCCCTTTATAAAGTCCGCCCCAGCAGTCCTTGCTCCGGGGCAATGCACCCTGGGTGCTGTTAGATGTCTTGGGAAATGTAGTCTCCGGATATTAAAGGGGAATACCCCGCTACATATATATATATATATTAATGTTGGGGGTTGTTTAGCTCAAGTGTAGCACCCACTAGCGAGAACAGTGCCACACAAATGTTTCCTTTTGAAGGCTTGTTGGTCCACTTTTATTAAAAAGAATCAAACAAAGTTCCAGAAATGAAAACAAATGTGGTTTCCCTCGCAGGGGGTTTTCACCATCAACATTAAACAGTTGTATGTTCAGCCTCCTGGCTCACACATACAAAAGTGCAAATGAAAATACCGAGCCACCTGGCTCTCTTCAGCAGCAGCACCACTACTCAGGCTCCCGCATGGGGCCCTCCTGACTCCTGTCAGCAACCTCAGACTCAGGTCTCTGGGTTTCACAGTGCAGCCTGCACTCTCTAGCTACTCCAGCTTCTCTAGCTACTCCAGTGCACACCTGCACACTCTGGGTTCTCCCTTGCAAGCCTGGTCTCCTCGGGAGGGTGGAGCCCAGAACCATGGTCAGGTGTCTACAAATAGGCCAGCACACACCTGACCAGTCAGTGTGCTGGTAAATCTCAAAATCTGGACCCAGGACTGGGGATTTTATCCCACCTGGATCTCTACGAAATCCCCGGGCTCCAGGTCCCATAGTGGACTTTATTAAATAATGAGGAAACCGAAACGCCAGTTTCCTCTGTACATTATAAGCTCCCTGTAGCCCCTCAACCCGTCCAGTTGAGAATTCTGGGTCACTACACTGGTGGGGTACCACACTACCACATACCCCCCCCCCTTGTTTCGACCCAGAGGGCGGAACACACCAGTCCAACCTCCTCACTTTGGCATGACCATGCCAACTACCACCCACATGGGCCAAATCTTGTCCCATCAGGTGACTTTCTCCACATCCCCCTGCTACATTTACTCAGGCTCTGCAAAGACACTCCCATGTCTTTTTGCGTGCATGCTTCCAAAAGCGATGTCTCTCTATTTCCCTTGGACCTACACTAGCCACCTTATCAGTAGGGAGTTTACTACTCTTGGCACCTTTTTGCACCCGAGGTTGATTTCTGAGCTTTAAGGGTCCGATACCATTGAGGTTACCAAGGGCTCCCTCATTTTCCGATAGACCACCCCTTTTCCCTTTATTTAATTTGGAAGGGATCAGATTTTTAAACACTTGTTTAGTGATAATCGGGGGCTCTTTTATTGGGGTGACACTGGTTTCTCTCTGAGCTCTATGTACGGGCACCCCCTTACTGTCCAAACTTAGCGCCACTTGTTTCCCCATGTACATTGCATGCTTCATTCTGTCAGTTTTATCATTAATATCCTCATAAGACTGCAGCTTTGTCCTAGTCTGCCTCTGAAGGACATCCTGACTGTCTTGCCACTCTGAGGTTTCTAAGTTATGTGATACCTTGCTGCGCTTTGGGCTATTTCCCTCCAACCATTGTTTACCAGGATCCTTCTCAGATCCTAGAAGTTCCTCAAACCTCAGGAAACCTTCCCAAGAATAACCCTCCTGAATCTGTAGGGGGCCTAATTCTGCTGTACCTTTTACCTCTTCTAAGTCAGTCACACCATTTATTTCCACATATTTTTTTGGATTAGCAGCAACCGCATCACCTTGGCCATCAGGTCTGCCATAATTTTTGTCACCCATGGTAACCAAACTATTGCCAATGCGCTGCATTTTTCATCATGGTCAGAAATATCAATGTGTTTGTCATATTTCATTTCACCCATGTTTGGCAGGGCAGTGTCTGGAGAGGAACTGCACCCAGCAGAGTGGTTGTCTGCGGCAGCTTCACTGTACACAAACCCCACTGGCATGAGATCCTCTGCCAGCAACTGTCCTGACCCCTGACCATCATCGCATAAAATAACATTTGGACCTGTGACTACAATCACTTCATTTATTGCTGAGCCATCTGGCACTTCCACCAACACCAGCTCATTTGGCACAGCATCAACCATTACCACATCATTAGACCCTTTGTGGATCACAGACATGACCTCCCTTGTGCATTCTCCCTTACTTGGTGCTTCCATCTCATGAGCAACATCATCTGCAGCAGCAAGTCCACCCTTGCATATAAGTTGCTCTGCAGGTCCTTCATCTGGCACTGCAGAAATCATGTCTGCTCCACTCTTACCAACAGAGGCCTTTTCCAACAAAGCCAACAGGCTTTTTGCCCATCTGTCCCAGTCTGTTATCTCTGCGCTACCAGAGGGACAGAGTGGCTCAGCAACTGACACATTGCACATGTCACCTTTGTTCAAACCAGACTGTGGTAACACATTTTTAACCAGAGCAGGCTGCAATACCACACTCTCACCACCTTGCTCTGATGGCGCTTCATTAAACGCATGAACACCTTCACACCTGTCATTGCCAGACTGCAATAACCTACTTCCATCATGAGTGTTTTCAATTATTTCCGTTTTAGCATTTAACATCCTGTTATAGCCAGGTTCAGTTACCCTCTTATCCCTCAGAGTGGCACCAGAGTTGTCCCAGGCAACCTCCAGCTCCAAAACGCAGAGCTCCCTGGGGGTTTCTAGGGACACCTCTATAGCCTTCATCTCAGTTGCTAGGGGAGATAGCAAACCTTTAACTGCATTCATAACAATGTTTTTATCTCTAGTAAGCTACACTAGCCCATTAGCAACTGTCCATCAACTTTAGCCAACACAATATTAGCAGTTTTACCCATCACATTGTCATAATCAAGTTTACCACTTGCCTCCCCAATGGACAGGGCACTGCAGCGAGGCAAGTCCTTTTCTACACAGACAGTGGATCTCCCATTTGGGTTCATTTCCACTCCAAAGCGCACAGTCACATAGTCAGTCTCTTGAATGCATTTACCAGCAACAGTCTTACCCATCACTGTACCAGGGGTTGCCATGTTCACTTGAGTGCGTTGTCTATCCTTTGTTGCACTTTCGCTGGCCAACTCTCCCTGGTGGCCATGGGATGAAACTGCAGCAGCCATTTCTGACTCCATAGCACCCCCTGCAGGCACAACAGGTACTTCCTCACTGTTGCAAGAGGTGACTGAAAACATTTTTAAACAGGAACATTGGCTTGCTGACAAAGACTTCTGCCCAGTAGCCATATCTCCAGCCATGTTCCATAACCTGGGACAAAAAAAAATTCCATGCCCAAGTTGACCACATTCCAGGCATGGTACATTTCTGCACATATCTTTAGTGGGACGCCGCTCCACATCTCCACTGTAGCTCCTTTCGGTTAACATTTGATCTCTCGTTGCTAAGGGAGATGGCACACTTCCAGCTGTACTTTGCTGACTTTCCCAAACGCAGTGACTTTGCGATCCTTGGAGCATTGTTGCTTTCAACTTGCCACGATCCTCTGTTGGCAATACGTTTCTCACGTGGTCCGCAGACTTGACATCACCGCCGTTTCTACGGGCAACCACATACCTCTCAACTTCTGATCAGCCTTTTGAACGCTCCTGGGACTCAAATCAGGCTTCCCAAACATTGTTGCAGACCTTTGTCTGGCCATGTCACCTTGTCTTGGAGACTGAGACAAAGGGCACTTGGAGACAACATGTCCCCACTCTCTGCACTGCAAACAGCGCTCTTGCTTCAGAGCCTTAACAGGGCTTCCCCAATTGCATCCTCTTGTAAGCTTGGGATTTTGCACATTAACAGCTGGCCTGCTTACACCAGTGTTGCCAGGGGAAACAGCATGCACTTCCCCTTTAACTGGAGCTGGTGTAGCAAAAAACAGTCTGCAACACTCTCCGGCAGGCTCAAACCCTTGCATCATCTTTGCAGTCACTCCACCAAACTTTTGCGCCGTCCAGCAAAAATGAAGCACTGTCACTTTAAAGCAAGTTGCTTTTCACTTCATGCAAGCTTTTCTCACCTGCACACACAGATTGTGCTGTCTCATGCACACAAACACAGTTCATATAACAGATGAACTTACTTTTTCCAGGGATCTCCAGTTCTGCCAGCATTCGAGCCACCACTTGTAATGTTGGGGGTTGTTTAGCTCAAGTGTAGCACCCGCTAGCGAGAACAGTCCCACACAAATGTTTCCTTTTGAAGGCTTGTTGGCCCACTTTTATTAAAAAGAATCAAACGAAGTTCCAGAAATGAAAACAAATGTGGTTTCCCTCGCAGGGAGTTTTCACCATCAGCATTAAACAGTTGTATGTTCAGCCTCCTGGTTCACACATACAAAAGTGCAAATGAAAATACTGAGCCACCTGGCTCTCTTCAGCAGCAGCACCACTGCTCAGGCTCCCGCATGGGGCCCTCCTGACTCCTGTCAGCAACCTCAGACTCAGGTCTCTGGGTTTCACAGAGCAGCCTGCACTCTCTAGCTACTCCAGCTACTCCAGTGCACACCTGCACACTCTGGGTTCTCCCTTGCAAGCCTGGTCTCCTCGGGAGGGTAAAGCCCAGAACCATGGTCAGGTTTCTACAAATAGGCCAGCACACACCTGACCAGTCAGTGTGCTGGTAAATCTCAAAATCTGGACCCAGGACTGGGGATTTTATCCCACCCGGATCTCTATGAAATCCCCGGGCTCCAGGTCCCAAAGTGGACTTTATTAAATAATGAGGAAACCGAAACGCCAGTTTCCTCTGTACATTATAAGCTCCCTGGAGCCTCTCAACCCATCCAGTTGAGAATTCTGGGTCACTACACTGGTGGGATACCACACTACCACAATATATATACACTCTCCATCCAGTGTAGCTAGATCTGACTGCAGGCCATTCTTGGTGTACTTTTTTGTAATATATTTCAGGCAGGCAGGTTATTCAGTTAGCTGCAGTGTATTTAATATATATATATATATATATATATATATATATATATATATATATATATATATATATATATATACAGTCAGTCTCGTATATATATATTTAAACAGTATATATACCACTGCATCCAGTGTAGCCAAGCCTATATCTGACTGCAGGCCATTCCTGGTGTACTTTTTCTAATATACTTCAGGCAGGCAAGTTATTCAGTTAGCTGCAGTGTATTAAATATATATAAACACAGTCAGTCTCGTATATATATATATATTGTGAGGGGGTTAACTCGGTAGCGGGTGTGTGTGACCCCCTGGTTGGGCTCCCCACACAAAAACAGGGCCAGCAGACGGAGGTTGTGGTTTTCAAAATCAAAAGGTGCGGTTTATTTCTCTATGTACAGTGACAAAAACACAGCAAAGCCAAAAAGAAACAAACAAAATAAATCCTGGTCAGTTTGACCTCTGACTAAACATGCAGGTTTCCTAAACTAACAACTGGGATCAGCCTGGTGCTGTCCTAGTCCCTAAGTCCCTGGTTTAGTAAAAGTCCAAACAAATAGCCACACAGGCTTTGCCTCACCGCACAGGGGTTCACTCTCCCTAGACAGTCCACACAGGTCTGGTTCCAGGCATGAGCTAACACCTAATGAATCTGGGAGTTTTTATAGAGGCCTTAAACGAACTGACAGGCTTCAGCTGGTCTCATCAACTCCCTGCCTCACGACGCCCAGCACTCTCCCTAGAGGTATGAGTCATTCATGAGCCCACTAGCCTCAGCTGGGCTTCATCAACTCCCTAGTTGTATAAGTCGGCATAAAGCCTGAATCTGGGAGAAATATATCTACCCCCCTGGATGCAACCAGGTGACTTTACCTTCCTGCTGTCACATACCCCCCCCTCTTGTTTTAACCTTGGGGTTGGAACACCAGCAATCAGGCATTCATGTACTCGAGACAAAGCATCCACATTCCCCATTTGAACGCCAGGGCGATGCTTTACTGTGAAGTTGAATTCCTGTAGGGCCAGGAACCACCTATTCACTCTTCTATTTGTCTCCTTGTTTTGAGCCATCCACTTTAACGGAGCGTGATCCGTAACCATGTCAAAGTGCCTACCTAGCAGATAGTACCGAAGGGAATCTAGAGCCCACTTCACCGCTAAACACTCCTTTTCAACCGTGGCGTAATTTACCTCATGGGACTTCAACTTCCTGCTGAGGTAAATGACTGGGTGCTCTTCCCCGTTCCAGACCTGGGACAATACTGCTCCTAACCCCACATCTGACGCATCACTTTGTACGACAAAGTCTTTAGAGAAGTCGGGTGAGTACAACACTGGCTGGCTACATAAGGCTTGTTTCAAGAATTGGAATGCTGCCTCAGCCTCGGGGGTCCATTTAATCATGACCGACGCTTTCCCTTTCGTCAGGTTGGTTAGGGGCACAGCCTTAGAAGCAAAGTGGGGAATGAAGCGCCGATAATAACCCGCGATTCCCAGAAAGGCTCGTACCTGCTTCTTGCTGTTGGGACGTGGCCAACTCTGGATGGCCTCGACTTTGTTGAGTTGGGGTTTTATTACTCCCCTGCCAATGGTGTACCCAAGATATTTGGCCTCCTCCTGCCCAATGGTACACTTCTTGGGGTTAGCCGTAAACCCCGCTTCCCGGATAGAGTCTAGGACTGCTTGCACTTTTGGCAGATGTGAGGCCCAATCTGTGCTATGGACAATTACGTCATCCAGGTAAGCCGCAGCATACTTCCGATGGGGCCTCAGTATCTGGTCCATTTTCCGCTGGAATGTGGCCGGCGCATTCTGTAACCCGAACGGCATTCTCTTATATTGGAACGCCCCGTCTGGGGTTACAAATGCGGTTTTCTCTTTGGCCGACTTGGCCAGGGGAATTTGCCAATACCCTTTTGTGAGGTCAAGAGTCGTCATGTATCGGGCTGTTCCCAGCCGGTCGATCAACTCATCTATACGTGGCATGGGGTAGGTGTCAAATTTTGTAACTTTGTTCAACTGACGAAAATCGTTACAAAATCGCCAGCTCCCATCCGGTTTAGGCACCAACACAATGGGACTAGACCAATCACTTTGGGACTCCTCTATCACCCCTAAGTTCAGCATTTTCTGTACTTCCTCCCGTATTGCCTCCCGTCGGGCCTCTGGGATCCGATAGGGTTTTAACTTCACCCTTTCACCGGGCGGGGTAATGATATCATGCTCTACCCCAGATGTTTGTCCCGGCAGCTCAGAGAACACCTCCTTGTTGCGAAGCACAAACTCCTTAACCTCCTGTTGTTGGGGTTGTGACAAGGTGGCTGCTATTCCAACCTCCGGAATCACGCAACCAGTTTGAGCTGGTGACCAAGTTTCTGCGACTAGGGACTCTCTATCCCTCCAGGCTTTCAACAGATTAACGTGATATATCTGTTCGGGCTTTCGCCTTCCTGGTTGTCTGACCTTGTAATTCACTTCGCTCACTTTTTCCATTATCTCGTAGGGGCCTTGCCATTTGGCAAGGAATTTACTTTCAACCGTAGGGACAAGTACCAATACCCTATCCCCCGGGGAAAAGGTACGGGTCTTTGCTCCACGGTTGTACACTCTCTGCTGTGCCAACTGCGCTTGGGCCAAATGTTCCTTCACGATGGGCATTACCTGTGCAATTCGATCTTGCATCAGGGCGACATGCTCAATCACACTCCTGTGGGGAGAACTCTCACTTTCCCAAGTTTCCTTGGCAATATCCAACAGCCCTCTTGGGTGTCTCCCATACAGTAACTCAAAGGGGGAGAATCCCGTAGAGGATTGGGGCACCTCCCTAATAGCAAACATCAAATAAGGAAGTAGACAGTCCCAATCCTTTCCATCTCTATCCACCACTTTCTTCAACATTTGTTTTAGGGTTTTGTTGAATCTTTCAACCAGCCCATCGGTTTGGGGGTGATACACAGATGTACGCAATTGCGTCACTTTGAGCAATTTACACAGCTCTTTCATAACCCGGGACATAAAGGGTGTACCTTGGTCCGTAAGCAGTTCTTTACAAATACCCACCCGGCTAAAAACAAGAGATAGCTCTTTGGCTATGGTTTTGGCTGAGGTATTTCTGAGAGGGATCGCTTCTGGATAACGGGTGGCATAGTCCATTATAACCAATATGTACTGGTGCCCCCTAGCGGACTTGATAATAGGACCTACCAAATCCATTGCGATTCTCTCAAACGGGACCTCAATGATGGGTAGAGGGACCAGCGGGCTACGGAAATGTGGCATCGGGGCCGACCTCTGACACACAGGGCAGGAGGAACAATAATTTTCTATGTCCTTCATCACCCCAGGCCAATAGAATCTCTGTAATACCCTCTCTCGGGTTTTCTCTGTCCCCAGATGACCTCCAAGAATGTGCCCATGGGCCAACTCCAACACCAACTTCCTGTAAGGTTTGGGCACCACCAGCTGCTCAACGGTTTCTTCTGCCCTTTTTGCCACCCGATACAGTAGGTCCTTCTCTACGCTGAAGTATGGGTAAGTGCAGGTATTATCTGGGTTCACTAACTCGCCATCTATTTCCACTACGTTTTCCCGTGTCTTTATTAGGGCGGGGTCTCGAAACACACTGTAGTCACTGGATACTCTCGGGTGTCCCCATGCACACAAATAACAGCTACCTTGCTATTCCCAGAGACCTCTGTTTTAACTAATTCAGCCTTTATCAGGGTCACAAGGCTACCTGAATCCAGTAATACCACAACATTTCTACCATTAATACACATTTTGCATAAATGTTTCTCAGTTCCCCGAATGGCAGTGCATGCGACTGTCGCACACAGCGACTGACGTCTGTCCATCAGAAAGTCACATTGCATGGGTTCCTCCACAACCGGGCAATTTGCTGCAATATGTCCCGCTTGCCGGCAGCGGTAGCAAACAATCCATTTGGCTGCCTCTTGAGCCCCTGACTTCCCAGGCTGTTCTCGCCAAACTTTGGGTAGAGCTCCCACCCTCTCACTCTCTCCACCCTCACCCCTTGGAATCCTCTTATCCGCCCCTGGGGATGGTCTGGTCTTAGGGTGGAAAGTCCGAGAGTCTCTGGAAGAGGCCGTCAGGTTCTCTGTAGCCAAGTATTTCTCTACACGATCCACAAGACCACCGGCCGTCTCTGGGTCTCCATGGCTTACCCACTTTTGGATGGCAGTAGGAAGAGCTCTCAAAAACCGATCCATTACAACACGTTCCACAATCTCTGGTGCGGACAAAGTCTCTGGCTGTAGCCACTTCCTGCTCAGGTGAATGAGATCATACATTTGAGACCTGGGGGGTTTTCCAAGCTGGAAAGTCCAGTTATGCACACGCTGAGCCCGGACAGCCAGGGTGACACCCAGCCTTGCCAATATTTCAGCTTTTAGCATCACATAGTCTTTTGCTTGGTCAGGCTCTAGGTCATAGTAAGCCTTCTGCGATTCACCAGTTAACAGAGGAGCCACCAGTCCAGCCCACTGCTCCTCAGGCCACTTTTCTCTTTCAGCAGTCCTTTCAAATGTGGTCAAAAATACCTCTGGATCATCCTCTCCAGTCATTTTTGTCAATAAACGACTCACCCCAAAGGACGCGGTATTAGTGGGACGGCTTTCCTCACTGGTCTGCGGACGTTGCTGCATTACTGCTTCCATTTGTTGTAGTCTCTGCTCTTGCTTCTGTAACAGGTCTATGAAGCGGGCCTCAGATTGCTGCTGGGCTTGTTGATGAGCTTGCTGCTGGGCTGCAAGGCTCCTTTGCAAACCTGCATTTGTCTGCTGTTGATTGGCATTTGCTAGAGCCAGCTGTTTCAGTATCTCCTCCATGCTGGCTTAAAAAAAACTGCCTGTATTCTCCACCAACTGTGAGGGGGTTAACTCGGTAGCGGGTGTGTGTGACCCCCTGGTTGGGCTCCCCACACAAAAACAGGGCCAGCAGACGGAGGTTGTGGTTTTCAAAATCAAAAGGTGCGGTTTATTTCTCTATGTACAGTGACAAAAACACAGCAAAGCCAAAAAGAAACAAACAAAATAAATCCTGGTCAGTTTGACCTCTGACTAAACATGCAGGTTTCCTAAACTAACAACTGGGATCAGCCTGGTGCTGTCCTAGTCCCTAAGTCCCTGGTTTAGTAAAAGTCCAAACAAATAGCCACACAGGCTTTGCCTCACCGCACAGGGGTTCACTCTCCCTAGACAGTCCACACAGGTCTGGTTCCAGGCATGAGCTAACACCTAATGAATCTGGGAGTTTTTATAGAGGCCTTAAACGAACTGACAGGCTTCAGCTGGTCTCATCAACTCCCTGCCTCACGACGCCCAGCACTCTCCCTAGAGGTATGAGTCATTCATGAGCCCACTAGCCTCAGCTGGGCTTCATCAACTCCCTAGTTGTATAAGTCGGCATAAAGCCTGAATCTGGGAGAAATATATCTACCCCCCTGGATGCAACCAGGTGACTTTACCTTCCTGCTGTCACAATATATATATATATTGTGACAGCAGGAAGGTAAAGTCACCTGGTTGCATCCAGGGGGGTAGATATATTTTGCCCAGATTCAGGCTTTACGCCGACTTATACAACTAGGTGGAGAGTTGTATAAGGCTAGTGGGCTCATGGATGACTCATACCTCTAGGGAGAGTGTGGGGCGTCGTGCAGACAGGGAGTTGATGAGACCAGCTGAAGCTTGTCAGCTCATTTAGGCCTCTATAAGAACTCCCAGCTTCATTAGATGTTAGCTCATGCCTGGAACCAGACCTGTGTGGACTGTCTAGGGAGAGTGAACCCCTGTGCGGTGAGACAAAGCCTGTGTGGCTATTTGCTTGGACATTTAAAACCAGGGACTTAGGGACTAGGACAGCACTAGGCTGATCCCAGTTGTTAGTTAGGAAACCTGTATGTTTAGTCAGAGGTCAAGTTGACCAGGATTTATTTTGTTTATGTTTCTTTTGCTTTGCTGTGTTTTGTCACTGTAAATAGAAAATAAACCGCACCTTTTTGATTTTGAAAACCACAACCTCCGTTTGCTGGGCCTGTTTTTGTGTGGGGAGCCCATCTCGGGGGTCACACACACCCGCTGCCGAGCTAACCCCCTCACAGTTGGTGGAGAACCAGTGGCAGTTTTTTTTTTTAAGCCAGCATGGAGGAGATACTGAAGCAGCTGGCTCTAGCAAATGCCAATCAACAGCAGACAAATGCAGGTTTGCAAAAGAACTTCGCAGCCCAGCAGCAAGCTCATCAACAGAGCCTTGCAGCCCAGCAGCAGACAAACGCAACTTTGCAACAGAGTCTGGAGGCTCAGCAACAAGCCCAGCAGCAATCTGAGGCCCGCTTCATAGACCTGTTGCAGAAGCAAGAGCAGAGACTACAACAACAGATGGAAGCAGTAATGCAGCAACGTCCGCAGACCAGTGAGGAAAGCCGTCCCACTAATACCGCGTCCTTTGGGGTGAGTCGTTTATTGACAAAAATGACTGGAGAGGATGATCCAGAGGTATTTTTGACCACATTTGAAAGGACCGCTGAAAGAGAAAAGTGGCCTGAGGAGCAGTGGGCTGGACTGGTGGCTCCTCTGTTAACTGGTGAATCGCAGAAAGCTTACTATGACCTAGAGCCTAACCAAGCAAAAGACTATGTGATGCTAAAAGCTGAAATATTGGCAAGGCTGGGTGTCACCCAGGCTGTCCGGGCTCAGCGTGTGCATAACTGGACTTTCCAGCTTGGAAAACCCCCCAGGTCTCAAATGTATGATCTCATTCACCTGAGCAGAAAGTGGCTACAGCCAGAGACTTTGTCCGCACCAAAGATTGTGGAACGTGTTGTAATGGATCGGTTTTTGAGAGCTCTTCCTACTGCCATCCAAAAGTGGGTAAGCCATGGAGACCCAGAGACGGCCGATGGTCTTGTGGATCGTGTGGAGAAATACTTGGCTACAGAGAACCTGACGGCCTCTTCCAGAGACACTCGGACTTTCCACCCTAAGACCAGACCATCCCCAGGGGCGGATAAGAGGATTCCAAGGGGTGAGGGTGGAGAGAGTGAGAGGGTGGGAGCTCTACCCCAAGTTTGGCGAGAACAGCCTGGGAAATCAGCGGCTCAATAGGCCGCAAGAAGGATCGTTTGCTACCACTGCCGGCAAGCGGGACATATTGCAGCCAATTGCCCGGTTGTGGAGGAACCCATGCAGTGTGACTTTCTGACGGGCAGACGTCAGTCGCTGTGTGCGACAGTCGCATGCACTGCCATTCGAGGAACTGAGAAACATTTATGCAAAATGTGTGTTAATGGTAGAAATGTTGTGGTATTGTTGGATTCAGGTAGCCTTGTGACCCTGATAAAGGCTGAGTTAGTTAAAACAGAGGTCTCTGGGAATAGCAAGGTAGCTGTTATTTGTGTGCATGGGGACACCCGAGAGTATCCAGTGACTACAGTGTGTTTCGAGACCCCCAAAGGTACCCTCTCTCATCCAGTGGGCTTAGTATCTCAGTTACCGCATGACGCCATTGTGGGAAGGGATTTTCCGAAGTTCTGGGAACTGTGGGATGATCCTGAGCCCCCCACTGGTGCCCCTATGTACCAGGAATGTGATAGCCAGAACTCCCCTGAGAGTGGTGAGGACTCTCCGGAATTTCCCTTATCAGTATTGGCAGGGGAGACTCAAGAAACTGGAGAGGAGCCCACCTCCTCAGACGAAAACCTACCGTCTGTGGAGTTTTCTGATCTTGAGCTTCACAGGGAAAACTTTGCCACAGAACAGTTGAAAGACCCCGCCCTAATAAAGGCACGGGAAAACGTAGTGAAAATCGATGGCGAGTTAGTGAACCCAGATAATACCTGCACTTACCCATACTTCAGCGTAGAGAAGGACCTACTGTATCGGGTGGCAAAAAGGGCAGAAGAAACCGTTGAGCAGCTTGTGGTGCCCAAACCTTACAGGAAGTTGGTGTTGGAGTTGGCCCATGGGCACATTCTTGGAGGTCATCTGGGGACAGAGAAAACCCGAGAGAGGGTATTACAGAGATTCTATTGGCCGGGGGTGATGAAGGACATAGAAAATTATTGTTCCTCCTGCCCTGTGTGTCAGAGGTCGGCCCCGATGCCACATTTCCGTAGCCCGCTGGTCCCTCTACCCATCATTGAGGTCCCGTTTGAGAGGATCGCCATGGATTTGGTAGGTCCTATAATCAAGTCCGCTAGGGGGCACCAGTACATATTAGTTATAATGGACTATGCCACCCGTTATCCAGAAGCGATCCCTCTCCGAAATACCTCAGCCAAAACCATAGCCAAAGAGCTATCTCTTGTGTTTAGCCGGGTGGGTATTTGTAAAGAACTGCTTACGGACCAAGGTACACCCTTTATGTCCCGGGTTATGAAGGAGCTGTGTAAATTGTTCAAAGTGACGCAATTACGTACATCTGTGTATCACCCCCAAACCGATGGGCTGGTTGAAAGGTTCAACAAAACCCTAAAACAAATGTTGAAGAAAGTGGTGGATAGAGATGGAAAGGATTGGGACTGTCTACTTCCTTATCTGATGTTTGCTATTAGGGAGGTGCCCCAATCCTCTACGGGATTCTCCCCCTTTGAGTTACTGTATGGGAGACACCCAAGAGGGCTGTTGGATATTGCCAAGGAAACTTGGGAAAGTGAGAGTTCTCCCCACAGGAGTGTGATTGAGCATGTCGCCCTGATGCAAGACCGAATTGCACAGGTAATGCCCATCGTGAAGGAACATTTGGCCCAAGCGCAGTTAGCACAGCAGAGAGTGTACAACCGTGGAGCCAAGACCCGTACCTTTTCCCCGGGGGATAGGATACTGGTACTTGTCCCTACGGTTGAAAGTAAATTCCTTGCCAAATGGCAAGGCCCCTACGAGATAATGGAAAAAGTGAGCGAAGTGAATTACAAGGTCAGACAACCAGGAAGGCGAAAGCCCGAACAGATCTATCACGTTAATCTGTTGAAAGCCTGGAGGGATAGAGAGTCCCTAGTCGCAGACACTTGGTCACCAGCTCAAACTGGTTGTGTGATTCCTGAGGTTGGAATAGCAGCTACCTTGTCACAACCCCAACAACAGGAGGTTAAGGAGTTTGTGCTTCGCAACAAGGAGGTATTCTCTGAGCTGCCGGGACAAACATCTGGGGTAGAGCATGACATCATTACCCCGCCCGGTGAAAGGGTGAAGTTAAAACCCTATCGGATCCCAGAGGCCCGACGGGAGGCAATACGGGAGGAAGTACAGAAAATGCTGAACTTAGGGGTGATAGAGGAGTCCCAAAGTGATTGGTCTAGTCCCATTGTGTTGGTGCCTAAACCGGATGGGAGCTGGCGATTTTGTAACGATTTTCGTCAGTTGAACAAAGTTACAAAATTTGACACCTACCCCATGCCACGTATAGATGAGTTGATCGACCGGCTGGGAACAGCCCGATACATGACGACTCTTGACCTCACAAAAGGGTATTGGCAAATCCCCCTGGCCAAGTCAGCCAAAGAGAAAACCGCATTTGTAACCCCAGACGGGGCGTTCCAATATAAAAGAATGCCGTTCGGGTTACAGAATGCGCCGGCCACATTCCAGCGGAAAATGGACCAGATGCTGAGGCCCCATCGGAAGTATGCTGCGGCTTACCTGGATGACATAATTGTCCATAGCACAGATTGGGCCTCACATCTGCCAAAAGTGCAAGCAGTCCTGGACTCTGTTCGGGAAGCGGGGTTTACGGCTAACCCCAAGAAGTGTACCATTGGGCAGGAGGAGGCCAAATATCTTGGGTACACCATTGGGAGGGGAGTAATAAAACCCCAACTCAACAAAGTCGAGGCCATCCAGAGTTGGCCACGTCCCAACAGCAAGAAGCAGGTACGAGCCTTTCTGGGAATCGCTGGGTATTATCGGCGATTCATTCCCCACTTTGCTTCTAAGGCTGTGCCCCTAACCAACCTGACGAAGGGGAAAGGGTCGGTCATGATTAAATGGACCCCCGAGGCTGAGGCAGCATTCCAATTCTTGAAACAAGCCTTATGTAGCCAGCCAGTGTTGTACTCACCCGACTTCTCTAAAGACTTTGTCGTACAAAGTGATGCGTCAGATGTGGGGTTAGGAGCAGTATTGTCCCAGGTCTGGAACGGGGAAGAGCACCCAGTCATTTACCTCAGCAGGAAGTTGAAGTCCCATGAGGTAAATTACGCCACCGTTGAAAAGGAGTGTTTAGCGGTGAAGTGGGCTCTAGATTCCCTTCGGTACTACCTGCTAGGTAGGCACTTTGACATGGTTACGGATCACGCTCCGTTAAAGTGGATGGCTCAAAACAAGGAAACAAATAGAAGAGTGAATAGGTGGTTCCTGGCCCTCCAGGAATTCAACTTCACAGTAAAGCATCGCCCTGGCGTTCAAATGGGGAATGTGGATGCTTTGTCTCGAGTACATGAATGCCTGATTGCATGTGTTCCAACCCCGAGGTTAAAACAAGAGGGGGGGTATGTGACAGCAGGAAGGTAAAGTCACCTGGTTGCATCCAGGGGGGTAGATATATTTCGCCCAGATTCAGGCTTTACGCCGACTTATACAACTAGGTGGAGAGTTGTATAAGGCTAGTGGGCTCATGGATGACTCATACCTCTAGGGAGAGTGTGGGGCGTCGTGCAGACAGGGAGTTGATGAGACCAGCTGAAGCTTGTCAGCTCATTTAGGCCTCTATAAGAACTCCCAGCTTCATTAGATGTTAGCTCATGCCTGGAACCAGACCTGTGTGGACTGTCTAGGGAGAGTGAACCCCTGTGCGGTGAGACAAAGCCTGTGTGGCTATTTGCTTGGACATTTAAAACCAGGGACTTAGGGACTAGGACAGCACTAGGCTGATCCCAGTTGTTAGTTAGGAAACCTGTATGTTTAGTCAGAGGTCAAGTTGACCAGGATTTATTTTGTTTATGTTTCTTTTACTTTGCTGTGTTTTGTCACTGTAAATAGAAAATAAACCGCACCTTTTTGATTTTGAAAACCACAACCTCCGTTTGCTGGGCCTGTTTTTGTGTGGGGAGCCCATCTCGGGGGTCACACACACCCGCTGCCGAGCTAACCCCCTCACAATATATATATACATATATATATATATGTATATATACACTGCATCCAGTGTAGCCAAGCCTATATCTGACTGCAGGCCATTCCTGGTGTACTTTTTCTAATATACTTCAGGCGGTGTACACAGTACACAGTACCGTGCACCCATAGTGCAGTTGCTACTACTTTTCTGGTGGTGTACACAGTGCACCCATAGTTGTTATTACACATCTGTTGGTGTACACAGTACCGTGCACCCATAGTGCAGTTGCTACAACTTTTCTGGCGGTGTACACAGTACACAATACAGTGCACCCATAGTTGTTATTACACTTATTTTGGTGTACACAGTACCGTGCACCCATAGTGCAGTTGCTACTACTTTTCTGGTGGTATACACAGTACACAATACAGTGCACCCACAGTTGGTATTAGACTTTGTGATGTTTGTGCTGGATCAATGTGACCTTTCACCCTTTTCTCCTGATGCATGCTGGGGGAGGGGCTGTACACAGTACCGTGCACCCATAGTGCAGTTGCTACTACTTTTCTGGTGGTATACACAGTACACAATACAGTGCACCCATAGTTGCTATTAGACTTTGTGATGTTTGTGCTGGATCACTGTGACCTTTCACCCTTTTTTCCTGATGCATTCTTAGGGAGGGGCTGTACCAGGAAGTAAGTTAGTGTGTTTGTGTGGGACTGGGAAGCAGCAGCATGATACACAGAAGGGATTAAATCTGGTAATGACAGAAGCCTGTTGTATTAAAACTCCATGTAACAAAGTCATCATGTTCTGAGTGAGTAATAAACCCTCTCCATGGTTAAGAAGTTCATCCAGCCTGTGTGTAACTTGCTGAGCAGATACTGGCAGCATTTCTAGCAGCACCCTGAGAGACCCCATGTCTAAGGGACAACGAGGATTGTGGATTTTAGCACACATGGCCTTCATAGGGTTTATTCAACCATTTGATCCTGCTGCTGAATCATGGAGCTCCTGGGAGGAGAGGCTGGATCAGTATATGGAAGCAAATAGTGTGGCTGCAGAAAAGAAAGTTGCAGTTTTCCTCACAACATTGGGTCGAGCTGCATATGGCACTCTCAGAGACCTAATTTCTCCAGACAAGCCAGCTTCTAAGCCCCTGCCTGAGTTAATTCAGAAGCTACATGAGCACTACAACCCAAAGCCATTAGAGATTGCTGAGCGGTTTAAATTCTACAGCAGAAGGCAGCATGCTGGGGAGGACATAAAGACTTATATCATTGCTTTACGTAAACTAGCTGCCACTTGTCAGTTTGGAGACTACTTTCAGACGGCTCTCCGTTATGGGACTCTGCGACCCAGCCATACAGAAACGCTTACTCACAGAACCCGACTTGACTCTGACGAAAGCCACTGACCTTGCTACGGTCATGGAGTTGGCTACACGGGATGCCACCCTACTGAAGGCACCACCTGAAACTCCTGCAAGCCAAGGAGAGGAAATATTCCACTCTGCTATCACCCAACACCCAAGACGGCCGTCCCCAAATCTGCCTAAACCTCGCCACCCTAATTCTTCTGTCTCTAGGACAGTGACTTGCTTCCATTGTGGTAACACTACTCACAGTGCACCTGTTTGCAAGTTCAAGGATGTCGTTTGTTTTCTTTGTGGAAAGACTGGCCATATTGGGCGTGTTTGCCGCAGCTCACGCACCCAGAACACTACCACAAAAGTTAGACGAAAACAGACATTTCATATGGATACTGACAATAACGGCTCCAGCTCTGATGAGGAAACCTGTGTCCAGCATGTTGGACAGTTTTGGGTAGCTGGGAGTACTCCTGCGATAAAAGTGGATGTCACACTCAATGGCTGTCCTGTCTCCATGGATGTTGATACAGGGGCGGCTGTGTCTGTCATTTCATGGACTGATTTAAAGGCATCTGGTCTGTCCCTACCGCTCCAACCTACAAATCTCACACCACAAACCTACAGCAAGGAACTACTACAGCCCTTGGATTATGTGAACCTAGTGATGAGCCGAACACCCCCGTGTTCGGTTCGCACCAGAACCCGCGAACGGACCGAAAGTTCGCACAAACTTTAGAACCCTATTAAATACAATGGATGCGAACGTTCGAAATCTAAAGTGCTATTTATAACGACTAATATGCATGTTATTGTCCTAAAAAGGGTTTGGGAACCCGGGTTCTGCACCAGGGGACATGTATCAATCCAAAAAAAAGTTTTAAAAACGTCCGTTTTTCGGGAGCAGTCATTTTAATGATGCATAAAGTGAAAAAAAAGTCAAATATTCCTTTAAATATCGTACCTGGGGGGTGTCTAAAGTATGCCTGTGAAGTGCCACGTGTTTCCCGTGTTTAGAACTGTCCCTGCACAAAATTACATTTCTAAAGGAAAAAAAGCCATTTAAAACTGCTTGCGGCTTTAATGTAATGTCTGGTCCCGGTAATATGGATGAAAATCTTTAAGAAAAATGGCATAGCTACCCCATCACAGCCCCCCCCCCCCCTACCCCAGCCCATTACCAGCCCCTTTGGGTCTTGTATGGATATTAAGGGGAACCCCGCACACAAAATAAAAAAGGCCCTATATACTCTGAACAGCCGTATACAGGCAGTGCATACAAGACAGGGACTGTAGGTTTGTTCTTATGTAGAATCTGTTTGTAATTTTGAACAGGTACATTGTTTAAGTGTAGCTCCAGCCAAAAAATCTATTTTTAAGCTTTTTGGAAAATATAGGGAAGGGTTATCACCCCTGTAACATTTGTTTTGCTGTCTGTGCAGTGTGCACCTGTTCAGAACAGTTCACCTCACTTTCTGTCCTAATGACAAATGTGTTTTGAAAATTTGGGGTTTTTATTGAAACAAGAATTGGTGATAAAGCATCAGTGGAGAGGAGACACTTTTTTTCCCATATTAACTCTTACAGGAGAAAATTTCCCTTCCTAGGGGTAGATTTCCTCTCACTTCCTGTTGTATCCTTCCGTTTGCAAGGAGGAGTCGTTTGTAAGTTGGATGTTTGAAAGTAGGGGCTAGACATGTGCACTGCCAAAAAATTCGTTAGTTTTCGTTTTTGTTTCATTCGTTTTTTTTTTTTTCGTTTTTCGGGTCATTCGTTATGATCGCAATTCGTAAATTCGTAAATTTGTACATTCGTAAATTTATACATTCGTAAATTTGTACATTCGTAAATTTGTACATTCGTAAATGTATACATTCGTAAATTTATACATTCGTAATTTCGGAAATTTGGAAATTCGATATTTTCGAAAACCCGAAAATTTGAAAATCTGAAAAAATAACTATTAAATTATAGGTATTGTAATTTCCTTTCAAATTTGGCTGTTAGCGAACGTAACGAATACAAATTTATCTGAAGTTACGCATAACCTGAAATAACAAATGCCGCATCTAAACAAATGGAACGGAACAAATTAATAATAATAATAATAAAACGTTTTTATTATTATTATTGTTATTTATTATTATTATTAATTCATTACATTCCATTCGTTTAGATACGGCATTCATTATGTCGGAAAACAATTCGTAACTTCGTTAAGTTCACTAACAGCCAAATTTGAAAGGAAATTACAATACCTATAATTGAATAGTTAGTAATAGTTAAGTTATTAGTTAATTATTATTTCAGATTTCCGAATTTACTAATTTACGATTGTACGAATGTACAAATTTACGAATGTACGAATATTCGGAAATTCGTAAATTCAAATTTACGAATTTCCGGATAGTTGTACATTCGTAAATTCGTGCATTGGTAAATTCGTATATTCGTAAATTCGTACATTCGTAAATTTGAATTTACGAATATTCGTTAAAATTCGTTAAATGAGTTTTCGTTAATTCGGATATTTCCGAATTAACAAATTTGTCGAAATTCGTTAAAAAACGAATTCGGAACGAAACGAATTGCACATGTCTAGTAGGGGCCTGCCGTATATACTCAGCTGAAATTTGCCCCTTACATGTTGGTGTTGCCACAACACTGTGAGCCCTCACAGTTACTCTTGGTGGGCGCATGAATGGGCCCTGCTGTGAATTATTAGATCAAGAATTGTAATTGCATGCCCCTGTTGAACAGGGGCTGAAAAATTGGGCCTTTGGTGGTGGTGGTGGTGGTGGTGTTGACACAACACTGTAAGGCCTCACAGTTAGTCTTGGTGGGCGCAGGAATGGGCTCTGCTGTGAATTATTAGATCAAGAATTGTAATTACATGCCCCTGTTAACCACTTAAGCCCCGGACCATTTGGTAGCTAAAGGACCAGAGGTGAATTCAGAATTTTGCACTGCGCTGTTTTAACTGTAAATTGTGCGGACATGCAATGTTGTACCCAAACGAAATTTGCGTCCTTTTCTTCCCACAAATAGAGCTTTCTTTTAATGGTATTTGATTGCCTCTGCGATTTTTATTTTTTGCGATATAAATGAAAAAGACCGAAAATTTTGAAAAAAAATGATATTTTCTACTTTTTGTTATAAGAAAAATCGAATAAACTCAATTTTAGTCATACATTTAGGCCAAAATGTATTCAGCCACATGTCTTTAGTAAAAAAAATGTCAATAAGCGTATATTTATCGGTTTGCGCAAAAGTTATAGCGTTTACAAACTAGGGTACATTTTCTGGAATTTACACAGCTTTTAATTTATGACTGCCTATCTCATTTCTTGAGGTGCTAAAATGACAGGGCAGTACAAAACCACCCCAAATGACCCCATTTTAGAAAGTAGACACCCCAAGGAAATTGCTGAGAGGCATGTTGAGCCCATTGAATATTTTTTTTTTTTGTCCCAAGTGATTGAATAATGACAAAAAAAAAAAAATTAAAAAAAGTTGTCACTAAATGATATATTGCTCACACATGCCATGGTTATATGTGGAATTGCACCCCAAAATACATTCTGCTGCTTCTCCTGAGTACGGGGATACCACATGTGTGGGACTTTTTAGGAGCCTAGCCACGTACGGGACCCCGGAAACCAAGCACCGCCTTCAGGATTTCTAAGGGCGCAAATTTTTGATTTCACTCCTCACTACCTATCACAGTTTTGAAGGCCATAAAATGCCAAAATAGCACAAAACCCCCCCAAATGACCCCATTTTGGAAAGTAGACACCCCAAGATGTTTGCTGAGAGGCATGGTGAGTATTTTACAGCTCTCATTTGTTTTTGAAAATGAAGAAAGAACATTTTTTTTTCTTTTTTTTTTCAATTTTCAAAACTTTGTGACAAAAATCGAGATCTGCAAAATACTCACAATATCTCTCAGCAAATAGCTTGGGGTGTCTACTTTCCAAAATGGGGTCATTTGGGGGGGTTTGTGCCATCTGGGCATTCCATGGCCTCCGAAACTGTGATAGGCAGTGAGAAGTGAAATCAAAAATTGACACCCTTAGAAAGCCTGAAGGCGGTGCTTGGTTTTTGGGGTCCCGTACGCGGCTAGGCTCCCAAAAAGTCTCACACATGTGGTATCCCCGTACTCAGGAGAAGCAACAGAATGTATTTTGGGGTGTAATTCCACATATGCCCATGGCATGTTTGAGCAATATATCATTTAGTGACAACTTTGTGCAAAAAAAAATAAAAAATTATTTTTTCCGCAACTTGTGTCAACATATAAAATATTCCATGGACTCGACATGCCTCTCAGTATATAGCTTGGGGTGTCTACTTTCCAAAATGGGGTCATTTGGGGGGGTTTTGAACTGTTCTGGCATTTTATACACAACATTAGGAAGCTTACATCCACTCTTCTAACCACTTGAAGACAAAGCCCTTTTTGACACTTTTTGTTTACATGAAAACATATTTTTTTTTGCAAGAAAATTATGTTGAACCCCCAAACATTATATATATTTTTAAAGCAAAGGCCCTACAGAATAAAATGGTGGGTGTTGCATTTTTTTTTTCTACACAGTATTTGCGCAGCGATTTTTCAAACGCATTTTTTTGGGAAAAAATACACTTTTTTTAATTTTAATGCTCTAAAACACACTATATTGCCCAAATGTTTGATGAAATAAAAAAGATGATCTTAGGCCGAGTACATAGATACCAAACACGACATGCTTTAAAATTTCGCACAAACGCGCATTGGCGACAAACTACATACATTTTTAAAAGCCTTTAAAAGCATTTACAGGTTACCCCGTTAGATTTACAGAGGAGGTCTACTGCTAAAATGACTGTCCTCGATCTGACCTTCGCAGTGATACCTCACATGCATGGTGCAATTGCTGTTTACATATGACGCCAGACCGACGCTTGCGTTCGCCATTGGGCAAGAGCAGGGCAGGACAGGGGTGCTTTTTTTTTTTTTTTTATTATTAATTTTGCTTTTTTTTTTTTTTTTTAACTGTTGCTTCCATATTTATTTATTTTTATCACTTTTATTGTTATCTCAGGGAATGTAAATATCCCCTATGATAGCAATAGGTAATGACAGGTACTCTTTTTTGAAAAAACTGGGGTCTATTGGACCCTAGATCTTTCCTCTGCCCTCAAAGCATCTGACCACACCAAGATCGGTGTGATAAAATGCTTTCCCAATTTCCCAATGGCGCTTTTTATATCCGGGGGGGGGGGACATTCCCTCCCACTGCTTGTAAAAGCAGTCCAGAGGCTAATTAGCCACTAGGATTGCTTTTACATGAAAGCCGGCCGCTGGCTGAAAAGAATGATACCAAGATGATACCTAAACCCGCAGGCATCATTCTGGTATAAACATTCAAAGTCCAGCAACATACCAGTACGTTGCTGGTCCTTGTTGGACATGTATTGTAATCTTTTTTTTCATGCAGCCTGTTGGCTGAACGAAAAAAAAAGATTGATCGGTGGGTATGCCCACCATTAGAATACCGCCCTTCATCCACCCACTTCTAATGATGGGCATACATGCACCATTTATATATGCCGAAGCATGGGGGCATCTTCTCGCAAAAGTTATGCCGCGTACACATGGTCAGACTTTTCCACAGGCAAGCCTCCGTCGGAATTTCGACCGTATATACGCGGCATTAGGAGCAAAATCGCTCCTCCGCTCCTGCTGCCCCAATGCTTCGGCACATATGCTTTTTTTTTTTAACTGTGGTGGTGAAATCACCTCCTACAGCACTGGAGTCGCAGGGATCAGGCCTGTCTCTGCGAACGCTGCAGTTATGTGTGTTGTGTTTTGTAAGTGACAGTGATCGATCGATACTGCACTTCGGTGGCCTGGGCTGGACGGAGGGGCAAAACGCAGGTGCTAGCAGGTATCTGGGCTGATCCCACTAACAGTGCGTTTTTGGGAACCCTAAACTGCTGGGGACGCTAGTATAGATCTGATCAGATCAGATATTGAGCTGATCAGATACTATACCACTAAGGGGGGTGTATGCTTCACGTGTGGGTGTTAGCGCTACTGGCACTAACCTGACGCTGCCTGGGGTGTGACGCAGACCCTCTCTGACGCTAAAACCTAATTGATATCACCCGCCGGGCGATCAGGGGGTTAAACCTTTATTGGGTTATATACGGTGGGTGCCCTGACACTATAAAAAGCAAACTAACTAACCAGCGTCACCCGTAACACTTATATGGTGATTACTGGTGAAAGGGTTAACTAGGGGCAATTATGGGGTTAAAACCTTTATTAGGTAATATATGGGGGTAAAAAAGGGCAAAAATATTGCGCCAACCTCGCAAAAAACTTATATGTTAGCAGCCAACATAACAATCTGACAGAAAAAGTAAAAATTATATGAATATATAAATGTAGGCGCTACGTGAAATTCGAAAGTGAATTCAAATGTGTGTTGGGACTCAATGGAGAACCGAATGGCCTAATGAAGACCAAATAATAAACGTTGTAACAAACAAGTATGACGTGTATACTTAAAATAAAAAGTATGATGAATCTATTCAAACAATGGTGCGGTGATGTGTCACCGTGATCTAAGAGAACTACTGATACCCCTAGAAATGGATCAAAAATAAAAATAAAAATAAAAGATGTAGTGACTCTTTACAGTGAACACTTATAAACAATCATAAAGAATCTGTAACACCTGTTGGTGTCTAAATCATATACAAAACTGTAAATCACCTATAAGGAACAGAACTATGTGACATATGAAATATCCAGAAAGTTCAGTGCAAACAAAATTTCTAAATGTCTCTGAGTACAGGTAGGAAAACAGTATCCAAAAGTAGTCGTCTGTGGATATGCAAGTCCTGTTTCAAATGGTTCCTTGAAATAGATGGTTTGTATGCCAATATGATGTAACACCCGGGAGTGCCTTCACCATTGGGTCAGGGACAATAAGTAAGAAATAAATACTCTTACCAAGTGTTGTAGATCCAGCTCACCATATAGCGGTGGATCTATCAGGCTTATGTCCACGTCAGGGACCAGCGAATAGAAACCAAAGTTGTCCTCTCCTGTTGGTGGCGTCTTTCAATGTCTCCAAATGTGACTCGCTCCAGGTGTGGGTAATCAGCATATAGACCCGAAGCCCTCCATATGGATGGTGTCACCAAAAAAACAGGAAAGAGCACTTCCACATAGTGTAAATCCAAAAATGGGAATTTATTTAAAAGCAACCATAAAATTCCAGTAAAAACAGCAGCAAACAAGCAGTTCAATCTCAAAAAAGAAGGCAATCCACTCAAAAATTACAAACAAACCCAAAGATGAACTTCAGAAGTGGTAAGCTTCAAATATGCGTGAGATGGGCAGTAAGGACTGGCATGTAAAACCCGACGCGTTTCGTCTGATAAGACATCAACTGGGGTACACGCCGTCCTGATGCCCCCCACGCTATATATAGGAAGAGATTTGTACCTTAATTGCATGCCCGTATGTCCCAATGTTTCACTTCCGGGATTGGTGAGTCACATGGCTGGTTCCGCGTCACATGACCTCCGTCATGTGACGGGTCAGGCCAATCAGGATAACCGGAGAGGCATACTACGCCACCAACGTGACTAACACCGTCCGCGTATCCTCGGCATACACTGGGCCAATCAGGACAAAGCGAAGAAGCGTGTTACGCCATCGACGTGACTTACAATGTCTGCGTGTCATCGGCGTACATTAAATTGGATCCCTCATAGACGGCGTGACCGTACGCAAAGCACAGTGGGATATGTAGTCGGAACGCAATAAAGCGTGGCGGCTATTTCCATGTATTGTGTTCTCACTGTGTGCTTGCGGGCCATACGTCGTGTAAAGAGGGCAGATCACCTCGTATTGGGATATGGAACTCCGAAATATGTCTCCCAGACTCAATCTCAAAGGACCAATTCCCCAATATGATGTAGTAAACATCCCGCTGATGATCAAAAGACCAAATGGTGCAAGTTAGATTAAACAATATATTGGTATGTAAAATATATGTATATATAGAAATTACCCATATATACCAGAGGGTAAAAACATTGTACACAATAGGGCCACACATGGCTATATGTTAATGAGACCTGTGGTCTCATCCATACATATAGAATATATAATGACACATATAGAACCATATACAAATACAGAACATCCGGGCAAATGTGTGACTAATTGCCACAGTGCCAATGTAAACCCACACGTGAACAATGTATCAATAGGAAAGATTTATGAATAAAATAAAAATAAAATTAAAATAAAAATAAAAATTGCAATAAAAATTGCATAGGACATGAATGATTTGGAGCAGATGGCGAAATGTGTAACCCCGAATGGGAAAATATCAGGATTGATTAATAAAGGCATTAATATCCCAATCGATGTTAAGTCCATAGGGCCTGTAACTCTTTAGCTGGTATATCCAGTAGGTCTCTAGTCTCGAGACCCCTCTTACACAGGACTCCCCCCTCCAATGGGGAACAAATTTGTCTATGATCACAAATCTAGTGCCCCTTGGATCTTTATTGTGAGACTCCAAATAGTGTCTTGGAACACTATGGTTGGTTTTTCCTTTACGAATGCTAGTAAGATGTTCACCCACCCTAATGGCAAACGTGCGAATGGTACGTCCTACGTACTGTTTCCCGCATGGGCAGGTAAGTAGGTAGACAATAAATCTAGTTGCACAGGTGGTAAAATGCTTCATTTTATAATTTGTTCCCATGGATGTAGAGCAAAAAGTATCCGTTTTCCGTTTCCCACATAAATTAACCTGGCATACCTTGCATTTTCTGCATGGATAGTATGCTTTAAGGTGTGGAAAAAAGACGGGAATGATGGGTGGATTACTTATATTTGGAGCTATCTGACTTTTGAGTGAGGAAGCCCCTCTGTAGGTCACTCCAGCTCTATCTGGGAGTGAAGGGCCAAGGACCTGATCATTTTTAAGGACATTCCAATGCCTCTGAAAAATGTCTCTTATTTGTTTATGTTGGGTGGAAAATGTGGTATAAAAAGACCATTTAAATTTAGAATCCTGAATTGTTTTACTTCTTTCTGTTAATAATGAGTCCCTACTTATAGTAGAAATACGTTGAATTTCTTCATCTATCTGAGAAGGATTGTAGCCCTTATCAACAAACCTAGATTTCAAAATGTTAGCTTGGTATTGAAAATCTGAGAAATGGGAACAGTTGCGCCGAATCCTCAACAGTTGACTCCGTGGGACCGATTTCAGCCATGCTGAGTGGTGACAACTATCAACCGATCAATCAATATATGGGGGTACCTGACGCTATATAAAAACCTGACGGCGAACCTAAAAAAAAATTACTGGCTACCTATCTGCATCACCGACACTAAGACAACGATCATAAAAACGATTGCTTAGCGACAGTGGTGATAGGGGGTGAAAGGGTTACCTGGGGGGCGATCAGGGGGTTAAACCTTTATTAGATAATATATGGGGGTACCTGACGCTATAAAAGCCTGCGGCGAACCTAAAAAAAATTACTGGCTACCGATCAGCATCACCGACGCTAAGACATCGATCAGAAAAATGATCGCATAGTGACGGCAGTGCTAGGGGGTGAAAGGGTTACCTGGGGGGCGATCAAGGGGGTTACACCTTTATTAGGTAATATATGGGGGTACCCGACGCTATAAAAACCTGCGGCGAACCTAAAAAAAATTACTGGCTACCGATCAGCATCGCCGACGCTAAGACATCGATCAGAAAAATTATCGCTTAGTGACAGTGGTGATAGGGGGTGAAAGGGTTACCTGGGGGGGCGATCAAGGGGGTTAAACCTTTATTAGGTAATATATGGGGGTATGATAAAGCATTCAACTAGCTAGGAAGAATGAGCATAACAAAAGGAGTTGGGACTTTGTACGAGGCACAGGGCATGTAGAGCCATGTACCTCCATCCCCGATACTTGGAAAAAAGGAGAACATGGGTGGGACTTTATATGAAGCATACATCTCAGGAGACACCCGACAAGAAATAACTATGGCAGTATACTGTTGCACTGGAACTTGAACCGTTAACTGAAAGCATTGCATAACAATTGGCAGTCATTACTTTAATTGGGTAATAAATATGACACCGACAAAAAATAACACAGCATACCTAGTATATTGGTTAAAAGTTGGAATGTACATAAAATACAACAATAATGGTAGCATGGTATAATAACATGATCAGTTCATAATAGAGACATTGCAACAGAGCCAGTTCATGGGGTGTCTCCGTGGTGAGTAGGTAGGGCCTAGACATGTTGGTACAGTCTGATTGATATATAGAAATTATTAAAAATGCTGATAAAGTGGGGGCAGATGAGCATCTATGGGCTCAAGATAACATGATATAGCAACATAATTGGTACATAGTAAAACGTTGAAAAACCAAGTTCGTTGGAGTGGAGTCTCCATAGTAGCTGTGACACCAATTGGTAAATAGAGTCCAATTGGTGTTTGATGTAGTTGGTAGACTAGTAGCAATATGTGTGCGAGGGGGCATCTATTGGCTCGACGCGTTTCGTGGCCATTACCACTCTTCAGGAGCAAGTATGAGATGGATGTCTAAAATGTTAAAACAGTAAAAGGGTAAAACTAAATATAAGATTTTTGGGTCAAGGTATGGAGAGGGGGGAACAAAAAGGGCAATGATGATTCCCCCAATATATGGGGGTACCCGACGCTATAAAAACCTGCGGCGAACCTAAAAAAAATTACTGGCTACCGATCAGCATCACCGACGCTAAGACATCGATCAGAAAAATGATCGCATAGCGACGGCGGTGCTAGGGGGTGAAAGGGTTACCTGGGGGGTGATCAAGGGGGTTAAACCTTTATTAGGTAATATATGGGGGTACCCGACGCTATAAAAACCTGCGGCGAACCTAAAAAAAATTACTGGCTACCGATCAGCATCGCCGACGCCTTGACATCGATCAGAAAAATTATAACTTAGTGACAGTGGTGATAGGGGGTGAAAGGGTTACCTGGGGGGCGATCAAGGGGGTTAAACCTTCATTAGGTAATATATGGGGGTACCCGACGCTATAAAAACCTGCGGCGAACCTAAAAAAAATTACTGGCTACCGATCAGCATCACCGACGCTAAGACATCGATCAGAAAAATCATTGCTTAGTGACGGCGGTGCTAGGGGGTGAAAGGGTTATCTGGGGGGTGATCAGGGGGTTAAACCTTTATTAGGGGGGGGTTAGGGGGCTACACTGGACCTAAAACTAAATGTAGTGACACTTTTACAGTCACAAATGTCACTGATTGCAGTGATCACTAAATAAATGGTCACTGCAATCAGTGACACTGTGACTGGGGGCTGGGGGGGCTGGGGGGTGATCTGGGGGTGTCTGGGTGGGCCTGGGGGGGCGATTTATGTGCCTATGTGTCCTGGTGTCAGTGTGCTGTTTTGTGTACTAACCTGGCATCTTCTCCTGTACGGCGCTCGGTATATGTGAGCGCCCCAGGAGAGATGACATCACTTCCTCCTTCCTGGCAGGCAGGGGAAGCTCTCTCATTCGCCGGGAGCGATCGAGAGGGGGTGGCCGGAATCGAACGGCCGTCCCCTCATGCCGGATCGCTCCCGAAGGTAAAACGACCACCCACTGTAAAGAAGGGGGGTCCGATCGGACCCCCCAACTATACAAAGGCAATCACGTATATGTACGTGATTCTGCCTGTCGGTGCCATTCTGCTGATGTATATTTACAGTGGGCGGTCGTTAAGTGGTTAAACAGGGGCATAAAAATTGGGCCTTAGGCACTGGTGCCACAACACTGCAACCCCTCACAGATACTGTACTTGGAGCACAGCAATGAGCCCTGTTGCAAAGTATTGCATCAAAAATTGTAATTACACGCCCCTGTTAAACAGGGGCTGAAAAATTGGGCCTTAGCCACTGGTGCTGGTGCCACGACACTGCAACCTCTCCCAGATACTCTAGTTGGAGTGCAGGAATGAGCCCTGCTGCAAACCATTGCATAAAAAATTGTAATAACACGCCCCTGTTAAACAGGGGCTGAAAAATTGGGCCTTAGCCACTGGTGGCGGCACCCAGAAACAAAAATGTTCTTCCAAGCTATCATCATCAATCGGATCATTGAGGAGGAGGAGGATAGTCAGTCAACATAACAGGACAATCTCTCAGCATCAGCATCAGTCTTGAAGGGATGTGACATTTGAAAATAAATTAGTCTGTTATATCAGCTTCAGGTGTTTGGTAGCTGGTGGTGATCCAAGACTGGTTCATCTTTATGAAGGTCAGTCGATCAACAGAGTCGGTGGACAGGCGCACCCTGTGATCCGTGACAAATCCTCCAGCAGCACTGAATGTGCGTTCTGAAAGAACGCTGGATGCAGGACAGGCCAGTAGCTCAATTGCATACTGTGCAAGCTCTGGCCAGTGATCCATCCTCAAGACCCAGTAAGCCAGAGGATTTTCGGTGGGGAAGGTGTCCAAGTCTGACCTTGCCCCTAGGTATTCCTGCACCATGTATATCAGACGCTGGTGATGGTTGCTGAAACCGATCATACCGTGGGGCTGCGGACTAAAGAATTGTCTGAAGCCTCAGCAACTCGTTGTCCAGGACCAGGAGTTTGTAACCTCCCGGAGTTGTCTCATCCTCTGCTCCCTCTGCGACGGTAAGATAAGGTCCGCAACCTTACCTTTGTACCATGGATCAAGGAGAGTGGCCAGCCAGTAATGGTCCCTCTCCTTGATCCGAAGAATACGAGAATCCTTCCGCAGACTTTGCAGGATCAGGGAGGCCATGCAGCGTAGGTTAGCTGAGGCATTCGGTCCGGAGTCCTCTGGGTCACTAAGGACGACATGATCCGCAGCCACCTCCTCCCAGCCACGTACAAGTCCACTGGTTTCTTGGGACTGTAAATCATCCCTAAAAGACTGCTGCTGATGATGCTGAGTGCCAGGCTCCACCTCCATGCTGACACAATTCTCCTCCTCCTCCTCCTCTTCTTCCTGTGCGATGGGTGGGACAGAAGGAACACTGTCTGGGTAAAGGGGGCCTTGAGAGGCAAGGAAGTCCTCCTCTTCCTGCCTCTGTTCTGCCTCAAGTGCCCTGTCCATTATTCCACGCAGCATATGTTCCAACAGGTGGACAAGAGGTACAGTGTCACTGATGCATGCACTGTCACTGCTCACCATCCTTGTGGCCTCCTCAAATGGTGCCAGGACAGTGCATGCATCCCTGATCATGCCCCACTGGCGTGGTGAAAAAAACCCGAGCTCCCCTGACCCTGTCCTGGTGCCGTAGTCGCACAGGTACTCATTGATGGCCCTCTGCTACGTGTGCAGCCGCTGCAGCATGGCCAACGTTGAGTTCCACCTGGTGGGCATGTCACATATAAGGCGGTTCTTGGGCAGGTTCAACTCCTTTTGCAGCTCAGTCAGGCGAGCACTGGCATTATAAGATCTGCGGAAATGCACACAGACTTTCCTGGCCTGCCTCAGGACATCCTGTAAGCCCGGGTTCCTGCCCAAGAACCGCTGCACCACCAGGTTAAGGACGTGAGCCACACAGGGCACATGGGTCAGTTGTCCCTGTCAGAGAGCGGAGAGGAGGTTGGTGCCATTGTCGCAAACTACCATTCCTGGCTTAAGCTGGCGTGGCGTCAACCACCTCTCAGCCTGCCCCTGCAGAGCAGACAGAACCTCTGCCCCAGTGTGGCTCCTGTCCCCCAAACACACCAGCGCAAGCACAGCATGGCATCTTTTTGCCTGCGTACTTGCGTAGCCCCTTGAACGCCTACAGAGCACCGCTGGTTCCGAGGACAAAGCACAGGAAGAGGCCATGGAGGAAGAAGAAGAGGAGGGGGTGGAGGACAGAGGTGTGTCACAACCAGTAGTAGCATTTTGGAGGCGTGGCGGTGGAACAACCTCCAACACTACTGCACCTTGTCCTGCATCCTTCCCAGCTGCCAAAAGAGTGATCCAATGGCCGTGAAAGAAAGGTAACGTCCCTGTCCATGCCTGCTGGACCATGAGTCAGCGGTAATAAGCACCTTACCGCTGACTGCCCTGTCCAGCGAGGCCAAGACATTGCCTTCCACATGCCGGTAGATAGACGGAATCGCCTTCCGTGAGAAAAAGTGGCGTTTGGGAACCTGCCACTGAGGAACCGCACATTGCACAAACTCACGGAAGGGGGCCGAGTCTACCAACTGAAAAGGCAGCAGTTGAAGCGCTAGCAATTTATTTATTTTTTAAATTCTCTTTATTAAAGTTTTCTGCGTTATTGAGATACAAAACAGGGCCATTGGGGCATACCCCGGCCAAACCTTGCACATTACCACGTGCACATCAAAGAAAGAACACAAAGGAACACCCCCAAAAACACAGAGGGACATAGAGAAAAAGAGAACAAAAAACAGAGGACAACTTATCATCACATCTTAACACTAAATATATCTAACTAACATAACAGGGACACCTCTCGGGATACACATGGTAGGATTACAACAGGAGTTATTATTCCTTGCGGCCTATCAGGAGCATGCAGGGGTAGGTGCTATTAATTTGAGCTATGCTTACACCTCCATTTATTTATTCAGAGTACGGACCTTAGCTCCTATCAGGACTGATGAGTACAGAGGAGAACTGATGAGTTACTCCTCTTGGGGTCGGTCATCTGTTGTGGACTCTGAATCAGTCCACAGATGCCAGACTTTTTCATATTTTTTGGGGCATCCACGAGACAGATACATCGCTTTATAGAGGGGAACCACTGTGTTGACTAGATGCTTCCATGAGGTCAGTGTGGGGGGGGGGGTGATTGACTTCCACTTTAGTACTATGGCTTTCCGTGCGTAAAACAGGAGGATACCTATTAGGGTACGTGGGGCTTTGGCAAGTGCCAGTTGCTCCACCAGGCCAAGGAGGCATACACTAATTGTCAGGGGAATAGAAATGGTAGTTAGGCTATGGATAAATGGTGTTACCTCCCGCCAATAGTCCCGAATCTGTAGGCAATCCCAGAATATGTGTGTGAAATCTGCAGGAGTATCAGAGCATCTCCAGCAGTTGGCTGGCAGGGCTGGGTATATGCGGTGGAGACGTTGGGGTGTGTAATAGATCCTGTGGAGGATCTTGAATTGGATCAATTTGTCCCTGGTAGCCACCAGCGGCTGAAATGGGTAGTCCCACATATCTTCCCAGTCCTCGCTGTCCAGCTCCTGCACCTCCGCCCGCCACAAACCACGCAGACCATCCAGACCCTCCTGGATGGACGGCAGGAGTGCTCGATAGATTCGGGATAGGGGTTTTGAGAGCTCTGCATCGTCTAGGAGAATCTCTAAGGTGTCAAGCTCCAGCCGAAGCTGGACCGACCTGAATTGCGAATTGAAGGCGTGCAGGAACCTGAAAAAGAAAGAGTTCGGAAGCTGGAATTTATTCTTTAACCTATCGAATGTAAATAGCCCCAGCTCATCGCAGATATCCCTCAAATACTTGATGCCCTTGCCGGCCCACAGACCCGGATCCTGCAAAGAGTGGAACTCCCTGAGCCTCGGATTGCACCAAAGTGGTGTGTTAGGGGACCATCTGGCCTTTGCCAAATTAGGTTTAATCACTACCGTGTACCATGCCTAAATGATCGCTTTCATAGCTAGGGTCGAGGGTACCGCAGAACCCCCTGACCCCCTATAGAGTGCGTTGCGAAGGGCCTTCGAAAGATCCTAGGTGTGCCGCCTCCAGGACAACTGACGCATTGGTGTCATCCGAGACCAGCCAGTTATGTGCATGGGTGAGCATTGCTGCTAAATAGTAGGTGTGGAAGTCCGGGCAGGCAAGTCCCCCCTGTGTCCATGGTCTACACAAAATCTTTTTACTAAATCTGGCCGGGTGTGATTGCCACAAGAAAGAAGCCACTGAGGAGTCTAGTTGCTGGAGAAGAGACTTGGGGATCCATACCGGAGAGTGCCGTAAGATATACAGCAAGACCGGGAGTAGTTTCATTTTTATTAAGTTAATTCTTCCTATTAGAGATAATGGGAGGTTTGACCAAGCCTTCAGTTTTAGTTTACACCACTGCAGCACCGGGGACAGGTTAAGTTTGAAAAAATCTTTAGTATTGGACGAGATATTTATCCCTAAGTATCTGATGGTATCTGCCCATTGTAGAGGCGAAGTAGGATCACTCAGCCTCCTTGCCCCGGGGTCTATGGGTAAAATTAGTGATTTGCTCCAGTTGGTTCTGAGGCCAGAGAGAGTCGCGAAACGGTCCAGAAGCCGAAGCGCCCCGGCGAGCGAGGGACCGGGGTCCATGAGGAAGAGAATCAAATCATCGGCATACAATGCCAGCTTCTCGGTCACCGAGCTGACCCGTACTCCAGACACCTCCCCCGACCTCCGCAGTGCCTCGGCCAGAGGCTCCATTACCAGGGCGAACAGTGCAGGTGATAGAGGACACCCCTGTCTTGTTCCCCTCCTAATCGGGAAAGAGGGCGAGAGACTACCATTCAGTTTGATACGAGCGGTGGGTGCCCTATATAGTAAGCCGATCCATTTCTGGAAAGTTGGGCCGAAGCCAAAACCCTCCAGAACCTGCATCATATAGGACCATCTGACTGTATCGAAAGCCTTTTCGATGTCAAGGGATACCAGTACCCGGGAGGCATTCTCTTCGGATGGGAGCTGGAGATGGGTAAAGACTCGTCTAAGGTTAATGTCCGTGGACTTGCCCGGCATAAAGCCTGTCTGATCCATGTTGACTAGGGATGGTAAAACTTTCATGAGTCTATTGGCTAGTACTTTCGTGAGTATCTTAAGATCATAGTTCAGCAACGAGATGGGTCTGTAGGATGAGCAACAGGTGGGGTCCTTCCCTGGTTTGGGCAGCAGCACTATATGCGCCTGGTACATGCTGTCTGGTAACCTGTCGGATTCCAGGCAGTCTGTGTATAACTGATTTAGTTTAGGGACCAGTAAAGTAGCGTTAGTTTTATACCAGTCCCCAGGTAGACCATCTGGGCCCGGGGATTTATTGTTGGGCAAGGAGTATATTGCAGCCTCTATTTCCAGACGTGTTAACGGCTTATCTAACGCTATCCTGTCCTCCTCAGAGAGGAGAGGCAAAGTATGTCCCCCCAGTTCCTACAGCCCAGCAGCAGCTGAGCCAGAGAATGGGTCGTCATACAGGTTGCTATAGAAGAGATGGAATTCCCGCAGTATACCTTCGGGATCCGTAACCTGGCAACCAGTGGAAGTCTGAAGTCTAGGGATTACTGTTTGGAGCGTAGGTTCTGCTACGAGGTTGGCCAGTAGTTTGCCGTTCTTGTCCCCTGACTCGAAAAGCTTGGCTACAAGCTTTCGCGCATCTGAGTGTACCAGCGAGGTGTAGTGGAGCTTCAGATCTCTTCTCGTCTGGGCTAGGGTAGAATAATTTTCTGGCGTTGGATGCCTCGTGAATAGATCCAGTGCCGCCCCTTTGCTTTGTTCCAGTTGAGCGGTCTGTAACGCAAAGCCGGATCTCACTGCCTTGATAGAGGAGATGTGTTCTCCTCTGGCATGAGCCTTGCCCGCCTCCCAGACCACGTCAAGGGAAGCCGATCCCTCATTTGTCTGCCAGTATTCCTTGAGCCTGGGCTCCACCAGCTCCTGGACTTGTGGGTTGGCTATCCAATGGGACGCCAACTTCCAGCATCCCGGCTCGCGGGGGGTACCCAGACTCAAGCCAAGCTCCAGCGGTGAGTGATCTGAAAGACCTGCCGGGAGATAGGAGACTGTTCTGACTTGAGACAGTGCAGAAGCCGATCCGAACATGAAGTCTATGCAGGACCCAGACCTATGTGCTGCTGAGATATGTGAATATGTCCTTTCCTCCGGATGCTTCCACCGCCAGAGCTCCTGGAGGCCAAAGGTGTCTGCCCAGAGATCCAAATCGGGGGGGGGCAAGTCTAAGGGGGTTAGTAGTATCTTTGTTGTGGTCAAGGATGGCATTAAAATCCCCTCCAACTAGAATATTATGGACCCGGAGGGGAGCTATTTTTGTAAGGACCGTGTACAGGATGGAGGAGTTAAATGGAGGAGGGACATATACATTAATTATTGCCCAGCGTTGGGCATACATTTCGAGGATAAGGATGATGTATCTTCCCCCAGGGTCCGTGAAGACCTGTTCCACTGTGCAGGGGAGTGACTTGTTCAACAGAACAGTCACGCCCCTCGTGTAGGAGGAATATGTGGCATGAAACCCTTGTTTGACCCATGCCCGCCTGAGTGCTAGGATTTTGTTGCCCGTCAGGTGGGTTTCCTGGAGAAACAAGATGTGAGGTTTGTGGGACTGCAGAAATTTAAATACTAACGATCTTTTTATCTTGTCATTCAAGCCCCTAACATTCCAAGATATCAGCCTTAAATCTATACCCATTTGAAATAGAGAAGTTCAATGACATAAGGATCATAGAAGACCCATACCCAGTTATATCCTGGCCATAGGCCCACTGCAGAGGTAGTCCATAGGGTATAGCAATCCAGTGGAACTGGAGAGAACATAAAGTAAAAAAATAGAAAATAATATGTGAACCAGAGAAGTATCAAAATGAAGACAGCATAGTCCAGCAAGAAAAATAGTGTGGAACTCGAGCAGGTGTGATAACTTACAAACAGTAAAAATAACGCCCTACCGCCTGGCATATCCCCAACTTTCGCCAAGGCAGTTTCTTACCCTAAACTTGATTGTAGATGTCGCCTTCTGGAGGCTCAAAGTCTCTGAGGTAACCTCAGCGTGAGTTCAACCTAAAACAGTAGGCGAGAGTGAGGGAACTTGCATCCCATTACAGTGGGAGGAGACCGGCCCTCTGGAGCAGCGGGGCAGTCCCTTCAAGTCGTGAGCTGCCCCAGGTAGAGAGAGGTCACCTGGTCCTTCACTTGGGAGTAAACAACAAAACCAAACAAAACAGGGGGGGTCGGCTGTGTTTCACTTGTAGAGGTACGTTTGGGGTAACTCCGGTGCTTGCAGGAAGTTAAGTAGGATAGAGCAAACCAGGATGTGAAAGAATCGTGCATCTAATAGATCGGTGGGAGGAATCTTTCATTACAGGGTGGACAGTCAGCTATCAGCATCCGCAGGGTTGTCGAAGAAGCGGACCTCTCCACCATGTTGGACACGCATGCGGCTGGGATATAGCATGCCATATTTAATGTTCTTGTCTCTGAGCCACCTGCGGACATCATTGAAGGTCTTTCTCTTCCTCTGCAGCTCTGCCGAGAAGTCGGGGAAAAGAAGAACTGAGGCGTTGCCGTATTTGAGTGCGGCGTGTCTGCGGGCCTCAGAGAGGATCCTGTCCCTGTCCCGGTAATTGAGAAAGCAGACCAGGAAAGGTCTGGGGATATTCCCCGGGATGGCTCTGCCCGTAGGCACTCGGTGGGCCCTTTCAACAACGTAGGTAGGGGGAACATCCGTCAGGTCAAGTAAATTTTTAAAGAACTCCTCCGCAAATACAGCAGGGTGGTCTCCCTCTTCTCCCTCAGGCAGACCGAGGACTCTGACATTGTTGCGTCGCAGCCTATTTTCTGCGTCGTCCGACTTTGCGACCAGGGACTGCACTGTGCGTTGTAACTCGGCAATTGAGGTGGAGTGATTGGCCGTTAGATCCTCCATGGCCGACACTCTTGATTCTGTCTCGGACATCCTCCCCCTTATCTTGTCTAGATCATTCCGTATGAAATTGCACTCCTCAGCAAGGTGGTCGATGCGTACCAGTAGCGAAGTCCTACTCTGCTCGATCACAGCAAGGATTGTGGCCGTGTTGTCATGAGAAGGCGGGGCCGCCCCCTCTACCTCCAGGGCCTCACCGGGGTCCATGTCCAGTTCGGCTAGCAAGGCCTGGATTCGCCCGACCAGGACGGGATCCGTGTGCGGGGAAGATGGCGGTGGTACCCGGAGGGGTGTGTGGGCCCTTGTGGCTTTAGAGCTCCCTTTGCCCTTCTTAGAGGAGGAGGGCATCTGGCAGGATACACAGGGGTAGGATTTGCAGCCGTGCTCAGAGGAGGCTTTGGGAAGCAGTGAGAGCCCAGCCAGACTGGCCGCAGCGATCAAAACACAGGGGGGTCTCCAGGCACCTGTCGCTCAGCAGCCAACACCCAGCTGACAGGTAGGGAGGATGTGAGGCTGGAGGTACGGGGTGAGGGTGGCTCAGAGCAGTGTAGCATAGGCAGGCAGGCAGCAGAGGACTCCAGGATCCATCATCCAGGCCACCTCAGCAGCAGGCACAGTTCCTGCAGGGCAGCACACTAGGCCAAGGCAGTGGTGGGCAGAGAGGACAGGGCGGAGGGATGGGAGCCAAGGATCCGAGTTCCGAAAGCACTCGCGGGGGCCGCGGCTCAGGAAACAGCGGTGCTTTGCAGGCCGCACTAGGCCGCACTCGGCCGGACAAGACCGCGGCCTCCACGGATGTCCCCAACGGCCAGACAGGCCTCTGGGTCCCGCTAGATGGGCGGATGGGCAGGCAGGGGAGAGTGGATGACCCTCCTTACCTTCAGGCAGGCCTGGATTCGTTCGTCCGGGAAGACGCCGGAACGGCAAGATGGTGGCGGCCGCGGACGAGAGGAGCAGTGCTGGGCAGGCATCCCCTGGCAGAGCTGCTGCACGATACTGGCTCAGGATGCTCCAGAGGACCGAGAGGGACCCGCTGGCAGGCAAGTAGATGCTGATTTTACTGTAAAATGCAAGGATGGCAGCGGATGGGATGTAGGATTCCCGGAGCTCCCCTCTGACACGTCCGCCGCTGATCACATCAGGACACGCCCCCCGAAGTGCTAGCAATTTAGCCAAGCTAGCATTCAACCGCTGGGCATGTGGATGGCTGGGAGTGAACTTCTTTTGACGGTCCAGCAGCTGGGGCAGGGAAATTTGCCTGCTAGAATCGGACGTCGGTGTACTGCTAGCAGAGTGCCCGCAAGTACTTGGCTGTGACACACCTAATTCTACACCTTCATTCCTCTCAGAGCAGGTTTCAGAGAGGACTGAAGGTATAGTGGGGTTGGAGATCCCAGCTGATGCAGTGCAAGAAGAGGTCCGCTTTGTTCTTTGGTGTGGGTCTTTAAGGTAGGCTTGCCAACGAGCTGCATGGCAGGTCAACATATGTCTGGTCAAGCATGTGGTGCCCAAGCGGGTGATGTTTTGGCCACGCGATATACGCTTGAGACATATGTTGCAAACAGCAGCTGTGCGATCTGATGCACTCGACTCAAAAAAGGCCCACACCAAAGAACTTTTTGAATAACGGATAGAGGCAGCGCCCTGCACAGGCGGAGCTCTGCGGTGTGATTCCGTCGGTGTGCTGCCCTTACGCTGGCCCCCCGAGGGCATCCTGCCTCATTGGAGATGTGCCTCCTCCTCATCCTCCTCCTCCTCCTCCTCCTCCTCTCTCCTATTAGGCACCCACGTGGAGTCAGTGACCTCATCATCCCCTCCATCCTCATCACTGGAGCCAATCTGGCAGTATGCTGCAGCTGCTGGAACATGACTGCCAGATTGGTGTCCTTCTTGAGCATCCCCTCTCTCTGCTCTCACGCTAATGCCTTCCTCTAGCTGGGTATCATCTTCAGACCCTTCGAAACACTGGGCATCCTCCTGGATCATGTACCCAACACTGTGCTCAAACAGTTCGGGGGACTCCTCAGGAGGACATGGTTGGTCTAGGGAAGGAGTGACTGATGATGACATTGATACCAGGGAAGAAGACGCTTTGGCAGCTGCTTTGCCAGTACCCTGAGCCTGGGTGAGAGAGGATGAGGAGGATGAGGAGGGCTTGGTCATCCACTCTACCAAGTCTTCGGCATGATGCGGCTCAACACGTCCAGCTGCCGAAAAGAAGGACAAGCGTGTCCCATGGCCACGTGCTGATGGCGATGCACCGCGTCCACGACCAGCACTGTTGTCTCTAGACACAGAGCCTGCTTGCCCTCTTTTATTGGCTCCTGACTGTCTGCCTCTCCTTGTTTGCCTTCCAGACATTCTAATGGCCTGCAGGGAAATGGGAAAAAAAGGAATAAGGCCTAGCTTCAGGAGTATATTTTGCAGGAATCACACTACGCCTGCTGTAGGTGCTGCAAATGCCTGTTGGTGTAACACACCAGGAAAAAGCAGCAATACAGGCTAAGTTCAGGTGTAATATGGTCAGGAGGCACACTCCGCCCGCTGTAAGTGCCGCAAATGTCTGTTGGTGTAACACACCAGGAAAAAGCAGCAATACAGGCTAACTTCAGGTGTAATATGGTCAGGAGGCACACTCCGCCCGCTGTAAGTGCCGCAAAATCCTGTTGGTGTAACACACCAGGAAAAAGCAGCAATACAGGCTAAGTTCAGGTGTAATATGTTCAGGAGGCACACTCCGCCCGCTGTAAGTGCCACAAAATCCTGTTGGTGTAACACACCAGGAAAAAGCAGCAATACAGGCTAAGTTCAGGTGTAATATGATCAGGAGGCACACTCCGCCCGCTGTAAGTGCTGCAAAATCCTGTTGGTGTAACACACCAGGAAAAAGCAGCAATACAGGCTAACTTCAGGTGTAATATGATCAGGAGGCACACTCCGCCCGCTGTAAGTGCCGCAAAATCCTGTTGGTGTAACACACCAGGAAAAAGCAGCAATACGGGCTAACTTCAGGTGTATAATGTGCAGGAGGCTTAGCAACAATGACACTGACACTGTCCCCTGCCTATCCTTCTCTCTCCCTGCACACAAGGTTTATCAAAGTATATGACACTGACACTCTCCCTGCCTATCCTTCTCTCTCCCTGCACACAAGGTTTAGCAAAGAATATGACACTGACACTGTCCCCTGCCTATCCTTCTCTCTCCCTGCACACAAGGTTTATCAAAGTATATGACACTGACACTCTCCCTGCCTATCCTTCTCTCTCCCTACACACAAGGTTTAGCAAAGAATATGACACTGACACTCTCCCTGCCTATCCTTCTCTGTTCCTACACACAAGGTTTAGCAAAGAATAGATTTGACACTGTCCCTGCCTATCCTTCACCTTCCCTGCTCCGGAACACACTACACGAGGCCGCCGCGCTGGCAGCCTTTTATAGTGTGGGGCGTGTACTAAACCCCCTCAGCTATAATTGGCCACAGGCATCCTGCCTGTGGCCAATCATTGCTCTCCTCGCTGCCGGCGCTGTGATTGGCCAAGCATGCAGGGTCACAGTGCATGCTTGGCCAATCACAGCGCCGGGATTACACTGCGATGGCGCAGTGTATTGTGGGCACAGTAAAAGGAAAAATGGCCCACCTCCTCTTGAAGCCTGGTGCTAAACCTTGTTTTTGTAAGGCAAGATCAGTACCTTTTGCCTTGCGAAAGAAAGTTGAAGCAGAGCTGGACCACCTATTGGCTGAAAAGATCATAACTAAAGTTGCTAGAAGTGAATGGGCATCGCCAATTGTGCCTGTCAAGAAAAAGAATGGAGACATTAGAATTTGTGGAGATTTCAGGGTTGCCCTGAACAACCAACTTCTTGTGGATCAATACCCATTGCCTCGACTTGAAAATCTATTTAGCTCACTGGCTGGGGGGAAAAAGTTTACAAAAATAGACTTAAAGCAAGCTTACCTGCAACTGCAAGTACACCCAGATTCACGCCATCTGTTGACCATTAACACCCATAAAGAATTATTCCAAGGGGGCGTGGCTGGATGTCGAGTCGAATGGCGGTATGATCTCCTCGCTGCTCAGGGACCTGCTCTACAGAAGCTCCAATCGGGGACTTAGCACCAGTCTGATGGGCAGAAACCGAGCCAGGAGGACACAGAACCAAGGGGGGGACTCAGGGCGCTCCATATCGCAGGGTCCCCAGATCCAGACCTACTTCCCCCCACTCTTGGAGTCCGCCGTGCGGGAGGCGGACAACATGGCACAGCAGCGCGCCACACACTCATCCTCTCTCCCCCTGTGGAGGCTTCTGGAACCATACGGGCGGCTGCCGTGGCCCCCACGGACGTACACTCAAGCGGTATGTCCACCCGCAGTAGACCCGCTGCGCTCACCTCAGCCCCACCAGCTCTACACTGCTCTCCTCCACCACATCGCGGGGAGCAGCTGCCGCCACCCTGCGGCCTGGACGCCGGGACCCCTTATTCAGATGTGTGGGTGAGTCCATCTTCTGCCTCCTCCCCTACTGCAGGCCCTGGACCTACTTCAATCTCCTTGCGGGGCACCCCACCAGCCTTTCAGCATTGGGGGCTCTCCCCCACACCCCTAACAGGCTGCTCACACTCCTTGCCGCGACTGCGGCCTACCTCCCACTCCACTCTAACCCCATCCTCAACTCCTGGCTCACCAAAGCCGCAGAGACTGCCCCGCTCCTATGATCCTGGCACCACTTGCTCAACTGGGACCCACGCGGAGCTCTTGGCTCCCCCACCCTCCAACTGTTTTTGAAATGTGGTGTTTTTCTTGAAACAAGGATTGCTGATAAAGCATCAGTACAGAGGAGACACCTTTCTCCCATATTTATTCTTACAGGAGAGAATTTTCCTTCCTAGGGGTAGATTTCCTCTCACTTCCTGTTGTCTTCTTTCGTTTGCAAGTAGGAGTCGTTTGTAAGTTGGATGTTTGAAAGTAGGGACCTGCCGTATATACTCTGCAGAAATAGGCCCCTTAGTTGTTGGTGTTGGCACAACACTGTAAGCACTCACAGTTACTCTTGGTTGGTGCTGGAACGCCCTGCTGTCAACTATTATATCATGAATTTTAATTACATATAATTCTTGAACAGTGGTAGTAAAAATTGGGGCTTTGATGGTGGTGCTGGTGCCACAACACTGTAAGCCCTGACAGTTACTCTTGGTGGGTGCAGCAATGGGCCCTGCTGTGAATTATTAGATCAAGAATTGTAATTGCATGCCCCTGTTGAACAGGGGCTGAAAAATTGGGCTTTTCGTGGTGGTGGTGGTGGTGGTGGTGTTGCCACAACACTGTAAGCCCTCAGAGTTACTCTTGGTGGGTGCAGGAATGGGCCCTGCTGTGAATTATTAGATCAAGAATTGTAATTACATGCCCCTTTTGAACAGGGGCTGAAAAATTGGGCCTTTCGTGGTGGTGGTGGCGTTGCCACAACACTGTAAGCCCTCAGACTTACTCTTGGTGGGTGCAGGAATGGGCCCTGCTGTGAATTATTACATCAAGAATTGTAATTGCATGCCCCTGTTGAACAGGGGCTGAAAAATTGGGCCTTAGGCACTGGTGGCACAACACTACAACCCCTCACAGATACTGTACTTGGAGCACAGCAATGAGCCCTGTTGCAAAGTATTGCTTCAAAAATTGTAATGACACGCCCCTGTTAAACAGGGGCTGAAAAATTGGGCCTTAGGCACTGGTGGCACAACACTACAACCCCTCACAGATACTGTACTTGGAGCACAGCAATGAGCCCTATGGCAAATTATTGCTAAAAAAATTGTAAGTACACGCCCCTGTAAAACAGGGGCTGAAAAATTGGGCCTTAGCCACTGGTGGCGGCACCCATAAACAAAAATGATCTTCCAAGCTATCATCATCAATCGTATCATTGAGGACTCGGAGGAGGAGGATAGCCAGTCAACATAACAGCACAGGCACTCAGCATCAGCATCAGTCTTGAAGGGACGTGACATGTTAAAATCAATTAGTCTGTTATATCAGCATTAGGGATGAGCTTCGTGTTCGAGTCGAACATACGTTCGACTCGAACATCGGCTGTTCGATCGTTCGACGAAGATCGAACGATTTGGGCCGTTCGCGCCAAATTCGAGTGACGCGAACGGCCCACAATGCACTACGCCATCGCAGTGTCATCCAGGCGCTGTGATTGGCCAAGCATGCACTGTGACCCCGCATGCTTGGCCAATCACAGCGCCGGCAGCGAGGAGAGCAATGATTGGCCACAGGCAGGATGCCTGTGGCCAATTATTGCTGAGGGTGTTTAGTACACGCCCCACACTATAAAAGGCCGCCAGCACGGCGGCCTAGTGTAGTGTGTTCCGGAGCAGGGATAGAGCAGCATAGGCAGGGACAGTGACTTTTATTTCTTTCTTGCTTAACCTGGATTCCTTTAGTTTAGGGAAAGAGAAGGATAGGTAGGGAGAGTGTCAGTGTGTTTTGTGCTTGTGCTATAGTGTGCTTAAAAAAAACATTTTTTCTAGGGACAGAAAACTGTAGGTAGGGAGAGTGTCAGTTTCTTTCACTGTGCAAGTCCTTGTTTCTAGGGACCTGGAAGGACAGTGAGTGAATTCTCCTTGTGCTATATTGTGCTTAAAAAAAACATTTTTTCTAGGGACAGAAAACTGTAGGTAGGGAGAGTGTCAGTTTCTTTCACTGTGCAAGTCCTTGTTTCCAGGGACCTGGAAGGACAGTGAGTGAATTCTCCTTGTGCTATATTGTGCTTAAAAAAAACATTTTTTCTAGGGACAGAAAACTGTAGGTAGGGAGAGTGTCAGTTTCTTTCACTGTGCAAGTCCTTGTTTCCAGGGACCTGGAAGGACAGTGAGTGAATTCTCCTTGTGCTATATTGTGCTTAAAAAAAACATTTTTTCTAGGGACAGAAAACTGTAGGTAGGGAGAGTGTCAGTTTCTTTCACTGTGCAAGTCCTTGTTTCCAGGGACCTGGAAGGACAGTGAGTGAATTCTCCTTGTGCTATATTGTGCTTAAAAAAAACATTTTTTCTAGGGACAGAAAACTGTAGGTAGGGAGAGTGTCAGTTTCTTTCACTGTGCAAGTCCTTGTTTCCAGGGACCTGGAAGGACAGTGAGTGAATTCTCCTTGTGCTATATTGTGCTTAAAAAAAACATTTTTTCTAGGGACAGAAAACTGTAGGTAGGGAGAGTGTCAGTTTCTTTCACTGTGCAAGTCCTTGTTTCCAGGGACCTGGAAGGACAGTGAGTGAATTCTCCTTGTGCTATATTGTGCTTAAAAAAAAACATTTTTTCTAGGGACAGAAAACTGTAGGTAGGGAGAGTGTCAGTTTCTTTCACTGTGCAAGTCCTTGTTTCCAGGGACCTGGAAGGACAGTGAGTGAATTCTCCTTGTGCTATATTGTGCTTAAAAAAAAACATTTTTTCTAGGGACAGAAAACTGTAGGTAGGGAGAGTGTCAGTTTCTTTCACTGTGCAAGTCCTTGTTTCCAGGGACCTGGAAGGACAGTGAGTGAATTCTCCTTGTGCTATATTGTGCTTAAAAAAAACATTTTTTCTAGGGACAGCAAACTGTAGGTAGGGAGAGTGTCAGTTTCTTTCACTGTGCAAGTAAGTCCTTGTTTCCAGGGACCTGGAAGGACAGTGAGTGAATTCTCCTTGTGCTATATTGTGCTTAAAAAAACATTTTTTCTAGGGACAGAAAACTGTAGGTAGGGAGAGTGTCAGTTTCTTTCACTGTGCAAGTAAGTCCTTGTTTCCAGGGACCTGGAAGGACAGTGAGTGAATTCTCCTTGTGCTATATTGTGCTTAAAAAAAACATTTTTTCTAGGGACAGAAAACTGTAGGTAGGGAGAGTGTCAGTTTCTTTCACTGTGCAAGTCCTTGTTTCCAGGGACCTGGAAGGACAGTGAGTGAATTCTCCTTGTGCTATATTGTGCTTAAAAAAAACATTTTTTCTAGGGACAGAAAACTGTAGGTAGGGAGAGTGTCAGTTTCTTTCACTGTGCAAGTCCTTGTTTCCAGGGACCTGGAAGGACAGTGAGTGAATTCTCCTTGTGCTATATTGTGCTTAAAAAAAACATTTTTTCTAGGGACAGAAAACTGTAGGTAGGGAGAGTGTCAGTTTCTTTCACTGTGCAAGTCCTTGTTTCCAGGGACCTGGAAGGACAGTGAGTGAATTCTCCTTGTGCTATATTGTGCTTAAAAAAAACATTTTTTCTAGGGACAGAAAACTGTAGGTAGGGAGAGTGTCAGTTTCTTTCACTGTGCAAGTCCTTGTTTCCAGGGACCTGGAAGGACAGTGAGTGAATTCTCCTTGTGCTATATTGTGCTTAAAAAAAACATTTTTTCTAGGGACAGAAAACTGTAGGTAGGGAGAGTGTCAGTTTCTTTCACTGTGCAAGTCCTTGTTTCCAGGGACCTGGAAGGACAGTGAGTGAATTCTCCTTGTGCTATATTGTGCTTAAAAAAAACATTTTTTCTAGGGACAGCAAACTGTAGGTAGGGAGAGTGTCAGTTTCTTTCACTGTGCAAGTAAGTCCTTGTTTCCAGGGACCTGGAAGGACAGTGAGTGAATTCTCCTTGTGCTATATTGTGCTTAAAAAAACATTTTTTCTAGGGACAGAAAACTGTAGGTAGGGAGAGTGTCAGTTTCTTTCACTGTGCAAGTCCTTGTTTCCAGGGACCTGGAAGGACAGTGAGTGAATTCTCCTTGTGCTATATTGTGCTTAAAAAAAACATTTTTTCTAGGGACAGAAAACTGTAGGTAGGGAGAGTGTCAGTTTCTTTCACTGTGCAAGTCCTTGTTTCCAGGGACCTGGAAGGACAGTGAGTGAATTCTCCTTGTGCTATATTGTGCTTAAAAAAACATTTTTTCTAGGGACAGAAAACTGTAGGTAGGGAGAGTGTCAGTTTCTTTCACTGTGCAAGTAAGTCCTTGTTTCCAGGGACCTGGAAGGACAGTGAGTGAATTCTCCTTGTGCTATATTGTGCTTAAAAAAAACATTTTTTCTAGGGACAGAAAACTGTAGGTAGGGAGAGTGTCAGTTTCTTTCACTGTGCAAGTCCTTGTTTCCAGGGACCTGGAAGGACAGTGAGTGAATTCTCCTTGTGCTATATTGTGCTTAAAAAAAACATTTTTTCTAGGGACAGCAAACTGTAGGTAGGGAGAGTGTCAGTTTCTTTCACTGTGCAAGTAAGTCCTTGTTTCCAGGGACCTGGAAGGACAGTGAGTGAATTCTCCTTGTGCTATATTGTGCTTAAAAAAACATTTTTTCTAGGGACAGAAAACTGTAGGTAAGGAGAGTGTCAGTTTCTTTCACTGTGCAAGTAAGTCCTTGTTTCCAGGGACCTGGAAGGACAGTGAGTGAATTCTCCTTGTGCTATATTGTGCTTAAAAAAAACATTTTTTCTAGGGACAGAAAACTGTAGGTAGGGAGAGTGTCAGTTTCTTTCACTGTGCAAGTCCTTGTTTCCAGGGACCTGGAAGGACAGTGAGTGAATTCTCCTTGTGCTATATTGTGCTTAAAAAAACATTTTTTCTAGGGACAGAAAACTGTAGGTAGGGAGAGTGTCAGTTTCTTTCACTGTGCAAGTAAGTCCTTGTTTCCAGGGACCTGGAAGGACAGTGAGTGAATTCTCCTTGTGCTATATTGTGCTTAAAATTTTTTTTTTTTCTAGGGACAGAAAACTGTAGGTAGGGAGAGTGTCAGTTTCTTTCACTGTGCAAGTCCTTGTTTCCAGGGACCTGGAAGGACAGTGAGTGAATTCTCCTTGTGCTATATTGTGCTTAAAAAAAACATTTTTTCTAGGGACAGAAAACTGTAGGTAGGGAGAGTGTCAGTTTCTTTCACTGTGCAAGTCCTTGTTTCCAGGGACCTGGAAGGACAGTGAGTGAATTCTCCTTGTGCTATATTGTGCTTAAAAAAAACATTTTTTCTAGGGACAGAAAACTGTAGGTAGGGAGAGTGTCAGTTTCTTTCACTGTGCAAGTCCTTGTTTCAAGGGACAGAGAAGGACACCTGAAGGTAGCCCTTATTGCTTTTTTCCCATCTCCCTGCAGGCCATCTATTAGAATGTCTGGAAGGCAAACAAGGAGAGGCAGACAGTCAGGAGGCAATAAAAGAGGGCAAGCAGGCTCTGTGTCTGGGGGCAACAGTGCTGGTCGTGGACGCGGTGCATTGTCATCAGCACATGGCCATGGGACACGCTTGTCCTTCTTTTCGGCAGCTGGACATGTTGAGCCACATCATGCCGAAGACTTGGTAGAGTGGATGACCAAGCCCTCCTCCTCCTCCTCATCCTCTCTCACCCAGGCTCAGGGTACTGGCAAAGCAGCTGCCAAAGCGTCCTCTTCCCTGGTATCAATGTCAGACTCATCATCAGTCACTCCTTCCCTAGACCCACCATGTCCTCCTCCTGAGGAGTCCCCCGAACTGTTTGAGCACAGTGTTGGGTACATGCTCCAGGAGGATGCCCAGCGTTTCGAAGGGTCTGATGATGAAACCCAGCTACAGGAAGGCAGTAGGGTGAGAGCAGACAGAGGGGATGCTCAAGAAGGACACCAATCTGGCAGTCATGTTCCAGCAGCTGCAGCATACTGCCAGATTGGCTCCAGTGATGAGGAGGGAGGGGATGATGAGGTCACTGACTCCACGTGGGTGCCTAATAGGAGAGAGGAGGAGGAGGATGAGGAGGAGGCACATCTCCAACGAGACAGGATGCCCTTTGGTGGCCAGCGTAAGGGCAGTACACCGACGGAATCACACCGCAGAGCTCCGCCTGTGCAGGGCGCTGCCTCTGCCCGTCATTCAAAAAGTTCCTTGGTGTGGGCCTTTTTTGAGGCTAGTGCATCAGATCGCACAGCTGCTGTTTGCAACATATGTCTCAAGCGTATATCGCGTGGCCAAAACATCAGCCGCTTGGGTACCACATGCCTGACCAGACATATGTTGACCTGCCATGCAGCTCGTTGGCAAGCCTACCTCAAAGACCCACACCAAAGAACAAAGCGGACCTCTCCTTGCACCGCATCAGCTGGGATCTCCAACCCCACTATAACTTCAGTCCTCTCTGAAACATGCACTGAGAGGAATGAAGGTGTAGAATTAGGCGTGTCACAGCCAAGTACTTGCGGCCACTCTGCTAGCAGTACACCGACGTCCGATTCTAGCAGGCAAATTTCCCTGCCCCAGCTGCTGGACCGTCGAAAGAAGTTCACTCCCAGCCATCCACATGCCCAGCGGTTGAATGCTAGCTTGGCTAAATTGCTAGCGCTTCAACTGCTGCCTTTTCAGTTGGTAGACTCGGCCCCCTTCCGTGAGTTTGTGCAATGTGCGGTTCCTCAGTGGCAGGTTCCCAAACGCCACTTTTTCTCACGGAAGGCTATTCCGGCTCTCTACCGGCATGTGGAAGGCAATGTCTTGGCCTCGCTGGACAGGGCGGTCAGCGGTAAGGTGCATATTACCGCTGACTCATGGTCCAGCAGGCATGGACAGGGACGTTACCTTTCTTTCACGGCCCATTGGGTCACTCTTTTGGCAGCTGGGAAGGATGCAGGACAAGGTGCAGTAGTGTTGGAGGTTGTCCCACCGCCACGCCTCCAAAATGCTACTACTGGTTGTGACACACCTCTCTCCTCCACCCCCTCCTCTTCTTCTTCCTCCATGGCCTCTTCCTGTGGTTTGTCCTATGAACCAGCGGTGCTCCGTAGCCGTTCACGGGGCTACGCAAGTACGCAGGCAAAAAGATGCCATGCCGTGCTTGCGCTGGTGTGTTTGGGGGACAGAAGCCACACTGGGGCAGAGGTCCTGTCTGCTCTGCAGGGCCAGGCCGAGAGGTGGTTGACGCCACGCCAGCTTAAGCCAGGAATGGTGGTTTGCGACAATGGCACCAACCTCCTCTCCGCCCTCCGACAGGGACAACTGACCCATGTGCCCTGTGTGGCTCACGTCCTTAACCTGGTGGTGCAGCGGTTCTTGGGCAGGTACCCGGGCTTACAGGATGTCCTGAGGCAGGCCAGGAAAGTCTGTGTGCATTTCCGCAGATCTTATAATGCCAGTGCTCGCCTGGCTGAGCTGCAAAAGGAGTTGAACCTGCCCAAGAACCGCCTTATATGTGACATGCCCACCAGGTGGAACTCAACGTTGGCCATGCTGCAGCGGCTGCACACGCAGCAGAGGGCCATCAATGAGTACCTGTGCGACTACGGCACCAGGACAGGGTCAGGGGAGCTTGTTTTTTTTCTCCACGCCAGTGGGGCATGATCAGGGATGCATGCACTGTCCTGGCACCATTTGAGGAGGCCACGAGGATGGTGAGCAGTGACAGTGCATGCATCAGTGACACTGTACCTCTTGTCCACCTGTTGGAGCACACGCTGCGTTGAATAATGGACAGGGCACTTGAGGCAGAACAGAGGCAGGAAGAGGAGGACTTCCTTGCCTCTCAAGGCCCCCTTTACCCAGACAGTGTTCCTTCTGTCCCACCCATCGCACAGGAAGAGGAAGAGGAGGAGGAGGAGGAGGAGGAGGAGGAGGATTGTGTCAGCATGGAGGTGGAGGCTGGCACTCAGCATCATCAGCAGCAGTCTTTTAGGGATGATTTACAGTCCCAAGAAACCAGTGGACTTGTACGTGGCTGGGAGGAGGTGACTGCGGATCATGTCGTCCTTAGTGACCCAGAGGACTCCGGAGCGAATGCCTCAGCAAACCTACGCTGCATGGCCTCCCTGATCCTGCAAAGTCTGCGGAAGGATCCTCGTATTCTTCGGATCAAGGAGAGGGACCATTACTGGCTGGCCACTCTCCTTGATCCACGGTACAAGGGTAAGGTTGCGGACCTTATGTTACCGTCGCAGAGGGAGCAGAGGATGAGACAACTCCGGGAGGCCTTGCAGAAAGGTCTGTGCAACGCGTTCCCAGAGACTGGGAGGTTACAAACTCCTGGTCCAGGACAACGAGTTGCTGAGGCTTTGGCCAGTCAAAGAAGGAGCGGTGGGGAAGGTGGCCGTCTGACCGATGCGTTCAGACAATTCTTTAGTCCGCAGCCCCAAAGTATGATTGGTTCCAGCAACCATCGCCAGCGTCTGATAAACATGGTGCAGGAATATCTAGGGGCAAGGTCAGACTTGGACACCTTCCCCACCGAAAATCCTCTGGCTTACTGGGTCTTGAGGATGGATCACTGGCCAGAGCTTGCACAGTATGCAATTGAGCTACTGGCCTGTCCTGCATCCAGCGTTCTTTCGGAACGCACATTCAGTGCTGCTGGAGGATTTGTCACGGATCACAGGGTGCGCCTGTCCACCGACTCGGTTGATCGACTGACTTTCATCAAGATGAACCAGTCTTGGATCACCACCAGCTACCACACACCTGATGCTGATTAGTGATGAGCCGAACACCCCCGGGTTCGGTTCGCACCAGAACCCGCGAACGGACCGAAAGTTCGTACGAACATTAGAACCCTATTAAATACAATGGATGCGAACGTTCGAATTCTAAAGTGCTAATTATAACAACTATTATGCATGTTATTGTCCTAAAAAGGGTTTGGGAACCCGGGTTCTGCACCAGGGGACATGTATCAATGCAAAAAGAAGTTTTAAAAACGGTCGTTTTTCGGGAGCAGTCATTTTAATGATGCATAAAGTGAAAAAAAAAAGTCAAATATTCCTTTAAATATCGTACCTGGGGGGTGTCTAAAGTATGCCTGTGAAGTGCCACGTGTTTCCCGTGTTTAGAACTGTCCCTGCACAAAATGACACTTCTAAAGGAAAAAAAAGCCATTTAAAACTTCTTGCGGCTTTAATGTAATGTCTGGTCCCGGTAATATGGATGAAAATCTTTAAGAAAAATGGCATAGCTACCCCATGACCCCCCCCCCCTACCCCAGCCCATTACCAGCCCCTTTGGGTCTTGTATGGATATTAAGGGGAACCCCGCACATAAAATAAAAAAGGCCCTATATACTCTGAACAGCCGTATACAGGCGGTGCATACAAGACAGGGACTGTAGGTTTGTTCTTATGTAGAATGTGTTTGTAATTTTGAACAGGTACATTGTTGAAGTGTAGCTCCAGCCCAAAAATCTATTTTTAAACTTTTTGGGAAACATAGGTAAGGGTTATCACCCCTGTAACATTTGTTTTGCTGTCTGTGCCCCTGTTCAGAACATTTCACCTCACTTTCCGTCCCAATGACAACTGTTTTTGAAATGTGGTGTTTTTCTTGAAACAAGGATTGCTGATAAAGCATCAGTACAGAGGAGACACCTTTCTCCCATATTTATTCTTACAGGAGAGAATTTTCCTTCCTAGGGGTAGATTTCCTCTCACTTCCTGTTGTCTTCTTTCGTTTGCAAGTAGGAGTCGTTTGTAAGTTGGATGTTTGAAAGTAGGGACCTGCCGTATATACTCTGCAGAAATAGGCCCCTTAGTTGTTGGTGTTGGCACAACACTGTAAGCACTCACAGTTACTCTTGGTTGGTGCTGGAACGCCCTGCTGTCAACTATTATATCATGAATTTTAATTACATATAATTCTTGAACAGTGGTAGTAAAAATTGGGGCTTTGATGGTGGTGCTGGTGCCACAACACTGTAAGCCCTGACAGTTACTCTTGGTGGGTGCAGCAATGGGCCCTGCTGTGAATTATTAGATCAAGAATTGTAATTGCATGCCCCTGTTGAACAGGGGCTGAAAAATTGGGCTTTTCGTGGTGGTGGTGGTGGTGGTGTTGCCACAACACTGTAAGCCCTCAGAGTTACTCTTGGTGGGTGCAGGAATGGGCCCTGCTGTGAATTATTAGATCAAGAATTGTAATTACATGCCCCTTTTGAACAGGGGCTGAAAAATTGGGCCTTTCATGGTGGTGGTGGTGGTGGCGTTGCCACAACACTGTAAGCCCTCAGACTTACTCTTGGTGGGTGCAGGAATGGGCCCTGCTGTGAATTATTACATCAAGAATTGTAATTGCATGCCCCTGTTGAACAGGGGCTGAAAAATTGGGCCTTAGGCACTGGTGGCACAACACTACAACCCCTCACAGATACTGTACTTGGAGCACAGCAATGAGCCCTGTTGCAAAGTATTGCTTCAAAAATTGTAATGACACGCCCCTGTTAAACAGGGGCTGAAAAATTGGGCCTTAGGCACTGGTGGCACAACACTACAACCCCTCACAGATACTGTACTTGGAGCACAGCAATGAGCCCTATGGCAAATTATTGCTAAAAAAATTGTAAGTACACGCCCCTGTAAAACAGGGGCTGAAAAATTGGGCCTTAGCCACTGGTGGCGGCACCCATAAACAAAAATGATCTTCCAAGCTATCATCATCAATCGTATCATTGAGGACTCGGAGGAGGAGGATAGCCAGTCAACATAACAGCACAGGCACTCAGCATCAGCATCAGTCTTGAAGGGACGTGACATGTTAAAATCAATTAGTCTGTTATATCAGCATCAGGTGTGTGGTAGCTGGTGGTGATCCAAGACTGGTTCATCTTGATGAAAGTCAGTCGATCAACCGAGTCGGTGGACAGGCGCACCCTGTGATCCGTGACAAATCCTCCAGCAGCACTGAATGTGCGTTCCGAAAGAACGCTGGATGCAGGACAGGCCAGTAGCTCAATTGCATACTGTGCAAGCTCTGGCCAGTGATCCATCCTCAAGACCCAGTAAGCCAGAGGATTTTCGGTGGGGAAGGTGTCCAAGTCTGACCTTGCCCCTAGATATTCCTGCACCATGTTTATCAGACGCTGGCGATGGTTGCTGGAACCAATCATACTTTGGGGCTGCGGACTAAAGAATTGTCTGAACGCATCGGTCAGACGGCCACCTTCCCCACCGCTCCTTCTTTGACTGGCCGAAGCCTCAGCAACTCGTTGTCCTGGACCAGGAGTTTGTAACCTCCCAGTCTCTGGGAACGCGTTGCACAGACCTTTCTGCAAGGCCTCCCGGAGTTGTCTCATCCTCTGCTCCCTCTGCGACGGTAACATAAGGTCCGCAACCTTACCCTTGTACCGTGGATCAAGGAGAGTGGCCAGCCAGTAATGGTCCCTCTCCTTGATCCGAAGAATACGAGGATCCTTCCGCAGACTTTGCAGGATCAGGGAGGCCATGCAGCGTAGGTTTGCTGAGGCATTCGCTCCGGAGTCCTCTGGGTCACTAAGGACGACATGATCCGCAGTCACCTCCTCCCAGCCACGTACAAGTCCACTGGTTTCTTGGGACTGTAAATCATCCCTAAAAGACTGCTGCTGATGATGCTGAGTGCCAGCCTCCACCTCCATGCTGACACAATCCTCCTCCTCCTCCTCCTCCTCCTCCTCTTCCTCTTCCTGTGCGATGGGTGGGACAGAAGGAACACTGTCTGGGTAAAGGGGGCCTTGAGAGGCAAGGAAGTCCTCCTCTTCCTGCCTCTGTTCTGCCTCAAGTGCCCTGTCCATTATTCCACGCAGCGTGTGCTCCAACAGGTGGACAAGAGGTACAGTGTCACTGATGCATGCACTGTCACTGCTCACCATCCTCGTGGCCTCCTCAAATGGTGCCAGGACAGTGCATGCATCCCTGATCATGCCCCACTGGCGTGGAGAAAAAAAAACAAGCTCCCCTGACCCTGTCCTGGTGCCGTAGTCGCACAGGTACTCATTGATGGCCCTCTGCTGCGTGTGCAGCCGCTGCAGCATGGCCAACGTTGAGTTCCACCTGGTGGGCATGTCACATATAAGGCGGTTCTTGGGCAGGTTCAACTCCTTTTGCAGCTCAGCCAGGCGAGCACTGGCATCATAAGATCTGCGGAAATGCACACAGACTTTCCTGGCCTGCCTCAGGACATCCTGTAAGCCCGGGTACCTGCCCAAGAACCGCTGCACCACCAGGTTAAGGACGTGAGCCACACAGGGCACATGGGTCAGTTGTCCCTGTCGGAGGGCGGAGAGGAGGTTGGTGCCATTGTCGCAAACCACCATTCCTGGCTTAAGCTGGCGTGGCGTCAACCACCTCTCGGCCTGGCCCTGCAGAGCAGACAGGACCTCTGCCCCAGTGTGGCTTCTGTCCCCCAAACACACCAGCGCAAGCACGGCATGGCATCTTTTTGCCTGCGTACTTGCGTAGCCCCGTGAACGGCTACGGAGCACCGCTGGTTCATAGGACAAACCACAGGAAGAGGCCATGGAGGAAGAAGAAGAGGAGGGGGTGGAGGAGAGAGGTGTGTCACAACCAGTAGTAGCATTTTGGAGGCGTGGCGGTGGGACAACCTCCAACACTACTGCACCTTGTCCTGCATCCTTCCCAGCTGCCAAAAGAGTGACCCAATGGGCCGTGAAAGAAAGGTAACGTCCCTGTCCATGCCTGCTGGACCATGAGTCAGCGGTAATATGCACCTTACCGCTGACCGCCCTGTCCAGCGAGGCCAAGACATTGCCTTCCACATGCCGGTAGAGAGCCGGAATAGCCTTCCGTGAGAAAAAGTGGCGTTTGGGAACCTGCCACTGAGGAACCGCACATCGCACAAACTCACGGAAGGGGGCCGAGTCTACCAACTGAAAAGGCAGCAGTTGAAGCGCTAGCAATTTAGCCAAGCTAGCATTCAACCGCTGGGCATGTGGATGGCTGGGAGTGAACTTCTTTCGACGGTCCAGCAGCTGGGGCAGGGAAATTTGCCTGCTAGAATCGGACGTCGGTGTACTGCTAGCAGAGTGGCCGCAAGTACTTGGCTGTGACACGCCTAATTCTACACCTTCATTCCTCTCAGTGCATGTTTCAGAGAGGACTGAAGTTATAGTGGGGTTGGAGATCCCAGCTGATGCGGTGCAAGGAGAGGTCCGCTTTGTTCTTTGGTGTGGGTCTTTGAGGTAGGCTTGCCAACGAGCTGCATGGCAGGTCAACATATGTCTGGTCAGGCATGTGGTACCCAAGCGGCTGATGTTTTGGCCACGCGATATACGCTTGAGACATATGTTGCAAACAGCAGCTGTGCGATCTGATGCACTAGCCTCAAAAAAGGCCCACACCAAGGAACTTTTTGAATGACGGGCAGAGGCAGCGCCCTGCACAGGCGGAGCTCTGCGGTGTGATTCCGTCGGTGTACTGCCCTTACGCTGGCCACCAAAGGGCATCCTGTCTCGTTGGAGATGTGCCTCCTCCTCATCCTCCTCCTCCTCTCTCCTATTAGGCACCCACGTGGAGTCAGTGACCTCATCATCCCCTCCCTCCTCATCACTGGAGCCAATCTGGCAGTATGCTGCAGCTGCTGGAACATGACTGCCAGATTGGTGTCCTTCTTGAGCATCCCCTCTGTCTGCTCTCACCCTACTGCCTTCCTGTAGCTGGGTTTCATCATCAGACCCTTCGAAACGCTGGGCATCCTCCTGGAGCATGTACCCAACACTGTGCTCAAACAGTTCGGGGGACTCCTCAGGAGGAGGACATGGTGGGTCTAGGGAAGGAGTGACTGATGATGAGTCTGACATTGATACCAGGGAAGAGGACGCTTTGGCAGCTGCTTTGCCAGTACCCTGAGCCTGGGTGAGAGAGGATGAGGAGGAGGAGGAGGGCTTGGTCATCCACTCTACCAAGTCTTCGGCATGATGTGGCTCAACATGTCCAGCTGCCGAAAAGAAGGACAAGCGTGTCCCATGGCCATGTGCTGATGACAATGCACCGCGTCCACGACCAGCACTGTTGCCCCCAGACACAGAGCCTGCTTGCCCTCTTTTATTGCCTCCTGACTGTCTGCCTCTCCTTGTTTGCCTTCCAGACATTCTAATAGATGGCCTGCAGGGAGATGGGAAAAAAGCAATAAGGGCTACCTTCAGGTGTCCTTCTCTGTCCCTTGAAACAAGGACTTGCACAGTGAAAGAAACTGACACTCTCCCTACCTACAGTTTTCTGTCCCTAGAAAAAATGTTTTTTTTAAGCACAATATAGCACAAGGAGAATTCACTCACTGTCCTTCCAGGTCCCTGGAAACAAGGACTTGCACAGTGAAAGAAACTGACACTCTCCCTACCTACAGTTTTCTGTCCCTAGAAAAAATGTTTTTTTTAAGCACAATATAGCACAAGGAGAATTCACTCACTGTCCTTCCAGGTCCCTGGAAACAAGGACTTGCACAGTGAAAGAAACTGACACTCTCCCTACCTACAGTTTTCTGTCCCTAGAAAAAAAATTTTTTTTAAGCACAATATAGCACAAGGAGAATTCACTCACTGTCCTTCCAGGTCCCTGGAAACAAGGACTTACTTGCACAGTGAAAGAAACTGACACTCTCCCTACCTACAGTTTTCTGTCCCTAGAAAAAATGTTTTTTTAAGCACAATATAGCACAAGGAGAATTCACTCACTGTCCTTCCAGGTCCCTGGAAACAAGGACTTACTTGCACAGTGAAAGAAACTGACACTCTCCCTACCTACAGTTTGCTGTCCCTAGAAAAAATGTTTTTTTTAAGCACAATATAGCACAAGGAGAATTCACTCACTGTCCTTCCAGGTCCCTGGAAACAAGGACTTGCACAGTGAAAGAAACTGACACTCTCCCTACCTACAGTTTTCTGTCCCTAGAAAAAATGTTTTTTTTAAGCACAATATAGCACAAGGAGAATTCACTCACTGTCCTTCCAGGTCCCTGGAAACAAGGACTTACTTGCACAGTGAAAGAAACTGACACTCTCCCTACCTACAGTTTTCTGTCCCTAGAAAAAATGTTTTTTTTAAGCACACTATAGCACAAGCACAAAACACACTGACACTCTCCCTACCTATCCTTCTCTTTCCCTAAACTAAAGGAATCCAGGTTAAGCAAGAAAGAAATAAAAGTCACTGTCCCTGCCTATGCTGCTCTATCCCTGCTCCGGAACACACTACACTAGGCCGCCGTGCTGGCGGCCTTTTATAGTGTGGGGCGTGTACTAAACACCCTCAGCAATAATTGGCCACAGGCATCCTGCCTGTGGCCAATCTTTGCTCTCCTCGCTGCCGGCACTGTGATTGGCCAAGCATGCGGGGTCACAGTGCATGCTTGGCCAATCACAGCGCCTGGATGACACTGCGATGGCGTAGTGCATTGTGGGCCGTTCGCGTCACTCGAATTTGGCGCGAACGGCCCAAATCGTTCGATCTTCGTCGAACGATCGAACAGCCGATGTTCGAGTCGAACGTATGTTCGACTCGAACACGAAGCTCATCCCTAATCAGGATACAAGGTTAATCCAGCTAAATCGGAAGCTCTCCCACTTAATCTCCCCCCCCCGTGCGGAAGTGCGCCGCCTATCGGAAAACTTTTCATACACGTGGAAGTCCCACGCCATCAAATATCTGGGGGTATTCCTCACTCCCCGATATGAATCTCTATATGATGCCAACTTCAGACCCCTGTTTGCATCTATACAATCCCTATTGACCAAATGGAGACATTACCCAATGCCAATGTCTTGGTTTGGACGCATTGCCTCGGTCAAGATGAACATACCACCTAAACTCTTGTACCACTTTATGACCCTCCCGTTGCCTATCCCGTCTGCCCAGCTTAGGAAACTCCAGACTGACCTCCTAAATTTTACGTGGAATTATAAACAGCACCGAATAGCCTGCTCCATAATGTGTGCCTCCCGAAAGTACGGGGGTTTGGCCTTCCCACACCACCAGCACTACTATTGTGCAGCACAACTGAGGGCTATAGCTTCCTGGGTTACCCTTCCGGCCTATAATCGCTGGACTCAAATAGATAAAATATGGCTAGCCCCCATCCACCCAAACAATTTATTGTGGAATATTAATGCCGATGTCCCCTCCACCGCCCTACTACATACTATGAACCTCTTAGAGACAACTAAATCGCAACACCCCCCTACAATCTGAGGCCTCTTTGGTAACAGCTTTCCTTTACAACCCTAAACTATCTGACAACTTAACCTCCCAGATGATTTCCCCCTGGCTGCAGAGGAATCTCTTTCATTATGGACATCTGGTGAATCCAGTTCCTAGGATTCTGTTGCCCTTCGACGAACTCAGAACTAAACACGAACTCCCCCACAGCGCCTTTTTTGGTTACCTACAAATTAGGCACTACGTACTCACCATCACCCCTACCCTTCAATTCTCGAAGCCATCCCCATTTGAACGCTTAATCTTATCAGGCCCTACACAGAAAGGACTTACTTCGGACATATATAAGCTTTTAAATTCCTATGATATGGTCGTTCGGGGGAAACATAGCTATATGCGTAGATGGGAGGAACACCTTGGAGAGGAGCTAACCCGTGAACAATGGGCCACCATATGGTCTTGGGTGGCCAAGAGTTCTATGTGTACTCTTTACAAAGAGACCACATACAAGGTACTCTTCCACCTGTACCTAACTCCGTCACGCCTGCATGCTATTTTTCCATCGGCCTCGGATCGCTGCTGGAGGTGTCTCCAGGACCGGGGCACGCTAATTCATGTTTACTGGAGCTGCCCATTCCTCCAGCCCTATTGGCATTCGGTCCAGGGACTGCTTTACTGGCTGTTCGAGGTAAATATCCCTCTCTCTCCTAACTTCTTTTTACTGGGCCTCCCCCCTCCTAAACTTTCCACACTAGCTAAAAAGTTGGCCACACAAATTTTAACAGCAGCCAGATGTCTAGTGGCCCTTTACTGGAAACAACGAAACCCTCCATCTCTATCTGATCTTTATTCCAGAATTAAGGATGTGGAGGTCATGGAGTCCATGACGGCTAGGCTGGCGGACCGGGTGGACCGACATACAGCAATATGGGAACCATGGCATCTACGAATAGACCCCCCCCATGATATGATCTCATGAGACCCCCCCCTGTTCTGTACAACATGATTGTTTGAAGCCCAGGAGAGACGCGCCCTTCCGTTTGGGACTTATACCCTTTCCTTGCTCTTCCCCTCTCCTCTCCTCTCACCCCCCCTTTTCCTCTCTCTCTTCTTCTTTTTATTACTTTTATTTTTCTCTTTTCTTTTTTTTTCTTCTTCTTCTTCTCTGGAATAGCGGGCCACGCAAATGTAAATCACGGACCCTATTGATGGTCTGTTTTGTTAGAGAAGCCTGCGCTAGTGCTGTTCTTTGTTGATCTATGTCTGTGGTTTGTATGTTAATGTTGTAATACGCAGACCTCCATGCCTATTCCAGAGCTGTACTAATTCCCTTTTATTTCTTTATTCATTTTTGTTTATGTTTTAAACCACTGTATGACATATGTTGAAATCTAATAAAAAATTGTCAATTATAAAAAAAAAAAAAAAAATTATTCCAATATAACCACATGGTTTTTGGCATAGCCCCAGCTCCAGCCATCTGGCAGCGAATAATGGATGAGGTCCTGGCAGGCATACATTTCACTCAATGTCTACTAGATGACATGCTCATCACTGGTCCCACTGATGAAGAACACAGAAAGAATGTTGAAACTGTGCTAGAGAGACTCCAAAGGTATGGTTTACGTGTCAATCTTTCAAAATGCGAATTTCTAAAGTCTCGACTGGAATTTTGTGTCCACACTGTGGACCGACATGGGTTACACACTACTGAAGAAAAGGTTAAAGCCCTTACCCATGCCCCTACTTCCCAGAATGTCACACAGCTCAGGTCCTACCTTGGCCTCCTAAATTACTACCACCGTTTCTTGCCGAACCTAGCATACCAGCTTTACCCATTACATTGCTTACTGGATGCAAGAGCTAAATGGATATGGACAGCCAAATGTGAAGAAGCTTTTCGGCTTTCTAAAGAACTCATTCTGTCTTCTAGAGTTCTGGTCCACTATGATTTAAAGAAACACGTCACTTTGGCTTGTGACGCCTCGCCTTATGGACTGGATGCTGTGCTTTCCCATGTCATGCCAGATGGCACAGAGCGCCCCATTTATTTTGCCTCCAGGTCTTTAACCTCAGCAGAACAAAACTACTCCCAGATAGACAAGGAAGCTTTAGCCATTGTATGGGCCACAAAAAATATATATATATTTTTTTATAATATCTTTATTTCTATTTCAAATTCAGGTGTACAGGAAGGAGCTTGTGGGAATATTTCCACAGACCAGATATATATATTACATACATATTTCATACCTTCAAAAATGCATATAACGAGAAACTAAAGCCATGTACACACGATCGGATATCCTATGGATTGTAATCCGATGGTTTTTTCCATCGCAAATCCGATGAAGCTGACTTCCATCAGTCTTGCCCACACACCATCAGTCAAAAAAACGTCCGTTTCAAACACGGTGACATAAAACACTCCGATGAGCTGAGAAAAATGAAGTTCAATGCTTCTGAGCATGCGTCGACTTGATTCTGAGCATGCGTGGGTTTTTTATCCGATGGACTTCCCCACAGACGATATTAATTTGCTATCGTTTTTTTAACCATCGGATAAATTTAAAACATGTTCTATTTTTAAACACCGATGGAAAAAAGACCGATGGGGCCCATACACGATCGGTTTGTCCGATGAAAACAGTCCATCGGACTGTTTTCATCGGTAAAACCTATCGTGTGTACACGGCTTAAGAGAACCAAGAAGGGGAAGAGAAAAACAAAACAAACAAAAAAAACACTATAACATATTAATGTACACCCGGGTTCCTTTATCTCTTTCTCTTGTCTCAACCAGTTTCTATTACCTGGGAAGTCCCTACCTAACTTTTTATTTCCATAGTTTTTCTTTCTTACTTTACCTCTGTACTCCTGTTAAATGTAAAATTTTTATACATACAAAACCATTACAGTTCTCCTCTACCTCTTCCCATTCCCTCCCAAAGAGAGAGAAGAAAAAAACATAAAATCCTCCCCTGGTTTCCGTCCCGCTCCATGTAGGGCCCCTACTCTCTGACCCCATCTGCTTCTTTTTCCCTCCTGCTTGATCATTTCTCCTTATTTCTCATTCCGACCCTATTAGTTTTTTCCCCTCTTCTGAATCTATGAGGCCCATATTTTCCTAATTTCTTCCTTACCTTCCTTACCTTCCAGAGTCAACGGTAACAGGCTTTCCATTATCTCAATTCTTCTGACTTTGCTTAGCCACATTGAGATCTGAGGTGCTCGGGGCTCCTTCCAACACATAGGAATGCAACTTTTTGCTGCATTTACCAGGTGACTGACAATCGAATTCTTATATCTTTTAGTTAGAATTTGTGTGCAGTGTAATAGGAAAAAGGCCGGGTCTTCCCTGATCTGATACTCAGTGAATAACTGAGTGATTCTCTGAACTTCTTGCCAAAATCGTCTTATAACGGGGCACGTCCAGAAAATATGAAATATAGTACCCCGTTCCTGACAGCATCTCCAGCAGAGGTCTGGTACCTCTGGAGAGAATTTACTCAACCTTGATGGGGTGTAATACCAACGTGTTAAAATCTTGTAATTCAACTCCTGTATTTTGGTACACCTAGATGATTTTAAGGTAAGAAATATTATACTCTGACGTTGTTCTAATGTAAAGGTTTGTTCCAGATCTCTTTCCCACTTGCTTAAGCTTATCATAGTAAAGTTCTCTGGGGGTGCTGTCAGCAGCCCGTACATCCTAGAGATAATATGTGACAGCGGTTCTGTCTCTTCACAATATGTCTCAAATTGTGTACATAGTCGTCCGTAACTAACCGTCGGTCTCAAGGTTTCTAGATAATGTCGTACTTGTCTCGCTTGCCAGAGAGGTATTTCATATTCACCGCCCTGTTGCGTCAAGGCTTCTATCGTTGGCCATTTATTAGCCCTCAAGAAGTGCGAGGCCTGAAAGCAACCTTTCTTCCATAGTTTCCCAAACGCTTGTGGCACAGTGCCAGGTGCGAAGTCTGGATTGCCCAAAATAGGATATAATGGAGAATTTATAGTGGAAAATCTAGGGTTCTGGATTACCTTAAAGCCTATACGTAATGTAGGGCCAATCGTAGAATGTGTTTTTAACAGGGCAGGTAGGGCTGCATAACACCATATAGTTCTCTTTAGGGGTACTGGACTTACTTGTTGTTCCATATTGATCCACATTTTATATTCACCCTGTCTACACCAGTCAATAATTCTACCGAGCTGAGCTGCCTGATAGTATTTATATAAGTCTGGGGCCGCTATTCCTCCTGCCTTTTTAGGCATTGTCAACAGATTTCTATTGATCCTCGGCCGCCTACTTGCCCAGATAAATTTGATAAATTCAGCACGGATTTGACTGAAATAAGCCATAGGTATAAAAATGGGTAAGGCCTGGAACAAATATAGCAATGTTACATCTCCCAAACCACGAATGAGAATGTCTATTCCATCTTACTAGTAGTTTTCTAATTTCCCTAAGTAGAGGTGGGAAATTAAGCACAAACGCATCTGTTAGTTTTGGGGGGATATAAATTCCCAGATATTTTAACGCTGTTGTTGTCCACTTACGTTTAAAGCTATTCTGAAGATTTATTTGCACCGGGCCCGTCAATGACACCCCCATTGCCTCCGATTTGCTGTAATTTATTTTAAAATTCAACAGAGCCCCGTAACATTCTACTTCCTTCATAAGGTTAGGTAGAGATATTTGCGGACTGGTAAGAGAAAAAAGTAGGTCTTCTGCAAAAGCAGAGACTTTATACTCATAATCTCCCATACCAATACCTTTAATGTCAGGATTCTGTCTAATTCTATTTAGCAAAGGCTCCAGCGTCAAAGCAAACAAAAGGGGCGAGAGGGGGCAACCCTGACGGGTGCCGTTTGTGATAGTGAAATTCTCGGAGTAAATCCCATTCGCCTTTACCAACGCCTGTGGTCTAGAGTATATCCCAGCTACCCAATGTAGCATCCGGTCTCCTAAACCCATATATTTCAGAACCCCTAACATAAATGTCCAGTTGACCCTGTCGAAGGCCTTTTCCGCATCTGTATTCAGAAAGATACTTGGCATCTTCATTTGATTTACAAACTGGACCAAATTCAGTACTTTAATGGTACTGTCTCTTGCCTCCCGTGTAGGGATAAACCCTACTTGGTCCAGATGTATCAACTGCGCTAACTGGGGTTGTAAACGCGAGGCCAGTATCTTTGTGAATATTTTTAAGTCTACATTTAATAGTGATATTGGTCGATAGCTACTGCAAACCGATAAATCTTTCCCTTCTTTTGGTATGACCGTAATATGGGCTCTCAATGCATCTACTGGTGGGGCTGCTATTTGGCCTAATGCATTAAATGATTTTACCATATATGGGCCTAATAATGGAAAAAAGCTTTTAAAGTACTGAATGGTAAAATCATCCGGGCCCGGTGCCTTTCCCTGTTTTATCATCTTCATTACTGTAAGGGCTTCCTCCTTAGTAATTGGTATTTCCAATATTCTTCGTACTGGAGATGGTAGCCGTACTAATTGTGAGGAGGAAAGATATTCTTCCAGAGACGAGAGGGGCAGGTCGGATGTTGGCAAATTGTATAGCGAGGCATAATATTCCCCGAATTCTTTTGCAATATCTTTTGGTATTGAAAGTTTTTGGCCTCCTTTTGTTTTAGTGTATGGTATATATGATTGTGCCTGTTGTTTTTTTAGTTTGCTTGCCAACAGTTTGCCACACTTGTCTCCGGATTCATATGTCATCCTCCTCCCTTGTTGTAACACTACCTTTGCTTTACATCGGAGGAGATCTGATAGTTGTCTTCTTAGGTGTGCTAAATCCATTCCTAGTTCCTTCTCTAATGTCCCCTTATGTTGGATCTCTAGTTCCTGTATTCGTTCCAGTAATTTTTTGGTTTCTTCTTCTCGTGCCCTTTTTATTCGTGAACCATGTTTAATTAGAATTCCTCTGATCACTACTTTATGAGCTTCCCAAACTATTCCCGGATCACTCCCTTCAATCTTATTTGTCTGAAAGTACCAGTTAATTTCTTTAGTTAAATCCTCTCGGATTTCAGGGAGTTGTAATAGACTTTCGTTTAAGCACCACCTCCATTCCATCGGTTGGGTTGCCCCCGATAATGACAGCCTAATTGTAACTGGCACATGGTCTGACCAGGTTATAACTCCTATTTCTATATTCTGTACGGTCGGGCGTAATTGATGTGGGACTAGAAAAAATCAATTTGGGAATATGATTGATGGGGTTGGAAAAATATGTGTAATCCCTTTCTTCTACGTGGAGGGCTTGCCAAACGTCTACCAGCTGAAGATCATTGAATTTCCGGAGGATCGGCTTCCTGGAACCACTAGGGATTGAGGAAGTTCCCACCGATGTATCTGTTTTAGGGTCCAAGGGGGTATTAAAATCCCCCCCATGAATCAGTTTTCCCTCCCTGAATTCCATTAACTTTGATAAGACTTTACCCAAGAAACTGTCTTGGTAAACATTAGGAGCATAAATGGTTGCCAGGGTAACCTTCACGCTACCTATAAATCCTTTGATAAACAGATATCTTCCCCCCCACATCTGAACACTTGTCCAACATAGACCATGCGATTCGATTGGAGATTAGAATAGCAACGCCCTTAGATTTGGCCATATGATTAGCAGCATGGTATACGTTGGGAAAGTGTTTGTTCTGAAGATAAGGGAACACTCCTTCCTTTAAATGTGTTTCCTGTTCCATTCCCACATCAGTTTTCAGACGTTTCAGCTCATTCAGAAGCATCCTACGTTTTTCGGGGACATTAAGTCCTCTGGCATTTAGTGATGTTATAGTCAGTCCCTCCATCTTATCTGTTATAGTGACGGACATCCAGGGGAGAAAGACCAAATAAAGGAAGAAAAAAAAAAAACCCAAGAGGAGAATACCCCAGCCCCTCTGCACCTACTCTGGGGTACTAAGTTTCCCGTAGGTGCCGACAAAAGGGGGAGTGGTTAACTATGACTGAGGAAGCAGAGCACCTCCCCTCCCTCCCTCCAGCTATTTTTCTTACATATTTTTGTCTTCTGATACCGCCTATTCCCTTTCCCACCCTCCCCCCCACCCGTCCCCTTTCCACCATCCAAACAAATTAACCCATATATAAAGCCCAGCTCTCTGCCTTTTCTCTGAAGACCTCTCATACAGCATCATTACCATCATTATCATATTATTAACATTTATAAAGAAAATATCAACAGTTGGCAGTTATTAATTTTACTTCAAACTCTAACCTAATTCCCTCCTTTAATTATTAACGTGGGCTACTAAGCTCCTAAACCCTGTTATGCCCGGTTATGTCAGTGTTTCCTTTTCTGTTATCGAATATTCTATTTACCTCCTAACCTTTAAAGATGGGAAGGCATCTCAAGCAATTTCATACATTTTAATAAAACAATAAAAATAAAAACCACATCCCCAACAGTAAGCACTTTTCCTGTCCTACTGTCTTGCAGTCTTAGGGCAAAATAATAAGCTAAATAATGCCATTTACTTATAGTGGCATGCTTTCCCTCCCTGTATCCTATCCTTCCTTCCGTCCCCATCTCCTTACCTCTAGGTAGTTCTACCCCTATTCCCCTCTCCCCCCCCCTCCCATCCAAAATCTAATATCGTAGAGAGGTCTTCCACCTCTACCTCTATTTTTGCCAACATCATTTGTGTCTATGTCAGACTTGCCTCCTTCTTTAAAGTGCCTATCTGATTTTACCTATGTGTTACTATATTCCTATAATTCAAGAAAGTGTTTCCCACTCCTACTTTTCTCCCCTGTTCTCCCCCCAAGTGCCTTACTCCCTTTATGTGAATTATATAGTGTAATATATAATTTATAAAATGTGTGTACCTTGTGCACTGTACTATTTATCTATATTTTTACGTGTCACGTTTTTACGTTTTATGTTTCTTTCTAGTGTTGCCAATTTTTCCCCCCACCCCTCCCTCTCCCTCCCTCTCCCTCTCCGAAAGGTGGTTGTGATTTCTAGTGCCTTTTCAAACTGTGAAAATATTATTGAGGCATCTATATGTTTCCTTTCATAGGCAAAAAAAAAAGAGGACATTAAAAAAAAAGAAGAAGGGAGACCCTCCCAACAAACATATGCAGTGGTATAGTAGGGGGGGGGGGGGAGGGAAGAACATAAGAACAGAGAAATAGACATCAGAGTATACCATATCTATGTAAGCTCCCCCATTCCTCCCTATATTCCCCACCAGTGCCAACTCAGTCATTTTGTGGTACTGTTCCTTCGAGACTTCATACCCACAGCAGTTCCTCATTTCACCTTAATTCCGTGTTGCATGTGTGGTATAGGGCGAGGGGAGAAAAAAGGGAAATGATAAAAATTAAGTACAAAAAGAGGAGCTTCCTAAAGCCGGACACGCGGGGCGACAAGGGGGGGGGATCCCGCGAGAGACACAGTCCCTTATACTGACAGTTATGGTGTCCTAAAAGGGCACGTAACATGGCAAAATCATCTTATCATTGATATACCCCCCTCTAGAGTTCCCCGTAACTCACGGTCTCCTATCTAGATCTCCACGCCAGACTCATGCCGTCCTTCCCCACCGACCAATGGGATGCCGGATCGTGTCCCTGGGATTTCCATTTTCCGCTGTTTCTCATTTATTGGCTGCAGCCAGTCAGGCATCTCAAAGCTTTCAATTCCTAAAAACAAAAACATAGCTGGAAGATCTGACGGTGTCAGCAGTAAGAAGGAGGCCGGACCCTTCTTCACTATCAGAGATATCGGGTACCCCCAAAGATATGATCCTCCTGATGCCTTTATCTTCTCCAGAAGTGGCCGTAATATAGCCCTTCGCTGGAGCGTAGTTCGGGATAGATCTGGAAGAATTTTAATTGTGGACCCCTCGTGTATTATCGGCCCTATTTCCCAGGCTTTCCGGCTGATCAGTTCCTTCTGAGCAAACCGGTGCAGGCGACCTATTACATCTCGTGGTCTGGACTGGTCTGAGGAGTGCGGTCCCGGGCTCTATGTAATCTCTGAAACTCCAATTACCTTGGGGCCGTTATCGCTCCCACCTTCTCACAAATCGAGAGCACCACCTTATGTAACGATTCCACTTCAATTTCTTCAGGGATTCCCCTGAATCTCAAATTATTCCTTCTACTCCGGTCCTCATATTCTTCCATTCTTAATTGCATGGAGGATGTCTGCATTGCATACAATGATTGTTCCCTTTCAAGCTTGGTTACCCGTGCCTCCAAACTTATGGCTGCTGACTCTTCTATTTTAAATTTCTCGGCTAGAACCTGCACCTCTGACCGTATCAATTGTATCTCCCTGCGGTGTCCTTCCTCTAGCCGGGCCATCATCGCTTCCATCTCCGTCCGTGTCAGCAGCGTCTGTATTGCTTGTAACGCTTGTAGTATTGATTTTAAGTCTGCTTCACCTGACGCTGTATTCAATGTCTCCATCTGCGCCGACTTCGGGCTTACCTCCATCAATTCCTCCTGCCTTCCCTGTATATACCGCACTCGCAGTGAACTCATCGGAGGTGCCGCTGTCGGGATTTCTTTACAAATCTCCTGCTGTTTCTCCATCGCTGATGCCTGTGCCGTTGCTGATCGTGTACGGGGGAAGTAGCTATTAATCCCTTGCTGTATAGGGGTCTTTTGTGTTGGCTTCTCCTCCCCCTTCCTAAGCGTGCTACTCATCCCTCAGTGAGAGGTCTATGTTCTCCGTGCATGTCGGCTCCTATTCCGTAATCAGAGCGCAATTAGCCAAACTTGCTGGAGGGAAGGGCCGGTGCTCTGCTCGCTTGTCTCTCTACTCAGCCATTACTGAGCCACTCCCCCACCACCTAGATCTATTCCTCCACAAAAACATTTCATACGTATATCTATGGTCGGGAGTTCACACTTATTACTGACCACAAACCTCTGTTGTCAATACTGAACCCTCAGAAAGGAATTTCTACAACAACTGCATCTCGCTTACAAAGGTACGCTTTATTCTTGGGAGCTTATACTTATTCTATCAGATACCGTTCCCATGATGCCCATGGCAATGCAGATGCATTTTCCAGATTGCCAATTGGAGACCACTCACCAAGAGACGTACGCATAGTGGAAATACACAGGCCAAAATCCTGCATGTCCACCTCCCTAATTGCCAGACATACAGTTACAGATCCCTTCCTGTCTCAGATATTCTGTTCAGGCTGGATGGCCAGAGAAAGTCCCAGGTAAATTTATTTTGTCAGTACTTTGCCAGAAAATGTGAGCTTGTGACTGATGCTGGTTGCCTACAGTGGGGCAACAGAGTGATTATACCTCAGTATTTGCAACCAACCATGCTAAGGATACTGCATGAGGGCCATCCTGGCATGGTGCGCATGAAGCAGCGAGCCCGGAGCTATGTTTGGTGGCCACAAATGGACACAATTGAAGATTATGTGGCTCAATGTCCTGGGTGCTGTCAAGCTCAGCGACCCCAAAAGAAAGGAACCCTGCTACCTTGGCCATGGCTGACAGACCCGTGGTCAAGACTCCATCTCGATTTTGCTGGCCCAATCCAGGGTAAAATGTATTTGATCGTGGTAGATGCACATTCAAAATGGCCTGATTTTTTTCAAATGCCTTCTGTTACCTCAGCTGCTACCATTCTAGTCTTAAGGAAGTTCTTTGCTCAATATGGCTTGCCAACAGCCATAGTCTCGGACAATGGAACTCAATTTACATTGCATGGGTTTCAGTCCTTCCTCAGTGGCTTGGTCATCCAACACTACAAAACAGCTCCTTATCATCCAGCCTCGAATGGGCTGGCAGAACGGTTTGTGCAGACGTTTAAGAAGCACTTACTGTCCACTCTGGACCAGGTCGGACTGTCAGAGGAGAAGCTGCTGGAGTTCTTGACCATGTACCGAAACACAAAACACGCTACTACTGGGCTGTCCCCAGCTTTTCTTATGTTTGGCAGGCATCTCCGCACCAAACTGGATTTAGTTCGTCCACAGGAACAGTCACCAACACCTCCTCCGCCAGGCTGTCCTGGATTCCGTGCTGGTGATCTTGTATGGTTTCGGAATTACAGAGTTTTGCCTCATTGGCTTCCTGGCATTATTGATGGACCTCTTGGACAACGAATGTACCTTGTTCGCCTGGAGAATGGCGTTTGTGTTTGAAGACACCTTTCGCAATTGAGAAAGCGCATTTGCCTGCCAATAGAAACAAACCCGACCTCTCTATCTACCCAACCACCAGAGTCTACTCAGGGCTCTACTGGTGACATATGGCATGGTGTCTGGCATGATCCCACAAGTTGCTATTACAGTGCGACAAAAAAGGGAAGCGCCACCTAAATGCAATATGTCAGATACACAATTTTAATCTCAAAGGAAATGCACTTACAAGACACAAGTATAAAATGGGCTCATCAGGGTCTCATATAGAGCTGTGCGGTCCGGAAGGCAGGACCAGGGAGAGCACCGGAATGAAGGTCATATGAGACCTTCCGGTGCTCTCCCTGGTCCTGCCTTCCAGTGACGTCATCATTTGCACTCCAACTGGACCTGGCTGTTTCCTGGTGGCCACAGGATGGACTTTACACCCTGCCTGCAGACCCGTGGATCCAGATGGACCTGAGACCAGACCGCACCACGCTATATGAGACCCTGATGAGCCCGTTTTATACTTGTGTCTCGTAAGTGCATTTCCTTTGAGATTAAAATTGTGTATCTGACATATTGCATTTAGGTGGCGCTTCCCCCCCGCCCACCATTCTCCTATACCCATCCTTTTTAGGAGTGGTCATTTATACATTATAATGAACTATTGAACTGTGTCTGTTCTTTGGACATATACACTGCCCGCTTTTTAAGTGTTCTACAGTACCAGTGTTTGCGCTAACAGTTTATTTTATTTGTTTGCATAATACAGTGCACCCATAGTTGTTTTTACACTTCTGTTGGTGCACACAGTATCGTGCACCCATAGTTCAGTTGCTACTACTTTTCTGGTGGTGTACACAGTACACAATACAGTGTAGTGTGGTTTTGCTAAACAAAATTTACAGCATGTCTGGAAGGCCACCAAGGAGAAGCAGACGCTCACAGGCCACTAAAAGAGGGCAAGCAGGCTCTGTGTCTACAGTCAACAGTGCTGGTCGTGGACACGGTGCATCCTTAGCACGTGGCTGTGGGGCATGCTTGTCCTTTTTTTCTGCAGCTGGCCATGTTATTGAGCCACAACATGCAGAAGAGTTGGTGGAATGAATAACAAAGCCGTCCTCATCCTCTCATCCTCTGTCACCCAGGCTCAGAGTAGTTTGCCTGCCAATGCAGCTGCCAAAGTGGCCTATTCCATCGGCTCCATGTCAACAGTCACTCCTTCCCTAGCCCCATCATAATGCACGGAGGAGTCCCCCGAACTATTCGACCACAGTGTCGGGTACATGCTGCAGGAGGATGCGCAGCGATTTGAAGGCTCCGGTGATGGTACCCAGGTTGAGGAAGGGAGTAACGTGAGCCTAGAGAGAGGGGGTGCCTAAGAAGAACAAGAAACTGGCAGTCATGTTCCCCCAGCTGCAGCATACTGCCAAGTTTGCTCCAGTGACGAGGAGGGAGGGGATGATGAGGTCACTGACTCTACTTGGGTGCCTGATAGAAGAGAGGAGGAGGAGGAGGTACATCTCAAACGAGGCAGGATGCCCTCCAGGGGGCAGCTTAAGGGCAGCCACCCTATTGCATCACACCGCAGAGATAAGCAGGTGCAGGGAGCTGCTGACTCCCCGCATATTTTGAAAAGTTATTTGGTGTGGGCCTTTTTTGACACGTGTGCAGCAGATCACACCATTGCTGTTTGCAACATATGTCTGAAGTGTATCAAGCGTGGCCAAAACAGCAGCCGATTGGGCACCACATGCTTGACCAGAAATATGACGACCTCCTATGCAGTCCGTTGGCAACAGCACTTAAAAGACCCACATCAAAGAACAAGGCGGACCTCTCCTTGCTCTTCATCAGCTGGGATCTCCAACCCCACTATACCTTCAGTCCTCTCAGAAACCTGCACTGAGAGGAACGAAGGTGTAGAATTAGGTGTGCCAAGTACTTGTGGGCAATCTGCTATCGTTACACCAACGTCCGATTGTAGCAGGCAAATTTCCCTACACCAGTTGCTAAGCCGGCGAAAGAAATTCAGTCTCAGCCATCCACATGCCCAGCGGCTGAATACTAGCTTGGCTAAATTTCTACCACTCCAACTGCTGCCTTTTCAGCTGGTAGACTCTGCCCCCTTTCGTGAATTTGTGGAATGTGCGGTACCTCAGTGGCAGGTTCCCAAACTCCATTTTTTTTTTACGGAAGGCCATTCCGGCTTTCTACCAGCATGTGGAAGGCAATGTCCTGGCCTCGTTGGACAGGGCGGTCAGCAGTAAGGTGCATATTACTGCTGACTCATGGTCCAGAAGGCATGGACAGGGACGTTTACCTTTCTTTCACGGCACACTGGCAGCAGGGAAGGATGCAGGACAGGGTTCAGTATTGTTGGAGCTTGTTCCGCCACAATGCCTCCAAAATGCTAGTGGTGATTCTGCCACAGCTCTCTCCTCCACCCTCTCCTCTTCTTCTTCCTCTATGGCCTCTTCCTCTGCAGATTTGTCCTCTGAACCAGCGGTGCTCCGCAAGCGTTCAAGGGGCTACGCAAGCACTCAGGCAAAAAGATACCATGCGGTGCTTGAGTTGGTCTGCTTAAGGGACAGGAGCCACACTGGAGAAGAGATTCTGTCAGCTCTGCAGGGCCAGGATCAGAGGTGGTTGACGCCACGCCAGCTTCAGCCAGGAATGGTTTTATGCAACAATGGCACCAACCTCCTTTCCGACCTCCGATAGGGACACTTGACCCATGTTCTCTGTTTGGCTGACATCCTGAATTTGGTGTTGCAGCAGTTCTTGAGCAGGTACCGGGGCTTACAGGATCTCCTGAGGCAGGCCAGGAAACTCTGTGGTAATTTCCGCCGGTCGTATAATGCCAGTGCTCGGCTGGCTGACCTGCAAAAGGAATTTAACCTGCCCAAGAACCGCCTAATCTGTGACATGCCCACCAGGTGGAACTCAAGGTTGGCCATGCTGCAGCGGCTGCACACGCAGCAGAGGGAAACCAATGAGTACCTGTGTGAGTATGGCACCAGGACAGGGTCAGGGGAGCTTGGCTTTTTTCGCCACGCCAGTGGCTACTGATCAAGGATGCATGCACTGTCCTGTCACCACTTGAGGAGGCAACGAGGATGATGAGCAGTGACAGTGCATGCATCAGTGATACTATCCCTCTTGTCTTCCTGTTGGAGCACACACTTAGTGGAATAATGGACAGGGCACTTGAGACAGAACAGCGGGTGGAAGAAGAGGACTTCTTTACCTCTCAAGGCCCGCTTTATCCAGATAGTATTCCTGCGGGTCCGCCGATCACACAGGAAGAAGAAGAGGAGGAGGAGGAGGATTGTGTCAGCATGGAGGTGGAGAATAACACTCAGCATCAGCAGCAGTCTTCAAGGGATCGTTTTCAGTCACCAGAAACCCGGCCATGGAGTTGAACGTGGCTGGGGGGAGGTGGTTGCGGATCATGTAATCCTTAGTGACCCAGAGGACTCAGGATCGAATGCCTGTGCAAACTTATGCTGCATGGCCTCCCTGATCCTACAAAGCCTGCGAAAGGACCCTAGGATTTGTGGTTTCAAGGAGAGGGATCATTACTGGCTGGAAACCCTTCTTGATCCAAGTTACGAGGGTAAGGTTGCAGAACTTATCCAGCCTTCGCAGAGGATGAAACATCTTCGAGAGGCCTTGAAGAAAGGTTTGTGGAATGCGTTTCCAGAGCCTGGGACGTTACAATTTACTGGTGCTGAACAACGTGTTGCTGAGGCTTCGTTCAGTCACAGAAAGAGCGGTGGAGAAAGTGGCCGGCTGATCGATGCCTTCAGACAATTCTTCAGTCCTCAGAGTCAAGGTCTGATCGTTCTAGCAACCATCGCCACCATCTGAATTACATGATGCAGGAATATCTAGGGGCAAGATCAGACTTGGAAACATTTCCAACAGAGCATCCACTGGGTTACTGGGTCTTGAGGATGGACCACTGGCCAGGGCTTGCTCAATATGCAATTGAGCTACTGGCCTGTCCTGCATCCAGCGTTCTTTCTGAACGCACATTCAGTGCTGCTGGAGGGTTTGTAACCGATCACAGAGTGCGCCTGTCCACAGACTCTGTTGATTGGCTCACATTCTTAAAAATGAATCAGTCTTGGATCACCACCAGCTACCAAGCACCTGATGCTGATGTAATCGATTGATTTTTCTATGGATGACTGCCTATGCTGAGTGACTATCCTATTATGCTGAGTGACTATCCTATTCCTCCTCAATCTTCATGATGATAGCTTCTAAGAATATTCTTGGTTTAGGGCACCACCACCACTGCCTAAGGCCCAATTTTTCTGCCCCTGTTTAACAGGGGCGTGTAATTACAAATTTTGATCAAATATTTCACAGCAGGGCTCGTTCCTGCACTCAACAAGAGTATCTGTGAGGGGTTGCAGTGTTGTGGCAACACCACCACTGCCTAAGGCCCAATTTTTCTGCCCCTGTTTAAAAGTGGTGCGTAATTAAAATTTTTGATCTAATATTTCACAGCAGGGCCCGTTCCTGCGCTCAACAAGAGTATCTGTGAGGCTTTACAGTGTTGTGCCACCACCGCCTAAGGCCCAATTTTTCTGCCCCTGTTTAATAGTGGCATGTAATTAAAATTTTTGCTCTAAGCTCTAATATTTCACAGCAGGGCTCGTTCCTGCGCTCAACAAGATAATCTGTGAGGGGTTACAGTGTTGTGGCACCACCACCACTGCCTAAGGCCCAATTCTTCTGCCCCTGTTTAACAGGGGTGTGTAATTATAATTTTTGATCTAATATTTCACAGCAGGGCCCGTTCCAGCGCCCACCAAGAGTAACTGTGAGGGCTTACAGTGTTCTGGTACCACCAACAACTAAGGCCCAATTTCTGCAGAGTGTATAGGACAGGCTGTATAGTATATACTATACTGCTGCTCAGAGTATATAGGGCCTGGGGGCCCCATGCTTTTTTTAATTTTAATTGAGTGCGGGGTTCCCCTATCCATACCAGACCAAAAGGGCTTGGTAATGGGCTGGGGGGGGGCATGCCGTTATCCTCAATCATTTTCATCTATATTGCCGGGACCCGACAATACATTACAGCCACAAGCAGTTTTAAATGACTTTTATTCCTTTAGAAATGTCATTTTGATGCAGGGACTGTTCTAAACATGGAAAAAATGTCAGTTTTTAAAACTTTTTTTGCATTGATACATATCCCCTGGGGCAGGACCCGGGTCCCCAAACACTTTTTATGACAATAAATTGCATATTAGCCTTTAAAATTAGCACTTTAAATTTTTCACGTTTGGGTCCCGTAGACTTTAACGGTGTTCGAATGAACTTTTTCACAGTTCGCATGTTCTGCCGTGAACCGAACCAGGGGGTGTTCGGCTCATGCCTAGTTTTCAATAGAAGTTTTGTAATTTCTCAGGTTGCTAGTAAAAAATGTGCTCCTCCAGTAAATTTTCCATGTTCTGTCAGTAAAAACTGCTGCGGGAGGTTGGCAACCCTGACCTAGAGCAGCAGGTTAAGAGGGGGTGGAAAACATACAAATTCTGATAAAATGTTCCCATTTAGTTTCTTTAGTTTACCAGTGGATATTTTGGTCTACTGAGCAATTGTAGGGGGATGGTTCTGAAGGGATAGTACAAAATGACAATGCCATTTAGGTGTACCTACACTATATTACCAAAAGTATTGGGACGTCTGCCTTTACACGCACATAAACTTTAATGGCATCCCAATCTTGGTCTGTAGGGTTTAATGCTGAGTTGGCCCACCCTTTGCAGCTATAACAGCTTCAACTCTTCTGGGAAGGCTGTCCATGAGCTTTAGGAGTTTGTCTATTGGAATGTTTTACCATTCTTCCAGAAGCGCATTTGTGAGGTGTCAGCCACTGTGGACGAGAAAGCCTGTCTCGCAGTCTCTACTCTAATTCATGAGGTCAATACTTTGTGCAGGCTAGTCAGAGTTGAGTTGAAGCTGTTATAGCTGCAAACGGTGGGCCAACTCAATTTTAAACCCTACGGACTAAGACTGGGATACCATTAAAGTTCATGTGCGCGTAAAGGCAGGTGTCCCAATACCTTTGGTAATATAGTGTATGTTCCTACCTGCAGCATCAATGAAGTAGAGCATAAGATGTCCTTACAAGAACTGTCCCTGTTTCTCCCATCATGGTTGGTAATAGACATCCCCCTCCCTGATTGGAAGGTGTCTTGGAAGAGCACGTCATAAATTCTGACCCTGCATGAAGCCTAAGCAAAAATGGCCCCACTCTTCTGGGGAGAAATAAGACAATTGCATTGTAAGGGGGAAACTTTGACCTCTTTGAGAATTAGTAAATACCTGCAAGTGTTATGCCCCATACACACGATCGTTTTTCATGCCGTTAAAAATGCAATTTTTAAAAATGGGCATTAAAACCGATCGTGTGTATGCTCCAGAGCATTTTTAACGACGTGAAAAACGGGCATTAAAAATTTCGAACATGCTCTATTTTTTCACGTCGTTTTTCATGTCGTTTTTTTTAACGACGTGAAAAACGATAGTGTGTATGCTTTCACGAGGAGAAAAAAAACGCGCATGCTCAGAATCAAGTATGAGACGGGAGCGCTCGTTCTGGTAAAACTAGCGTTCGTAATGGAGATAGCACATTCGTCACGCTGTAACGGACTGAAAAGCACGAGGCTGAAAAGCGCGAATCGTCGCTCAACAAACTTTACTAACATGAAGGGTGGCGCCATCCGAATGGAACTTCCCCTTTATAGTGCCGTCGTACATGTTGTACGTCACTGCGTTTTGCTTGAGCGTTTTTTTTAATGATCGTGTGTACGCAAGACAGGCTTGAGAGGAAACATGAAAAAAAACGACGAGAAAAACGTTGGTTTAAAAAATGGCATGAAAAACGATCGTGTGTACGCCGCATTTACACTTAGACATAAGCCCTGTACACACGATCGGATATCCTATGGATTCTAATCCGATGGTTTTTTCCATCGGAAATCCGATGAAACTGTCTTCCATCAGTCTTGCTTACACACCATCAGTCAAAAAACGGACCGTTTCAAACGCAGTGACGTAAAACACTCCCATGAGCCGAGAAAAATTAAGTTCAATGCTTCTGAGCATGCGTCGACTTGATTCTGAGCATACGTGGGTTTTTTATCCGATGGATTTCCACACAGACGATCGGATTTTGCTATCGTTTTTTTTTTCCATCGGATAAATTTAAAACATGTTCTATTTTTTCACACCGATGGAAAAAAGAACGATAGGGCCCATACACGATCGGTTCGTCCGATGAAAACAGTCCATCGGACTGTTTTCATCGGTAAAACCGATCGTGTGTACACGGCTTTACAGTATGTAATGTGCAAACAGTTTACATGAACATATATAGCTGGCCATACACCAATAGATGTTTTAAAATTCAGCCTATATCGAATGTATTCTTCTATCCATGCTATACAGTAATGGATGGAGGTACTGTTCAGCTGACAATTTTACACCTGGCTCCTTCGATTTTGCAATTGAAAGATGTCAGGCGGGAGGGGGCCAAGAGGTCCAGTCACAAAGCAAAATTTTTATGGTTCTTCAGGAACCAGTCAAAATTCGCACAATGTATAGCCAGTTTATCAAAAAAAATTGCTTTAATAGAGGAATTGGATTAAACACAGCAAGATTCTTTCTACAGCATTCCCAAGGAAAAAATTAAATGTGTCAGAATGCATCCATGAGGCTTGAAAAGATAGTAGTAAAGCACTTACCCCCACCCCATTCATTGTAAGAGAACTTGGCAGGTAGCCATAGCAATGCAGCCTTCCTCAAAATAATTAAAGGGTGCCTACCACCCCCACACAACTGCACATAATATAACTGTTTAAGCAGACAACATACAATGAAACATATGTCATGCTTATGGTATATTATATTTATAAAAAATGATTTCTAATTTACTCTCTTTTTACACCAATAACAAAGTATACAAATATCTCATGTACTGACAGGTACAAGCTCACCCTGCCATTGTGCAATTTTGTCCATCTGTCGCATTTCAGTATAATGACTCTGAAGGGCCATATAAGGTATGGATTACTTCTATGCACATTTACAGCTATTTTACAGCTGATGTTTCTCAGAAATGTATTACATGCTTATCCCTGCACATTAAACTAGCCATGCTTTTCAAGAGATACTCAGAATGGAAAGAGTTACATTTTTTGACACATACATTTAGAAGTAGCACGTTGGTGATTTAACCCTCTACTTATTAATAATGTAAACCCAACATGTCATATTCCTGATATATGCCTGCTGTACCATGTACTTGCATGAAAAAGTATGCTGTTCTTTTTGCATTGCTTCCTTTTTGTAATATCCCTGGTGTTCCTGCCAGTCCCTCTGCTTTCCTATTAACCACTTTAACCACTTAAGCCCCGGACCATTTGGTAGCTAAAGGACCAGAGGTGAATTCAGAATTTTGCACTGCGCTGCTTTAACTGTAAATTGTGCAGACATGCAATGTTGTACCCAAACGAAATTTGCGTCCTTTTCTTCCCACAAATAGAGCTTTCTTTTAATGGTATTTGATTGCCTCTGCGATTTTTATTTTTTGCGATATAAACGGAAATTTTTTTTTTTTTAAAAATGATATTTTCTACTTTTTGTTATAAGAAAAATCGAATAAACTCAATTGTAGTCATACATTTAGGCCAAAATGTATTCAGCCACATGTCTTTAGTAAAAAAAATGTCAATAAGCGTATATTTATTGGTTTGCGCAAAAGTTATAGCGTCTACAAACTAGGGTACATTTTCTGGAATTTACACAGGTTTTAATTTATGACTGCCTATCTCATTTCTTGAGGTGCTAAAATGGCAGGGCAGTACAAAACCCCCCCAAATGACCCCATTTTGGAAAGTAGACACCCCAAGGAAATTGCTGAGAGGCATGTTGAGCCCATTGAATATTTTTTTTTTTGTCCCAAGTGATTGAATAATGACAAAAAAAAAAAATTACAAAAAGTTGTCACTAAATGATATATTGCTCACACATGCCATGGTTATATGTGGAATTGCACCCCAAAATACATTCTGCTGCTTCTCCTGAGTACGGGGATACCACATGTGTGGGACTTTTTAGGAGCCTAGCCACGTACGGGACCCCGGAAACCAAGCACCGCCTTCAGGATTTCTAAGGGTGCAAATTTTTGATTTCACTCCTCACTACCTATCACAGTTTCGAAGGCCATAAAATGCCAAAATAGCACAAAACCCCCCCAAATGACCCCATTTTGGAAAGTAGACACCCCAAGCTAATTACTGAGAGGCATGATTAGTCCATGGAATATTTTATATTTTGCCACAAGTTGCGGGAATATGACAAACTTTATTTTTTTTGCACAAAGTTGTCACTAAATGATATATTGCTCACACATGCCATGGGCATATGTGAAATTACACCCCAAAATACATTCTGCTGCTTCTCCTGAGTACGGGGATACCACATGTGTGGGACTTTTTTGGAGCCTAGTCGCGTACGGGACCCCAAAAACCAAGCACCGCCTTCAAGGTTTCTAAGGGCATACATTTTTGATTTCACTCCTCACTACCTATCACTACCTATCACAGTTTTGAAGGCCATAAAATGCCAAGATGGCACAAAACCCCCCCAAATGACCCCATTTTGGAAAGTAGACACCCCAAGCTATTTGCTGAGAGGCATGTTGAGCCCATTGAATATTTTTTTTTGTCCCAAATGATTGAATAATGACAAAAAGAAAAAAAAAGAAAAAATGTACAAAAAGTTGTCACTAAATGATATATTGCTCACACATGCCATGGTTATATGTGGAATTGCACCCTAAAATACATTCTGCTGCTTCTCCTGAGTACGGGGATACCACATGTGTGGGACTTTTTGGGAGCCTAGCCGGGTACGGGGCCCCAAAACCAAGCACCGCCTTCAGGATTTCTAAGGGCGTAAATTTTTGATTTCACTCCTCACTACCTATCACAGTTTCGAAGGCCATAAAATGCCAAAATAGCACAAAACCCCCCCAAATGACCCCATTTTGGAAAGTAGACACCCCAAGCTATTTACTGAGAGGCATGTTCAGTCCATGAAATATTTTATATTTTGCCACAAGTTGCGGGAATATGACAAACGTTGTTTTTTTTGCACAAAGTTGTCACTAAATGATATATTGCTCACACATGCCATGGGCATATGTGAAATTACACCCCAAAATACATTCTGCTGCTTCTCCTGAGTACGGGGATACCACATGTGTGGGACTTTTTGGGAGCCTAGCCGCGTACGGGACCCCAAAAACCAAGCACCGCCTTCAAGGTTTCTAAGGGCATAAATTTTTGATTTCACTCCTCACTACCTATCACAGTTTTGAAGGCCATAAAATGCCAAGATAGCACAAAACCCCCCAAAATGACCCCATTTTGGAAAGTAGACACCCCAAGGAAATTGCTGAGAGGCATGTTGAGCCCATTGAATATTTTTTTTTTGTCCCAAGTGATTGAATAATGACAAAAAGAAAAAAAAAATGTACAAAAAGTTGTCACTAAATGATATATTGCTCAAACATGCCATGGTTATATGCAGAATTGCACCCCAAAATACATTTGGCTGCTTCTCCTGAGTACGGGGATACCACATGTGTGGGACTTTTTGAGAGCCTAGCCACGTACGGGCCCCCGAAAACCAAGCACCGCCTTCAGGATTTCTAAGGGCACAAATTTTTGATTTCACTCTTCACTACCTATCACAGTTTTGAAGGCCATAAAATGCCAAGATAGCCCAAAACCCCCCCAAATGACCCCATTTTGGAAAGTAGACACCCCAAGCTATTTGCTGAGAGGCATGGTGAGTATTTTACAGCTCTCATTTGTTTTTGAAAATGAAGAAAGACATATTTTTTCTTTTTCTTTTTTCAATTTTTAAAACTTTGTGACAAAAAGCGAGATCTGCAAAATACTCAACATACCTCTCAGCAAATAGCTTGGGGTGTCTACTTTCCAAAATGGGGTCATTTGGGGGGGTTTGTGCCTTTCGGGCATTCCATGGCCTCCGAAACTGTGATAGGCAGTGAGGAGTGAAATCAAAAATTTACACCCATAGAAATCCTGAAGGCGGTGCTTGGTTTTCGAGGTCCTGTACGCGGCTAGGCTCCCAAAATGTCTCGCAAAGGCCCTACATATTAAAATGGTGGGTGTTGCATTTTTTTTTCCACACAGTATTTGCGCAGCGATTTTTCAAACGCATTTTTTGGGGGAAAAACACACTTTTTTATTTTTAATGCACTAAAAAACACTATATTGCCCAAATGTTTGATGAAATAAAAAAGATGATCTTAGGCCGAGTACATGGATACCAAACACGACATGCTTTAAAATTGCGCACAAACGCGCAGCGGCGAGAAACTACATTCATTTTTAAAAGCATTTAAAAGCCTTTACAGGTTACCACGTTAGATTTACAGAGGAGGTCTACTGCTAAAATTACTGCCCTCGATCTGACCTTCGCGGTGATACCTCACATGCATGATGCAATTGCTGTTTACATATGACGCTAGACCGACGCTTGCGTTCGCCTTTGCGCAAGAGCAGGGGGGGACAGCGGTGCTTTTTTTTTTTTATTATTTATTTTGCTTTTTTATTTTATTTTTAAACTGTTCCTTCCATATATTTTTTTTTTTTATCATTTTTATTGTTATCTCAGGGAATGTAAATATCCCCTATGATAGCAATAAGTAGTGACAGGTACTCTTTTTTTGAAAAAAATGGGGAGTTAGACCCTAGATCTTTCCTCTGCCCTCAAAGCATCTGACCACACCAAGATCGGTGTGATAAAATGCTTTCCCATATTCCCAATGGCGCTGTTTATATCCGGGGGGGGCATTCCCTCCCACTGCTTGTAAAAGCAGTCTAGAGGCTAATTATCTGCTAGAATTGCTTTTACATGAAAGCCTGCCACTGGCTGAAAAGAATGATACCAAGATGATACCTAAACCTGCAGGCAGCATTCTGGTATAAACATTCAAAGTCCAGCAACATACCAGTACGTTGCTGGTCCTTGTTGGACATGTATTGTAATCTTTTTTTTCATGCAGCCTGTTGGCTGAACGAAAAAAAGAGATTGATCGGTGGGTATGCCCACCATTAGAATACCTCCCTTCATCCACCCACTTCTAATGATGGGCATATATGCCGAAGCATGGGGGCATCCTCCTGCAAAAAAGTTATGCCGCGTACACACGGTCGGACTTTTCCACGGGCAAGCCTTCGTCGGAATTTCGACCGTATGTACGCGGCATAAAAGGTTATGCCGCGTACACACGGTCAAACTTTTCCACGGGCAAGCCTCCGTCGGAATTTCGACCGTATATACGCGGCATTAGGAGCAAAATCGCTCCTCCGCCCCTGCTGCCCCCATGCTTCGGCATATATGCTCTTTTTTTAACTGTGGTGGTGAAATCACCTCCTACAGCGTTGGAGTCACGGCTTTATGTATCGTGGGAGCAAACGCTGTTGCTGTCAAGATAAATAAATCTGCGATGCAACTGAATGGCGTACCTGCTAAGCAAATGATGGTTAACATTAAAACAAAGTAACATTACAGTACAACAGTAAGGGCTCTTTCACACGGAGGTCCGTTCAGGTCCGCCTGTCAGTTTTTTAGGCGGACCTGAAACGGATCCTCCATGTACCCCTATGGAGGCACGGATGTCAGCGGAGACATGTCCGCTGACATCCGCTCCGCTCCGCTCTGCCAAAGTGTGACGGAGGAAAACCCTATTTTTCCTTCCGTCGGCGGAGCGGATCGGATGACAACGGACTCTACGGTCCGTCGTCATCCGATTCCCCATAGGGGAGAGCGGCGCTCTGACAGGGCGGTCCCTGCACAGTGTGCGGGGACCGCCCAGTCATCCGTCGGCTCAGCGGGGATCAACGGAGCGATCCCCGCTGAGCAAGCGGAGCTTCACGGGGCGGATCTGCACGGATCCGCCCCGTGTGAAAGGGGCCTTAGACCTTACCATACCATACCTGCAAAGCAAATACCAAAACAAAACCTAGTAAAAAATAAAACATTTTTTTAACGCAACCTGTGCCTAAAATATATATATGCCGAAGCATGGGGGCATCCTCCCGCAAAAAAGTTATGCCGCGTACACACGGTCGGACTTTTCCACGGGCAAGCCTTTGTCGAAATTTCGACCGTATGTACGCGGCATAAAAGGTTATGCCGCGTACACACGGTCAAACTTTTCCACGGGCAAGCCTCCGTCGGAATTTCGACCGTATATACGCGGCATTAGGAGCAAAATCGCCCCTCCGCTCCTGCTGCCCCCATGCTTCGGCATATATGCTCTTTTTTTTTAACTGTGGTGGTCAAATCACCTCCTACAGCACTGGAGTCACGGCTTTATGTATCGTGGGAGCAAACGCTGTTGCTGTCAAGATAAATAATTCCGCGCTGCAGTTGAATGGCGCACCTGAAAACAAAAAATTACATACCTGAAAAGCAAGCATGATAAAACATTGCAGAATGGAATACAGTAAAACAGAGCAGAACAATAGAGAGAAAATAGAGAGAGAGAGAGAGAGAACAATAAAACAACAACTATTTTTGGGGGTTTTTTTGTGTTTTTGTTTTTTACGTTTTTTTTTTCTTTTTTACACTTTTTTTTTAAACTTTAACAACTGTAATGGTTCGGGTCTCTCAAAATGTAATGGCATCTTGGGAGACCCTGTGTAAGTGTGTCCTAGTCTGTGAAATGCTGTACCCAACGCTAAAACTTCACTTTTGAGTGGTAGCGTTCAAAACATTCACCAAGGCAAAGACCAGGTTTGTCAGGACAGAGTGGACAATAATAACGGGTGTCACGCCTAAATCCGCGCTTGCTACAGACACAACATCTTTTTTGGGGGGTTCGTTGGGTAGGGGTACTCGGGAGGAGATGCGTATAATGCCTCTCATGCAGCCGGCTTACGGGATGGTGAGGTGCAGAACCGCCTGGATACAGGAGTTCTGTGACTATCTCATTCTGGAATTTTAGAAGAGATAAAGTCCCGCCTGAAGCTCTGTATAGCACATGAGCGTTCAGCAAAGCCAATTGGAATAAGGATAGAGACACTTTTTTGTACCAGCGTCTCGCCTTACGGTCAATTAGATACGGCGCCATCAACTGGTCGTTGAGGTCCACCCCTCCCATATTTTTGTTATATTCGTGGACACAGAGGGGTTTCTCCACAACACCAGTCGCTGTAGGAATTTGGACTGTCGTGTCTGCATGAAGGGAGGTAAGAAGGAAAACATTCTTATTGTCCCTCCACTTCATAGCGAGCAAGTTATTACACTTTACGCAGGCTCTCTCCCCCAGCCTAAGACGGGCATCTACAAGCCGCTGGGGAAAGCCCCGGCGATTAGGTCGCACGGTGCCACATGCTCCAATCTGATGATCAAACAAGTGACTAAACAGTGGCACGCTCGTGTAATAATTGTCCACATACAAGTGGTACCCCTTTCCGAATAAGGGTGACACCAAGTTCCACACTATCTTGCCAGCGCTCCCTATGTAATCCGGGCAGTTGACCGGCTCAACCTGACTATCTTTTCCCTCATAAACCATAAAGCTCCATACATAGCCTGTTGCCCTGTCACAGCACTTATAGAGCTTGACCCCGTATCTGGCACGCTTGCTGGGAAGGTACTGCTTGAAAGCCAAGCGGCCAGAAAATTTAATCAGGGACTCATCAACGCAGACAGCTTGATCGGGAATAAACAAGGCTGCAAAACGTTCGTTGAAGTGGTTTATGAGGGGCCGAATTTTATAGAGACGGTCGTATTCAGGGTCCCCACGTGGACGACAAAGTTCATTGTCGTTGAAGTGCATGAACCGCAAAATCTGCTTGTATCGTTTCCTGGGCATGGAGGCAGAGAACACGGGCATGTGGTCAATTGGGTGCGTGGACTAATAAGCACGCAATGACGGGAATTTATGTGTGCCCATGTTGAGGGAAAGGCCCAGAAAGGTCTTAAATTCGGAAACCGTAATTGGTTTCCAATCTTTGGCAATGGAAGGCAACTGGGGATTAGCGGCGATGAATTGACCAGCATATAAATTACTCTGGTCCACAATAGATCTATAGAGATCTTCCGTGAAAAACAGCGAATAATAATCAATTGGCATAAAATCAGCTGTTTCCACCTGAATACCGGGTTGGGCAGTGAATGGGGGAAGTACGGGTTCTGCAGAAGTGGTGGGGACCCAATCAGGATAGGCGAATTCTGCAGGAAGAGCACTATGGGCACGACGGGCCTGCCTTTGTCTTCTTATTGGTGGCAGCGGGACACTACTTGTGCTTGCCACCTCGCCAGCTTGAACTGCACTTATGGGACTCGCCACGTCACCAAGTGATACTGCAGTGCTGGATGTACGCCCAGGCTGTACTAGGCCGCTGGTGCTTGGCAATTCACCAGAAGGAATAGCGGCGCTAGTACTACTCTGCTCCATGATACGAGAGCCCTGCGGTTCTTGCTCCTCAACAACCTCAGAAGATCGGGATCGGGTACGCCTGACCTTAGCAGGGACCTCAACTTCGTCGTCAGAGCTATCTGACGTGGGGCCGCTGACGTCACTGTCTTCTACGGGAAGATATTCTGAGCCTGAATCTGACAGATACGTGACCTCCTCTTCACTATCTGTCATGCTCAGAATCTCGTAGGCCTCTTTACTAGTGTACCTTCGACTTGCCATTTTGGGCTCTAAATTTAGTGGTACACTAGTAAGATTCACAGGAAAAAAAGCACCCGACTGTCATCAGCAAATATATCAAACACTACAAAAAAAACTGTTAGCGGTCGCAGGGATCAGGACTGTCTCTGCGAACGTTGCAGTTATGTGTTTTGTGTTTGGTAAGTGACAGTGATCGATCGATACTGCACTTGGGTGGGCTGGGCTGGGCTGGGCGGAGGGGCTAAACGCAGGTGCTAGCAGGTATCTGGGCTGATCCCACTAACACTGCGTTTTTGGGAACCCTAAACCGCTGGGGACGCTAGTATAGATCTGATCAGATACTATACCACTAAGGGAGGTGTATGCTTTGCGCGTGGGTGTTAGCGTTAGTGGCACTAACCTAACGCTGCCTGGGGCGATGCAGACCCTCTCTGGCGCTAAAGCCTAATTGATCTCACCCGCCGGGCGATCAGGGGGTTAAACCTTTATTGGGTTATATACGGCGGGTGCCCTGATGCTATAAAAAGCAAACTAACCAACCAGCGTCACCCGTAACCTTTATATGGTGATCACTGGTGAAAGGGTTAACTAGGGGCAATCAGGGGGTTAAAACCTTTATTAGGTTAAATATGGGGGTACCCGACGCTATATAAAAACCTGACGGGTTACCTAAATAACTAAATAACTAACTGGGTAACCAGTGTCACCAGTGACGCTTATACGGTGATCACTGGTGAAAGGGTTAACTCTAGGGGCAATCAGGGGGTTAAAATAATATATGGGGGTACCTGACGTTCTAAAAACCTGCGGCGAAACTAAAAATAAATATCTGGCTATCTAGGGCACCACCGGCACTAAATACAGCGATCGAAAATACGATTGCTTAGTGACGCTGGCATTAGGGGGTGAAAGGGTTACCTGGGGGGCGATCAAGGGGTTAAACCTTTATTAGGGGGGGGGGTTAGGGGGCTACCCTGGACCTAAAGGGGCCTAATCCTAACTGCCCTGCAACTTTTTACTATCACAGATGACACTAAATGCAGTGATCAGTAAAATAAATGATCACTGCAATCAGTGACACAGTGATTGGGGGCTGGGGGGTGACCTGGGGGGTGATCTGGGGGTGACTGGGGGGTGAAATGTGTGCCTATGTGTACCTATGTGTCAGTGGACTGTTGGTGCACTAACCTGCTTCTTCTCTCCTCGGCGCCGGAATCGAAAAGACCACCGCGAGGGAGATGACATCACTTCCTCCTGCCTGTGTTTACATCACATGGCGGAGGAAGCATTTTCATTCGCCGGGAGCGATCGCGAGGGGGTGGCCAAAATCGAATGGTCACCCCCTCATCTCTGATCACTCCCCAACGATAAACAGCCGCTCACTGTATAGGAGGGGGTCCGATCGGACCCCCCAACTGTACAAAGGCGATCACGTACGCTCTACGTGATTGTGCCTGTCGGTGCCATTCTGCCGACGTATATATACAGTGAGCGGTCGTTAAGTGGTTAATACTTAGCACTTTCACCCTCTTCCTGCCCAGGCCAATTTTCAGCTTTCAGCGCTGTCATACTTTGAATAACAATTACATGGTCATGCAACACTGTAGCCAAAATTCTTAGAATTCGTTTTTAAAACAGGTAGAGCTTTCTTTTGGTAGTATTTAACCACTTCCGGACTGCCGCACGACTATATACTTCGGCACTTTGAAGACGGATATCTCGGTAATGGCAGCAGCTGCTGCTGCCATAACTGAGGTATCTATGGTGGTCTCATGCTCCGGATGCGCCGCAAGATCACCATTCTCGGCGGCGGCAGAGGCCCCCCCTCTCCCGCCGCTCACCCACGCTGATTGGTTTGCACAAAAGTTATAGCGTCTACAAACTATGTGATATTTTTATGGCATTTTTTTTTTACTAGTAATGGCAGCGATCAGTGATTTTTTAGTGGGGCTACGACATTGCGGCGGATAAATTTGACGCCTAACTGACACTTTTGTGGGAACCAATGACATTATTACAGTGATCAGTGCTAAAAATATGCACTGTTACTGTACTAATGACACTCGCAGGGAAGGGGTTAACAGCAGGGGCGAGCAAAGGGTTAAGTGTGTCCCTAAGAGGTGCTTGCTAACTGTGTGGGTGATGGACTGAACACAGAGATCCATGTTCCTGCTTAGCAGCAACAGAAGAGCTCTGTGTCCTCCCCTGTCAGAACGGCGATCTGCCTTGTTTACCTAGGCAGATCACCGGTCTGCCTCTCTGGGGAATATTCGCGGGTGGCCGGCGGACATTGGGTCCGCTGGACCCGCTGATTGGCTCCCCCTCTGTCCAATTAGCGTGCCCACAGTATCTATTGCACGAAATTATGTACAGGTACGTGATTTCGTGCAATAGAGCCTCCCTGCTGCAGTATATATACGGTGGGCGTTTTTTAAGTGGTTAAACTAAATTAGTTATTTTACAAGGTGAGGGTATACGTCAGGAGTCAAGTCCTAGGAAAAAAAAATCACCCAAGACCCCCCCCATCTCAAAAATAAATAAGTGTGCGTGTGTGTGTGTATATACAGTGCCTTGAAAAATTATTCATACCCCTTGACATTTTCCACATTTTGTCATGTTACAACCAAAAACGTAAATGTATTTTATTGGGATTTTATGTGATAGACCAACACAAAGTGGCACATAATTGTGAAGTGGAAAGAAAATGATAAATGGTTTTCAAAACTTTTTACAAACAAATATGTGAAAAGTGTGGTGTACATTTGTATTCAGCCCCCCTGAGTCAATACTTTCCAGAACCACCTTTCCCTGCAATTACAGCTGCAAGTCTTTTTGGGTATGTCTCTACCAGCTTTGCACATCTAGAGAGTGAAATGTTTGCCCATTCTTCTTTGCAAAATAGCTCAAGCTCTGTCAGATTGGAAGCAGAGCGTCTGTGAACAGCAATTTTCAAGTCTTGCCACAGATTCTCAATTGGATTTAGGTCTGGACTTTAACTGGGCCATTCTAACGCATGAATATGCTTTTAACTAAACCATTTCATTGTATTTAGGGTCGTTGTCCTGCTGGAAGGTGAACCTCCACCCCAGTCCCAAGTCTTTTACAGACTCTAACATGTTTTCTTGTAAGATTGCCCTGTATCTGGCTCCACCTATCTTCTCATCATCTCTGACCAGCTTCCCTGTCCCTGCTGAAGAAAAGCATCCCCACAACATAATGCTGCCACCACCATGCTTCATGTGGGGATGGTGTGTTCAAGGTGACGTGCAGTGTTAGTTTTCCGCCACACATAGCGTTTTGCTTTTAGCCAAAAAGTAAAATTTTTGGTCTCATCTAACCAGAGCATCTTCTTCCACAAATTTGCTGTGGCTTCTCGCAAACTGCAAATGGGACTTCTTATGGCTTTTTTTCAACAATGGCTTTTTTCTTGCCACTGTTCCATAAAGGCCAGATTTGTGGAGTGCATGACTAACAGTGACGTTTTTGGTTGTAACATGACAAAATCTGCAAAATTTCAAGGGGTATGAATACTTTTTCAAGGCACTGTATATATATATATATATATATATATATATATATATATATATTACGTACTCCTTTCTTAACAAATAAAGTGCAACATTTAATGTAAAGTGCCAGTTTACAAGAGATACAAAATTTGGTGTATTCCTGCGCTACTATGGAGAGGGCTAGCTAGTAGACATGTGCATTCGTTTTCGTCCGAATGCATTTTCGTCCGAATTTCAGCTATTTTCGTTATCGTTTTAACAAACGAAAACGAAAGCACAGAATCCAAAAACCGAAAGATCCAACATAAACAAATGCTTTATTTTCGTTTTCGTTGTGACAACAGTTCGATATAGATAGGAGATTCGACGTGACGCTGACAATAACAATCTGTGTCTATCGAACCTGTGGTCGAATGTGCCTAACCTTTACTTCCAAGATTATTCTACATAGAGAGAAAAGATTTGACATTATAGAGAGAAAAGATTCGACATAGAGAGAAAAGATTCAACATTATAGAGAGAAAAGATCACTGCTGGAATTGGGTGGGGGAAGTAAAATAAAAATAATGATGATGATGAATGTTATTGGCTGATTGTAACCAGAGGAGGAGCAGTAAAATAGCTAGAACGACGAAGATTCGACAAAGCATGGAAAAACATACAAACGTCGAATCTGTCATTGAAGGTGTCTTTTGAAAGTTAGAAGATTCGATGGTGCAGCTAAACTGTACGACGCTGCAATCGTACATTTCCGGTCCAATACATCCGCCCATAGGCTATAGAAGAATTCTAATGTTGGTTGACTAGTAATAGTAATTAATAAATATAATTATTACTAGTCATACAACATTAGAATTCTACTATAGCTTGTAGGCGGAACATTCGACCGGAAATGTACGATTGCAGCGTCGTACAGTTTCGCTGCTCCGTCGAATCTTCTTTGAACATTCGACAGACACCATAAGCCTTCAATGACAGATTCGACCTTAATTAATTCAGATTTTCGGACTAATGCAATTTCTAACGAAAAACGAAATAAATAAAAACGAATTTCGGGAGTAACTAAATAAATGTATTTTTCGGACGAAAACGAAATTCCGAAACAAAATATTTCAGTGTGCACATGTCTACTAGCTAGTGATATAAAACTGCTGCAAGCACCAGGGGGGGTCAGATCATACCCACGGAAATTAAGTGTATAAAGAGGGGGGTGGTGCTGCGCTGTTTAGTGAAATAAATTAAGTGAAATTCTTCTAAAACGTTGTGTAAGATAATAAAACAAATGCAAATAAACAATTATTGCAAAACGCACATAAAATAGCAAGATCTTCCAAGATGTGAAAAACGCACAATAAATGATCTTCAAGTGGTGACCATAAAATACTATCTTCTAAAATAGTAAACAATGTGCAACAGGTCTAAACACTGGGGTTGATTTACTAAAGGAAACTCCACTTTGCACTTGAAAGTGCACTGAAAGTGCACATGGAAGTGCAGATGCTGTAGATCTGAGGGGGACATGCAAGGAAAATAAAAAACAGCATTTTAGCTTGCACATGATTGGATGATAAAATCAGCAGAGCTTCCCCTCATTTCAGACCTTCCCCTCAGATTTACAGCGATCTACAGCGACTGCACTTCCAAGTGCACTTTCAGTGCACTTTCAAGTGCAAAGTGGATTTTCCTTTAGTAAATCAACCCCACTGTGTCAAGAAATCAAAATTGTGCAAATCGCAAAATAAATAATGAACTGTGACAGTAAATCATAGACAATGAAATCAAAAATGTGAAATGCAAAGCATACGTGCAACCAGTGCAAAAGATGCATAAACGCATAAATCAATCCGAGGGGATGTTGCACTTTAAAAAGTGCACGGTGCGACAGGTCTCTGAATATCCTCACGAGCTAGGATAACCAGGTGAATTGTAACATGCGTCTTTAAATTATAAATGTTGCAGGGCGACCAAATGAACTCTACCTGCACTTGATATAGTCGCATATACTGCAATTTTTGTGCGATCGCTTTGCAATTTTCTGTGCGATCGCCCTGCAACATTTATAATTTAAAGACACATGTTACAATTCACCTGGTTATCCTAGCTCGTGAGGATATTCAGAGACCTGTCGCACTGTGCACTTTTTAAAGTGCAACATCCGCTCGGATTGATTTATGCGTTTATGCATCTTTTGCACTGGTTGCACGTATGCTTTGCATTTCACATTTTTGATTTCATTGTCTATGATTTACTGTCACAGTTCATTATTTATTTTGCGATTTGCACAATTTTGATTTCTTGACACAGTGGGGTTGATTTACTAAAGGAAAATCCACTTTGCACTTGAAAGTGCACTGAAAGTGCACTTGGAAGTGCAGTCGCTGTAGATCGCTGTAAATCTGAGGGGAAGCTCTGAAATGAGGGGAAGCTCTGCTGATTTTATCATCCAATCATGTGCAAGCTAAAATGCTGTTTTTTATTTTCCTTGCATGTCCCCCTCAGATCTACAGCATCTGCACTTCCATGTGCACTTTCAGTGCACTTTCAAGTACAAAGTGGAGTTTCCTTTAGTAAATCAACCCCAGTGTTTAGACCTGTTGCACATTGTTTACTATTTTAGAAGTAGTATTTTATGGTCACCACTTGAAGATCATTTATTGTGCGTTTTTCACATCTTGGAAGATCTTGCTATTTTATGTGCGTTTTGCAATAATTGTTTATTTGCATTTGTTTTATTATCTTACACAACGTTTTAGAAGAATTTCACTTAATTTATTTCACTAAACAGCGCAGCACCACCCCCCTCTTTATACACCAGTTTACAAGGACACCTCCAAAATTCACATGCATTAAACAAATAAATATAGAACAAATGTAACAACAAAATAATTTAACCTGTATGCTATGCTAACAAAAAAAACACCACAATGTGTGATAATGGTTCCCTCGCTGGGAATTTCTAAAACAAGTTGCAATGGCTGGGGGCCCCTTCTGCACTATGTCTCTATGCAGGATCTTTCTGAGGTCTGGGGGTCCCTCCTGTCTTATGTTTCTATGCAGGCTCCGATATGTGGGACCCCTCCTGCCCCAAGGTGTCCACACACATGTTTAGGCTTGTGCAGAGGGTTGAGGCCGGGAGTGCTGAGTGTGCCGCCCAGGGCCGCTCTCCTCAGGCTGCTTGTATTGATTGTGCAAAGTGGGGTCCAGGCCTCAGGCCACGTACTCCTCAGTTCCCATCAAATGCAGTCTGATCAGTGTCCATCAAATGCAGCCTTACCAGTGCCCATCATTGCAGCCTTGCTAGTGTCCATCAAATGCAGCCTTACCAGTGCCCATCAAATGCAGCGTTTCTCGTGCCCATCAAATGCAGCCCGATCAGTGCCCATCAAATGCAGCCTGATCAGTGCCCATCAAATGCAGCCTGATCAATGCCCATCAAATGCGGTCTTACCTGTGACTATCAAATGTGGCCTTACCAGTGCCCAGCAATGCGGCCTTTCCAGTGCCCATCAATGCGGCCTTTCCAGTGCCCATCAATGCGGCCTTTCCAGTGCCCATCAATGCGGCCTTACCAGTGCCCATCAATGTGGCCGTACCAGTGTCCATCAATACAGCCTCTCTAGTGCCCATCAATGCAGCCTGACCAGTTCCCATCAATGCAGCCTGACCAGTTCCCATCAATGCAGCCTTACCAGTGCCCATCAATGCAGCATCACCAGTGCCCAGCAAATGCAGCCTCATCAGTGTCCATCAATGCAGCCGGACCAGTGCCCATCAATGCAGCCTTACCAGTACCCATCAATGCAACCTTACTGTCAGGTCACCTGAGTCCAGGTGACAGATGTACACCGCTGGAGTCAGGAGTGCACCGCTAAGGTAGTGAACAATATGGCAGATGGAACTCTGGGTGGTTCAGGAAGGCAGGTCCACTGGAGCACCAACACAGATCCCACTGGGAGCTAAAGCATAAGATTCCCCAGGGCGCGGAGTCTAAGATCCAGCAGGTGGTCATCAGAGCCTCTAGTGGTGAGGATGGACTACGCTGCAACTGGCTCCAGGTCGTGGCCCCCAGGGTCTCCCAGCTCATGCTCAAGGTAGGCTACAGAGGATAGAGAGGAAGCAGCAACACAGGACAACAAGGGATAGTCAGGAGATAAGCCAAAGGTCGGGGAAACTATCAGACAAGGATAGACAGAGAACACGCCAAAGGTCAGGGTAACAAGCAGGCAGGGATAGTCAAAGAACAAGCCAAGATCGGTAACAGAAACAGACGTAGAGCACACGGAAAGCAGGAGACAGGAAACTAAACACACAATATAGCTTGGCAAGGCAGGCTTGGAGAACACGGTGTTAAATTGTGGTTCCTGTTGAGGCTAGGGTGGAGGCATGCTGAGGGAAGATTACTTAACAATGCAGGTGTAAGGGTGCAGGTGTCATAAACCAGGTATGACCAGACTGTGTGGATTGCAATAGAGGAAACCAAACGCATATAAGGTGAATAATAATAATGTTTATTAAAGATAGGTGATAAATAAGTAAATACAAACAGTGCACAACCAACCAAACAGAAACCCACAGACAACAAATAGTTATATACAGCAAAAGAGGAGTACCAGAATCATACACGTTAGCCAGGCCAGGGTCATACACAACAGATCAGCAGATGGACAAAGGGCAATTCCGGAATCACAAACGTTAGCCAGGCCAGGGTCATCAACGGGAGATCAGCAGCTGGGGTGAGGAACAACAGGACAGGGAGAGGATGGATCAGACTGCAGGGCAGGGATACAAGATAACAGGTGGGACCGGATGGGGATCAGGACAGGGAGACGGGTTTAGGTACACAGGTAACAGGTAACAGGTTCAGGTTCAGAGTACAGGATCAGGATCAGATAGCAGGTCAGGGCACAAGGACGATACCAAGACGATGAGAGCAAACATCAGCCGGGTATTCGTGTGAATGCCTGTAATTGGCCTCAAGTAACACCTGAGCGCAGGAGGTGCTGTCTACTCCACACTGCCGGGATACACCCGCTGGTGGACACCGGTACTACGGCCCAAGGATCCAATAGTGCCACCAGCAGGTGAGTCCTCCCACTACAGGTCCTGAGTGTAGGAAGACACCCGCTGGTGGACACTGGTACTGTGATCCAAGAGACCGACAGTGCCACCAATGGGTGAACCCTTTTCTGACAGTACCCCCCCTCAAAGGAGCGGCCTCCGGATGCTCCAACTAGTTGTAATTGTCCATAGTCTATGACATCAAGCAGAACAACGGATGGGATTACGTCAGGCTGGGCAACAGGCACTTCAGGCAGGGCATCAGGTACATCAAATCGGACAGCGGGCACATCAGGGCAGACAGCGGGCACATCAGGGTATACAGTGGGCACATCATTGCAGACAGCGGGCACATCAGTTTAACAGGCCGGGTAACAAGCACTGAAACTTCAGGCCGAGACATGGGTACCGAAACCCCAGGCAGAGACACGGGCACCGAAACCCCAGGCAGAGACACGGGCACTGAAACATCAGTCAGAAATACGGGCATGGAACTTCATGCGGGGACACAGGCACCGGAACTTCAAGCGGGGACATAGGCACCAGAACTTCAGGCAGGGACACAGGCACCGGATCTTCAGACTGGGACATTGGATCTTCAGACTGGGACACCGGATCTTCAGACTGGGACACCGGGTCTTCAGGCTGGCACACCGGATCTTCAGGCTGGCATACAGGCGCAGGAACTTCAGGCGGGCATACAGGCACAGGAACTTCAGGCTGGCATACAGGCACAGGAACTTCAAGCGGGGACACAGGCACTTCAGACTGGAACATATGCACCAGGATGTCAGACTTGACAGCAGGCACTGGGGCGTCAGACTGGACAGCAGACACTGGGGCATCAGACTGGACAGCAGGCACTGGGGCGTCAGACTGGAAAGCAGGCACTGGGGCGTCAGACTGAACAACAGGCACTGGGGCGTCAGACTGGACAGCAGGCACTGGCGCTGGCACAACAGGTCGAACAGCAGGCACATCAGACTGGTCAGCAGGTACTGGAACATCAGACTGGAACATGGATACAGGAACATCAGACTGGGTCATAGGAACTTCAAGCTGGATAGCAGGCAGAGAGTTGGTAGAATCAGGTGGGTCATCAGGTTCAGCTGGCATGAAGGCAGACTGGAGCAGGTTGGTTGGTGCGGAAGCAGGTTAGAGCAGATTGGCTGGTGTGGAGGCAGGTTGGGTTACTGGCAGGATCATGTGGGTTGAAAAGAACTTCCGCTTCTTCTTTGGCTTAGCTGCTGGAGATCTGTAGGTGACTGCAGGACTGTAGGTAGGGGGTGAAGCATACTGAAGAGAAGGGCTGGGATATGGTAAGGAAGGGGGAACAGCGGCCAGAGGACATTTTTGTGGGGAAGTTGTAGGTAGCGGAGAAGAGGCAGGTGGGTTAAAGGCACGATAGGTGGAGCGGGTAGAAACAGGGTATTGATATTTGGTGGGAAGCAGAGAATATTGGGCTAAAGCGGAGGTTGCCATGGGTGATGAGGAAAAAGACTCTTGGGCAGGCAGGTGTCTGGCAGCAGAGATGGTTTGTTGTGGGCTGGCTGGGGCTGATTGCAAAATATCAGACAATGCTAAGAGTAGTGGTTGCACAAACTGCATTTTACATTCTGCCTGTCTGACAAGGAATTGTAGAGAATCAACACACTCTAATATTACCTGTTGGGAACGAGCTGTGTAATGTTAAAAAAAGTTCGGGGACTCATCTTCCAAAATCCATACCAGTGATGCGACCTGATTAACACTGAAAGGGGGAGAGAAATCATCATGGCCCTTTGAGATACAGGGCAAAGCCAGCTCTGTGCAGATTGAATTAAAGGCTGAACATCCCCAAACAGCATACAGCCCTGATCAACCAAACGAATGATCTCTAGCAGCTGATCACTGGTCCACTCTTTCAGTGTCTGGCGGTGATATTCACCACTCTCTGATGCCAGCAGAGCATAAAAACGAATCACATCCAAATTCATCTCCGCAGCGTGAACAGAAACGAGATGGTCCCTCTATGCAGCCACTTCTGGTCAGGGATGGCCTTGGTATCCTGTCATAAACCAGGTATGACCAGACTGTGTGGATTACAATAGAGGAAACCAAACGCATATAAGGTGAATAATAATAATGTTTATTAAAGATAGGTGATAAATAAATAAATACAAACAGTGCACAACCAACCAAACAGAAACCCACAGACAACAAATAGTTATATACAGCAAAAGGGGAGTACCAGAATCATACACGTTAGCCAGGCCAGGGTCATACACAACAGATCAGCAGATGGACAAAGGTAATTCCATAATTAGAAACGTTAGCCAGGCCAGGGTCATCAACGGGAGATCAGCAGCTGGGGTGAGGAACAACAGGACAGAGAGAGGATGGATCAGACTGCATGGCAGGGATACAAGATAACAGGTGGGACTGGATGGGGATCAGGACAGGGAGACGGGATCAGGTACACAGGTAACAGGTTCAGGTTCAGAGTACAGGATCAGATAGCAGGTCAGGGCACAAGGACGATACCAAGGCGAAGAGAGCATCAGCCGGGTATTTATGTGAATGCCTGTAATTGGCCTCAGTCAACACCTGAGCGCAGGAGGTGCTGTCTGCTCCACACTGCCGGTGTCTTGTCGACCTAGTTCCCCCAATCAATATGGCTCCGAGCACATCTGCGCATGAGCACTCGGAACACACGGAAATCTACGAACATCTACAGCTGTTCGTCCCGATGCTAGGGGAACCAGCTCGACAAGAAAGCGGCGGCGGTGGAGACTAGCAAGTTGATGGGACACGACACGCCGCTCTGTATTTTTAAAAATGTTCATGAGCGGCCGCAAGGGGCGGGGGCGGAGACTGGGACACGCCGCTCTATAGGGCGAGTGTTGTACATATAATTGTTATATGCTGCCCTATAGAGCGGCGTGTCCCAGTCTCCGCCCCCGCCCCTTGCGGCCGCTCATGAACATTTTAAAAAATACAGAGCGGCATGTCGTGTCCCATCAACTTGCTAGTCTCCGCCCCCACCGCTTTCTTGTCGAGCTGGTTCCCCTAGCATCGGGAGCGAGCACGTCTACAGCTGCCGAACAGCTGTTCACGCTCTGAGAATTCCGTTGCCTCGGATTGCGCCTGCGCAGACGAGCTCGGAACCATATCGATAGGCGGAACCAGCTCGGCAGAACACCGGGATACACCCGCTGGTGGACACCGGTACTACGGCCCAAGGATCCAACAGTGCCACCAGCAGGTGAGTCCTCCCACTACAGGTCCTAAATGTAGGAAGACATCCGCTGGTGGACACTGGTACTGCAATCCAAGAGACCGACATCGCCACCAAGGGGTGAACCCTTTCCTGACAGCAGGCCCTAAGGCTGATACACAACCAGAGATAAGAAACAGGCAGTGCACAAAAGTTTTACTGCAGATTCATGACACTTACCATTAAAACCTATGTGGTCTGGCCATGGTTGCACTAGAAGAAGAATCCTACGTAGGTGGTTCACAGCGTGTACAAAACAGAGGGTTTATGGAGAATGCAGAAGGGAGCAGACACATAAGAGCCATCAGTTTAGGCAATTCTAGAGAGAACATTTGTATGGAAGAGCTCCAACCAAGGAAGATGCAGTTGGATAGACACTAGGGGCAGGCTATGCTGCTGCAATGTAGAGTATATACTGTGGATTATACACCGTACACAGAGTTTAGCAATATCAGCTTCCAATATTGCCACGCTAATTGTCTCTAGATGAAGTACTTTCAGCCCCTGACAAGAATAGAGCCAGTAAAGTTAGAGTAACATCACAACCCCTGATCTCCATACCTATTTAGGGATATTCCACAAGCATTGGGTCCATTGAATCAGTGGGTTTTCCAGGTACTGTATCTAGAATTATCACAAGGAAAGGTCATCATTAATGGTCCACATATTTTTCTTACATGTAGCATGAGTTTCAATTAATCAGAGGAAAGTGATAGCAAAGCTTACTACATGTGGTATCACTGCCTTCATCAAAAACAAGGATTATAATCCCAAAATAGAGGTACAGTATTTCTGCTTTACATACTGATTTTGGCTTTGTGATATCAGCAAAAATTGAATTTGTAATAAATGGCTTTAGCCAATTGGAGTCACCTTACATATTTGCTGGAAAAAAAAAAATTATTGCTAAAACATGTAAAAGTCTTAATAATGCTTTTTCTGCACCAAAATGATGGAGACTAAAATAGCTATTCCATTAAATAAAATGTGATCTTTTTATGAAGAATCATCTTTCTATGCCAGAGCAGGTGACATATCATTTAAATCCAATGGCTTAGAAGTCTCATGTGACTTTCAGCTGCCCTGAAAGCTGCTTTTGATAGTCTGTTAACAATACTTACTATCTATTTCCTGAATACCTTCTGTATTATAAAAGTCATTCAAACATACTACAACCAATTAAAAGTGTATTATTATTAGGAATTCTTTTAAAAATGTTATATTGTTATTAAAAAAGTTATTTTGGGTTGTGCACCACATCCTTGCAGAATAGCCAGACCACAGATTTAATATGCATGATTTTAAAATGCACCATAGCTTTATCAGGGCCTAATTTTAAATACTCTTGATTTTTACATATTCTTGTTTGCATTTATATCTCTGAATTATATTAACAGAATTTCTGTATAAGGCATAGAAGCAACGCTTCAGATAAGCTAATTAAGATTTTGAGCTTTGGCTAGATGCGACAGGTTAGTGATAAGGGTTTTTTCTACCAGTATATGTTCCTTCATACCATGCGCTTAATCATTTTTTTTAACAAACGAGATATACCGTACTTAGCATTGTATTCTGTAGCTTCCAGAGCTGGTTCAGGATTATATAGCAGTTTGCTTTCTTAATACAGGGGATCTGGCTCTGTATAAAATATACATTTGTGTCTCGCCACTATGGAGCTGGCTCGCCATCACAGGATAATTCCTGTATTACACATTTTACTCTCTCCTACTCTCCTCTCATTTCATTTTGATTGATTGATCTGCAGGTCATAGAGCCATGTTGAGGGGGCCATAATCTGCCTGACACTTCTCATTAGGTAGAAGGTGATTCAGACTATACAAAGAAGATCCTACACATTGCAGGAAGGAGAAGGCTCATCGGTCACCTAAGTGACATCCTCAGAACAATATAAAAAAGCTAGATAACTGGATAGTTCCCTGTGAGCAAACTCTTGGCTGCGCTCCAGTCTCTCGACTCTATGACATCCTTAGTGCTTATCCTGGGAATCCTGGGATAACGGCATAATCAAAAAACACCGTGAGACACGTAATGACATTGAGAGTTGTTATGTCGTTGTAGCAAATCTATGTTGTACAAGACAATGGATGAGATGACTGTGTCATTTAACAGCTGGGTCTTCATAATGGCTGAAGAGTAAATTGACTTGAGCAGGTGTAATACAGCTGTGGACCAACCGTCCTTTGGCCTTTCACCATGAGTGTATATGATATAGATCAGTGTTTCTCAACTCCAGTCCTCAAGGTGCCCCAACAGGTCATGTTTTCAGGATTTCCCTCAGATGAAACAGCTGTGGGAATTACTAAGGCAGTGAAACTGATCAAATCACCAGTGCAAAATAATGGAAATCCTGAAAACATGACCTGTTGGGGCGCCTTGAGGACTGGAGTTGAGAAACATTGATATAGACATACATTCAAGCAGACAAATATGTTGTTTCAAAGTTCTTTTTCCCTCTGTCTCCTTTTCTTATTTCTTATGTGTTTTTTTTTTTCTCAATATGGTGCATGTGTTTTTTTTTTCTCTATTATTTCTTCGCTCTGCATTTTCCCATCTGTAAATGCTATAGTCCCCCACCTTTTCTAACACGTACAGTTTACTGTACACACAAGCCTGGCGGCTTCCCATTTCTTGCCTTCTGCTAGCTCTCTTCCTTCTCTTTCTGCTTCTTGATTTCATGCTCCCTCTTTCTACATCATCACCATATTCCATTATTCTTGGTTCCCTTTTTTCTTCGCCATCCTGATTCACAGAATCTCTTACACTTCATCCCCCCATCCTGATTTTTTTTTTCCTCTCTCCTTTCATTCAGGTCTGCCCCACAATAATCTTCTCTCTGGTTCAGTCTAGTGCTGCACTGGCTGAGTATGATCACCCTTTGCGAGGATTCTCTCTCCACTCCTATGATCCCTCTATGGCTCTGTGTGTGTCTCTCATCCATCATGCTACTGCCTTCTATGTGCTAGAAATCTCTCTTTTCCTGACACCCGCTATCTTCTCTACCATTTCTATCCCGTCCTCTACAACTAATTGCTATTATTGTCGTTTTGCTTAGAATTTATGCGTCGATCAATTGTTGATGTTGATCAGTTGTTTTCTTGTGGGCTTCTTCCATCCATCCTCTTAGCACCATCACTCTTTTTATGCTGTATTTGTTCTTCTATCTATCCCCCTCCTTCTTTTGCTCCCTCCCTCCTTCTCTCTCTCTCGCTCTCTCGCTCCCTCGCTCTCCCTCGCTTGCTCGCTGTGTGGGTGCCTATCTGTTGGAGTAAGACAGCTGGGGAGATCTGGAAAGATTTCTGTCTGGGTGCCTGTCTCTGGCGCCGCGAGGGACACAGCTCTGCTGGTGACACCGTAAAGGGGGGAGCAGTGGTGACAAGAAGAGCACGGAAAGTGACAGGGACACCGGTTGCTAAGCGGATGAGCAGATTCTTAATGCCAGAGAGATGAGAGGCACAGACTGATGATACAGAGACACTGGTAAACTGCGTGACTGGTCACATATGTAGAAATATGTTGATGTCTATATGTATGTGCACATACATACATACATACATGCACGCACGCACAACCATTATCGTTTTTTATTCCTTATATGTGTGTCCGTTATTGTGCTTAGAACTGTTGACTGCAGGATTGTGTTTTGTGTTATTTTCTTCTACATTTTCTGCATTCTATGCTATAGATCCTTCTGTATGTTGTACTGTATTACACAGCAGTGGTGTCTGTATTTTTACGGTCTGTGTGCTGCGTGAATGTGGGTGCTCATGTGATGGGAGCTTAATGCTGATATGAAGTGTAACACGTGAATGTGTAGCTCTGTATGATCTCTCTGGGTGTGTTCTGATTTGAAATGGGTTCATTTATCTGGGATACTGCATCTGTAACCCGTTCGGCGCGTCTAGGTGTATTAATCAGGTTCTGCACTAGTTTGTAGTGCTTTTCTATGAAGCTTTACATCCATCTATGGCATTAAAGGTCTATAAATGCTTGTACTTTTATGATATAGACAAGAAATTCCCTATTTTGCATTGAACTGTCCAATAAGTCATGATTCAGTATTTGTGTGTTGGTGTAGAGCAGGTGTGCTAGTCTAATAATAGTGTTTATTAATAGTGTTTGTCAATGGAGTTTACTATGTATTTACACCAATAATATAAATACACTGGGGAGACAAATCCCTGTGTCTTCTTCAGACAGGATGCTTCCTTCCTGCATAATACAGTATATGTATGCAGATCCCTTTACTTCTGCTCAAATCAGGTGCTCTTTGCTCTATAGAAGAGACAAGCACAGCCAAGGCATATCTCCAGCCTGAATCTATGCTGCGGGAGTTGCAGAGGAGTTGCATAGGCTCTAGATGTCTAGTGGTGTCTGACGTTAGCTGCTGCTGCTGCTGCTGCTAAGGACTTCTCCTCACTTGGATCAAAACCAGAAACTCTATATTGCTTTAGTCATTGTTTTTATCTGATCAGGAGCATCATTTCCATACTGTGACAATGATGAGACATTTTCCAACTCCCATGCATGTCCTGTCATGATTAGGTTGTGGGTGGCTCTATCATTTTCTCCAAGGGGGTTTCCCATATATTTTTGGAATTCAAGAACATCTCTTCCTTGTTATGATTGCTCTCAGTAAGTCATAATTGACCATATTATGTTCAGTGCTGTACCACTACATTTTTCCAGTCATGTAGAAAACAAGTTTACATTTAGTGACACAGCAGGGGTAGAAAGGTATAATTTCTTGTTCTGGAGATAATTCCACATCAAGATTCATTTAGAGATGAGGGTTCTATTCACTGCAACTAACAGAACAGTCTTCATCTTATCCATGAGTCTGGCATCTTATCTATGAACCTCCACAGGTCGGGAGAACTTGACTTGAGAAGGTATTGCAGAGGTTCTTCCCTAGACATTGGCAAGCCACACAATACAGGCATACCCCACTTTTAAGTACACAATGGGGTTTATTTACTAAAGCTGGAAAGCGCAAAATCAGGCTCACTTCTGCACAGAAATCAATGAGCCTCCAGGTTTTATTACCAGACTTAATTGAACAAGCTGGGGTTAGAAGCTCGTTAGTTTCTATGCAGAAGTGAGCCTGATTTCGCACTTTCCAGCTTTAGTAAATAAACCCCATTGTGTACTTAAAAGTGGGGTATGTCTGTAAAGAATAGAATTTTGTTCCTAATTATTTAGATTTCAATGACCATATAAATTAAAGTGTTTGTAAACTCTTATAATTAAGTTCCTAATTTTTTACCTTTTGGTCTGATAAATAAACCATTGAACGTGTTTTATTATAGCTGCTCTGTGTCCTGTGCACACTTCCTGTGCACACTTCTTATGCCATCTCACAGAGCCCTCCTAATTCATACCTTCTTCCTGCTGTATACATTAAGATTTTTTTCATTCAGCCTATAGCTAAAAGAAAATATCTAACAGATTCCTCCATCCACGCTATACAGTGTACACTGTGGCTTTTGTACTTTGATAGATGCCAACCATTTTCCACCTAGATCCCTTGATTTTTCCATAATAAAGCTGGCCTACAGGATGAATGAAAAAAGCTTACCAATTCCTCCTTCATATACAGCTGTGGCAGTTTTCTGACAGGCAACCCACTGGCTGTCTAAATACCCAAACAGCAACTGCACCTGATTGGATGCAGCCCCTGTTCGGTCAACACATTTTCCCCTGGCTCCTTTTCATTATGAATTTATTTCTAAGGATATCAGATATAAGGGGGTCAAGGGTCACCCACTAATTCTGTTTTGGCTGGTTTATCAGGAACCGGACAAAATCCAAACAGTGTATAGACAGCTTTATGCCCTGTACACACGATCGGATTTTCCATCGGAAAAACCTTGGATGGTTTTTCCGACGGAATTCTGCTCAAGCTTGGCTTGCATATAACCGGTCACACAAAAGTTCTCTGAACTTTCGACCGTCAAGAACGCGGTGACGTACAACACTACGACGAGCCGAGAAAATTAAGTTCAATGCTTCCGAGCATGCGTCAAATTGTTTCTTAGCATGCGTCGGAATTTTGCGCGTCGGAATTGCTACAGACGATCAGAATTTCTGATCTGATTTTTTCCCGTCTGAAAAATTGAGAACCCGCTCTCAATTTTTTGTTGGCGGAAATTCCGAGAGGAAAAGTCCGATGGAGCCTACACACGATCGTAATTTCCGACCAAAAGCTCACATCGGACTTTTCTTGACGGAAAATCCGACCGTGTATACGGGGCATAAGTCCCTATACTGTGGAGATTATGTGAATTGGTTGGATTCAGTAGTTTGACAACTAGCAAATGGGCAGGGCTGACAAGTCTTGCAGTTTCAGTGAACTAAAAAGCTTGTGACATTTGCTTTAAACTGAATTGGGACATTTACAAAAGGTCAAACCAATAAACATGTATATCTACAGCTATTGAGCTGTAAGCATTTTTGCTGATATGCCAATTTACATCTGATTGTCCAAAATCAACCAGCCTGGGCAACTGTCACCCACCTACAGTTGTCTTCAATGTGGCTCACAATAAAAGATTTAGCTAGTTGATTTGAGTGTTAATCAGCTAGAGCTTTACCATATTTACCATATTTATAATTGCATTCAACCATATCTGAACCTTGGTTGTAAGCTAGATGTATGGAATACATGCAGGGAACGTAGATGGGGCAAGATATAGCAAATTCTGGGATGATATGACAACATTTTCCATCCTGGCTGCAAGACATTGGGTTGATTTACTAAAGCTGGAGAGTGCAAAATTTGGTGCAGCTCGGCAGATAAATAAGCTTTCATTTTTTTTTTTGTCAAAGTTTAATTGAACAAGCTGAAGTTAGAAAAGCTGATTGGCTACCATGCACAATTGTACCAGATTTTGCACTCTCCAGTTATAGTAAATCAACCCCAGAGATAAATATCACTGCCATGAGTTGTTAAGAGGTGTTTTTTGACAAATGAGGTAAACCTTTGCCATCTGCCACTATGACTGCTACTCAATACAAAATAAAGAAATCACACACGAGGCATAAAAACACTGGTTTCTTTGAAAACTTAATATTAAATGGTAATAAATATGGTTTATGCACTTTAAAACATGGGGTGTGAATAACAGACCACACAGGGATAAAGCTGGTAGTAGACATCAGAGGATGGCCAGACTTTCAGGCACAATCCAACCATTTTGAAGACCTATCTAGGTCTAGCTTCAGGCATAAATGCTCAGGTAGTTTGAACCTACTATGCTTATGCGATGAAGCAAAAAGGAGGGAGGCTTATGCAATCACTACCAGTGCTTTCTTGGAGTATCTCAAGGGAAACAACAAGGATTAGAGGTGTCTATCAGTGCCCATAGACATGAAATTACATCCAAATCTAGGCAATCATCTCATGTCTATGATCATCATTAGACAATTTGGGCATTTCCTATGCTTGAGCTGTACATATAAACTGAACTATTTATCTAATGCTGAAGCACCCACATGAGCGATGGCTCTCCGCAATTAAATGATCTGAATATCTGTCTCTAGGACTCTTCACCGCATCACAATTCCTGTCACTTATCTATAGGGTTTATATGGAACCTGTCTCATTAGGCTTTTGCCTGAGGGTCTCAATGATTCTTGAATGATACTGTAGCTGAGAGAAATAAAAAGGAATAACTATCTGCTAAATTGGAAAATCAGGGCTGGATTGTTATCACCAGTTCCCATAGACACACAATTGGTGCCCTAAATTGTACCCTTCTGCTAGGATCACCCAACAGAATATTTTTTTGTTTTCTGGGTTAGAATATTATGATTTTGTGAAAACAGATGTCAATGTGAATACTATTTCTACTGATGATATGAAAACGTGTTGCAAATAATTATACTAGAAGACCAGAAAAAAAAATTACCCTTTCCCATGTAGCCCATAGGCCTGCACCTACTGTGTCTAATAGTTAATCTGGCCTAGGGACAATTGTATGCAGTAAGCCAAATGTTTCCGTTTTCTTTCAGGTCCCACTGTCTTTTAAAATGACCAAAATAAAAATAAACGAGATGAATGGTTGATAAATAGTTGGCACTTCTTATAATTTTCATGCTAATATGCTCTCTGTTGTGATTGTCCCACTTACCCACGCCATTTACCAAATAAACATGAAAAAATAGCTGGCAGCACAGTTCCTTGTACTGCATTTTCTCTTCCCCTTGCACTACAAGATCCCTTCACAAGCCCCTTCAAGTAGCTACTGCACCACTGAAAATATTCATGGAACTTCATATTGCTCATCTATTTGCAGAATGTAGAAATATTTTGAAGCCACTTTTCTGAGCCATTATATTGGTTGTAGGTTTGGAGGGGAGTGTGGCATTGGGTGTTCTATTCTCCTTTGTGCACAAATGAACATTCCTCAGTAACTAGTAACTTAAGCCCCCATTCACACCGAATCCGACTTTGAAATTGTGCGACTTCACTTGAAATCGCACAATTTCAAAGCCGCAGGTCAGTGCGACTTCAGGTGCGATTTGGCTGACATCTGTGTGACTTCATGCACCAATGTCTATGCAAGTCGCACCTAAAATCACAAAAATATTGCAGGAACATTTTTTTCAAATTGGTGCGGCACCACAAAGGTGGCGTCACACCGATTTATCAGTTACATTGCTAACAATAGTGTGCGACTTGTCATGTGATTTGGACCTATCAAATCGCATGACAAGTCGCACCAGTGTGAATGGGGGCTAAATTTTACATACCTAACAGGCAGGGTGCGGCAAACTATCTCCCCCAGACAGGAAGTCGCCGGTGGCAGACAGCAGACGAGAAGGCGGCTGTTGCTACAAGCACCTACCCCCCTGGCGTTAGACAGACTGACCTTAGGAGGCAGGGGGAAGGAAGAGCCAGGATGTTGCTTCTCCTCCCGGCTGAATGGAAGTGTGTCCTGAGTCTGACTGAGACATGATTGTCCTAAGACTCCCTAGCCAATTGGCTTTCAGGACCGGCTTCCTGATTGGCTGGGAGGAGAATCAGGAAGACAATAGCGAATATTCATTTGCTATTGTCACACAACTGGGTGGACTCGGGGCGCAGTGCTCTGCGGCCGAGTCTAACCTTTTTTGAAGCCAATTAGAGCCTCTGGCTCTAAATTACGTGCTTCTAAAAAAAAAAAAAAACCCCATCGGAATCCATGTGTCCCTGCACCCTGCATGTAGATTAGGGGCCGGGCGCATGGATTAGGAGTGCGGCGCCCCTGTGCCCCGTATGAACGGGATGCCACTGCTAACAGGGTATCCAAAATAAATCTTACTTCTGGTCCACAGATTGTAGTTCTCTACACTTTTGTCAGATAAATATTTAATTGCTGAAAAGCTCTATTTCTCCTAAATCTGTACCTCCACCCCAGATGGTTCTTTTTCCTGATCTCATCAACATCACATAGAACACCACATAGAACCTTCACAATTATCACCAGGTACAAGCAAGTGATATTTTACACAGTAATGACTTGTAATCTTTGTAATATAAAAGTAGAACTATAGGCAGAACTTTTTTTTCATTCTGGATAGAGTAAGGGAGGGTTATACCCCTCATAAAAATTTGTTTTGCAATCTGTGTCCCATTGGGGAGATTTGCATTCACTTCCTGGCCCATAACCAAAGTATGCAGTGGGAAGAAATCCCTGCAAATTAAGGGAAATCCTTTGGGGCCCTCAGGTCACCAGAACTAGTGTTGCCATTGGAAGATTTCCCCTTTTTGACTTATCTGGGGACAACCCAAAATGTGTGATTTTCTTTTACTTTTACTTTCAATTTCAGGACAAATAGAGAGGGTTAATCTCCCCCACAGGGGCAGAGGTATCAATGAAAACCTAATAGATGTTCAAATCCCTCTCGACTCCAAAACTTAAAAAAAACGTTTTTCCTTCAGTTAAACTTTAAGTCTATCTATGTTCATATTCATAATATCCATACATTCTGGAATGCTTCTTACTCTGACAATGATCACCAGTAGGAATGAGCTTGGGTTTGGTCCAAAACCATGTTTGGACAAACTCGGAAGTAAGCTGTCAGAGTTGGCCCAATCAGCTTCGGCTGAGGCCTTCCAGTCCTACAGCTGCATGTACACAAAGGGACAGAGATGCTGTTGACATCATTGACCTAATATAGCCACATAGCCATATTAGGTGAAGACATGGAGCTAATATGGTCATGTGGCCATATTATGTCAATGATGTTGGACCAAACCCAAGCTCATCTTTAGTCCCCATGGCCAAAAGAGAGAGAATAGAGAGGACAAATATCCCTGATGGGGACACAAACAGTATTAAAAAACTGACAGGAATCCCCTTTTTTATCCAGGAAAAAAACAAACAAATTCCACCTTAAAGGTATTTGAGAATACACTTTCATTTTATAACAATAGCATTGTAATAACAACACAAAAACAATAGCTATTTTAGACAATCTAGTATAAGCCTACTTGAAATTTCACTTTTCATGTTGTAAATGCTTTCGGTCTGTCTGTCTCTTTCAGCAACTTCTGGATTCCCTGCATGTTTTGCAGTTTCTCCTCCGCTTTTTACTTTCAATTGCTAGGAACTATATATCCCATGGCAATTTGCTGCCTGCAGGTGGTGATTTCTGTTCTGACACCACCTCCTGAAGCTCCTCCTCTCTCAGCACCTCTGAAGTTCAGAAGACAGACTATGTGAATTCTGTGACACAGCAATGCCTACCTTCAAGGGAATAACTGTGTGGGAATCTTTCAGATTCATAGAAGTAGACCAGAAATAATTGAAATTCAGTGTGGAAATGGATGTTATGATTTTACATTTTGACCATAGATAGACTGTGAGTTCTAGCATGACCATACAATTATTTTGTTCCTCTGTTCTTTTGGATGCAAACTCTATGGACAACAATGAGTTGCTAATTCCCTGTTTCTTGTTGCAGTATCCACACATAAAGTAACAATATATGCTCATCATTCTTCAGGCTCGGTTCACACTTGTGTGGGCAGAAGCCGCTGCACGACCCACACTTCATCCTGTAGCTGCAGCCACCCACACACAAAACACAGGAACCGCTTCATCTTAATGGCATGCCACCCACGCTGGAAATTACACCCACACTGGGAACCGCACTGTAGTGCAGTTCCCATGTGAGCTGCAATATATGGAAAGGTGCAAGGACATTTTCCCTGCATTTTGCGAGGCATGGCAGCCCATTCAAATGAATGGGCGGCTGTGCCCATGCAAACGTGGCCCGCACAACACGTGAAGGTGTAAATTTAGGCTTAATAGCGATATATATTGCAGTGCAATCCAGTTGACATACGCTTTCTGACTATTGCCTTGTTTAGGACCTTTGTGTTAAAGAGGTACTAACCTCTCTGGAGGCTTCACCTAAAATAAGGCAGGCACAGGGCAAATGACTAGTCACGAGTATTGTCTGTGGTTCTCCTGCAGCTGAACTTTTTTTAATTTCTGACAAGCCATCACTTGTTCTGTACTGTGTTTCTGTTTGGAGACAGCCATCCTGGTAATGGCAGGGCTTTATTTCCTTAAAGTGTCACTAAACCCACATGCTAAAAAACTATCAATAAATGGTGTATTACATGCTGTTCATACTCAGTCACTGTGAGATTCATTTTCTGTATTCTGCAAAAAAACCTGGTTGATTCTGCTGGTCTCTATTTCCACCTTCTGTTCATGTCCCAAATGCAGCTAGGGATTTTTCAGCTGTGGTGGCAACTCTGCACATGCTCAGTTTTCAGTGAGTTTCTATGCTGAGCATTTTCTTGCTATCACATCTGAGCAGCCCATGTAACTATAGAGTCACACATGTGGGTCTTTACACAGTGGTAAATGACAGCCCGATCCCTCCCTCCTCCTCCGAGCCCACTAACCAGTTAAACACAATAGGGGCAGGACATTACATGTAGATTAATGGAGGCTTCACCTCCCTCTTATTCTAAGACACAGGCTGGAGGGGTGTGTTAAAGCCTGTGACTGGCAGAAATCTGCCCACATCATAATATTTCCTCAAAATAATAGGGATTTAATTTCAAATATATATTTGTATGCCAATTTTAAACAGTTAATTACTTATATTTTTTTATTTTTACTCTGTATTTTAAAGGCTGTTTTTATTTTTTATTTTGAACATGTGACCAGCAGCAGAGGACTAGAAGCTCCTCCTGCTTATTTATAAAGGCATCATTTAACACCTCTCCTCATTTCTGCAAGAGGAAGTGCTTTCAAAATGGACAAAAGAAGAACACAAAAGTAGAGTTGTCCATAGAGACCAAGCAGAGTTTATTTTTTTCATAATATGAGAAGCGAAACCTAGTTGGTTGCTATTGGCAATATCTCTACATTTGTTCTCAGTTTCTTTTCTCTAGTTTTGTAATGGTTGTAGTGGAATTTATTTTTTAAATAACAAACATATCAATACATACCTGCTCTATGCAATACAATTGCACATAGCAACACAAACCTCCTTTTCTCGTGTCCCCCGCTGGCACTCCAGGCTCCTCTGGCTAGTGCCCCTAATAGGAAGCTGCTTCCCATTGGGGCACACGTGTGAGATCGCTCCTGAGCCCCGCTGTCTGTGTCAATGGACACAGACTTGGCCCGCCCTCCGCTCCCTCATCACTGACTTTGATTGACAGCAGTGGGAGCCGAGCCAATGGCTCCTGCTGTCTCAGCAAAGCCTGTGAGACCAGGAAGTGAGGGGAGAGAAGAGCTGCAGATGTGCAGGAATGTGTTAAGGTAAAAAATGTTAGGGGTTTAGAATCACTTCAACGCTGTGTCTCCATTTAATGCTGCTTTGTCAGGATTCAAAGACTAGCTTTGTTTTCCTCTACTACCCTAGTGCTGGAAAATCAGTCCTAGTTCCAGTGACAGTGACTGGGATAAATCTTGAATACAAATGAGTCCCTGTAGTAAAATAATAATAGTTTTAATATCAGTAATAATAATTCTGTATGAGTATGCATATTATTATTAACACTGTAACTGGTATTATGATTGGCTATCTATTGCGATGCCAGTTTTTAGGACATTTATTTGGAAGCAGATGCACAGTATAGACAATATGAGAAAAAGCATGCAGTCTGTACCTCCAGTATGTGTCATAGCCAGCTAATCAATATTTACCTTAATTAGATATGCTATCTCTGAGCAGCTTGTTTCATTAAGTAAATTCTTTCTTACTGATTTCAGTATATCTACACTAGGTAGTCTTGGTGGGCTTGTGGAGGGGCCTAAATTAAATTTTCCATATAAAACTCCAAAAGGAAAAAAAGAAGACATATTAGTCTAAATGTAAATAAAAATGTTTGCAAACCCTAACAATGAATTTCTCTTATTTGCTCCATTTTCATCCATTAAATTTACAACTGAAATGTCTATGTCCAAGGGATGTTGGTGCCATAACACAGTGTTTCTCAACTCCAGTCCTGGGAATTACTAAAGCAGTTAAACTGATCAAATAACCTGTGCAAAACAATGGAGAGCCTGAAAACATGACCTGTTGGGGCGCCTTGAGGACTGGAGTTGAGAAACACTGCCATAACATGTAAATAAATGTTATGCTGATCTCTGCTCAACCTCCTGACCTTACAACTGAAAGTGTTTATCTATATTTGTTTGAAATGTCTAAAAATACCTGTTGCTGCTGCCAGAAATCCAGTAGGGTGATATTTTTCTGTGGTCCCTGCTTCTGGTGCACTTATATTAATTGGTATTGTTTTCAGCTATCTCTGTGGAGAAGACGAGGTGTTTTGTAGTCCTAAAACACTTCCTATCCTAGGGTTGTAACACTACTCCTCTGCAGTGAGTGAGCATTGTCAACCTAGGGCAGCAAGTGTGTTACCGGCAGTGTTAATTTAGTTGACTAAAATATTTTCGCCGACTAAATAAACACTATGTTATGCCCCATACACACGATCGTTTTTCATGCTGTTAAAAATGGCATTTTTAAAAATGGCCATTAAAAATGATCGTGTGTATGCTCCAGAGCATTTTTAACGACGTGAAAAACGGCCATTAAAAATTTCGAACATGCTCTCTTTTTTCACGTCGTTTTTCATGTCGTTTTTTTTAACGACGTGAAAAACGATAGTGTGTATGCTTTAACGACGTGAAAAAAAACGCGCATGCTCAGAATCAAGTATGAGACGGGAGCGCTCGTTCTGGTAAAACTAGCGTTCGTAATGGAGATAGCACATTCGTCACGCAGTAACGGACTGAAAAGCACGAGGCTTAAAAGCGCAAATCGTTGCTCAACAAACTTTACTAACATGAAGGGTTGCACCATTCGAACGGAACTTCCCCTTTATAGTGCCGTCGTACGTGGTATACGTCACTGCGCTTTGCTTGATCGTTTTTTAAAATGATCGTGTGTACGCAAGACAGGCTTGAGAGGAAACATGAAAAAAAACGACGTGAAAAACGGAAAGAAAAAAAATGGCAAGAAAAACGATCGTGTGTATGGGGCATTAGTCAACTAAAATATAACTAAAACAATTCAGATGACTAAAATACGACTACAACTAAAATGGCATTTTAGTCATAAGACTATCACTACAACTAAATCGAAAATTGACATCAAAATTAAAGTGATACTATAGGTTCGATTTAAAAAAACAAACAAAAAAACATGTCATACTTACCTCCACTATGCAGTTTGTTTTGCACAGAGTGGCCCCGAACATCCTCTTCTGAGGTCCCCACGGCGGCTCTCTTGGCTCCTCCCTGCATCAGATAACCCCCTCTGGAAAGCGCTCTCCCAAGGGGGGGTTACCTTGTGGGCGCGCTCCCGTGTCCAGCATTCGGCCTCCGTAGCCGCTGAATGCAGGACTCTGTGCCGCCCCACGTCATTGGATTTGATTGACAGCAGCGGGAGCCAATGGCTGCGCTGCTATCAATCTATCCAATGAAGAGCCCAGGACCCGTGGAGAGAGCGAATGCGGCATCGTGCCCACAGAAATTCTGGGCTCAGGGAAAGTAAAACGGGGGGGGGGGGGGGGCTGGACACTGCAAGGTGTCTTTTCACCTTAGTGCATAGGATGCATTAAGGTGATAAAACACAAAGGTTTACAACCCCTTTAACACTACTCTGCTGGCCATTTCTAAATCGGCAACACAATTCCACCCAGAGCCTATAATAATAGCACATTAAAGTTTAAACATGTATTGCACTATTGCAATACCACACAGGGATAAGTAAGGGGCATCTACTAAGCTGCTGAGAGAGAGAAAAAAAAATTGTAAGAAGGCTTTTCTCATTTTTTTTCCTTGTATTTAATGTTGATAATATTTTCAGGTAATATGTGCAATGGCATTTCAGCCATAAGTGTTTACATTTTTTTTTTTTTGCATTTTAAAGTTGCACTTCTGTTTGTCAAAAAGCAATATTTAGTTATAGTATAAAGTTATATTTCACAATGGCTTAATTTGTGTCCGTAATGCATGTTTAAACCTTATTGTCATAAATAATAACAAGTTATTTGATTTTTACTCCAGGAGTAAATAATTAATTTGGAAATTCTAGAGAAATGTTTAAATAATGCATTACAATTTAACTAAACCCATTAGATTTTAGTCGACTAAAATGCACTGGAGATTTTATTCGACTAACATATGACTAAAACTAAAACATTTCAGATGACAAAAATGCAACTAAAACTAAAATGGCATAAACATTTCAGATGACTAAAATGCAACTAAAACTAAAATGGCATTTAAGTCAAAAGACTATGACTAAAACTAAATCGAAATTTGAAGTCAAAATTAACACTGGTTACCAGCAGAATCATCAGGTAAAAAGCAAAAAAAGTCTGTAAAAAAGACCATATCTAAAGACTGGTAATCTGTGAAATATAGAATTTTTGTTTTTGGCTTTAGATACCCTTGTACATAAGACATTTTGGCATAAGAGTATTTTAAACATCATTGGATTGGACAATTTTAAAGGTGATTTTTTTTTAGACAAATTGTGTATTTTATGAAAACATTTGGAGGGGTATTTGTCTCCGAAAGAACCCTAACAGCGGGATCTATATATTCACATTTTATCTACAGCACTTTCTGGTGAAATCTAGTTTTGCAGTGTGGGGGTGTCACGCTTACCCCTAACGCAGGTGGTCAGACACTATAGCTAGCTTCTGTGTTCTTCACCTATAACAGCCCCCTTTCCCATAAGACAAGCAGGTTTACCTGTACTCAGTTGCACCCAGGACTTATACACAATGCTATAGTGCCTGGCTACCACATCAGGGCCGACGCAGACTGAGCATAGCAAACAGGTACTTGCAGATGGCAGACAGGTAGAGTGGTTCAAGGACAGCCCAGGTTCAAGGTTCACAATAGTTGGGGTCAATCGAAAATTAAAGGCAGGCAGAGTTCAGAGAATAGTCAGAGTTACAATCCGAGGTCATAAATAAGGGATCCAAACTAGCAGGCAGGGCAGACAAACAGGGAGCTTGGAACATGTATTATACATGCTATCACAAGCGTGAGACTGCAGGCTTGGCTGGCTTAAATCAGGTTTGGTCTCCACCCAATGACTGGCCACATTAATCACCTTGCAAGTGGACAGACAGGGATGCACCAAACCAAAAACCAGGATGCTGGATTGAGACCAGCAGCAATCAAAGAACAGGAGCATTTACATGCTCCTGGCAGGGGGAAATGGAAGAGCCATTTTGTTTATCAGACATTTAGTTTTTGATTTGTTGCATATATTTTGTATTTAGAAGTTCTGTAACATCTTTGTTTCTTGTATTTTTGTCTTAGAATGCAAATTTACACCTCCAGCTGGGAGATTACTCTATGTCTTTTGAAGATTTATTCTCTGGAGGATCTGGTGGAAGTATCATGCCTGTGTGAATGAGCATTACTATCTCAATTAATTCCACCAGAGTCAAAGATGGAACTTCAAAGAAAATTAGACAGCTAGGTCCCACAGACTTTAGGACATATACATCGTATTAGAGATCCGTAGTTTGGCAGAGCAAAAATATTCAATCCAATCTTACTTATTGTGTTGCTCTCCCTGCATGCAGTTACCCATGCATGCTTGTATAATAATAACATCCACTTTTCTGCAGTCTGCAGTCAAAATGTTACTGAAACCCAAGAATTTGGGTTTCCTCATCAGTAGCAACACCATTTTGAAGCTATAATGCTCTTTGGTCATTTGAAGTATGTTTATAGATAATTAGTGTTACTACTGTTAGAGCTACTACACAGAGGGGTAATAAGTAATTAGATGTGCAGTCATATTTAAACCTCAAGTGAATTGAACTAGTTTTAATGTAACTCATCAAACCATACCAATTTTAGTTCATAAAGTCAAAAAAGGTGTGAGGTATCCCATTTTGAATTCTGCGGTACTTGTGAGCTCTCAGTGGGCTATAGGAATGTACATAGCACTCCTGATTTGGCTTCCAAGCCTATGAGACCTAGGCTGGTGGTCTTACATGTAATAAAGCGTATAAGATGATTCAACTTCACTGCTGTAGAACTTGTTGGCAAAGTCTGATAATGGCTGCTTCTATTAGAGTGTTCTCGCATGTGTTTGCTTTGCTTCTTTAATAAATTTTAAAACAATTTTGGATCGTTAAAGTTCTATTTTTTCCACACTTTAAACTGTTCAAGGACCTCTGGAAAAGAAAAGATGGACCGTGAGTAGCAAAAGCAACTAGTCAAATGTGCCCAGAGACTTTAAAAAAATAAAAAAGTCTAAAAGTCCTATCTATGGGATATTGGTGGTGTTAAGGTTATTCTATAGAAATGTTAAGCTTTTCACCTATCTGTTGAAGAGGAATGCCTATACAATTTAATGGCAAGTGAATTGAGAGCTTGTGTTAAGGCTTTGGCTCCCTATGACAGTCTATGTCATTGAATAGCTGAACTGCACATTATCTATGTAATCATGCTTGCTGCCTTGGAGCTAATCATCTGTCAATGTTTTTCTTAAGAATGTGATGTTCTGGATAACACTTTCATACATGTTGTATTCCTCCTTGGCTCAGATTCTATCATTGCATCTAGAAATATATACAAGCTACTACTATTCCTACAGTATAGATATACTGTAAATATGTAAACTGTTGGTAGTAAAAGGAAAACATCCAATTGGTCAAGGCAGGCTACTGCCAATGAAATATCATTTCACAGTGTTCACTGAAACTGTTGGTGGTGGGCTATGTTCATCCTTTTGGATGTTTTAGGGATAGAAAGCTGGTTGTATTTGCCCGATGAATGCCATGTATGTGGCCAGCATTAGAGTTAAATGGTTGGCAGAAATTCTTGGTGTTGTATGCCTCCTAAGCACTCTAAGCACAGACCAGTTTCCTGTGGAGTCACTTATACCTAGCTGTCCTGTTACCTATCAAGGGTTTGGGTAACTACGTCCACCAACTGTAGCTCCTAAAATAGGGTGGAATTTTTACAGACGGTGGCCATAGATTATGAAATATAACAACATAACAATGACTTACTGAATATAAATAATAATAATAACTTCAGTGGCCTGAGCACCGGAGGCTACTTTATTTAGAACTAGTGATGAGCCGAACACCCCCGGGTTCGGTTCGCACCAGAACCCGCGAACGGACCGAAAGTTCGTACGAACATTAGAACCCTATTAAATACAATGGATGCGAACGTTCGAATTCTAAAGTGCTAATTATAACGACTATTATGCATGTTATTGTCCTAAAAAGGGTTTGGGAACCCGGGTTCTGCACCAGGGGACATGTATCAATGCAAAAAGAAGTTTTAAAAACGGTCGTTTTTCGGGAGCAGTCATTTTAATGATGCATAAAGTGAAAAAAAAAAAGTCAAATATTCCTTTAAATATCGTACCTGGGGGGTGTCTAAAGTATGCCTGTGAAGTGCCACGTGTTTCCCGTGTTTAGAACTGTCCCTGCACAAAATGACACTTCTAAAGGAAAAAAAAGCCATTTAAAACTGCTTGCGGCTTTAATGTAATGTCTGGTCCCGGTAATATGGATGAAAATCTTTAAGAAAAATGGCATAGCTACCCCATGACCCCCCCCCCCTACCCCAGCCCATTACCAGCCCCTTTGGGTCTTGTATGGATATTAAGGGGAACCCCGCACATAAAATAAAAAAGGCCCTATATACTCTGAACAGCCGTATACAGGCGGTGCATACAAGACAGGGACTGTAGGTTTGTTCTTATGTAGAATCTGTTTGTAATTTTGAACAGGTACATTGTTTAAGTGTAGCTCCAGCCCAAAAATCTATTTTTAAACTTTTTGGAAAACATAGGTAAGGGTTATCACCCCTGTAACATTTGTTTTGCTGTCTGTGCCCCTGTTCAGAACATTTCACCTCACTTTCCGTCCCAATGACAACTGTTTTTGAAATGTGGTGTTTTTCTTGAAACAAGGATTGCTGATAAAGCATCAGTACAGAGGAGACACCTTTCTCCCATATTAATTCTTACAGGAGAGAATTTTCCTTCCAAGGGGTAGATTTCCTCTCACTTCCTGTTGTCTTCTTGCGTTTGCAAGTAGGAGTCGTTTGTAAGTTGGATGTTTGAAAGTAGGGACCTGCCGTATATACTCTGCAGAAATAGGCCCCTTAGTTGTTGGTGTTGGCACAACACTGTAAGCACTCACAGTTACTCTTGGTTGGTGCTGGAACGCCCTGCTGTCAACTATTATATCAGGAATTTTAATTACATATAATTGTTGAACAGTGGTAGTAAAAATTGGGCCTTTGATGGTGGTGCTGGTGCCACAACACTGTAAGCCCTGACAGTTACTCTTGGTGGGTGCAGCAATGGGCCCTGCTGTGAATTATTAGATCAAGAATTGTAATTGCATGCCCCTGTTGAACAGGGGCTGAAAAATTGGGCCTTTCGTGGTGGTGGTGGTGGTGGTGGTGTTGCCACAACACTGTAAGCCCTCAGAGTTACTCTTGGTGGGTGCAGGAATGGGCCCTGCTGTGAATTATTAGATCAAGAATTGTAATTACATGCCCCTTTTGAACAGGGGCTGAAAAATTGGGCCTTCGTGGTGGTGGTGGTGGTGGCGTTGCCACAACACTGTAAGCCCTCAGAGTTACTCTTGGTGGGTGCAGCAATGGGCCCTGCTGTGAATTATTAGATCAAGAATTGTAATTACATGCCCCTGTTGAACAGGGGCTGAAAAATTGGGCCTTAGGCAATGGTGGCACAACACTACAACCCCTCACAGATACTGTACTTGGAGCACAGCAATGAGCCCTGTTGCAAAGTATTGCTTCAAAAATTGTAATGACACGCCCCTGTTAAACAGGGGCTGAAAAATTGGGCCTTAGGCACTGGTGGCACAACACTCCAACCCCTCACAGATACTGTACTTGGAGCACAGCAATGAGCCCTATGGCAAATTATTGCTAAAAAAAATTTAATTACACGCCCCTGTTAAACAGGGGCTGAAAAATTGGGCCTTAGCCACTGGTGGCGGCACCCATAAACAAAAATGATCTTCCAAGCTATCATCATCAATCGTATCATTGAGGACTCGGAGGAGGAGGATAGCCAGTCAACATAACAGCACAGGCACTCAGCATCAGCATCAGTCTTGAAGGGATGTGACATGTTAAAATCAATTAGTCTGTTATTTTAGCATCAGGTGTGTGGTAGCTGGTGGTGATCCAAGACTGGTTCATCTTGATGAAAGTCAGTCGATCAACCGAGTCGGTGGACAGGCGCACCCTGTGATCCGTGACAAATCCTCCAGCAGCACTGAATGTGCGTTCCGAAAGAACGCTGGATGCAGGACAGGCCAGTAGCTCAATTGCATACTGTGCAAGCTCTGGCCAGTGATCCATCCTCAAGACCCAGTAAGCCAGAGGATTTTCGGTGGGGAAGGTGTCCAAGTCTGACCTTGCCCCTAGATATTCCTGCACCATGTTTATCAGACGCTGGCGATGGTTGCTGGAACCGATCATACTTTGGGGCTGCGGACTAAAGAATTGTCTGAACGCATCGGTCAGACGGCCACCTTCCCCACCGCTCCTTCTTTGACTGGCCGAAGCCTCAGCAACTCGTTGTCCAGGACCAGGAGTTTGTAACCTCCCAGTCTCTGGGAACGCGTTGCACAGACCTTTCTGCAAGGCCTCCCGGAGTTGTCTCATCCTCTGCTCCCTCTGCGACGGTAACATAAGGTCCGCAACCTTACCCTTGTACCGTGGATCAAGGAGAGTGGCCAGCCAGTAATGGTCCCTCTCCTTGATCCGAAGAATACGAGGATCCTTCCGCAGACTTTGCAGGATCAGGGAGGCCATGCAGCGTAGGTTTGCTGAGGCATTCGCTCCGGAGTCCTCTGGGTCACTAAGGACGACATGATCCGCAGCCACCTCCTCCCAGCCACGTACAAGTCCACTGGTTTCTTGGGACTGTAAATCATCCCTAAAAGACTGCTGCTGATGATGCTGAGTGCCAGCCTCCACCTCCATGCTGACACAATCCTCCTCCTCCTCCTCCTCCTCTTCCTGTGCGATGGGTGGGACAGAAGGAACACTGTCTGGGTAAAGGGGGCCTTGAGAGGCAAGGAAGTCCTCCTCTTCCTGCCTCTGTTCTGCCTCAAGTGCCCTGTCCATTATTCCATGCAGCGTGTGCTCCAACAGGTGGACGAGAGGTACAGTGTCACTGATGCATGCACTGTCACTGCTCACCATCCTCGTGGCCTCCTCAAATGGTGCCAGGACGGTGCATGCATCCCTGATCATGCCCCACTGGCGTGGAGAAAAAAAAACCAAGCTCCCCTGACCCTGTCCTGGTGCCGTAGTCGCACAGGTACTCATTGATGGCCCTCTGCTGCGTGTGCAGCCGCTGCAGCATGGCCAACGTTGAGTTCCACCTGGTGGGCATGTCACATATAAGGCGGTTCTTGGGCAGGTTCAACTCCTTTTGCAGCTCAGCCAGGCGAGCACTGGCATTATAAGATCTGCGGAAATGCACACAGACTTTCCTGGCCTGCCTCAGGACATCCTGTAAGCCCGGGTTCCTGCCCAAGAACCGCTGCACCACCAGGTTAAGGACGTGAGCCACACAGGGCACATGGGTCAGTTGTCCCTGTCGGAGGGCGGAGAGGAGGTTGGTGCCATTGTCGCAAACCACCATTCCTGGCTTAAGCTGGCGTGGCGTCAACCACCTCTCGGCCTGGCCCTGCAGAGCAGACAGGACCTCTGCCCCAGTGTGCTTCTGTCCCCCAAACACACCAGCGCAAGCACGGCATGGCATCTTTTTGCCTGCGTACTTGCGTAGCCCCTTGAACGGCTACGGAGCACCGCTGGTTCAGAGGACAAAGCACAGGAAGAGGCCATGGAGGAAGAAGAAGAGGAGGGGGTGGAGGAGAGAGGTGTGTCACAACCAGTAGTAGCATTTTGGAGGCGTGGCGGTGGAACAACCTCCAACACTACTGCACCTTGTCCTGCATCCTTCCCAGCTGCCAAAAGAGTGACCCAATGGGCCGTGAAAGAAAGGTAACGTCCCTGTCCATGCCTGCTGGACCATGAGTCAGCGGTAATATGCACCTTACCGCTGACCGCCCTGTCCAGCGAGGCCAAGACATTGCCTTCCACATGCCGGTAGAGAGCCGGAATAGCCTTCCGTGAGAAAAAGTGGCGTTTGGGAACCTGCCACTGAGGAACCGCACATTGCACAAACTCACGGAAGGGGGCCGAGTCTACCAACTGAAAAGGCAGCAGTTGAAGCGCTAGCAATTTAGCCAAGCTAGCATTCAACCGCTGGGCATGTGGATGGCTGGGAGTGAACTTCTTTCGACGGTCCAGCAGCTGGGGCAGGGAAATTTGCCTGCTAGAATCGGACGTCGGTGTACTGCTAGCAGAGTGGCCGCAAGTACTTGGCTGTGACACACCTAATTCTACACCTTCATTCCTCTCAGTGCATGTTTCAGAGAGGACTGAAGTTATAGTGGGGTTGGAGATCCCAGCTGATGCGGTGCAAGGAGAGGTCCGCTTTGTTCTTTGGTGTGGGTCTTTGAGGTAGGCTTGCCAACGAGCTGCATGGCAGGTCAACATATGTCTGGTCAGGCATGTGGTACCCAAGCGGCTGATGTTTTGGCCACGCGATATACGCTTGAGACATATGTTGCAAACAGCAGCTGTGCGATCTGATGCACTAGCCTCAAAAAAGGCCCACACCAAAGAACTTTTTGAATGACGGGCAGAGGCAGCGCCCTGCACAGGCGGAGCTCTGCGGTGTGATTCCGTCGGTGTACTGCCCTTACGCTGGCCACCAAAGGGCATCCTGCCTCGTTGGAGATGTGCCTCCTCCTCATCCTCCTCCTCCTCCTCTCTCCTATTAGGCACCCACGTGGAGTCAGTGACCTCATCATCCCCTCCCTCCTCATCACTGGAGCCAATCTGGCAGTATGCTGCAGCTGCTGGAACATGACTGCCAGATTGGTGTCCTTCTTGAGCATCCCCTCTGTCTGCTCTCACGCTACTGCCTTCCTGTAGCTGGGTTTCATCATCAGACCCTTCGAAACGCTGGGCATCCTCCTGGAGCATGTACCCAACACTGTGCTCAAACAGTTCGGGGGACTCCTCAGGAGGAGGACATGGTGGGTCTAGGGAAGGAGTGACTGATGATGAGTCTGACATTGATACCAGGGAAGAGGACGCTTTGGCAGCTGCTTTGCCAGTACCCTGAGCCTGGGTGAGAGAGGATGAGGAGGAGGAGGAGGGCTTGGTCATCCATTCTACCAAGTCTTCGGCATGATGTGGCTCAACATGTCCAGCTGCCGAAAAGAAGGACAAGCGTGTCCCATGTGCTGATGACAATGCACCGCGTCCACGACCAGCACTGTTGCCCCCAGACACAGAGCCTGCTTGCCCTCTTTTATTGCCTCCTGACTGTCTGCCTCTCCTTGTTTGCCTTCCAGACATTCTAATAGATGGCCTGCAGGGAGATGGGAAAAAAGCAATAAGGGCTACCTTCAGGTGTCCTTCTCTGTCTCTTTACTTAAGGATTTCTAAATATGGTTGAGGATGATTGCTTTCGCACAGAATAGCACAACGACAATTTCCCTGACTGTCCAAAAAACAAGGATTTCAAAGATGGTTGATGAGGAATGCTTTAGCACACTATAGCACAAGGAGAATTCCCCTCACTGTCCTTCCCTGTCCCTAGAAACAAGGATTATCACAGTGAAAGAAACTGACACTCTTCCTACCTATAGTTTTCTGTCCCTAGAAAAAATGTTTTTTTAAAGATGGTTGATGATCAATGCTTTAGCACACTATAGCACAAGGAGAATTTCCCTCACTGTCCTTCCCTGTCCCTAGAAACAAGGATTATCACAGTGAAAGAAACTAACACTCTTCCTACCTATAGTTTTCTGTCCCTAGATAAAATGTTTTTTTAAAGACGGTTGATGATCAATGCTTTAGCACACTATAGCACAAGGAGAATTTCCCTCACTGTCCTTCCCTGTCCCTAGAAACAAGGATTATCACAGTGAAATAAACTGACACTCTTCCTACCTATAGTTTTCTGTCCCTAGAAAAAATGTTTTTTTAACCACTTAACGACCGCCCACCGCCGATTTACATCGGCAGAATGGCACCGACAGGCAGAATCACGTAGATCCATCCGGACCCCCCTTCACTGCAGTGAGCGGCCGTTAAGTGTTCGGGAGCGATCAGGCATGAGGGGGCGGCCGCTCGATTCCGCCCCCCCCTCGCGATCGCTCCCGGCCAATGAAAATGCTTCCTCCGCCATGTGATGTAAACACAGGCTGGAGGAAGTGATGTCATCTCCCTCGCCGCGGTCTTTTCGTTCCCGGCGCCGAGGAGAGAAGACAGAGGTTAGTGCTCCAACAGTCCACTGACACGTAGGTACACATAGGCACACAAATCACCCCCAATCACCCCCAGATCACCCCCCAGGTCACCCCAAAGCCCCCAATCACAGTGTCACTGATTGCAGTGATCATTTATTTTACTGATCACTGCATTTAGTGTCATCTGTGATTGTAAAAAGTTGCAGGGCAGTTAGGATTAGGCCCCTTTAGGTCCAGGGTAGCCCCCTAACCCCCCCCTAATAAAGGTTTAACCCCTTGATCACCCCCCAGGTAACCCTTTCACCCCCTAACTTCAGCGTCACTAAGCGATTGTTTTTCCGATCGCTGTATTCGTGTCGCTGGTGTTTTAGATAGGCAGTTATTTTTTTTTAGGTTCGCCGCAGGTTTTTATTAGTGTCAGGTACCCCCATATATTATTTTAACCCCCTGATTGCCCCTAGAGTTAACCCTTTCACCAGTGATCGCCGTATAAGCGTCACTGGTGTCACTGGTTAGCCAGTAAGTTATTTAGTTATTTAGGTTACCCGTCAGGTTTTTATATAGCGTCGGGTACCCCCATATTTAACCTAATAAAGGTTTTAACCCCCTGATTGCCCCTAGTTAACCCTTTCACCAGTGATCACCATATAAAGGTTACGGGTGATGCTGGTTGATCAGTTTGCTTTTTATAGCATCAGGGCACCCGCCGTATATAACCCAATAAAGGTTTAACCCCCCTGATCGCCCGGCGGGTGAGATCAATTAGGTTTTAGCGCCAGAGAGGGTCTGCGTCGCCCCAGGCAGTGTTAGGTTAGTGCCAGTAACGCTAACACCCACGCGCAAAGCATACACCCCCCTTAGTGGTATAGTATCTGATCAGATCTATACTAGCATCCCCAGCGGTTTAGGGTTCCCAAAAACGCAGTGTTAGCGGGATCAGCCCAGATACCTGCTAGCGCCTGCGTTTAGCCCCTCCGCCCAGCCCAGCCCGCCCAAGTGCAGTATCGATCGATCACTGTCACTTACCAAACACAACACACATAACTGCAGCGTTCGCAGAGACAGGCCTGATCCCTGCGATCGCTAACAGTTTTTTTGTAGCGTTTGATATATTTGCTGACGACAGTCAGGTGCTTTTTTTCCTGTGAATCTTACTAGTGTACCCCTAAATTTAGAGCCCAAAATGGCAAGACGAAGGTACACTAGTAAAGAGGCCTACGAGATTCTGAGCATGACAGATAGTGAAGAGGAGGTCACGTATCTGTCAGATTCAGGCTCAGAATATCTTCCCGTAGAAGACAGTGACGTCAGCGGCCCCACGTCAGATAGCTCTGACGACGAAGTTGAGGTCCCTGCTAAGGTCAGGTGTACCCGATCCCGATCTTCTGAGGTTGTTGAGGAGCAAGAACCGCAGGTCTCTCGTATCATGGAGCAGAGTAGTACTAGCGCCGCTATTCCTTCTGGTGAACTGGCAAGCACCAGCGGCCTAGTACAGCCTGGACGTACATCCAGCACTGCAGTAACACTTGGTGACGTGGCGAGTCCCATAAGTGCAGTTCAAGCTGGCGAGGTGGCAAGCACAAGTAGTGTCCCGCTGCCACCAAGAAGACAAAGGCAGGCCCGTCGTGCCCATACTGCCCTTCCTGCAGAATTCGCCTATCCTGATTGGGTCCCCACCACTTCTGCAGAACCCGTACTTCCCCCATTCACTGCCCAACCCGGTATTCAGGTGGAAACAGCTGATTTTATTCCAATTGATTTTTATTCGCTGTTTTTCACGGAAGATCTCTATAGATCTATTGTGGACCAGAGTAATTTATATGCTGGTCAATTTATCGCCGCTAACCCCCAGTTGCCTAAAATTGCCAGAAATTGGAAACCAATTACGGTTTCCGAATTTAAGACCTTTCTGGGCCTTTCCCTCAACATGGGCACACATAAATTTCCGTCATTGCGTGCTTATTGGTCCACGCACCCAATTGACCACATGCCCGTGTTCTCTGCCTCCATGTCCAGGGCACGATACGAGCAGATTTTGCGGTTCATGCACTTCAACGACAATGAACTTTGTCGTCCACGTGGGGACCCTGAATACGACCGGCTCTATAAAATTCGGCCCCTCATAAACCACTTCAACGAACGTTTTGCAGCCTTGTTTACTCCAGATCAAGTTGTCTGCGTTGATGAGTCCCTGATTAAATTTTCTGGCCGCTTGTCTTTCAAGCAGTACCTTCCCAGCAAGCGTGCCAGATACGGGGTCAAGCTCTACAAATTCTGTGACAGGGCAACAGGCTATGTAGTGAACTTTACGGTTTATGAGGGAAAAGATAGTCAGATTGAGTCGGTCAACTGCCCGGATTACATAGGGAGCGCTGGCAAGATAGTGTGGAACTTGGTGTCACCCTTATTCGGAAAGGGGTAGCACTTGTATGTGGACAATTATTACACGAGCATGCAACTGTTTAGTCACTTGTTTGATCATCAGATTGGAGCATGTGGCACCGTGCGACCTAATCGCCGGGGCTTTCCCCAGCGGCTTGTAGATGCCCGTCTTAGGCTGGGGGAGAGAGCCTGCTTGAAGTGTAATAACTTGCTCGCTATGAAGTGGAGGGACAATAAGAATGTTTTCCTTCTTACCTCCCTTCATGCAGACACGACAGTCCAAATTCGTACGGCGACTGGTGTTGTGGAGAAACCCCTCTGTGTCCACGAATATAACCAAAATATGGGAGGGGTGGACCTCAACGACCAGTTGATGGCGCCGTATCTAATTGACCGTAAGGCGAGACGCTGGTACAAAAAAGTGTCTCTATCATTATTCCAATTGGCTTTGCTGAACGCTCATGTGCTATACAGAGCTTCAGGCGGGACGTTATCTCTTCTAAAATTCCAGAATGAGATAGTCACAGAACTCCTGTATCCAGGCGGTTCTGCACCTCACCATCCCCAACCAAATGCAGTAAGCCGGCTGCATGAGAGGCATTATTCGTATGTCCTCCCGAGTACCCCTACCCAAAGCCACCCCCAAAAAAGATGTTGTGTCTGTAGCAAGCACGGATTTAGGCGTGACACCCGTAGTTTTTGTCCACTCTGTCCTGACAAGCCTGGTCTTTGCCAAGGTGAATGTTTTGAACGCTACCACTCAAAAGTGAAGTTTTAGCGTAGGGTACAGCATTTCACAGACAAGGACACACTTACACAGGGTCTCCCAAGATGCCATTACATTTTGAGAGACCCGAACCATTACAGTTGTAAAGTTACAAAAAAAAGTGTAAAAAAGAAAAAAAAAAACGTAAAAAACAAAACACAAAAAAAATATAAAATAAAAAAAACAAAAATAGTTGTCGTTTTATTGTTCTCTCTCTCTCTCTATTTTCTCTCTATTGTTCTGCTCTTTTTTACTGTATTCTATTCTGCAATGTTTTATCATGCTTGCTTTTCAGGTATGTAATTTTTTGTTTTCAGGTGCGCCATTCAACTGCAGCACGGAATTATTTATCTTGACAGCAACAGCGTTTGCTCCCACGATACATAAAGCCGTGACTCCAGTGCTGTAGGAGGTGATTTCACCACCACAGTTAAAAAAAAGAGCATATATGCCGAAGCATGGGGGCAGCAGGGGCGGAGGAGCGATTTTGCTCCTAATGCCGCGTACATACGGTCGAAATTCCGACGGAGGCCTGCCCGTGGAAAATTCCGACCGTGTGTACGTGGCATAACTTTTTTGCGGGAGGATGCCCCCATGCTTCGGCATATATATATTTTAGGCACAGGTTGCGTTAAAACATTTTTTTATTTTTTACTAGGTTTTGTTTTGGTATTTGCTTTGCAGGTATGGCATGGTAAGGTCTTACTGTTGTACTGTAATGTTACTTTGTTTTAATGTTAACCACCATTTGCTTAGCAGGTACGCCATTCAGTTGCAGCGCGGATCTATTTATCTTGACAGCAACAGCGTTTGCTCCCACGATACATAAAGCCGTGACTCCAACGCTGTAGGAGGTGATTTCACCACCACAATTAAAAAAAAGAGCATATATGCCGAAGCATGGGGGCAGCAGGGGCGGAGGAGCGATTTTGCTCCTAATGCCGCGTATATACGGTCGAAATTCCAACGGAGGCTTGCCCGTGGAAAAGTCCGACCGTGTGTACGCGGCATAACCTTTTATGCCGCGTACATACGGTCGAAATTCCGACGAAGGCTATGCCGTGTGTACGCGGCATAACTTTTTTGCGGGAGGATGCCCCCATGCTTCGGCATATATGCCCATCATTAGAAGTGGGTGGATGAAGGGAGGTATTTTAATGGTGGGCATACCCACCAATCAATCTCTTTTTTTTGTTCAGCCAATAGGCTGTATGAAAAAAAAGATTACAATACATGTCCAACAAGGACCAGCAACGTACTGGTATGTTGCTGGACTTTGAATGTTTATACCAGAATGATGCCTGCGGGTTTAGGTATCATCTTGGTATCATTCTTTTCAGCCAGCAGCCGGCTTTCATGTAAAAGCAATTCTAGCAGATAATTAGCCTCTAGACTGCTTTAACAAGCAGTGGGAGGGAATGTCCCCCCCCCCCCGGATATAAAAAGCGCCATTGGGAAATTGGGAAAGCATTTTATCACACCGATCTTGGTGTGGTCAGATGCTTTGAGGGCAGAGGAAAGATCTAGGGTCTAACCCCCCAATTTTTTTTCAAAAAAAGAGTACCTGTCACTACTTATTGCTATTATAGGGGATATTTACATTCCCTGAGATAACGATAAAAATGGTAAAAAAATAAAATATGGAAGGCACAGTTTAAAAATAAAATAAAAAAGCCAAATAAATGATAAAAAAAAAAAAAAAAAAAAAAAAAGCACCGCTGTCCCCCCCTGCTCTTGCGCAAAGGCGAACGCAAGCGTCGGTCTAGCGTCATATGTAAACAGCAATTGCATCATGCATGTGAGGTATCACCGCGAAGGTCAGATCGAGGGCAGTCATTTTAGCAGTAGACCTCCTCTGTAAATCTAACGTGGTAACCTGTAAAGGCTTTTAAATGCTTTTAAAAATGAATGTAGTTTGTCGCCGCTGCGCGTTTGTGCGCAATTTTAAAGCATGTCGTGTTTGGTATCCATGTACTCGGCCTATGATCATCTTTTTTTATTTCATCAAACATTTGGGCAATATAGTGTTTTTTAGTGCATTAAAAATAAAAAAAGTGTGTTTTTCCCCCAAAAAATGCGTTTGAAAAATCGCTGCGCAAATACTGTGTGGAAAAAAAAAATGCAACACCCACTATTTTAATCTGTAGGGCCTTTGCTTTAAAAAAATATATAATGTTTGGGGGTTCAACATAATTTTCTTGCAAAAAAAAAAAAAATTTCATGTAAACAAAAAGTGTCAGAAAGGGCTTTGTCTTCAAGTGGTTAGAAGAGTGGATGATGTGTGACATAAGCTTCCTAATGTTGTGCATAAAATGCCAGGACAGTTCAAAACCCCCCCAAATGACCCCATTTTGTAAAGTAGACACCTCAAGCTATTTGCTGAGAGGCATGTTGAGCCCATTGAATATTTTTTTTTTTTGTCCCAAGTGATTGAATAATGACCAAAAAAAAAAAAATGTACAAAAAGTTGTCACTAAATTATATATTGCTCAAACATGCCATGGGCATATGTGGAATTACACCCCAAAATACATTCTGTTGCTTCTCCTGAGTACGGGGATACCACATGTGTGGGACTTTTTGGGAGCCTAGTCGCGTACGGGACCCCAAAAACAAAATTTTTTTTTTTAAAGATGGTTGATGATCAATGCTTTAGCACACTATAGCAGAAGGAGAATTTCCCTCACTGTCCTTCCCTGTCCCTAGAAACAAGGATTATCACAGTGAAAGAAACTAACACTCTTCCTACCTATAGTTTTCTGTCCCTAGAAAAAATGTTTTTTTAAAGATGGTTGATGATCAATGCTTTAGCACAGTATAGCACAAGGAGAATTTCCCTCACTGTCCTTTCCTGTCCCTAGAAACAAGGATTAGCACAGTAAAACACACTGACACTCTCCCTACCTATAGTTTTCTGTCCCTAGAAAAAATGTTTTTTTAAAGATGGTTGATGATCAATGCTTTAGCACACTATAGCACAAGGAGAATTTCCCTCACTGTCCTTCCCTGTCCCTAGAAACAAGGATTATCACAGTAAAACACACTGACACTCTCCCTACCTATAGTTTTCTGTCCCTAGAAAAAATGATTTTTTAAAGATGGTTGATGATCAATGCTTTAGCACACTATAGCACAAGGAGAATTTCCCTCACTGTCCTTCCCTGTCCCTAGAAACAAGGATTCGCACAGTAAAGCACACTGACACTCTCCCTACCTATCCTTCTCTTTCCCTAAACTAAAGGAATCCAGGTTAAGCAAGAAAAAAAAAATGTCACTGTCCCTGCCTATGCTTCTCTTTCCCTGCTCCGGAACACACTACACTAGGCCGCCGTGCTGGCGGCCTTTTATAGTGTGGGGCGTGTACTAAACACCCTCAGCAATAATTGGCCACAGGCATCCTGCCTGTGGCCAATCATTGCTCTCCTCGCTGCCGGCGCTGTGATTGGCCAAGCATGCGGGGTCACAGTGCATGCTTGGCCAATCACAGCGCCTGGATGACACTGCGATGGCGTAGTGCATTGTGGGCCGTTCGCGTCACTCAAATTAGGCGCGAACGGCCCAAATCGTTCGATCTTCGTCGAACGATCGAACAGCCGATACGTTCGACTCGAACACCGAGCTCATCCCTATTTAGAACCATTGGGCACTATTATTATCCATAGTTTCCTTTGAAAAAGGTTAAAACATTGAAGGGCTGTATCACTAGGTGGAGTGTTACAAGCACATACTCCGCGCTCCTGTTTCCACTTTTCAGCGTAAGGTAGCACCTAACTGCCACTGCTCCTTTGTGCACGAGACACACGGTTCCACCATATGAACCCAAGATATAGTATTATGATGTTCTTGCTTTCAGTACAATACCTCAAATTCAAAACACACATGTACCAAATCCCCCCAGTTCACTTATGCCGCGTACACACGATCGTTTTTTCCTATGAAAAAAGACAGATGGACTTTTTTCATCGGAAAAAACGATCGTGTGTGGGCCCCATCTGTCTTTTTTCCATCGGCGTCAAAAAATAAAACATGTTTTAAATTTTACCGATGGAAAAAAAACGATAGCAAATTCTGATCGTCTCTGGGGAACTCAATCGGTGAAAAAACCCACGCATGCTCAGAATCAAGTCGACGTATGCTCAGAAGCACTGAACTTCTTTTTTCTCGGCTCGTCTGAGTGTTTTACGTCACCGCGTTTTGGACGGTCGGAATTTGGTCTGATGGTGTGTAGGCAAGACTGATGAAAGTCAGCTTCATTGGAATTCCGATGGAAAAATCCATCGGATTTTATTCAATCGGAAATCCGGCCGTGTGTACAGGGCATAACAGTTTTGGGACTGCCAACAGTGCTCCCTTCTCAAGAGCCTGACATCCTACAATGCTGCCTCTACTTGTGTCTCTACATTCCTCCTCTTCGTGTGCCCCCCTCCTCAGTTTTAAAGAAGGATTTCACCACAGTTATGCAATATTTCATGGGCCAAATATCAACTCTGATTGCTGACTTTGCACATACCTCAGCGCTTCCCACTGCAGATTTAATATGTGACCTGTAGAGGTCCAGTCCATCCAGCCCCTTCCTTTATTCACCATATTAAGGGGTGCATGGCTAACAGTAATGCTGTATTATAGCTCATCAATGAAACAGCCGCTGTACCTTTTGATGCTTTTCATGCATTAAGTGTGTCATATCACATTAAGATTGAGTTGTTCAATACAAATTTTTTAACATTAGCACAATTTTTTATTTATTTATGTGTATTAATCGAGAGAGAGGAGAAATTTGCAGGCAAGCAGTGGTGTGAGTGTGTCTGTCTGTATGTGTGTGTGTGTCTGTGTGCCTCAGTGTGTCTGTGTAAATCCAGGAAATGAACAGGCAGCAGCTTCAGCTGCCCACAGTTAAAATGGCTTCAGCCAGACTTAGTGGAGGGAGATTTCTGCAAGTACTGAATCACAGTATATATAAAATAATATGCCAAGTAGTTGGAGGGAAGCTTCAGAATGGCAAAGATGTTTTTATTACAAATTATGTGAGAAGACTTTAGTTCCTCTTTAAATTTAGGGCTGTCAAAGGCAGCTAGATTATATAAAGATATGTTCCCAAATTTAAGAATAATTTCAATAATTAAGCTATTTCTGCTAAGAGACAATAATTATTATACAGTACAGTATTTATATAGCACAGTTACAATACAATTCAATACAGGAGAAAGCATAGTATTGAGCATCTTCAGTGATCAGAAGTGCAGTTTATTGTACAGGCAAGAATCATGGTGGATCTTTTGCTCCAATATCTCATTCAAGGTCAGACAGATATCTTCCCATCTGTCTTTCTTAGAAAGATATGGCCATCTGTGACCACCCATATAATAGATTGCAATTCAGTCTTAAAGTACATCTAAACCCACTCAGTTAAAGCTCTGTAATCTCAAAAATTATTTTAAATCGTTTTAAATATGCAGCTGTCATTAAAAAGAATATCTGTTTATCTGGCCATGTCTGTCCTTGTTCAGACGTTTCCTGTTACAGGGTCACAACTCTTCCAGTTGCTGTCATGCATTGGGAACCTGTCACACGTGTTCTTGGTGGTGACCACAAGTGGCCATGGTTCATAGTTGTCACCATCAGAAAGCTGGTCCAGAGTAATGCTGTGCAGTGGATGTTGGAGCAAGTGCTTTTAGAAGGGAAGTGGCCAGAGGCTCTGAAGCCCTGTACACACGATAGGTTTTACCGATGAAAACAGTCCGATGGACTGTTTTCATCGGACAAACCGATCGTGTATGGGCCCCATCGGTCTTTTTTCCATCCGTGTTTAAAAATAGAACATGTTTTAAATTTATCCGATGGTTAAAAAACAGATAGCAAATTACTATCGTCTGTGGGAACTCCATCGGATAAAAAACCCACGCATGCTCAGAATCAAGTCGACGCATGCTCAGAAGCATTGAACTTCATTTTTCTCTGCTCATCGGAGTGTTTTACGTCACCGCGTTTGGAACGGTCGGTTTTTTGACTGATGGTGTGTAGGCAAGACTGATGAAAGTCAGCTTCATCGGTTTTCCGATGGAAAAATCCATTGGTTAAAAAACCATAGGAAATCCGATCGTGTGTACAGGGCTTGAGATAAAAACACACAGAAAAACATAAAAATGGTTAAAACAGTAAATTATGGAAAGATGCATTTTTGGTTTATGATACAAACTAAATGCCATCTAGTTAGGGTTTAGATCCACTTTAACATTATCTACTATTAATCAAAGCATAAATGATTAGCCTAAATTGCTGCACAAAATTTCAAAGTCAGCCACAGTCTGTTCACCTAAAATCATTCCAAAATTACAAAGATATCACATCTTTGCTTACTCTTCAAAAGAGTTTGTAGAGTCAACTTTTAAGAAATATTACTACTTCCATGTGTGGGAGTTGAAAAACAATCATTTCACTTTACAGTGGAAGGGTAGAGAAGTCAACCACATGATTCATTTTGTAAATAGCCATGATTGCCCACAGCACACAGCAATATCAGTGTGAGATTTCAGAACGATTTTCAGTCCCATGGGTCACAAATGAAAGTTGTCCAAGTTTGTGGCTAATCAAACGAAAACAGGTTTTTGCTGTCAAGAAGCAAGCAAGACATTTGTGACATCAATAGAATTTTATATATTAAGGAATATCACAAATTGTCTCTGGTTACTTTCCATAAATATATCCATTCTCACTTTTGTTACTTGTTACACATTCATGTTCCAAGTTCATTACTTGTTAATTGACACTTAGAATATATACTGCATATGTCATATTTGAAAGCTTCAAACGAATCGTGTTGTGTTATTTATTGTAAGAGACTTTGATTTATTTATTTGTCAAATCCTTAATATTCACTTTGCCCCAATGGAGGGCTGATTCATACAAGCATGTAGAAATAAAAATAAGAATAAAACTGCTGTTGTTGCTCACAGCAGCCAATCAGTTTCTTTAAAATAAAATATAATACCTCATTAACTGCCATTAACAACAATTCTTCTTTTTCATACTTTCTTTTTGTAATTTTAATGAATAAGTCATACTATATATGGATGTAGCTGATCTAATGAGAATCATATAATCCATGGACCCTGTTTGCCTGGATTCAGTAATTGCTTGATTCTCTTTAGAATTGACTTGCTCATGTCTATTTATGGCTAACGGGTAATTCCAAACAAAATTGACATTTCAGTTATAAATGGAGCTTTGTGATATCTTATGTTTTGAAATACTCAAGCAACAAGTTCTATTTGCCATAATTCCTGGTACTGTTCCTGTCCACCTAGGAGGTGTGAGTGTCCCAAGCTACCTTTGCATGTTTCAGCACCTCCTGTTACTTTTTTTATAATATAAAAAAAAACCATATAAATCCAGCAGGCATAGCGTGAACCCTTTATAGTGGCCTCATCAGGTGTGTAGAGCAAGAAACGTTTTAATGTTTTGTAAATACGTGCAAAATCACACAATATATGCGCGTTTACAAAACGCTATAGTGTGAATCCAACCTTAATGGTAAAAATCCATATTGTCTGTTGCCAATAAGAATCATACTTTGTATATTTGAAAATTAAACTATAGCCATGTTGCAGTGAAGTAATATGCTGGTGAAGGAAGTATGATATGGATAAAACAGAAATCTTAGGTGGTCATAATATGGTTAAATACAAATTGAATCCTTGTTATATATTTCTGATTTATTACACACAATGCAGTGGTCTACTTTGCCAACATGTTTACACCCCCTTCCCCCATCACTGAACCCTGGTATATTTCCCCTAGATATTTTTTTTTTCTGTCTGCCCTTCTCCCCTTGTTTGCATAACAATATAATAAGGACTTTTTTGCCACGTACACACGCTCGGAATTTCCGACAACAAATGTTCGATGGGAGCTTTTGGTCGGAAATTCCGACGGTGTGTAGGCCCCATCGGACATTTTCTGTCGGAATTTCCGACAAAAAAAATTTGAGAACTGGTTCTCTAATTTTCCGACAACAAAACTTGTTGTCGGAAATTCCGACCGTGTGTACACAATTCCGACGCACAAAACTCCGCGCATGCACGGAATCAAGCAGAAGAGCCGCACTGGCTATTGAACGTAATTTTTCTCGGCTTGTCGTACATGTTGTACGTCACCGCGTTCTTGACGTTCGGAATTTCCGACAACATTTGTGTGACCGTGTGTATGCAAGACAAGTTTGAGCCAACATCCGTCGGAAATAAATCCACGGTTTTGTTGTCGGAATGTCCAATCGTCTGTACGTGGCATAAGAATGTGAATGACAAACACAGTGTAATGTTTTCATAAAACTAGTAAGATCACCCAACACTCTAATTACAATGAATGTGCTAGATTTTAATAGTTAGCTGTTGATTAACGCCCCATACTTTCATGGAGCCCTACCTTAGTGTGTCTTTTTTAGATTTGTGTTTTTCAGCAGTGCTTTTGTATAACGGACTCACTTATATATTCATTGTTATTTGATACGTGCAAATAAAATTTTTCAGTATGACCTACGCTTATTGTCAAACTCCTGAAGAAGCTCTCTTTGAGCGAGACTAGTAGAGTGACCTCCTGCGATAGTTTGTCATATGCTTTGACCATTTTGTCATTTTATGTTGATGGTCTGTGTGTTATTTGCATGTTTTTCCTCTTTTTATCCATTTTTTTCCTAAAAAACATTGTTAAATTTTATCCAATTTCTCCTTTGAGCCATTTTTCATGAACACCGTTAAAATCCCAGAGCATGTGGATGCTCAACCCCCCCCCCCCCTCCCCAATTTTTTCTCTTTATAACCAATTGGGATGAGGTGTTCAATATCTGTATGAGTGTGGCCTTGATCTCATAGTTCAGTGAAATACATGTTCCTTTTGTGGAAAGGTTCTTATTGTGGAAGCACTTGTTGCACTTTTTGGTCTTACTTGGTTTATTCTGCACCTTCCCCTTATCTGTTCCCTGTTTTACTCCTGTTAGCAGGAAAGCAGGTCAGCCTAGATGCATAGCAATATGTTGTCTCTCCTCACAATTTGTGGCCATGCACAAAGTACCAATTCTTTCATGTGAATGAAGGACTGACTGCATAATGATGGTATGGGTGGTGGGAGGATAATACTGTTTGAACGTCCCAAAAAAAGCTTTTTTGGTCTTACTTCTCCTATGGATCACAGGAGTGCAGTTTATTCTGCCTGCCTAAAGCCTGCTGTCAGCAGACGTCACTTAGCCAGTCCAGGAGTTGGATTGATCCTGACTTTACAGTCAGGATCCACCCAGCAGCATGGACCAGCAGCTGGCTCAGCCTCTCAGCGAGCCCTTGGGTAACTGAGTCAGCCCCACCACAGCTCAGCGCTCCAGGGAGCGCTGGAGGGACAGAGCAGAGAGTCGGTCACTGACAGTCATGGCTCTCTGCTCAGAGTGGGAGGGAGAACTGAGTGATCAGTGATGTTTGATCACTAGATTCTCAGTGTAGAGGTGACAGGGAGCATATACAGCATCGATGGGTGAATATATTTTTTTTTTTGGGGGGGGACCCAAACTTTTCCTTTATGTGTATGTACAGTTCAACTTTTTATTTTTTTGATTGAGTAGTATAGCACACTCTTCATGTAGGATGCTTTTTGGCTCCTTCTGTAATCAAGGGAGCAGTGATTGTCTGGCCTGGTTTGTTCAGCGTTTCACAGGCTGTTTGATTGCTTCCCCCTGCCTCTAAGAGAAGCCTCCGGAGCTTAGGGTGGAATATTTAAATAACCAGCCTGAATTTTTATCATGCTGCAGCCAATCCCTGGATCCAGAAGGAGGCTTGAAAGAGGATAAATAGTCTATAGCACTGGAGAGCAGGGGCTTTTTCCCCTGGAGGGTTCTAGAGCCAGAGGGGCTGCTGCGTTCAGGCAGCCTATGGACTGTACAGATGCTCAAGAGGCCTCAGTGATGTCAGGGCTGAGGGCTTGGATGGACTTTGCTTGGAGTTGATTGTAGAATTGTAGAATTGTAGATTGTTGATTGTAGAACCTCACCACCGGGGATCTGGTCTAGATAGGTGGTGTCCCACTCATTGGACATGACCATGTAGGGTGGGGACTTGTAAATAAAGACCCTACTTTTCCCTGTGACTGTGTAGTGTTCCAGGGACTGCACTGGGTACCAGCAGTTGTGAAGAGGTGCAAGGTAACCAGATGCCAAAGACCTCATGGTCTTCAACTGTGAGGCCTTAGACTGCTCAGAGACATGCCTCATGGTCTCCAGCGGTGAGTCATTAGACTGTCCAGCACCCACAATTACTCAAGGAAGATTTGGAGTATACCATGCCCTAACCCCTCTCCCATTAATGTTGCTTTAAGCAATAAAAAAGACAACCCCTAGACTGTTTATTTGAGCCGGGATAAGTGGTGTTTGGGTGACCAGGCAGCCTCTACACTTTTGGGGAAGAACCAGCTAGTAACAACAGCCCCAATGGGGGGTAGCGCTACGGTAGTGAAGGGTTAAAACCTCTATCAGGTTGTTTTGCTGTTTGTATCCTGCTGGAGGTATTTCCTTCACTTCCTGTTGTAGAGTTCCAACCTTTTGCTCTGGTGGTGACTCTAAAACTCTTGCTTTGCCATAACTTCCTGTTTTGGTGACAATGCTAACCAGAACAAATATAGAGATAATCTCTGTGGGACCACAAACAACAATACAAACCTGATAGAAGATCTAACTCTTCCCCACTCTATTCACGACAAAAAAAGAATATTTTTTTTTCTTTACATACATTTTAATAAGGAATTTTCTAAAATACTTGCTTGTCTCTGCTCTAACAATATGGCCTATATTGTAACCCCTTCCTGATAGTTGCTAGCAGACCTTTGAATAGGCTTTATTGCAGAGCACCTTCCCAATCGTGTTACTGGTGTGATTGGCTCTCACAAAGATCACATGATCGGGAGGCCATCCTACTGGCTGTTGGTGACAACTTGGTCAGTGTGCTGGGAGTGCACAATAGGCACAATAGGCACGCTTTCAGCACACAACCTCAATGTGCAGAAGCTGGGCATTAATGCCCACTTTTCCTGCCACCACATGCATAATGTGGTTTGTAAGAGGTTAACAAAGAATTGTTCAGATAGCATAGCTGACCTGATAACAAAACAGTGTTTTGGTAGCATGGTTTTGTCATTGTCATGTGTAGGATTGGGGTGATCAGACTCCAGCGGTAGGTGCGTTTTTTAGTGAGTAAGCCAGTCCAGAACTGAATTTTTAAGGGCCTGGTAGCCCACTTTTATTTAAAAGCACAAAAAATTCACAAATACATCAGTAGCCCTCACAGGGCGGTTCCATCATTATTGTATCTTGCATACTCAAAACTTTAGCCTCCTGGCTTTCATTCTTGCCCTCCGGCTGTTTCAGGCCTTTAGCCTAGGCCTTAGGTCTGCTCCTCAGAACAAACAGAGTTTCCTAGAGTTAAGCTCACTCCTAGCTTACTCCTGATCAGCACCTTGTTGCTCAATCATCAATGACATCTGCCTCCTGCAGACATGCATACTTTAGCTGCACCCATGCAGCGTCTGACTCCTCTCAAAGGGATGGGAGTCCACCTGACTCCCCAGGCACAGACTTCCTGTCTGTTGGGCGGAGCCCTGAGCCATAGTCAGGTCAGAACTAAATAGCCCAAACACAGCTGTGCAATCAGCATGTCTTTCTCTACAAACTCTGGTGTAAACCAACACTCTTTAAGGTCGTACAGGGTCCCACCGCCACACATGATAGTTTTGTCATTCTATTGGAGAAAGGGCTGTTTTGATAACATGCACTGCATTGACAGTATGGCCTCACTGGTAACTAGGCCTTGTTCCATGAGCATGACATGGCATTGGCAGCATGCCTCCTGTAGTATCATGTTACCATGTTGTTATCCTGGCTCCTAAAGATATATCCACTTTTCTTCCTACTATTAAATACGGTAATTATTAAAAAAAAACCTGAACAAAATAAAGAAGCCTAGAACAAAAATGTATAAATAAAGATACTGACATTAGATGACAGTTATGCAAAAATATATGTGTGATACAATGAAACAAAACACTGCTAGCCTGAATAATGTGATCCATTTACATTTTAATAAATATACTGAATTGTCTGTTAAGGCTCAGGGTCAGTAATATACAAAGAGAGCTGCTGTAATGAAGATATACTGTATGCTTCAACACAGCAAGCATGCTAACAGATGCAGTGCACGTTACTTGCTAACGAGGCGCATCTTCTTTTATGCATATCCCAAGCGGCTAAAATATTCAGGTTAGCTATTAAGTAATTCTGGCCTTGCTCAGTTCAAGCATTGCCCCTCAAGTAAGGACAATGAAAGCAGAAAGCAAGTGCAAACACAGAAACCAAGTAGATAGAATTACAGGAAAAATTCATAGAGCTATTCCAAACAACTGATGTATTAGAACAATTGTGGTCTATACATAAACCTTTCTAAAGATTCTAGAAAGGTTTCTTTACCTTTCTAAAGATCTCTCAATATAACCTATTAAACAAACTCCAGCAACAATTTTTTTTAAAGTTTTGAATAGGGTGGTAAAGGCTTGGAACCTCTGTAAGGTTTATATTGCTGCCCGATTTGGAAAGCGTGTCCCCCATCTTTTTCTTCTGCACTGTCACCAAAACAGAAAAGGGGAAGCAATAACCCCAACAGGCGAAGCAACTGCACCTGACAGAGGTTCTAACCTTCCTCATTCTGCTTGGAATTTTTTTTTATTGCTGTCTGAATCCTTATTAAATGGACCTTTCAGTAAAAAAATAACTAACCTGCTATCTACTAGCTACCTCCCCATTCTAAAATCTCTATCTGAAAGTAAAACAAAGGACAAACACGAGAAAGGTACAAGATACTTACTGCAGACTAAATAAAAATGGTGAATGCCCCAATTTATACCTAGCCCCTTAGAGCAAGGTGAGCATGGAAGAGCTTTGCACACAGCAAACAAAACAAAATGGATCCCAGTACACTTACTAGCAAATTAAAAAATAAAATATATACTGTCTAACAATTTGCATTAAAACAAATATTTTAGTTGCACAACATTTGCAAATCTACAGTATCTCAGAAAAAGTACACCCCTCACATTTTTGTAAATACTTTATTATATCTTTTCATGTGACATTACTGAAGAAATTACACTTTGCTACAATGTAAAGTAGTGAGTGTACAGCTTGTATAACAGTGTAAATTTGCTGTCCCCTCAAAATAACTCAACACACAGCCATTAATGTCTAAACCGCTGGCAACAAAAGTGAAAATGTCCAAATTGGGCCCAAAGTGTCAATATTTTGTGTGGCCACCAATATTTTCCAGCACTGCCTTAACCCTCTTGGGCATGGAGTTCACCAGAGTTTCACAGGTTGCCACTGGAGCCTTCTTCCACTCCTCCGTGGTGACATCACAGAGCTGGTGGATGTTAGAGACCTTGCGCTCCTCCACCTTCCGTTTGAGGATGCCCCACAGATGCTCAATAGGGGTTAGGTCTGGAGACATGCTTGGCCAGTCCATCACCTTTACCCTCAGCTTTTTTAGCAAGGCAGTGGTCGTCTTGAAGGTGTGTTTGGGGTCATTATCATGTTGGAAGGGAGGGGATCATGCTCTGCTTCAGTATGTCACAGTACATGTTGGCATTCATGGTTCCCGCAATGAACTGTAGCTCCCCAGTGCCAGCAGCACTCATTTTGTGTCATCCCTTGTATTTCCAGTGCATGTATAGCACACCATAATCCCGGGCACATGCTGCCCTCCTCCCTTTTTCCCCACTCCCATAGTCCCACCCATAGACTGCCCCTAGACTATAAGAAGCTATGTCCTCCAGCCTCTAGTTATTGGCATGAAGAAGGAACCAATCAATTGTTCCAAAACACATCCCATTCTGATTACCTCACTTCCAGTTTGTGGTCCACGCTGGTTGTTGGTCTCCTCCTGCTGACGCAATCCCCTGGACACACATTCCACGCTGATCCCAGCAGCGCAGCTGCTCCTTTGGTGCTTCCAGAGCTGCTGCATCCATCTGCTGGCCAGGTCGGGACTCCTCTTCTGCTGACTGGATTACCCCTGGGACACTCGTATACACACTGGGGCCACCCTGATTGCCGGACCACCTTCCTTACCATACTCATGATGAGCTCATTTCATCCACTACCTTGTAAGTGTTTTTAATCCCTTTGGGATATTAAAAGTTTTAATACTAAACTTAGAGACGCCTCGTTTTGATTTGTCTAGCCGCACTCATGCAGCCCCAGACCATGACACTCCCACCACCATGCTTGACTCTAGGCAAGACACACTTGTCTTTGTATTCCTCACCATGGTTGCCTCCACACACGCTTGACACCATCTGAACCAAATACGTTTATCTTGGTCTCATCAGACCACAGAACATGGTTCCCATAATCCATGTGCTTAGTCTGCTTGTTTTCAGCAAACTGTTTGTGGGCTTTCTTGTGCATCATCTTTAGAAGAGACCTCCTTCTGTAACAACAGCCATAGAGACCAATTTGATGCAGTGTGCGGCGTATGGTCTGAGCACTGACAGGCTGACCTCCCACCCCTTCAACCTCTGCAGCAATGCTGGCAGCACTCATACGTCTATTTCCCAAAGACAACCTTTGGATATGACGCTGAGCACGTGAACTCAACTACTTTGGTCGACCATGGCGAGGCCTGTTCTGAGTAAAATCTGTCCTGTTAAACTGTATGGTCTTCGTCACCGTGCTGCAGCTCAGTTTCAGGGTCTTGGCAATCTTCTTATAGCCTAGGCCATCTTTTTGTAGAGCAACAATTCTTTATTTGCAGATCCTCAGAGAGTTCTTTGCCATGAGGTGCCATGTTGAACTTCCAGTGAAAAGTATGAGAGAGTAAGAGCGATAACACTAAATTTAACACACCTGCTCCCCATTCACACCTGAGACCTTGTAACACTAACGAGTCACATGACAACGGGGAGGGAAAATAGATAATTGGGCCCAATTTGGACATTTTCACTTAGGGGTGTACTCACTTTTGTTGCCAGCGATTTAGACATTAATGGCTGTGTGTTAAGTTATTTTGAGGGGACAGCAAATGTACACTGTTATACAAGCTGTACACTCACTACTTCACATTGTAGCAAATCTCTTCAGTGTTATCACATGAAAAGATATAATAAAATATTTACAAAAATGTGAGGGGTGAATTCACTTTTCTGAAATACTGCATGTGGAAGCTGCACTGCCTTGTCAAGGCACCTTTGTATAGTGTGGTCCTCACTCTAATCTATAATAGTCCCCATGCTGGATCATATAAAGCAATAGATAAGTTAAGGGCAGGTATGCCTGTAAGGAGCCCATTCCTCCTTAAAGGTGCAGGGACACACCAGAATCCCAGCAGAGCACAATGGCATCTGAAAGCATTTGATGTGTCCCTGTGGTATATCCAGCAAGCCAAACAAAAATGGCAACCACTAGCCTTTAGAGCAAGGTGCGCATGGAAGGGCTTTGCACACAGCAAACAAAACAAAATCAAATTCCTAAGACACTTACCAGCTATAGGAAACCCCTAACCCCAACAGGCATAGCAACTGAACCCAAACAAATTTGTAACCTTCCTCGTTCTGCTTGAGAAAATGTTTTTATTGCAGTCAGAATCCTTATTTAAAAAAAAAAGTTTCAGTAAACACTATCTACTTTAGGGTGACCAGACGTCCCCGGTTTCCGGGGACAGTCCCCGGATTGAAGACACTGTCCCCGGACCAAGTCTGTCACCAGTTTTGTCCCCGGATTGGATTTGAACAGGGGCTGGAGCAATTTCAAAGACAGTCAGTGCAGAATAAAAAAAAAAAACTGAATTACACCCCCCCCCTTCGCCGCTCCTACTAGCTTAGGGGGGTGTATTTTTTTTCATTATCTGTGCCCCTTTTTGATGATCATGTGCTGGTCGGAGCGGTGGGAATATTTCTTCAGTTTCAGGCGCATTCCAATTCAGCTCCACTCGCATGTTCTTTGCCTTGGCTCAAGTCCCGCCAGCCGCCTGTCTGCTTATCTCCTTGCCTTCCCTAGTGGAGTGATCTTCCTCCGCTCCCCACCCAGTAGTAGCCGGGGCCTGGAGAGTAAGACTTGATAGGCTTTGAGGTGGGCGGCGACGGGACTAGTAAAAAAAAAAATATGTCCCTGGATTTCATTTAAAAAATCTGGTCACCTTAATCTACTTGCTCTCATCTTCCCCAGTCTAAAATTTCGATGTGAAGCATTAAACAATGGGCAAACAGTACAAAACTACAATATATGTTGTATTCCTTGTAGACCCCAGCTTCTAGCCAGCTCACCTAGGCACTGGTGACATCACTTGGCCTTCCTGTAGTTCTGGGAAGGTTGAGGATCCAAAATCTAATGTTCTCCTGCACAGTACAGTAGTGAATTATTATGAAGTTTGGGATTAAGAGCTTTCCCTGAGTCTGAAGTTAGGCTGATTACATCGTTACACAGTTGCATCAGGTGGAAAAAAGACACATATAGTTCAACCAATTTCATAATTCTTCAAGAGGAACTGCAGTCTGCAATAAAAACATGTTTTCCATTCTGAAGCTTCCCTCCAACCACTTTGCATATTTTTTTTATATACACTGTGATTCTGTACTTGCCAAATATGCTGCAGAAATCTCCCTCCACTGAGTCTGGCTGCAGCCATTTTAACTGTGGGCAGCTGAAACTGCTGCCTGTTCACTTCTTGGATTTACACAGACACACACACAAATACACACACACACACACACACACATATATATATATATATATATATATATATATATAAATACATACAGACATACCCATACACACACATATATACAGACAGATAGACACGATCACACCTCTGCTTGCCTGCACATTTCTCCTCTGTGGATGAATACAAATGGATCTCTGCAGTCTCCTGTTATCTCTGCCCTCATCCAAACCCCTCCAGCTCTGCAGCTCTGATTGGCCCTCCTACGACTCATCCCCCCACCCTTGCTGGTAAACTCTCTCAAGAGTGAGAGAGAGAGCTGTGCATGATGTCATAAGCCTAGGCTTTTATGATGTCATAAGCCTAGGCTTTTAACCTGACAAGAAACAGGAAGTGGGCTGTATGCGATATTTACTGGCAGAAAAAAAAATATTTACTATCCAAAATTAAAACAACAAGGATAGAAGATTTAAGGCCTCATGCCCACTGACGTTTTTACAGCTGCGTTTTTTAGAGCTTAAAAACGCCTGTCCATGTTATTGTAAATAATTTTAAAAAAAACGTCGGAGCTAAAAACGTGACCGTGCGTTAGTGCGCGTTTTTGCGCGTTTTTTGACGCTCGCGTTTTTTTCTGCCTAATTCTGACGCTGAGGAACGCACTGGTCCTGGTTTTTTTTTACAGCTTAAAAACGTCTATGCTATTTGCAGCTCAAAAACGTCTAGGTGGGCATGAAGCTATAGACTAACATGGACAGGCGTTTTTAAGCTGTAAAAAACGCTCAAAAACGCGGCTGTAAAAACGTCCGTGGGCATGAGGCCTAATAGATGGAATGGTGAAAAAAATTACTGAAGAGCCTCTTTAACCACTTAAGCCCCGGACCATTTGGCTGGCCAAAGACCAGAGCACTTTTTGCGATTCGGCACTGCGTCGCTTTAACTGACAATTGCGCGGTTGTGCGACGTGGCTCGCAATCAAAATTGACGTCCTTTTTTCCCACAAATAGAGCTTTCTTTTGGTGGTATTTGATCACCTCTGCGGTTTTTATGTTTTGCGCTATAAACAATATAGCGACAATTTTGAAAAAAAAAGCTATATTTTTTACTTTTTGCTATAATAAATATCCCCAAAAAATATATAAAAAATAAAATAAAAATTTTCCTCAGTTTAGGCCGATACGTATTCTTCTACATATTTTTGGTAAAAAAAATCGCAATAAGCGTTTATTGATTGGTTTGCGCAAAAGTTATAGCATCTACAACATAGGGGATAGTTTATGGCATTTTTAGTAATAATTCATTTTTTTTACTAGTAATGGCGGCGATCAGCGATTTTTATTGTGGCTGCGACATTATGGCGGACACATCGGACACTTTTGGCGCTATTTTTGGACCATTCACATTTACACTGCGATCAGTGCTATAAATATGCACTTATTACTGTGTAGATGTGACTGGCAGTGCGGCTCTCTAAGATGGCGGACGCGTGACTTCTGAGCTCCGCTCCCGTCCCGTGATCCGCAGCCTTCGTACAGCTTCTTTAGCCACCATTTGACCTGGAGGAGGCACACAACGACCCCTCGACTTCCCCTGGCACTTCATGGGCAAAATTGGAGATCAGCGATCCCATTATCGAGCCACACAGCCGCCGCGGCCTTCTTCCACCATGGAGTGCTTTCTGACTAGGCCTCAATCCCCGGTCTCAATTTCTCAGGGAGATCCGGAGGATTACGTCAGCACCCTGATGGCGGGGGATGGAATTCAGCAGGCCACCCAGTCACTCGCTGCCCCCTCTCCTTCTCCGGTCCTGACTCCGGAGATGATGGACCTCAAACTCCAGGCTTTGGCCCAGCAGGTAACCAGAGACATTGCTTAGGAGTTGGGGAGGATCTCCAGAGAACTCAGGGGGGAAATAGATGCTCTGGGAGAGCGCACAGGTACCCTTGAGACTAAATTTAATGAGACACTGCACTATGTACAGGCTCTTGAGGAGGAGAATGCCTTCCTTAAAAATTCAGTATCCCAACTGCAGCTTCAGCAGGAGGACCTTGAGAATAGGGAAAGGCGCCAGAACCTTCGAATTCGCGGGATGCCTGAAACGGTGGCTGATAACAACATTAGGCCTTACCTTTTGGGCCTTTTCAACACTCTTGCACCTGAAATTGTGGACATTGATTGGCGCCTGGACCGTGCGCATAGGTCTCTGGCCCCTAAACCTCCTGCGGGGGCCAGGCCCCGAGACATAGTGGTACGTTTCCACTTTTATGAGAGCAAAGAGACCCTGACCAGGGCCACACGTAATAGGTCATGTATTGACTATAAAGGAGATAAAATCCAACTGTTCAGTGACCTCTCTCCAATCACACTGGCCAAGCGCCGTTATCTGAGACCCATCACCTCTCACCTCCAGCTGCATAAAGTTCCATATTACTGGGGTTTTCCTTTCCACCTCAACGTTACCCTGGATGGGGTCCAACATGTTCTTCGCGACATTCAGGAAGGGGATACCTTCATCAACCGCCTGGGTCTATCCCCACTCCGCGCAGAGGAGGATCATGTCTCGCCAGCTACCCCACGTCCCTTGGCTGTTTATTCCAGGATCTGGACCCCGGTGAGGGGCAGAGGATCGAAGGCCTACTCTACTCCCCAGCGGTCTCAACGCCCTAGACCACCCACCTGATTTGATGCAAGTTAACCTCCTGCTTCTACCCTTCTTTTTGTCCCATTTGGGATATCGACCGTTAGTCGATCCCCCTTCAGGGGGCCACTGTGTTCCTCACATCGTCTTCTCACGAAGGCGACCTGCAAAGTTTCAGCTGCTGTTGCTGCTCTTTGTTCACATGTTTTTCCTCTGTTTTTCTATTATCTTTGAGGCGTTTACTCCTTCTGAAAAACATTGCTGATCTCCCAAGACTGGTATTCACCAAGTTATTTCTAGGAAAGTTTGATTAGGTAACATTGAAGGCAGATCACCGTGACGAGTGGTCGCGGGTCCCACACCATGTTGGAGACTGCTATGTTGCCCTACTGGTCCTCAGGCTGCGGCCAAGGACTCCTGAGTAGTCTAGGCTGCTCAGGCCTTTTTTTTATGTTGTTTTTTCTTTTACTTTTTCTTTTTTGGGCCGCACAGGCCTTTTTGTTCTCAAGCTACGTACTCTTTCTTGCCCCCCTTTTTGGACCGTCTCACGATAGTCCCGGTGTTGCTGTTTTTTTTACTCATTTTTATTTTATTTTTTTCCGTTTTTCTTTTTTTTCCCTTTGTGGTTTCAATGTTGATCATCACATGTCACGTGAACACTTGGATAGACTAACGTCTGCGCCTCAGCTACTTATTGATGCTCCTACTGCTGGGCCATCATCCATTGTTTTAAATATTCTTAAGCTGTATAATACTGTCTATTCATGGCTCTGAAACTATTATCATATAACGTGAAAGGATTGAATTCCATAAAGAAAAGATGGATGGCCTTGAAGGAATTCAGGGCCTCCGGTGCGGATGTGATCCTGGTTCAGGAGACGCATTTCCGAGCCGGGGGTTCCCTGAAATTCGCTTCCGGACACTTCCCAGTGTCTTTTCTGGCCTCCGACTCATCTGGTAAGGCTGGGGTGGCGGTTTTGATAAAACGCTCCTGTCCCCTCCAGATCAAGTCTACCTACTTGGATCCTCATGGCCGTTATATAGTTCTGGAGGGCACCTACCTATCTAACCCTATAACGATCATAAATGTGTATGCCCCCAACACGGGTCAAATTTAATTTTAAACTGAGGTATTCGAACAATTGAACCATGCTGCCGACCCCTTTATGATAATTGGAGGGGACTTTAATGCTGTTCTCTCGCCTGCTCAAGAGAGGAAGTCCCTATTCAATGTCAAGTCCACCCAGTCTCACATTCCTTAGCCACCTCTTTCAGGAAACTTACTCGAAGCCACCGTCTGTTTGATATGTGGCGGATCAAGCATCCCACATGTAGACAGTACTCGTTCTACTCCCCCCCCCCACAAGATGTTTTCCAGATTTGATTTCTTTCTGGTATCAGCCCCGTTGCTTTCTCATATGGTGTCTTCCGATCTGGGCCCTATTACCTGGTCGGATCATGCCCCTCTGTCCCTGGATCTCTGCCTCTCGGCGGCATTCCCCAGGAGATGCCACTGGAGGCTCAATGAATCTTTATTGAAACACCCTGAAACTAAGAATAAACTCCATATTGCTTTAACTGACTTTTTCCAACTAAATACAGGCTCTGTGTCCAGCCCGTCTGTTCTTTGGGAGGCCCACAAGGCATATTTCAGAGGTCAGTGCATCTCTGTTGGATCTCAGAGGAAGAGGAACTCTGCCCTCCTGAGGTCCTCTTTATTGTTGGAGCTGGCAGCAGCCGAATGCTCCCTGCTCCGCGCTCCCACGATGGACCGGCTGCGCACGGTAACCTCCCTACGTAATCGCATAAAATCCCTAGATATGTCAAAAATAGATAAATCCCTTCTCTGGGATAAACAAAAATTCTATGAATTTTCAAATAAACAGATTAGGATGTTGGTCTCCAGGCTTAATCCAAGGCCTTCTCTATCTTTCCCGGACCATTTAAAATGCATAGATGGGACCCCCACTTTCTGCCCACAGACAATGACCCAAGTTTTTGACGAATTTTATGACAAACTTTATAATTGCCTTACCCCCGACCAACACCCTCCCTTGGATCAGAAAGCTTTAAGACATTCATGGCGGATCTCCCTCTCCCCAAACTCACCGAGGCTGATATACAGACATTGAATTCCCCCATTACTGATGAAGAGCTAAATGACACTGTTAAATCTCTCCCATCCCATAAATCCCCTGGCCCGGACAGTCTGCCTTACTCCTACTACCTTTCTCCCGATTCTCTCAACACATTTGATATCCCTTTATAATTCCCTCTTACAGGGTCAACACCCCCATCAGCAATTTCTACACTCTTATATTACAGTCATACCCAAACCGGATAAAGACCCTGCGCTCCCGGACAGTTATAGGCCAATTGCACTTTTAAACTCAGACTATAAACTATTTACAAAAATCCTAGCAAATTGCCTTTCCCAATTCCTGACAAAATTGATAGATAGGGACCAGGTGGGTTTTGTTCCCACTAGACACGCTGGTGACAACACCAGACGTACCATTGATCTCATTGACATGCTTAACAGAGTCCGACGTCCTGCTCTGATCCTTAGCCTTGACGCCCAAAAGGCGTTTGATAGACTCAGCTGGCCCTACATGTTTGCTACTCTTACTAAATTCGGTCTGCGGGGTCCTTTTCTTGCAGCTTTACGTTCCCTCTACTCTAATCCCTCATCTCAGGTCCAAATGTCCTCCTTCACCTCTAGATCATTCCCTATGTCAAATGGTACTAGACAGGGCTGTCCCCTTTCTCCCTCCTTTTCATTCTATGCCTGGATCCTTTGTTAGAGGCCATAAGATCACACCCAGACATCCATGGGGTCCCCATGCGACAGAGAGAATATAAACTGTCCCTGTTCGCAGATGATGTGCTTTTGACTCTCACCGATCCCCTCACCTCACTTCCATCCCTGCACGATCTATTATCCCAATTTAGTTCCCTATCGGGATACAAAATAAACACGTCAAAAACAGAAGCCCTCCCCCTACACCTTTCCTATGCAGATCTCCTCTCGCTTAGGAACTCCTACCCCTATCGCTGGTGCACTTCATCCCTCAAATATTTAGGGGTTCAACTTACCTCTGCATATTCCACTCTTTACTCTGCCAACTATGTGCCCCTGTTAAAATCTGTCAAAGCCATGCTAACTAATTGGAATCCCCTTCCGATATCTTGGATAGGAAGAATCAATGTGTTGAAGATGTCCGTGATGCCAAAATTATTGTATTATTTTGAAACACTACCTGTCCCTATCCCCATGGCTCAATTGAAACTCCTTAAAAGGTGGTTTCTTAATTTTCTATGGAAAGACGGGGCACATAGAGTGGCCAGCTCAGTAATTTTTTCCCCCAGAGGTCAGGGAGGTATGGGCGCCCCGGATATCCACAAGTATTATCTGGCTGCCCACCTTCGAGCGGTGGTATCCTGGTCTAGTTTGAGGCCCCTGAATCGATGGACGGAGATTGAGATGGGATCTCTCTTTCTGACGCACTCATGCTCCCTTGTATGGTCTCCTGCGTTATTCTCGGATCCCAAGCTCCATGGCCTCTGTCTGGGCCCTATGCAGTTCTCACTCAGGATTTGGAGATCCTGTCACACAAAATTTTCTCTAACTTCCGCCTGCCCCCCTCTTTCTAACGTACTCTTTAACCCCCTACTCCCTGACAGTCTCTCTCACTCTCGGATGTTTCCATGGGCTAAGGCGGGCTTGTTTCAACTCCGACACCTTGTTCACCCTGTCTCCCGCAAACTCCGCTCATTTCAAGACATTCAATCTATAAGCCAAATCCCAAACCATTTGTTATTCTCATATCTCCAAATTACCCATTATTTAGCTACACTTTCACCTGCACTTACTCTACCCAAACCCACACATTTTGAAGTTATTTGCTCTCAGGGACCATACTCGATTAATTTCAGCTATATACCGACTCCTGCAAGAGAATCTCCCACTTTCCACGGTCCCCCACTCATACATGAGTAAATGGTCACAATTCACACAACAACAAATTTCTCCCCCCCAATGGGCTAAAATCTGGAGCTCAACTTCCAAAATATCCCGATGTGTGGCACACAGAGAGACAGCATTTAAGGTATTATTATTTTGGTATAGGACTCCTGAGATTATACACCGCTATGATTCTTCCCTCTCTCCTCTTTGCTGGAGATGTGGAAAGCTCAGGGGCACTCATTATCATATCTTCTGGCAATGTGACTTGATTGTTCCCTTCTGGTCCATGGTTGTGTCCTTAATCCAACAGATTTTAGATACTACCATTCCACTTGACCCGGTACATCTCCTCCTGGGCCTCCCATTCCCTGGACTGGGAAAGGCTTCAAATAAATTAGCCTCTTTTGTCTTATTGGCAGCGAAGAGAGCTATTCCTGCATGGTTATCCACCTCCCCCCCAACTCAAGCCCAACTTATACAAGCCATCAATGATACTCGCAGAATGGAGCATATGACAGCTATGATAGAGGATGCTATCGATAGATTTGATAAGATATGGGACTCTTGGGACCGCTGTACACATGGTTCTTCCCACTGATAGTACTAATAATTATCCCACATTTGGTTTGTTCAATCTGTGCACGTTCCCCTTCCTTGGGTCCCCCCCTGCGGTTTTGTTATAGATTACAAGCCCCTCCTAGCACGTCCCCCCCTCCCCTCTTCTTGTCTCAATAGTGTCTCCTTATCCCCACCTTCGGAAACCTATCCATTTCCCCATTTATATTATCTTTTGCTCATGGACGTAGCCTCTCATTGTATGGTAGCTTTCTCTGTCTGATGGTCATCTTTTTTCAGTTTGATTTCTATTTGGTGCTTTTTCTCTGTTTACTTTTTTATTAGTATTATTATTTCTTTCTTTATTCCCCCCCCCCCTTTTTTTCTTTGTTTTTGTTTTTGCTTTTGATTTTATATCATTGTTATGTACTTTTCCAGTGCCTGCTATTTCTTTATTCAATATTTAAATACTGTTTGATCTGTACTTTTCTGAAAATTTCTCAATAAAAATACAATTATTAAAAATAAAATAAAAAATGTGACTGGCAGTGAAGGGGTTAACCAGGAGGGGGCGCTGAAGGGGTTAAAGCGGAGCTCCGCCGTAAAAAAATATTAAAAGCCAACAGTTACAAATACTGCAGCTGCTGACTTTTAATATTAGGACACTTACCTGTCCTGGAGTCCATCGACGTCAGCAGCAGAAGACGAGTAATCGCTCGTCTCTCGGCTGCCCCCATCGCCATCATGGGTGAGGGAATCAGGAAGTGAAGCGTTGCGGCTTCACTTCCCGGTTCCCTACTGCGCATGCGTGAGCAGCGATGTGCGTCTTTCACTGGCCCCCGCTGTGTCCTGGGAGCCGTGTGTTTCCCAGAACACAACGGGGGGGGGGGGGGGAATCGGGAAGTGACGCACTGCCCGCAGTCTACCCGCAGTGTGTATTCCCGGATGTGTATTCCCGGATGTGGGTGCAAATACCTGTCTTAGACAGGTATTTGCACCCCCCTCCCCCCTGAAAGGTGCCAATTGTGGCACCGGAGGGGGGGAGGAATCCGATGAGCGGAAGTTCCACTTTAGGGTGGAGCTCCGCTTTAACCACTTCCTTACCGCCCATAGTCATATGACGTCCACAGATGGGATCTCCCATCCTGGGTGGACGTCATATGACGTCCTCTGCTTTGAGGGGGGATATCTGAATGATGCTTGCAGCTAGAGGCATCATTCAGATATCCATTTTTTGTGCCGGCGATTCTGCGCACCATAAGAATGATCATAGCCGCTTGATCGTTCTTATAGGCGGCAGGAGGGGACATGCCCTCCCTCCCGCCGCCATCCGGTGCTTCTCCGGGCTCTCCCGTGCGATCGGGGACCCGGAGCGAATCTTCTGGCGTCGTTGGTGGATCACGTGACGAGCATAGAGATGACTGGTGACCAGATGGTCGCCAGTCATCTCTATGATCGTCGAAGGCCCGGGCGCGATGTGATGATGTCACGCCCGTGTCCTCAGATGTAAACAAAGCCGCCATTGCGGCTTGTAAGTATGAGATCGGTGAAAATTTTTTCACTGATCTCATACTTTCCAGCCTGGAGGAGAGATGTGGGGTCTTATTGACCCCGCATCTCTCCATAAAGAGGACCCGTCACACACATTCCTATTACAAGGGATGTTTACATTCCTTGTAATAGGAATAAAAGTGATCAAAAAAAAAAAGTAAAATAAGTGTTAAAAAATAAATAAATAAGTAAAAATAAAAAAATTAAAACGCCCCTGTCCCTGGTAGCTCGCGATCAGAAGCGAACGCACACGTAAGTCCCACCCACATATGTAAACGCCGTTCAAACCACATATGTGAGGTATTGCCGCGTGCGTTAGAGCGCGTGCAACAATTCTAGCACTATACCTCCTCTGTAACTCTAACCTGGTAACCTGTAAAAATAAATAAAGCGTCGCCTATGGAGATTTTTAAGTACCGAAGTTTGGCGCCATTCCATGAGTGTGCGCAATTTTAAAGCGTGACATGTTAGGTATCTATTTACTCGGCGTAACATAATTTTTCATATTTTACAAAAAAATTGGGCTAACTTTACTGTTTTGTTGTTTTTTAATTCACGAAACCAATTTTTTCCCCAAAAAAGGCGTTTGAAAAATTATTGCGCAAATACCGTGCAAGAAAAAAAGTTACAATGACAGTCATTTTATTCCCTATGGTGTCTGCTAAAAAAACATATATAATGTTTTGGGGTTCTGAGTAATTTTCTAGCAAAAAAATGATGATTTGTACATGTAGGAGAGAAGTGCCAGAATACGCCCGGTATTGATGTGGTAAAAAAAGCCCGGTGTTGAAGTGGTTAAGTGTGTCCTAGGGATGTGTTCTAACTGTAGGGGGGATGGGCTATGTGTGACACGACACTGATCACCACTCCCGATTACAGGGAACTGTGATCAGTGTCCTGTCACTAGGAAGAATGGGGAAATGCTTGTTTACATTAGCATTTCCCCTTTCATCCTCTCCGTGAGACGATTGCGGGTATCCCAACGGACAATGGGACCCGCGGTTGGACTCACGAAGCTTGCGGCGGGCGTGCGCCCACAATGCCGCTTCTTAAAAGTGACGTATATATACACGTCGATCTGCCCACAGGGGCCATTGTGTTGACGTATATATGCGTGAGCCGGGTCCTTAAGCGGTTAATGCCATATGTGGAGGTTCCATCTCTTTTCCTAAAGAGTGCCCCCTTGTTCTCTGTAATGAACTGAAAGTGAATATCTCTATATTAAGTGTACAATTTGAACATCCTATGTATTTATATGTGGTAATCATATGCCCCCCCCCCCCCCTTTTTGATGTCACTAACACAAAAGCTAGGGTCTGTGGTAGGTACCATGTCGTTTTTTTCTCCTAATGTTTTTTATAAGTTTCAGATGGGGAGGGTTAGGGTCAAATACATAGAGATTAGGTTATTTTTTACTGAAAGGTCCACTTTAATGAGTCTTCACCTTGTGTTCTGTAATGACACCCCTTTAAGTAGACCAATGGTTGGGGACATTTTTCCAGGAGGGACTCAGCCAACATTAACTCTTCTCTGCATTATCCAAAACTAAAAAGAATGGTGAAATGTTCTCAATTTCTAAAGCTGGGAGGCTTTCTGGTAGTTAAATAATCTGATCTCCTAAACCAGACACCCTGAATAATTTGTTGCCTCTGTTCAATCTGCTATTAATAAGGGAGTTTGTAAAAGCCAAGCTGTGTCTGTGCCCACCCCCTCGACTGTATCATCTTGTTAGATGCATGAAGGACATAAACAACATTTTTTATTGGTTTATGGGAGAAGAAACTTGTATTGCTCCTGATTCATGATTACTTTGTGATGAGGTACTGAAAAAGAGAAGTGATTGTGTTTTTTTTGCTTACTACTGCATATATGACTGTTAGGGCTCATGCACATGGATACAAATTCAGGCAAATGGGCATACAGCATAAAATATGTCTACATTTGTGGCACTTTGGAGCCCCAGTTGGTGTGTAATTTTGCCTGTATTGACAGAAAAGCCATGATACCCTAAACAGCAAATTTATTTTTCAAATAAATGGTTGGAGTTGTTTTCATGCAAACAGTAATTACAAGTCTTGTCATGCCATAGTAGACAGTGCAGCAAAGGAGGAGAATAGGGAAAAGGTAGATATTGACCTAATTACTTTAGAAGTTTCAGTTTTTTTTTAAATCAGTTTAAAGTGTATAATGCAAGTTCCACTAAATATATCAGATTCGGCCCCCATTCCCTCATCAGAAGTTGCAGTGTTAAAATCATTTTAAACAAACATAGAGGAAAAAATGTATTAAATATATCTACCTTTCCTGTGGCTTCCATGCTACAGAGGGTGATGTTATGCTTCTTCTGACAACACCCCAGAGAATGATAAGTAGCCAAAATTTAGCAAAATGGCACCACCGCATAGTACAGACGCATCTTTCCGCTAAATTTGGGCTACTCATCATTACCTGAATTCTTGTAGGAAAGATGATGATGTCACCCTTACTTAGAAGCTGGGGAATGGAATGTGTATTTAAAGTGGAGCTCCACCCAAAAGGGGAAGGTCCACTTATCTGCCTCCTTCCCCCCTCCTCTGCCACATTTTGCCCCTTTTGGGGGGGGGGAGGGCGGAGCGGGTACCTGGTTTTGACCCCTCCTCCTTCCCCCGCAGAAGGCCCAATTAGAGAGCACCGCACTCTTCATGCATGCGCAGTAGGGAATGTGCTGTGAGAACCGCACGGCTTCACTGCCGGTATCTCTTAGTGGAGATGGGGGCAGAAGCACTCGATAGCCGACCGAAAGTCCAGGTCGGATAAAGACACCCCGGGATTCCAGGACAGGTAAGTGTCCTAATATTAAAAGTCAGCAGCTACAGTATTTGTAGCTGCTGGCTTTTAATTTTTTTCTTCAGGAGCCTGGAACTCTTTTTTAAGGACCCCTATTACACTGGGGTGGTTTTCAGGCGCTTTAGCAATGAAAATAGCCTCTGCTAAGCTTCCCATTCATTCAAGTGTGACTTTTCACACTGGAGCGGTGCGCTTGCGGGACCTTCCGAAAAGTCCTGCAGGCAGCATCTTTGGGGTAGTTTGGGTGCGCTGTATTTAGCGCTCCCAAAACACCCTACCCATTGGAGTGAATAAGCAGCGCTTCCAAAGCGCCTGAAAAGCGATTCAGAAGCGCAGCAAAACTGGAGTTTTTAACCCCCTTCTTTGGGGTTAAAAGCGCCCTGCTAGTGTCCGAAAAGTGCCGCTTAAAAAGCGCTAAAGCGATCGGCACTTTAGCACTAATACGGCCGTGGCACCAGTGTGAAAGGGGTCTAATAAAAATTTTCCCTGCAGTATTTTTATTTTTTTTAATTTAAAGAAGATCTTCAGTGCCTGGGGTTTAATTTACTGTTAATGCCTGCCTTCCTTTTTCGCTGGGTTGTGCTTAAATAACATACCCTCCCAGCAAATCCAAAGTTGGCCTACTTTGATCTGCCCCTCACTCACTGCATCTTCCTCTCTGATGTCATTGGGAACCAGCCGTCTTTCCCAGGTTTTTGTGGCTGGATCCTGATGGTGCACCAACAGGTCTGCCCTCCTCCAGCTGCTGTCTGTAGACTGATGTCTCCTGGGATATCTGATGTGGATATCCCAGGTGCCTGCTGGACCACGGTATATGTCATTTTTGCCTAGGTGATAATAAAGGCAGCGGGCAGGCTGAGAATAATGGTGGAGAAATTAAAAGATAAATGGAAGCAGAAACACAAATAATATCATTTTCTCTTTCTATTCTTCTATTATCAATACAGGCGGTCCCCTAGTTACAAACATACGACTTACAAAGTACTCCTACTTACAAATGGAGGGAGACAACAGGAAGTGAAAGGAAATGTACCCCTAGGAAGGGAAATTCATTCCTGTAAGAGTTATTATGGGATAAAGGTACCTCCACTAATGCATTATCACCAAGGCTTGCTTCCACAACAACCCAACATTTTCCAAATCCAGTTGTCATTGGGACAGAAAGTGAGGTGAAATTTTCTGAACAGGTGCACAGACAGCAAAACAAAACATTACAGGGGTGTCAACCATTGCCTATGCCATCCAAAAAGCCTAAAAAATGTTATTGGGGCTGGAGCTACACTTAAAAAATGTACGGTACCTTTTTCCCGGCTTACAAACAGATTCAACTTAAGAACAAATCTACAGACCCTATCTTGTTTGTAATCCGGGGACCGCCTGTAAATACTAAGGGAACTAAATTATATATTTTTGGTTGATAGCAGGCAGGGCTGGACTGGGACAAAAATGTGGCCCTGGACTTCATCCTGACCGGCCCACTTTAATTTTGCAAACACGCAGAAAAACAAGTGAAGCGGAGGGCTAACGACATGCAGGAACATTGCTACAGCCTCATTAGCTGGAATTTCAGAAACCAGCATTGTTGCACACTAATTGGCTGCCTTTCAGCAATACAGCGGCGCTGAGGTTAAGCCAGGTTGTGCACTCTGAAGTGAGGTGATGGGCAGTGCAGATGACAGGTCTCTCCTATACTGGCCGGCTGGACAAACCCCCCCCCCGGCTAGCCACCCAAGCCCCCCTCATTCACTGGCCATTAGCCGTTCTACTTTATTACTCTTATAGGCAGTACAGCGGTGCTCAAATTACTGGGCCGCACAGCCATTACTATGACAGGCTGTCACCGAAACCGCCCCGCTGAGCCATCGGCCCACCGGGAAACTCCCTGTAGTCCTGATGGCCAGTACATGCCTAAAAGCAGGACATTTTATTTTATTTGTATTGTGCTTGGTACAGGTACCAGTGCAAGTGGCCATAGAGGTGTCCTGGATAAATGGCTTGTTGGTTTATGTTCTCATGGTTGCTTGGAGATCTGAAGATTGTTGAGCCAAGGACAGGGAAATGGCTAGGTAATCCATATTCTTGACATCAATGGATAAGTCCCATAGGCACACCAGTTTGTGCTTTCCTTTGAACAAATGATGTGTGATTAAGACGGTACAAAGTGGGTTTTATGTAGTAGTAGTGTTATCACCATACGCTGACCTGCTAACTCTCCTCCAAATGGTTACATTTAATTATAAAATGAAAATAAAGAGTCATAGCATATCATCCTACTGAAAATGCTTTAGCCAATCAACTCTCATTATACCTTAAAATAACTTATTTTTTTTGCTTAACCAACTGCTTCTGTATTTAGGTTACAGCACGGTCATAACATGGCATTGCATTTAATTAACTGCTTGATATTTCAATCAATGTCACAGACAGGCATTTATGCAGAAGCTCATTTTTATTGCACATTAACACATGAATTGCACTGATGGACACAGCAAATCCAATGACCCCATGGCGTGTTTAGTAGTCCCTGTATGTTTAAGATTATATGGGGAAGGAATATTATTGTGCAGCGGATCTGCTGATTAGGCCTCAATCAATCAGCTGGCCGCTGCATCTTCCCAGAAGATCTATTTGCATGAATCTGCCCGCACTGCATTCAATAACTGCACATTAAGTCCATGACACACAGTTGTAGTCATTCCCACAGATTAACTATCCTCTGCTGCATTATGTTATCTGGATTTTGCCTCAATTCTTTTGCTTTATAGTCACTGCACATTAACACAATGGCAGTACAAACAGTTTTCAGAACATTTATTTGATGACATTGATGTTGTAGAGAATTGAGTTTGCACAGAGGGGTGACACATAGGCTGCTGCACTTGAGGTCCTTCTAACTGCATTAAGGTCATTGCACATTGACTCACCATCACTGCATTAAGGTCACTGCATAAACTGACTGCCACTGTTTTTTTTTCCCAGCAAGGAAGGTCAACTGAATTTGTTTCCAAGCAACAAGAGCCATGCCATGTATAGATGATGGTGGGTTTGGGGGTGATGTTTGCTGGGGTAGTGAATTTTCCCAGTTGCTATGGAAACGCAATTATACATCTACATATTCCTCAGGGGCCCTTCCTGAGTCTGTTTCTTAAAACACAGAGCCGTGCTCCCAGGTGTTAATCATTTCTTGAATAGGTACATGACAGATCGGTAATGTAATATTCCATGGATTTCAAATAAGAAAGAAAAATAACTTTCTAGGTTTCAATTGCCATTTAAGAAGAAAAAAGAACAAATTGCAACGTAGTTCTGAGTAGAAAAAAAAAAGGAAAAAAAAAAGAAAAGAGAAATCATTACCATGGTGATGGAACTAACTCACATTTTTTGGAGTGTAAGGCTGCAGCTCTTAATATTACACTAGGAAAATACAATAAGTCCCAGACTAAATGATCCTTACCACATACTAATTATAATACACATTTAAAATACAAAAAAGAAAGAACAAGCATTATGATTCATGCCGATGGGCGTTCTAGTCAAACACTGCATTTTCCATTTGAAAGCATGCAGCTGCATTTACATGGAAAATGCAATATTTGTCAAGAAAAGACTGCTTTGATCTGCTTTGTCTGCAGCTCAGATGCACTTTGCAACGTCCAAAGAAACATGGCGAAACACAAGGCAGGTCAGACATCCTCAGAGTCTCTAAACTGCAATGTGTACTGCTCAGTTAAAGTCTATGCGTTGTTGCTTACCTGCTTCTGCAGTGCATTACAGATACACATCAAATGAAGGAAAACAGGAGTCATCAACATAAATTTTTTTAACAAATTTTTGCCATGTTGACACTAACGATTCTTAGAAATGTTTCCTCCCTCCTCCTCTAGGGTCCCCGTGACAATGTACACCTTCTTTGTAACTTGCATTTAGGAGAGACATGCTGAGCCTTGTCCACTTCCACCTGTGCAGCATATCACCGCTAACTCACTCCCCATAACAGTATGGGGTCCCGCGGTGCACCTAGTGTGGACTCCATGCGTGAACCTGTCTACAGGTTCACAGGCTATGGGAGACAGACCGTTCACAGAGAGAATACCGACAACAACTTCCTCCTGCAAAAAGCTATCCCCCCTACCCCAGGCACACGCTTTTTTTTTTTTTTTTAATCATTCTTACCTAGGTGGATGCAGCATCGGTCTAATACTGCATCTGTCCCCAGCCGGCTCTAATGCCTTGTACACACGGCCGGGTTTCCCGACGGGAAAACTGTGATGAAAGCTTTTGGCCGGGAATCCCGGCTGTGTGTATGCTCCATCGCAGTTTTTCCAACAGGAAAACTGACGGAATCGGCCGGCAAAAAAAAGAGAACCAGCTCTATTTTTTCCCCGTCGGGATTCCCGGCGAACTTTTTCCCCGTCGGAAAACCCGGCCGTGTGTACGAGGCATGTAGCAGAAAACATCAGTTTTTGGCAGTTTTCCTGTGGGGAAAAACTCAGATGGAGCATACACTAGGTCAGGATTCCCGAGGAAAAGCTCTCATCTGAGTTTTCCCGGTGGAGCAGGTTCTCGGTTTTCCCCTCTGGATTTCCGATGGACCTTTTGTCGTCGGGAATCCTGGTCGTGTGTACAGGGCATGAGACTGAGAACCGAGCGATCAAAGACCACTGATCGCTTGGTTCTCAGAGCTCCGTGAGCAGTAAGCTGGTGACTGTCAGTCCCCGGCTCTCTGCTCTACCCCCCCCCACTCACTGGAGTGCTGGGCTGTGGAGGGGGCAGGAGCGGCTGGCTCAGGCTCTTGACGGCTCACTGAGAGCCTGAGCCAGGTGCTGGTCCAAGGTTGTGGGTGGATCCCGACTTTATTGTCGCAATCTCACCCCAGCCTGGACCGGCTATGTGACCTCTTAGAAAAGTTTGAAGACATCTCAGAGTCCAACATTAAGAACAATATTTCTCCTACATCCCTAATCCTAACTCAGGCTATGTGCTGTTCCGGCATACCTGAAAAAGGTAGAGTCCATGTATGATCAGGGAATCCAAAGGGGGCATTTTCCAGTGTTGGTTTCTTCAGGGATAAACGCCAGGTCCTGATGATTTTTTTTTTTTTTTTAATGTTTTATTTAACCAAACAGGCAGTTTCCATGTCAACAAGACAATAATAGATAGTGTTTACAGTATACAGAAAATAAGTATAACCAGCTAATGGAGAAAATCCAGACACAAGAAGGGATCAGCGGGTTCTCATACAGCGTAAAACTCTCTCTTCCCTCATGGGGGACCAAAAGAAAAAATAAATGGTGTAAAACTAGTCACAACAAGGAAACAAAAACTGCCCAACCTAGGGTGCTAACATTGCAAGCTCCTTGGACAGGTAAGTGTCTATATACTAAAAGTCAGCAGCTACAGTAATTGTACCTGCTGACTTTTCATTTTTTTCCCCCAGGCTGGAACACCTCTTGTGGTTGGGTGGCAGTAAAAACATGTGGTTGAGACACATTTTTACTGACTATACTGCAAAGGAAGCCAGATAGGGTTCCACACCTGCCGTGGCTTCAATGCTTTGCTTCATGGGCAAAAAAATATAAAAACCACATGTCACGTTCAGCAGGCAGTATCGGCACTGATTGCAAACCTATACAAGTGAATAGGGTTGCACCACAGCTGCCTTGCACTGCTTGTAATGCATGTCAAAATGGGGGGAATAAGCGAGCAATATCACCTTCCCACCACCTATCAGGTGCATCTGAAAAGCCCTCCAGTGCGGGTTCTTTTTTAGAGGAGGAGCGGCAAGGTCTGCCACACATTTAATGTAGACAAACTACTTTTTTGGAAGCTGTGCACAGAAAAGGCAGGCAGAGAGCAAAGGATATTTCTAATATTTTCTGTTGTCTCTGTACAGCTGACCTTTTCCTCTTTAACGATTTAGGATATCTAGGTTTGCACTGTCTCTGTGTGGGGACAGTCATCTTGACAGAGGCAGGGCTTTAAATCCTCATGTCAAAGCCTCCAGCAAGCTGGGCACAGCGGTGGAATCACCAGATCTTTCACTTCAAATCTCCTGAGACTAGGAGCCAGAAGCAGCCTTGCCTAAGACCTTACACTTCCGATATGCCACCATGAAGTGGTCAGAAATTGCAAACAAGAGAAGCCCAGAGCAAGAAGCAGGCCTAGGTTTAGGGCTGGTATGAAAGGGTAGCAGGGCAAAAAACAGCAGTTATAGGGGTACATTTTTGGGGGAGTGTAGCTGGCCAGGGTAGTGAGTGGCCCTAGTAAATTTATGCTTGGGGTAGAAGGGACCTGGGTCCGGTGGTCAGTCGCAGGTCCCCGGATGAAGAAGGAGCTCCCACCCTTCCGCCCTAATTTTGTCGGAATGTATATATGTCGGTTCTTGGGGTAAGGGTGTAGCGGTTGGGGATCTTTGGAGACATTCGAAATTAAGAACAATATGGCATAAGTGGGGAACCATCATGGTATGGGATCCTCTGTTGATAGCAGTTAATCAAGGTTTAACTGGCATTGGGAGATGGGTATCAGCGTTGGAAGGTGCAGAGTGGCATTGTCCTTGAGTCGGCGTGCTGCGACTGGGGATCTTGTGTGGCCACGCTGATATGAAGAAAATTTGGTCAGTGCCTTCAATAAACCTTAACATGGTTACGATGTATCTGGGAGAGTATTGTTTGTAAAAAAATGTTATGGTTAAATGTTAATAAAATGGCCAATTTACTCCAAAATGGGTGTCTTCTGGTTATTTATGATGGGATGTAGGGTGTATGGCATTATAGGCAATAGGCGGTTTGCATCTGTCTTACCATGGTCATGCAGATCAATTGACCCCCCCCCCCCTCCATCAATAATCTATAAAATATAAATTAATATCTTGGTAAAATGTGATAGTAAAAATGACTTACATCACACTTTTTACTTTTTTCTTTTTTAACTTTATTGAAAGGTCACACAATGACATTTCATTCATCTCTATGCACTGCAGCATGTTGAGATGTGATATGGTGCAGACAGGCTACATTTTTACACAACATACGCTGCCGCACGTGTATGGTGTTCACAGGGCACAATTGTTTTCTATGTGCTCTTGCATTCAGTGTGTGTCAATCAATGCTAACGCAGCACAACGCACATGGTGTGAACTAGCCCTTAATCTATCAGATTTGACTGATACTTTTTGGTGTCTTATATATTTATTGCAGACGGTGGATATAAATCATAATGCTGTGATACAAAGCTGACCATTGGAGCAGGGCCAGATTTGTTCTGCCAAGGCTTTGGTTTAGCTCCTAAAAAATCCAGGACAGTGACAGGCAGCTTTTTGTTCCTTTTTTATGACAATTCATTTTATACTGAAGAATTCATATTTCACTATGCTGGGATTACTCCTAATTTTTTTTTTGTTGCAATGTGCATGTCGCAGTCATAGAGATCTATGTGGAATTTACAATTTATGAGAGATTACTGCAATCAAGCCATACATTGGCTATAACTAAAAGGGATTTCTATTACAAATATGGTACATTTTCTATTCTGTGATCTCTAAACAGGGTTAAACATTTCACAAGATACCCACTACAGATTCTGCCACAACTTTGTTCTATTTTTAAGTCATTGCTCCGCAGGCACCTCATTACCACCATCATTCGCACAATACATTAAATATTCAGTGTAAATTATTTTATTTATATATCACATATATTTAACTATACAGTGTCACATACTCTGGTAGTGTTCCAATTATTTCATCAGTCTTTCTTCAAGGCATTGCTGACTTGGCTCCCCATAGCCCTTATCTCAAAAGGTGCTGATAATCAATAAAGTAGCTATAAATAGCATGGAGTACATTACCAGCAAGCTATAAATAGTTTTTCCTTGTTCAAAAGAAAGTTCAATGTGGTACAGTATATACTGATATATACACTATATTACCAAAAGTATTGGGGCACCTGCCTTTACACGCACATGAACTTTAATGGCATCCCAGTCTTAGTCCGTAGGGTTCAATATTAAGTTGGCCCACCCTGTGCAGCTATAACAGCTTCAACTCTTCTGGGAAGGCTGTACACAAGGTTTAGCAGTGTGTCTATGGGAATGTTTGACCATTCTTCCAGAAACACATTTGTGAGGTCAGGCACTGATGTGGAACGAGAAGGCCTGGCTCTCAGTCTCCACTCCAATTCATCCCAAAGGTGTTCTATCGGGTTGAGGTCAGGACTCTGTGCAGGCCAGTCAAGTTCCTCCACCCCAAACTCACTCATCCGTATTCTTATGGACCTTGCTTTGTGCACTATTGTGCAGTCATGTTGGAACAGGAAAAGGCCATCTCCCAAAGTTGGGAGCATGAAATTGTCTAAAATGTCTTGGTATGCTGACGCCTTAAGAGTTCCCTTCACTGAAACTAAGAGGCCAAGCCCAACCCCTCAAAAACAACCCTACGCCATAAGCCCCCTCCACCAAATGATTTGAACCAGTGCACAAAGCAAGGTCCATAAAGACATGGATGAGCGAGTTTGGGGTGGAGGAACTTGACTGGCCTACACAGAGAACTGACTTCAACCCAATAGAACATCTTTGGGATGAATTAGGCAGACTTATGGGAAAATTGGTGAGCCAATCACACAAGCAGGAAATGATGTAGCCATATTGCATTGCATTTATAGTAAATTACAGCGACTGCAGATTGAAAAGGAAAGGTCATTTTTAATAACATTAATTACAATATGACTTGTATCGCAATTGTACACGCTATTTTATTTTTTCTTTATTTGCAATTTTTACCCCACGAAAGTGGAGTTACCCTTTAAATGTTGGGTTTACATATTCCTTAACAACATCTGAAGTGCATTTTGATTCGTAATATGTATTTCATACACAAATAAATTGTAACAGCTGTAAATCACAGGCAATGTATATTAAAACATGCATTATTACAGAAAAAAAAAAACAATATTGTAGCAGGAAATTACTATAAAAACACAAACATGATTTCCTTTAAAAAAAAAAAAAAGCAGCTCATGTAAAATTCCAATGAATGCACGCAAAACTTGTACAAAACGAATGACAAGCATACTACAATGCATTATGAAAATGTTCTTGGGGTCCTATCAGACATGCGGATCCCGCCCTGTAAGATCTCCGCTCTCCCCTATGGGGGGATCGGATGAGCACGGACCGTCTGTCCGTGTTCACCCGATCCGCTCTGCAGACGGATAGAAAAATAGGATTTTCCTCTGTCTGCAGAATCGGAGCATAGTGGGCACGGATGAGATCGGGTATCAGCAGATGTTCAACCGCTGACACCCGTAAACGGATGGATGAAAAATTTAACATACGGTTCGCATGTGTGAAAGGGGCCTTAGGTGTACGTTTATCAGAGAAGAGCCGAGATCCTGATGATCACGGCTGATCTTTCAGGTGTGCCAGTTTATGAAGCTGAGATGAGTGGAAAACATGTTCTTTCTTTTAGGACCCATTCACATCTGAGCAACGCAGAATTGTTGGCAGAATTGCACAATTCTTGCCACGATTCCAAATTGCTGTAAAATTCTTTCAAAATACGCAATGTGCTTTTGGGTGCCAGTCGTTGTTAATGGCACCCCAAATGCAGTTAGCAGACATGCATTTCGTCACACATTTTGTCATTTGACAAATACACTAGCAACGTGCAAAAATGCGCAACTTGGCTTTTTGGGCCTCTTTTGTGCGCATTTTGGTACAGCTTGTGATGCACTTTTTGCTGCTTTTTTGAACACACATTTTGGCTTTCTTTTTAAAATCCATTTTAGCACATTTGTATGTGCATTTTGGCGCTTTTTTAATATGTATTTTGGCTCATTTTTTCTCTGCGTTTTTGTGTGCATTCCAGAAACACATGTAAAATGCATGATATGCTTGCAGTGCCATTATTGTTAATGGCACCCCAAAAGTGGCTAACAAATGTGCTGTTTGCCAAAATACGCATAAAAAGCAAATCAAAATGCACGTTAAAAAAGTGTCAAACTACATGCTAAAAGAAGCGCCAAAATGTGCGTAACAAACCACGCCAAAATGCATGTTAAAATAACCTGTGCCAAATGTGTGCTTAAAAAAGCGCCAAAATGCACAATAAAAGAACCCAAGGCCAGATGCGTGTTAAAAAAATACTGCATGTTAAAAAAAGGGCAAAATGCATGTAAATAATGCCAAAATGAGCAATAAAAAAGGGCCAAAACACACATTTAACCACTTGACCACTGGGCACTTAAACCCCCTTAATAACCAGACCAATTTTCAGCTTTCGGTGCTCTCACATTTTGAATGACAATTACTCAGTCATACAACACTGTACCTATATGAATTTTTTGTCCTTTTTTTCACACAAATAGAGCTTTCTTTTGGTGGTATTTAATCACCGTTGGGTTTTTTATTTTTTGCGCTATAAGAGAAAAAAGACTGAAAATTCTGTAAAAAAATGATTTTTTTTTAGTTTCTGTTATAAAATTTTGCAAATTACTATTTTTTCTTCATAAATTTTGGCCAAAATTTATACTGCTACATATCTTTGGTAAAAATAAGTACAAATTGGTGTATATTATTTGGTCTTTGTGAAAGTTAGGCCTGGTTCACACTGGGGCGACAAACGCTCCGACATGAGACATTGGGAGCTCATGTCGCATGACGTGTGAAAATCAATGTTTCCCTATGGGAGCCGTCTTAACTGGTTTGACACATGTCGGTCCGACTTTGAGAATGCTCCCTGTACTACTTTGGTCCGACTTTGATCCGACTTCAGCCCATTGACTATCATTGAAGTCGGATCAAAGTCGGACCGCAGTCTTGCATGATCCGACTTTGGCATGCGACTTGTGCTCTGCTGATCTTGAGGGGGAACTCCAGGCCAAATTTTAAATAAAAAACCGGCATGGGTTGCCCCTCCAGAGGCATACCAGGCCCTTGGGTCTGGTCTGGATTTGAAGGGGCGCCCCTACGCTGAAAAAACAGCGTGGGGTCCCCCCAAGATCCAAACCAGACCCTTATCCGAGCACGCAACCTGGCCGGCCACAGGGGAAGAGGGGGGGACGAGAGAGCGGCCCCCTCCCTCCTGAACCGTACCAGGCCGCATGCCCTCAACATGGGGGGTTTGGTGCTCTGGGGCAGGGGGGCGACCTGCACCCCAGAGCACCCTGCCCCCATGTTGATGAGGACAGGGCCTCTTCCCGACAACCCTGGGCGTTGGTTGTCGGGGTCTGCTGGTGGGGGGCTTATCGGAATCCGGGAGCCCCCTTTAATAAAGGGGCCCCTGGATCCCAGCCCCCCCACCCTATGTGAATGAGTATGGGGTACATCGTACCCCTACCCATTCACCTGGTGGAAAAAAATTGCAATAAAAAAACCACACAGCTTTTTAAAGTATTTTATTGCACAGCTCCGGGGGTCTTCTTCCGAATTCGGGGGTCTCCGGTGTCGTCACCGCGCTCTCCGGTTCTTTCTTCTGCCGGGCCTCCGCTAACTTCTTTTTAGATCTTTTGCTAACGGAGGCCCGGTCTTCTCCGTCGTCTCGTCCGGCTCTCCATTGTCCTTCTGCCGGCCCCTCCACTAACTTCTTTAGCTCTTTTGCTAGTGGAGGAGCCGGTCTTCCCGTCGTCGCTGTCGGCATCTTCTTCCCTCTTCTCCTCGATGTTGACGCGTCGCTTCCTCCCGCTGTAATACTGGCTCTCCGCTCCGCATTAATATAGGCTTCTCATGACGTCACAGTCACATGTTCCGGGGCACATGGCATCGAATCCTGGCTTCGATCATAGCGGTGAGTCTGTAGAAGCACCGGAGGGTGGCGGGGGGGGACATCCCCTCTCGCCTCCCGTAAGAATGATCAAGCGGTGGAACAGCCGCTATGATTGTTGTTATGGTGTAAGGAATCGCCGGCTGAAAAAGCTAATATCTGAATGATGCCTGTAGCTGCACCCATCATTCAGATATCCCCGCACAAAGTCAAGGACGTCATATGACAGCCGGTGGGCGGGAAGTGGTTATTGCAGAGTATTGCCGGGCATTGCGGAGTATTGCTGGGCATTGCGAAGTATTGCAGGGCATTGCTGAGTATGGCAGGGTATTGCACGGGGTATTGCACAGGGGGTATTGCGCAGAGTATTGCAGAGTATTGCGCAGGGTGTATTGTGCAGGGTATTGCAGAGTATTGTGCAGGGTATTGCAGAGTATTGTGCAGAGTATTGTGCAGGGTATTGCAGAATATTGTGAAGGGTATTGCAGAGTATTGCGCAGGGTATTGCAGAGTATTTTGCAGAGTATTGCGCAGGGTATTGCAGAGTATTGCAGAGTATTGCGCAGGGTATTGCAGGGTATTGCGAAGGGTATTGCAGAGTATTGCGCAGGGTATTGCAGAGTATTGCGCAGGGTATTGCAGAGTATTTTGCAGAGTATTGCGCAGGGTATTGCAGAGTATTGCACCAGGGTATTGCAGAGTATTGCACCAGGTTATTGCAGAGTATTTTGCAGAGTATTGCGCAGGATATTGCAGAGTATTGCGCAGGGTATTGCAGAGTATTGCGCAGGGTATTGCAGAGTATTGCGCAGGGTATTGCAGAGTATTTTGCAGAGTATTGCGCAGGGTATTGCAGAGTATTGCACCAGGGTATTGCAGAGTATTGCACCAGGGTATTGCAGAGTATTTTGCAGAGTATTGCGCAGAGTATTTTGCAGAGTATTGCGCAGGGTATTGCAGGGTATTGCGAAGGGTATTGCAGAGTATTGCGCAGGGTATTGCAGAGTATTGCGCAGGGTATTGCAGAGTATTTTGCAGAGTATTGCGCAGGGTATTGCAGAGTATTGCACCAGGGTATTGCAGAGTATTGCACCAGGTTATTGCAGAGTATTTTGCAGAGTATTGCGCAGGATATTGCAGAGTATTGCGCAGGGTATTGCAGAGTATTGCGCAGGGTATTGCAGAGTATTGCGCAGGGTATTGCAGAGTATTTTGCAGAGTATTGCGCAGGGTATTGCAGAGTATTGCACCAGGGTATTGCAGAGTATTGCACCAGGGTATTGCAGAGTATTGCACCAGGGTATTGCAGAGTATTTTGCAGAGTATTGCGCAGAGTATTTTGCAGAGTATTGCGCAGGGATGGCTGAGTGAGCAGGGATGGATGGATTGCTGGATCTGTGACTGCAATTGTCACAGATCCAGCCCACAGCTGATATGATCTGACATGGGGGAGGGAGCTGACATGATCCGCTCCCTCCCCTCTCCTCTCACACTGTACCGATCGGTACAGAGAGGGGAGAGAGGAACCAGCGTTATCACATGACGCCGGTCTGTTTACAAGTGATTGCTCCGTCATTTGACGGAGCGATCACGTGGTAAACGGCCGCTATCAGCGGCGATTTACCGCGATTCGTGATGCGCCGGGTCCCCTGGACCCGGCGGTCACGGAGATTCCCGTGTGCGCGCCCCAGGGGGCGCGCGGGAGCGCGATTCTGGGAGGACGTTATATAACGTCCTCCCAGAGTTAAGCAACCACCTTGTCGATGTTATTTGTCGGCAGGTGGTTGCTAAGTGGTTAAAGAATGTGCCAAAATGTATTTAAAAAAACTGTGAGTTAAAAAAAGCACCAGTGGTCAGTGCTTAGGCCACTTTCACACTGAGGCGCTTGAAAAACTGCCAGTAAAACACTGAGCGCTTTTCAGGCGCTTTTGAAGCGCCTTCAATTCATTTCAATGAAGAGGGACGTTTTTTCAGCGCACTGCCCCAGTGTGAAAGGATTCATTGATTTTAATGGAAATACGTTTTCAGGCGCTTGATTTAGCGTGAAAACGCCTGAAAAGCGCCTCAGTGTGAAAGTGGTCTTATTATTTTCATGTAATTACGTGGTCTTTTTAACTTTGGTTTCACTTTTAAAACTCAGCTGCTCTGTAATCACACAGGTGTATCAGGAGAGCATAGGCAGCCCTCCTCCTTCTACACAGATCTCAGGTGTTCTCAGAGGAAAAACTTCTCCTCTCATCTCCATCTGAGAACAAATGTTCTCCGCTTCATAAACAGGGTGCCAGAGGAGAAGATTTTTCTCTGAGAACTGAAATTAGATAAATTATCTCTGTTTAATAAACGTACACCTTAATTAATTTAAAAATCATAGGTGTAAATTCACCTTTAACCTGTAGTGTGGTTAAATGTGGAAAATCTCAAATTAGTTCTCTAAAGTGAAAAAAAACCCTCTTCCCATAGCGATGGCTCTTTTGCACACAACAAGTGGCTGGGCCCCTTCTAACACCCACCAAAATTTAGACATTACAGCCTGATAGGACTGCACACATGCATTTTTAATTTGGGCTGTAGAGTTTGACAGGTAGCACCACCTGTCAAACTTGCCCATTGAGATCAATTAGTCCCCCCTTCCCCACAATCGCAAACCAAATTCTTGGCTCACAGTTGCAGCATGATCCTCCTAAATAAAATTGCCATTCAGCAAATAATAAAAAAAAAAAAAAAAAGTAGCACCCTGAAAAGCAATCCACCACAGTGCTCACCTTCCCGCCTGTCTGAAAGAACCCGCAGAGACCACAAGTAGCTTGTTTTTTTACATGAATATGACGAGGGTAGGGGAGTTCTGAAAACATAGCCCCTACCCAGGGACTGCACATGGACTGGGCAACTACTAGTGAGTGATAATTAGATTACAGTCAGACAGCTTTCCACTGCAATAGACTGGGGATCGTTCACATCAGTAGATACACATTATGTAGGAGCGGTGCAATGCGTTGTAAAAATACATTGCACTGTTTACTTTTAAATTTTATTGAGAAGTCCAAAAAATAAAAAATTCAACTTTATGCAATGCGTTGTGATGTGGTTTAGTGTATCGCACCAAGCTGCTCTGCACAAAAAATGCATTGCGTCCTACTTTTTTCATTGCACACCAATGCAGCATGTTGGTGTAAACTGAAACAAAAGACGTAAGGCAAATTACCTTGACATTGTGTTGGGACTGTGTTGGGCAACTTTGGCTGAGGAAGCATTTTTTTCTCACTGACGGCGACATTTTTTTCCTTACACTGACCTTCAATACTAGGGCATTATTATACACTATTATTATAGAGGATTTATATAACGCCAACAGTTTGCACAGCGCTTTACAACACAAGGGCAAACGGTACAGTTAAAAATTTTTATACTTCCACCCAGCGGCGGCCTGTCCATTAGGGGCGCCAACCCCTAATTTCCATGCAGGGCACCGGACTCATAGGTTTCTCTGAGTTTTTTTTTTTAAGCACATGATTAGAGCATGAAGCTCTAATTGGCTTCAAAAAGGTTGGGCTCGGGGAGCAGAGCACTGTCACCCAATTGTTTTCAGGCTTCTCCTCCCGTTCAATCACGACAGGAGGCAAAACTTAAGACCGGAATAGCCGGAAGGAGAAGACAGGGAAGCCGCGAACGTGGATGTGGTGAGTGCAGACCTGGTGGGGGTTTTGTTTGCTGCCGAACCCCCCAAAAAAATTGAGCAGTGCTTCCACCGACAACCGACTCAATTCTTCTCCCACTGACTACTGATGTGGGGATTTTTTTTTATTTCACTGACCAGCAATGTTATAGGCAATACATTACATTTTCATGATGACTGCACTGTATACGATGTGTTATACTGTACTTTACATAGTCCTGACCCCTGCTCTGCACATTCTATGTTGTACATTACACCAGATCTCAAAATTTCAAGTCCTGAGCTACTAGCCAGGCCTCAAGGGTTACTCGCGACCAGTTGCCCCACCCAGCCCGCTCCGCCCCGCCCCTAATTCCGCCCCTAAACACACCCTCATAAATTATCTCATGAAATGGCACTTAAATGTTTTATGCAGAATTAAGTTATGTAATAAATATAAACAACAACTGTATCCATGCCCACCAATGCAGGCTGCCTGTGCCCACCAATGCAGCCTTGTGCCCAGTGCCCACCATGCAGCCTTGTGCCCACCAAAGGCAGCCTTGTGCCCACCAAATGCAGCCTTGTGTCCACTAAATGCAGCCTTGTGCCCACCAAATGCAGCCTTGTGTCCACCAAATGCAGCCTTGTGTCCTGCCATCACACAATTCCCGTTGGATAATCCGATCGTGTATACGGGCCTTAAGACTAAACTATTCGTGTATGTTTGGGACTTTTTATTGTGAAACATATGAACTTTTTTTATTTTTTAGCACATTGTTTTTTTGGATGCATGCGTTTTTTTGTACAATTATGATATTGATTGCACATTTTCACTGCATTAGCACTTTGATGTATATGTTTTTTTTTTGTAGAAATAGCACATTTATGATATATTTTTTTGTTACACAAGAATTTTTAGTACTTATAGCATGGTTGTGTATTATTATTTGCATTATTTGCACATTATATGAATTGAATATTGGTAAGTGGTAGTTACAAATAGGGTAACTGGATTAGCGCTGTCCATTTGTCTCATAGTACTAGGTTTTTATGAACTATTAAAATTAGGATGGCAGCTTTTTCTTGATTACTACTGTAGCGGAGCCTCACTCCCTCTCTCACCTAGTGTGAATGGCTTGTGTCTAGGGGTATCTGAAAGAGGAGAGTGCAGGAACACTACGCCAAGCTCTCCCCTTGTTTGTATAGGAGGGTTGAGCAAAGTTAGTTGATTTACCTCTGGGTCTGTCCACTGCATACAAAGCCTCAGTTGTTCCATGGAGACATGTCTGCCAATAATAGAGCCCCACACCAATCGAAAGTCCAACACTCCTTTATTTCCCATACAATAGGGTGAACACAATCAGTTGAACTTCCAATAACAGACGAACATGGGGGTGTGGGAACGAGTAGGCCCAGGCACAACTGAACTCTCCTATTCCTTTGCTAGCGAATAGGCCTGGCGCACGGTCTCTGCCACCGACCGTGAGTTTTGGTCACTGCCACCGACCGGATGAACTGTTGAGGCCCCTGCCACAGGCCTAATAGTAGGTCTCTGCCAATGACCTGATTGGAATCGTTGGACCGCTGCCACCGGTCATAGAACATGGACTGAACTTCCTCTCTGAACTTGGCCCCTGTTCGGAAGAGATATCCCTCCTGGCGGTCTCCAGAGGTTCACCCGGCACTGGCAATCTGCTGCACCAGGTCTTCGGGTGAGTCCCTCCTCCGGTCCCTTACGCCTCTGGATTCGGGTGCCCCACTCCCGGGGCCCCCTAGGACAATCCCTCCTTCGCGGGACCCAGCGCAAGGTACTGGGCCCCAGGCCTCCGGTTGAGCACCTCACCCCAGACTGAAGGTGTCTGGGGTGGAACACGAACTCCAAGTGTCCAGGCCTAGGCCGCCTGGACACCGACCGCACAGCAGCCCTCAGGCTGAAGGTGCCTGGGACTCGAACCTCGTGGCGAAGATGTCCGCCCCATTTATACCCTCCCCCAGCAAGCACAGCGGGTTCCCCGCCCCTGCCATACAACCGCTGCGAGAGGCCACAAAGGGTACGGCACTGGCTGCGATGGCTCAACCCAGGCCCAAAGTGACAGTGCCACCTGCTGGGCCGCGGGGAACCATGCATCACTGGTGTCATACCAGTTTTTAAAAGTACATACCCGCTACACTACGTTTAAATTGTTTTAGGGCGTATTTTTCACTTGATCCCTCTTAATACATTGATGACTGCACTGTATATGCTGTGTTGTACCTTACATAGTCCTGACCCCCTGCTCTGTACATTCTATGTTGTACATTACGCTGTCTGGATCTCTGCTCCCTATATGTTATGTTGTACCTTACATATGTCTGACTTCACAACTTTGAAATCGAGGTGTTTGTTGTGCCAACAGTTGTTGGTTGCTAAGTAGTTTTCAACTGATTTAATTAAGTTCCTTTTTAAGTTAAGCTCAGAGAAAGTGTTTGTTTTTTGTGTATTTTCTTTGCAGATAAAGGCGTTTGTAATAACAGTGTGCCATTTTCTAAAAATTATATTTTGTCTTGAAGTTTATGTGTGTCTCTGAGATTATGGCTTGTGGCACATACTGTAATTAAGGGGTATTTTGTTGCAGCTGCAGCATATATATATATATATGTATGGTGCATAATTGCAAGAATGTTTAGACTCTGTTCAAAGCATAAAAGTCCCAGTTTGAAACATTTCTAGACATTACAGCGTTTTGGCCACCAAGATATACAAGGTCTCTTTTGGCAAAAATTTTGGCACTATTTATATGAAAAGAAGATCAAATTCTGGTTGACAAAAACTGTCATCAAATATATTCTTCAATAGCCACAAAACTACAGGAGGGGGGCGTAGACAAGACCAGTCACCCTGCACAAGGAGATAGAGCAGCAGTGACCAGTCTTTATTACAGGAAGGCAAAGTTTCACGCTGATTTATTGCACAGATCTAGAAGAAATACACAAAGCACACCAGGATTCAAATAAGAATACTCATGACTATTTAATTTAGACAATATTTGCTTATCCTGGAGTTCAGCTTTAAATCTCGTTTGATGTGGAAATTTAACAATGAAGGTGAATGTGCTTTAGGATGTCAGGCAGATGATTTATCTGCAAATGTTCAGCTAATCTTGGATGCGGAAATAATAAAAAAAACAGCAATTCCAATATTCTCAGAACTAGCAAACTCAAGCACGCGTATTGGGCCCTCTTTGATGCATGTTTTCCAGAATATTGTAAAATCCTTTCACAACTAAGATTTAAATATAACTTCAGCAAGATTTCAAATGAAAATGACTCTTCCTCTTTTGCCTCCTGTGAGATCGCCATTACATGATTATTCATAATGACACCTTTGAGTGTAAGTAAAAATGCACAGCTGGCACAAAGTGCACAGTGACCAGCTTTTAAGTTACTGTGCATGTGGTTTTTGCATACTTTAAATGTCCTTTGTACATAAAAGATGGATTTAATTGGAGAAGAGATTTTGAAAGCTATTGTTTTTTTTTCTAAAGAAATTAGAAAGTATGGTGTATTTTCAAAGTATGCAGCTGTAGTCGTGTGCCGTCGGTGCTGAGTGGCTGAACAAGCAGTTTCTGTGTGGATTCCCCTCCCCCCGCTCACCCCCCCCCCCTCCTGGAAATGGCGGGAGCCAATCCGCGGCAAAGGGGGAAAGGACTTGGAGTGCTGCATTGCACACTGGGACATGTAGTCCTGGAGAAAGACCACTGCACTTGTGGGATGGCTGTAAAGCTTCAGACCTCATTAAGCTATGGGACCCAGGAGGAGTTAGAGGGAAATTTTGTTGAACTGCCTGGGAAAGTTTGGGGCTTTTTGCACCCAGGATCTGGAGGAGAGAGGACCTCTGCCCACTTGCTCCTGTTTGGAGATCTGACCAGAGGAGACCCGATCTTGTGACAGTGAGTGAGAAAATCTGCTGCAACACATCATCGGCCACACCAGAAGCACCCATGCCATGGCCACAAGGATATTGCTATGTTCGTCCACCATCTGCTCCACAGTTGCTCTCTGGAGGCTTTAGGGAGAGACTGAGGGGGCCCCTTTTGGTGCCGACGCCTGCAGCTGTGCCTTTGGGGCTGGTAAAATGCTGGCAGAGATTGAGTTGCTGATAGCAGGACAACAAGTACACCCAGCTCATACTGTATTTATACCAATTTTATATTGCACCCCTACCAACTCTATACTGCTATACTGAACTGTCACCTTTATCCGAGACCTGTCCATCATCTACATTGCATCAGGGCAAATACTTTACTACCCCTTCTGTATACTCTAACTGCATGCAGGTTTATCAGCACTGTTTTTTAGAGCATCAACACTTCTTAAAGGGCCCCAATGATAGCCGGCAGAAGGCATATCTTAACCTGCCTGCAAATCCCCTCTCTCTCCCTATACCCAGTCTTGACCTCTCAAATGCTAACAAGTGCTTACCGGACAGTTTTATGCCTAGCATAGCTGCCATTAGTGCACTCTGACAGTATAGCTCCAATAGTTTATAGTTCAACTCTTATTACTGCTCACTGCTGCAGTTTACGTGGCATTGTTACTGTTTATGCTGATCTGGACAGCAAGTGTCATTCTACGCCTTGCACTTATTGCAAATTATCCTGTATACTAAAGTGTATTATTAGCATTATTATTTGTTTTATGCTTTTCCTCTGCATAAATGTTAATTGAAAAGACTTTACCCCACCTTTAACCACCTCGCGCCCGCTGTACGAGAATATACGGCCGCAAGGTGGTTGTCAAATGCCGGGAGGCCGTTATTATACGGCCTCCGCTATTTGGCCACTGGGGGGCGCGCGAGCGCCGCCGCCGGCACGCGCGCGTGCCCGGCGCATCACTGAGATGCCGATGCGCGTGCCTGGCGGCCGCGATGTCCGCCAGGCACCCGCGATCGGCGGTTACAGAGACAAGGACATGGATCTGTGTGTGTAAACACACAGATCCATGTCCTGTCAGGGAGAGGAGACCGATGCTGTGTCCCTTGTACATAGGGACACAGATCGGTCACCTCCTCCAGTCACTCCCCTCCCCCCACAGTAACAATCACACATAGGGAACACATTTAACCCCTTCCTCGCCCCCTAGTGTTAACCCCTTCCCTGCCAGTCACATTTATACAGTAATCAGTGCATATTTATAGCACTGTTCGCTGTATAAATGTGAATGGTCCCAAATTAGTGTCAAAAGTGTCCGATGTGTCCGCCATAATGTCGCAGTCACGAAAAAAATCACTGATCGCCGCCATTACTAATAAAAAAAAAATATATATAAAAATGCCATAAAACTACCCCCTATTTTGTAAACGCTATAACTTTTGCGCAAACCAATCAATAAACGCTGATTGCGATTTTTTTTACCAAAAATATGTAGAAGAATACGTATCGGCCTAAACTGAGGAAAAAAATATATAAAAAAAAAAAATTGGGATATTTATTATAGCAAAAATCAAAAAATATTGCTTTTTTTTCAAAATTGTCGCTCTATTTTTGTTTATAGCGCAAAAAATAAAAACCGCAGAGGTGACCAAATACCACCAAAAGAAAGCTCTATTTGTGCGAAAAAAAGGACGTCAATTTTGTTTGGAAGCCACGTCGCACGACCGCGCAATTGTCATTCAAAGCGTGACAGTGCTGAAAGCTGAAATTTCGCCTGGGCAGGAAGGGGGTATATGTGCCCAGTAAGGAAGGGGTTAAAAGGAACCCAAAACCTTCTTTATTCAGGGCAAAAGTAACACATTCCCTGGATAGCTGCCCTTTGCACTGCTTACAGTTACCTTCTGTTTGTTCTTAGTCAATCTGGGTCAGAGCTTAACCATACTCATTATAGAGGAGCCATCCCCTGCCCCTATGTTACAGTACTCTGGCCTGACAATTGCTTGCCCAGCCACCCAGCACAGGATCATTGGAGAAGAAGAGAGAATTACATGCAACTCCATACTTACAGTAAAGGCCCGTACACACGATCGGATATTCCGACAACAATTGTCTGATGTTTTTTCGGATAATCCAACAGTCTGTATGCTCCATCAGACAATTGTTTTGTGTGTCACCAGCACCAAGATACTATCAATATTCTCTGTAAGTCTTGATGCAATAAAGTATAATATACAGCCCCAAGGGTTGTATATAAATGTGTATGTTTATAAAATGAATTGTGCTAACTTATACCTGTGTATATTTTACCACTACTAATCCTGTGAATTTATAAAACATCAAATTATGATACCACATTAGTGTATCACTAATTATTAATCAAAGTGCTGCGTGCCACTGCTATCAGGTGCTACCTGTAACATATATTATACTTAACATGCAAAAAAAACATGAAACGTGCAAAAAAATGCCAACAAAATGCAATGTGCAAACTATATCATATAAATTTTCCAACAATCATATATACAAATTATATGGGTAAACTGCAGTTCCAATTATCGCATCATCAGGAAGCTTCCTGATGACGCAATAAGTTGCGAAATGCATAGAGGCCGCGGTACCATTTCCAGCTCGTTACGTCCGGTCTGAGTACAAATGAAGCTAGGAACACAAGTTACAAGTGAGACATCACACGTGCGGACCAGGCATTAATTTGTGTACTTCTATTTACGGCTGGATTAGCTCAGTGGCTGCTTCAAGGCACCGTGACATGTGAGTGCATATGATAAATGTTTTAAATTTTAATAAATCCTTTGATTTACTATACCATGATGGTCTTCTATATGATTACATGAGCGGATATAGAGCGAGATCACATCTAATATACTGGGAGTGACTGCTGGAAAACCTGAGAGAGGGAGTGGTTATCCATATGAACCAAAGGCTAAATATCTGGTCCATCTGGTGAGTGGCCATTGTATCTGGTGTCGGTGTAGGCACGTTAAGTGGTGAAGGTGGAAACACAGTTGATCATTATTGAAAGAAATCACCTACTTTTTGCACATATAAGAAAATATTTCTTCTTTTGTTGTTTAATCCGTTTTTTGTTGTGGTGGACACATTCAAATCCGTGGATTGGAACTGCAGTTTACCCATATAATTGAAAAAAAGTGGGGGGAACTCCCGCGCTGCCTTGGCGAGGACTAGGTAGTGACTGGGGAGGGGGGAGGGGCAGAGGGGAGGGGAAGGGGGCACTGCTGCTAAACACCTGTGAATCCGATTCAGGGAAACTAGAAATAATATAAAACAGTGGTGGTGTTAAGCGCTGTGTTAAAACAGACAAAGGAGAGGGGGAGAAGTGAGAATAGTGTGACTGATAACACACTTAATCAAAACATATCTGTGATGTGACCTAGCCAATTTATTTGTATTAAGGTCACATCACAGATATGTTTTGATTAAGTGTGTTATCAGTCACACTATTCTCACTTCTCCCCCTCTCCTTTGTCTGTTTTAACACAGCGCTTAACACCACCACTGTTTTATATTACCCATATAATTGTTATATATGATTGTTGGAAAATTTATATGATATAGTTTGCACATTGCACTTTATTGGCATTTTTTTGCACGTTTCATGTTTTTTTTGCACGTTAAGTATAATATATGTTACAGGTAGCACCTGATAGCATTGGCACGCAGCACTTTGATTAATAATTAGTGATACACTAATGTGGTATCATAATTTGATGTTTTATAAGTTCACAGGATTAGTAGTGGTAAAATATACACAGGTATAAGTTAGCGCAATTCATTTTATAAACATCCATCAGACAATTGTTGTCGGAATTCCCGACAACAAATGTTGGCTGTGCATGCTCTCAAATTGTCAGACAACAAATGTGTTCCGTCTGATTATCCGATCGTGCGTAAATAAATCCGTCGGAATAAAATCCAAAGTACAAACACGCATGCTCCGAACCAATGCTAAACATCAGACAACAATAGCAGAAGTTGCCCAAAGGGTGGCGGTAAAGAGCTGAAAAACCACGTAGTTTGGTGAATGTTGGCTGAAAATGTTGTGCCATCTGTATGCAGAACAAATTCACGGACAACGCCCTTCAGAAAAAAATCCACGGATTTGTCCGATGGAAGTCCGATCTTGTGTACGAGGCTTTAGAAAGTACAAAGTACAAAGTAAGAGTATTAATTTAGAGTGGGAACTGCAGTGTGGGTGTAAAAAGAACTTTAAAATACAGTGGCAGCGTTTCAGGCCTATTTTGACATTAAATTGATGTTATTTGATTCACTTAAATAAAATATCTGCTATTTAATAATTTATGAATGATAAATAAAGGCAAAAAATATTTATTATTTGACAGAAAAGCCTTGTGCAACTTCAGGATCACTAAAATCTACAAGTCACCCGTTGGGCAATCTTTACTAAAGTCATACAATGTTCACTCAGTAAAGTGAATGTTCACTGAGCTTAGTAAATAATGTGAAGCTATGTTCGCTTCTATTAACTAAACTTGTACAATAATTGGGTAATTAACACATTCACTTTGCAAAGTAAACAGCCCCTACTTCATCAATACTGCTGCGTCCAAATTCTGCCTTTAACTCTTTAACTTGCCTTGTCAGGTCTGCATGCATCAGGTAGTTTCTGCAGGTTACAGTGTGGATGTTCACCATGGCTGTGGTTGACTTAGGCCTGTTGGGTAATATGTAGTTAATTTTCCCAAAAATGCAGGGGGGGGGGGGTAGACAGTGGGAGCATAAGAGTCATTATTGAAGCACAGGTTGAGGACCAGTGTATTTTTGATAACAGAAAACAAACACTCCTGCGCGAGTGGATTATCAAGCAGTCAATATTTTGTGACGGTAACACTGGCTTTGCTACCCTTCATGGATATGGGTATCCTAGTAAGAAACGAGAAAAAAATAAAAGGGCGCACCAGCCTAGTGTATTATCATTTGGATAGATTTTATTTAATAGAAAGCATAAAAAGTGTAGCAGAAAGGTTCACAGTAAAAAAGCTTTCCATAGGTGGCAACTGCATGTAGAACCCAAACCGCACTCCAAATCGTCATAGAGGGTGTGATAAGGGGCCACTGCCGGCTGACGCGCTTCGAAGCGCAAAGCTTCTTCCTCAGAGCCTAGACCTGGCATAGTTTGCTGAAAGAGGAAAACATGCATGCATCCTCAGAATAAGGGGCATACTTCTTTATTTTAATAAGCACCTATCATAAATCTAGAAGACTATTTTATGCTACCTTAAGAGTGGACACATAGGGGTTGATTTACTAAAATCTGGTGCAGCTCTGCATAGAATACAATCAGCTTCCAGTTTGTTTGTTTTTTGTCAAAGCTTAAAGGGGTTGTAAAGGTTTGTGTTTTTTCACCTTAATGCATCGTATGCATTAAGGTGAAAAAACACCTGGCAATGACGGTTCCCCCCAACCCCCCCGTTTACTTACCTAAGCCCGTTCACCTGCTGTGCACGTCCCCCGGCATCCTCTTCTCCACAATGTCTGCCCGTTGATTGGATAGATAGGATATATTGATAGCAGCGCAGCCATTGGCTCGCGCTGCTGTCAATCGCATCCAATGACGCGGCCGCCGGGGGGGCGGAACCGAGTCATACACTCTGTGTCTATGGACGCAGCGTGTATTACAGGGAGCGTGCCCGCAAGCTAACCCCCTCGGGTTAGCTATTGCAGGGAGGAGCCGAGACAAAATAACACTTCATATCTTTGTAGCTTATCTTAGTTTTCTATAGGAAGTCATGGGGCTGGTTTATTAAAAAAAAAAGAAGTGCTTAATAGGAAGGTGACAACCAGTTAAGGCATAAATATTACTTTGCAAGGGCACATTAAATAAAAGACATTGGTCGTTCTAGACAACTGTAGCGGGGTGTTCAATTTAGGGGAAGTGTCTGAGTGGTAACCGGGCTCAGACACCTTAAATTGTTAGGAGTTATGGACCATTTTTGTCCTCAGGGGATAGTATTGGTGTGGAGTTCCCTGTGGCCTATGGGTGGCGCTGCCATATTGGGCCGGGGTTGAAATATCAATACAGTGCTGTGCCTTTTGTGACCTCTCTCGGCAGCCGTACGGTGGGGCGGGGAACCTGCTGTGCATGCGGGGAGAGGATATAAAAGGGGCAGACCTCTCCTGATCGGGCGTCCACCCCCAGGCACCTTCAGCCTGGGAGTGCGTGTGTGGGTCATCTCCGGGTGCCCTCGACCTAGAGGCCATGTTCTGGTTCCACCTCAGGCACCTTTAGCCTGGGGTGAGGTACGACCTTACCGTTTCTGACTGCCTCGGTATGGAGGCCCAGGAGCTGCAGCAAAGGCCCGGGCCCAGCAACCTTCGGCTGGAGCCCACTAGGGATCGAGGAGTCTAGGGTTCCGCCTTGCGAGAGAACCCGCGCCCTAAGAGAAGAGAGGATCTGTTCCGAGGGACCGATGCTGTGGTCACGGTGAAGGAGAGGTCTGTTGACTCTCTGGGGGGACGTCTTCTCCCTGAAGGGGGCCATGTCCTAGGAAGAAACCAAGGTTCACCAGGTCAGTGGCAGTGACCTTGTTCACCAGGTCAGTGGCAGTGACCTTATCCACAGGGTCTGTGGCAGAGACCAACCTCATGGTCTGTGGCAGAGACCGTGCATCAAAACTGTTTGAGAAACCTGAACAGTCAGAAGAGTTTGAGCTACGTTTGTGCCTGGACCTCCTCCACACCTTAAGCTGTCCTGTGTTTTTGCTCCAACTCTTCTATCCAAGAGACTATTTGCTATTCAAGTGAAAATAAATATTGAGTTGGACTTTCAGCTGATGTGGACATTCACGTTCCTGGGGAAGTCAAGGACTTGTATCTACCCACGGTAGAGGTGAGAATCATTCTCGGGAGGACTTTGGACTCTGGCTGAAGACAAGGCCCAAAAATAACACCGCTTAACCTCTTTACACAGGAGGGTACGGGCTTGTGGTGCGGTGTGCCTGTCTCCCCCTGCGAGGAGCAGAGTTTAATGCAGGAGGGGGATAGGTGGGTGCGCTACACAACATTTACATTTTTTTTTCCAGGTTTAAATATAACCCCTAATAAGCTAATTTAAGATAATTAAGGCCCCTTTCTCGTGGGGTAGATTCAGTTCCGATCAGCAGAGGATCAACTCACATCTTCCCTGCTGATACAAGCAGAGCAGATTGATGACACATCTGTGTCCACTCAGTTTCTGCAGAGGGGACATGGACAGAACTTGCTTTGATCTATGGGAGTAAATGGACTGTCCATTTACACCAGATTACTCTCAGATCCGCCTTAACAGACGAGGACAGGTCCCCCCTTTTTTTTTTTAGCAGACCAGATTGGACCTGAAGGTCGGCTGCCTGTCTCTAGGAATGCATGGACTTTACGATCAGGTCTGCCTGAAAAACTTACAGACCTGATCAGATCACACTTGTGAAATGGGCCTAAGGGAAAACCGTTTTACCAATTACAACATGTAGCAGTACCCCCGTGAGGGCTGCTAATAGACTCTGTACCCCAATGGTTTCCTCGACTCTGCAAATCCTCTCTTACCTCTGACACCTTGGGTTCCATCCTGTCACAGCTGTGATAGTAAATAGAGACTCACACAATATCAATGAAACAAATCAGATATGTTTACTGAGATGAAAGAAACACAGAAAATTGCATAAGTAACTCAGCTTAAGTTAACAATGAATATGGCCCATATGTTACCATGCATGAATACTTAACATAGACCCAATACAAGACCTATGTGGACAGGTAGACAGAGAAGTAAATACCAAACACTATATCTCAGGTGTCGGATCTCTCCCCTCTGTGTCCTCAACACACAAACCAGCAAACTGTAAAATATCAACGACAGTACAAACCCAAATAATATCCTATAGGGTGGCTCCCTGTAGTAGTTCAATGCAATGTATGCAACTGAGCATAAGGATGTTGTGCACAAAAGAGAGGAAATAAGAATTGTTTCTTTAGTTCCCGTTATCTTCAGCTAGCCTGCATTCTTTGTATTGCAGTTAAGTGTAATCCAAGATGTAAAAAGGTAATAAGAATGAACTAAACTGCACCTTATCCAAAGAAATGATAACCGGTATATATTCCTCCTTTAACTGTAACAAAGACGTGTTCACAATGCTGATTATAAAGCACAATGGATGTATTGACCCCAAGTGCCTGCTATGTGTGTCCTGTTTAGAAGTAGATTCACATCCGTGGAACTACAAGTATCACCAACCAGTCTGTATCAGTATTACTCAGCAGTACTGTTGTTAACTAGTGATGAGCCGAACACCCCCGGGTTCGGTTTGCACCAGAACCCGCAAACGAACCGAAAGTTCGCACGAACATTAGAACCCTATTAAATACAATGGATGCGAACGTTCGGATTCTAAAGTGCTAATTATAACGACTATTATCCATGTTATTGTCCGAAACAGAGTTTGGGAACCCGGGTTCTGCACCAGGGGACATGTATCAATGCAAAAAGAAGTTTTAAAAACTGACGTTTTCCGGGAGCAGTCATTTTAATGATGCATAAAGTGAAAAAAAAAAAGTCAAATATTCCTTTAAATATTGTACCTGGGGGGTGTCTAAAGTATGCCTGTGAAGTGCCACGTGTTTCCCGTGTTTAGAACTGTCCCTGCACAAAATAACATTTCTAAAGGAAAAAAAGCCATTTAAAACTGCTTGCGGCTTAACTGCAATGTCTGGTCCCGGTAATATGGATGAAAATCTTTAGGAAAAATGGCATAGCTACCCCATCAACCCCCCCCCCCCCTCCCCCGCCCTACCCCAGCCCATTACCAGCCCCTTTGGGTCTTGTATGGATATTAAGGGGAACCCCGCACACAAAATAAAAAAGGACCTATATACTCTGAACAGCCGTATACAGGCGGTGCATACAAGACAGGGACTGTAGGTTTGTTCTTATGTAGAATCTGTTTGTAATTTTGAACAGCTGCATTGTTTAAGTGGAGCTCCATGCCAAATTCCTTTTTTTTAGCTTTTTGTAAAACATAGGGAACGGTTATCACCCCTGTCACATTTTTTCTGCTGTCTGTGCCCCTGTTCAGAACATTTCACCTCACTTTGCGTCCCAATGACAACTGTTTTTGAAATGTGGTGTTTTTATTGAAACAAGGATTGGTGATAAAGCATCAGTAGAGAGGAGACACCTTTCTCCCATATTAATTCTTACAGGAGAGAATTTTCCTTCCAAGGGGTAGATTTCCTCTCACTTCCTGTTGTCTTCTTCCGTTTGCAAGTAGTAGTAGTTTGTAAGTTGGATGTTTGAAAGTAGGGACCTGCCGTATATACTCTGCAGAAATTGGCCCCTTAGGTGTTGGTGTTGGCACAACACTGAAAGCACTCACAGTTATTCTTGGTGGGTGCTGGAACGCCCTGCTGTCAACTATTATATCAGGAATTGTAATAACATATAATTGTTGATCAGTAGTAGTAAAAATTGGGCCTTTGATGGTCGTGCTGGTGCCACAACACTGTAAGGCCTGACAGTTACTCTTGGTGGGCGCAGCAATGGGCCCTGCTGTGAATTATTAGATCAATAATTATAATTGCATGCCCCTGTTGAACAGGGGCTGAAAAATTGGGCCTTTGGTGGTGGTGGTGGTGGTGATGGTGGTGCTGGTGCCACAACACTGTAAGGCCTGACAGTTACTCTTGGTGGGCGCAGCAATGGGCCCTGCTGTGAATTATTAGATCAATAATTATAATTGCATGCCCCTGTTGAACAGGGGCTGAAAAATTGGGCCTTTGGTGGTGGTGGTGGTGGTGATGGTGGTGCTGGTGCCACAACACTGTAAGGCCTGACAGTTACTCTTGGTGGGCGCAGCAATGGGCCCTGCTGTGAATTATTAGATCAATAATTATAATTGCATGCCCCTGTTGAACAGGGGCTGAAAAATTGGGCCTTAGGCACTGGTGGCACAACACTGCAACCCCTCACAGATACTGTACTTGGAGCACAGCAATGAGGCCTGTTGCAAAGTATTGCATCAAAAATTTTAATTACACGCCCCTGTTAAACAGGGGCTGAAAAATTGGGCCTTAGCCACTGGTGGCGTCACCCATAAACCAAAATGATCTTCCAAGCTATCATCATTAATCGTATCATTGAGGAGGAGGAGGAGGATAGCCAGTCAACATAACAGCACAGGCACTCAGCATCAGCATCAGTCTTGAAGGGATGTGACATTTTAAAATCAATTAGTCTGTTATATCAGCATCTGGTGTGTGGTAGCTGGTGGTGATCCAAGACTGGTTCATCTTGATGAAAGTCAGTCGATCAACCGAGTCGGTGGACAGGCGCACCCTGTGATCCGTGACAAATCCTCCAGCAGCACTGAATGTGCGTTCTGAAAGAACGCTGGATGCAGGACAGGCCAGTAGCTCAATTGCATACTGTGCAAGCTCTGGCCAGTGATCCATTCTCAAGACCCAGTAAGCCAGAGGATTTTCGGTGGGGAAGGTGTCCAAGTCTGACCTTGCCCCTAGGTATTCCTGGACCATGTATATCAGACGCTGGCGATGGTTGCTGGAACCGATCATACTTTGGGGCTGCGGACTAAAGAATTGTCTGAACGCATCGGTCAGACGGCCACCTTCCCCACCGCTCCTTCTTTGACTGCCCGAAGCCTCAGCAACTCGTTGTCCAGGACCAGGAGTTTGTAACCTCCCAGTCTCCGGGAACGCGTTGCACAGACCTTTCTGCAAGGCCTCCCGGAGTTGTCTCATCCTCTGCTCCCTCTGCGACGGTACGATAAGGTCCGCAACCTTACCCTTGTACCGTGGATCAAGGAGAGTGGCCAGCCAGTAATGGTCCCTCTCCTTGATCGGAAGAATACGAGGATCCTTCCGCAGACTTTGCAGGATCAGGGAGGCCATGCAGCGTAGGTTAGCTGAGGCATTCAGTCCGGAGTCCTCTGGGTCACTAAGGACGACATGATCCGCAGCCACCTCCTCCCAGCCACGTACAAGTCCACTGGTTTCTTGGGACTGTAAATCATCCCTAAAAGACTGCTGCTGATGATGCTGAGTGCCAGCCTCCACCTCCATGCTGACACAATCCTCCTCCTCCTCCTCTTCCTGTGCGATGGGTGGGACAGAAGGAACACTGTCTGGGTAAAGGGGGCCTTGAGAGGCAAGGAAGTCCTCCTCTTCCTGCCTCTGTTCTGCCTCAAGTGCCCTGTCCATTATTCCACGCAGCGTGTGCTCCAACAGGTGGACAAGAGGTACAGTGTCACTGATGCATGCACTGTCACTGCTCACCATCCTTGTGGCCTCCTCAAATGGTGCCAGGACAGTGCATGCATCCCTGATCATGCCCCACTGGCGTGGTGAAAAAAACCTGAGCTCCCCTGACCCTGTCCTGGTGCCGTAGTCGCACAGGTACTCATTGATGGCCCTCTGCTGCATGTGCAGCCGCTGCAGCATGGCCAACGTTGAGTTCCACCTGGTGGGCATGTCACATATAAGGCGGTTCTTGGGCAGGTTCAACTCCTTTTGCAGCTCAGCCAGGCGAGCACTGGCATTATAAGATCTGCGGAAATGCACACAGACTTTCCTGGCCTGCCTCAGGACATCCTGTAAGCCCGGGTACCTGCCCAAGAACCGCTGCACCACCAGGTTAAGGACGTGAGCCATACAGGACACATGGGTCAGTTGTCCCTGTCGGAGGGCGGAGAGGAGGTTGGTGCCATTGTCGCAAACCACCATTCCTGGCTTAAGCTGGCGTGGCGTCAACCACCTCTCGGCCTGCCCCTGCAGAGCAGACAGGACCTCTGCCCCAGTGTGGCTCCTGTCCCCCAAACACACCAGCGCAAGCACGGCATGGCATCTTTTTGCCTACGTACTTGCATAGCCCCTTGAACGCCTACGGAGCACCGCTGGTTCCGAGGACAAACCACAGGAAGAGGCCATGGAGGAAGAAGAAGAGGAGGGGTGGAGGAGAGAGGTGTGTCACAACCAGTAGTAGCATTTTGGAGTCGTGGCGGTGGAACAACCTCCAACACTACTGCACCTTGTCCTGCATCCTTCCCAGCTGCCAAAAGAGTGACCCAATGGGCCGTGAAAGAAAGGTAACGTCCCTGTCCATGCCTGCTGGACCATGAGTCAGCGGTAATATGCACCTTACCGCTGACCGCCCTGTCCAGCGAGGCCAAGACATTGCCTTCCACATGCCTGTAGAGAGCCGGAATCGCCTTCCGTGCGAAAAAGTGGCGTTTGGGAACCTGCCACTGAGGAACCGCACATTGCACAAACTCACGGAAGGGGGCCGAGTCTACCAACTGAAAAGGCAGCAGTTGAAGCGCTAGCAATTTAGCCAAGCTAGCATTCAACCGCTGGGCATGTGAATGGCTGGGAGTGAACTTCTTTTGACGGTCCAGCAGCTGGGGCAGGGAAATTTGCCTGCTAGAATCGGACGTTGGTGTACTGCTAGCAGAGTGCCCGCAAGTACTTGCCTGTGACACACCTAATTCTACACCTTCATTCCTCTCAGAGCAGGTTTCAGAGAGGAGTGAAGGTATAGTGGGGTTGGAGATCCCAGCTGATGCGGTGCAAGAAGAGGTCAGCTTTGTTCTTTGGTGTGGGTCTTTAAGGTAGGCTTGCCAACGAGCTGCATGGCAGGTCAACATATGTCTGATCAAGCATGTGGTGCCCAAGCGGCTGATGTTTTGGCCACGCGATATACGCTTGAGACATATGTTGCAAGCAGCAGCTGTGCGATCTGATGCACTCGCCTCAAAAAAGGCCCACACCAAAGAACTTTTTGAATGACGGGCAGAGGCAGCGCCCTGCACAGGCGGAGCTCTGCGGTGTGATTCTGTCGGTGTGCTGCCCATACGCTGGCCACTCAAGGGCATCCTGCCTCGTTGGAGATGTGCCTCCTCCTCATCCTCCTCCTCCTCCTCCTCTCTCCTATTAGGCACCCACGTGGAGTCAGTGACCTCATCATCCCCTCCCTCCTCATCACTGGAGCCAATCTGGCAGTATGCTGCAGCTGCTGGAGCATGACTGCCAGATTGGTGTCCTTCTTGAGCATCCCCTCTCTCTGCTCTCACGCTGCTGCCTTCCTCTAGCTGGGTATCATCATCAGATCCTTCCAAACGCTGGGCATCCTCCTGGAGCATGTACCCAACACTGTGCTCAAACAGTTCGGGGGACTCCTCAGGAGGAGGACATGGTGGGTCTAGGGAAGGATTGACTAATGAAGATAATGATACCAGAGAAGAGGACGCTTTGGCAGCTGCTTTGCCAGTACCCTGAGCCTGGGTGAGAGAGGATGAGGAGGATGAGGTGGGCTTGGTCATCCACTCTACCAAGTCTTCGGCATGATGTAGCTCAACATGTCCAGCTGCCGAAAAGAAGGACAAGCGTGTCCCATGGCCATGTGCTGATGACAATGCACCGCGTCCACGGCCAGCACTGTTGCCCCCAGACACAGAGCCTGCTTGCCCTCTTTTTTTGCCTCCTGACTGTCTGCCTCTCCTTGTTTGCCTTCCAGACATTTTAATGGATGGCCTGCAGGGAGATGGGAAAAAGAGCAATAAGGGCTACCTTCAGGTGTATACTGTGCAGGAGGCTTAGCAACAATGACACTGACACTGTCCCCTGCCTATCCTTCTCTGTCCCTAAACACAAGGATTGAAAATATGGAACAGCAAAATTGGTTTAGAACAGAATAGCACACTGACACTTTCCCTCACTGTCCTACTCTGTCCCTCCCTACAAACAAGATTTAGCACAGAATAGCACACTGATAATTTCCACGAGTGTCCTTCTCTGTCCCTAAACTCAAGGATTGAAAATATGGAACAGCAAAATTGGTTTAGAACAGAATAGCACACTGTCAGTTTCACTCACTGTACCTCTCTGTCCCTAAACTCAAGGATTGAAAATATGGTTCAGCAAAATTGGTTTAGAACAGAATAGCACACTGACACTTTCCCTCACTGTCCTACTCTGTCCCTCCCTACAAACAAGATTTAGCACAGAATAGCACACTGATAATTTCCACGAGTGTCCTTCTCTGTCCCTAAACTCAAGGATTGAAAATATGGAACAGCAAAATTGGTTTAGAACAGAATAGCACACTGTCAGTTTCACTCACTGTACCTCTCTGTCCCTAAACTCAAGGATTGAAAATATGGTTCAGCAAAATTGGTTTAGAACAGAATAGCACACTGACACTTTCCCTCACTGTCCTACTCTGTCCCTCCCTACAAACAAGATTTAGCACAGAATAGCACACTGATAATTTCCACGAGTGTCCTTCTCTGTCCCTAAACTCAAGGATTGAAAATATGGAACAGCAAAATTGGTTTAGAACAGAATAGCACACTGACACTTTCCCTCACTGTCCTACTCTGTCCCTCCCTACAAACAAGATTTAGCACAGAATAGCACACTGCTAATTTCCACGAGTGTCCTTCTCTGTCCCTAAACTCAAGGATTGAAAATATGGAACAGCAAAATTGGTTTAGAACAGAATAGCACACTGTCAGTTTCACTCACTGTACCTCTCTGTCCCTAAACTCAAGGATTGAAAATATAGTTCAGCAAAATTGGTTTAGAACAGAATAGCACACTGACACTTTCCCTCACTGTCCTACTCTGTCCCTCCCTACAAACAAGATTTAGCACAGAATAGCACACTGATAATTTCCACGAGTGTCCTTCTCTGTCCCTAAACTCAAGGATTGAAAATATGGAACAGCAAAATTGGTTTAGAACAGAATAGCACACTGTCAGTTTCACTGACTGTACCTCTCTGTCCCTAAACTCAAGGATTGAAAATATGGTTCAGCAAAATTGGTTTAGAACAGAATAGCACACTGACACTTTCCCTCACTGTCCTACTCTGTCCCTCCCTACAAACAAGATTTAGCACAGAATAGCACACTGATAATTTCCACGAGTTTCCTTCTCTGTCCCTAAACTCAAGGATTGAAAATATGGAACAGCAAAATTGGTTTAGAACAGAATAGCACACTGTCAGTTTCACTCACTGTACCTCTCTGTCCCTAAACTCAAGGATTGAAAATATGGTTCAGCAAAATTGGTTTAGAACTGAATAGCACACTGACACTTTCCCTCACTGTCCTACTCTGTCCCTCTCTACAAACAAGATTTAGCACAGAATAGCACACTGATAATTTCCACGAGTGTCCTTCTCTGTCCCTAAACTCAAGGATTGAAAATATGGAACAGCAAAATTGGTTTAGAACAGAATAGCACACTGTCAGTTTCACTCACTGTACCTCTCTGTCCCTAAACTCAAGGATTGAAAATATGGTTCAGCAAAATTGGTTTAGAACAGAATAGCACACTGACACTTTCCCTCACTGTCCTACTCTGTCCCTCCCTACAAACAAGATTTAGCACAGAATAGCACACTGATAATTTCCACGAGTGTCCTTCTCTGTCCCTAAACTCAAGGATTGAAAATATGGAACAGCAAAATTGGTTTAGAACAGAATAGCACACTGTCAGTTTCACTCACTGTACCTCTCTGTCCCTAAACTCAAGCATTGAAAATATGGTTCAGCAAAATTGGTTTAGAACAGAATAGCACACTGACACTTTCCCTCACTGTCCTACTCTGTCCCTCCCTACAAACAAGATTTAGCACAGAATAGCACACTGATAATTTCCACGAGTGTCCTTCTCTGTCCCTAAACTCAAGGATTGAAAATATGGAACAGCAAAATTGGTTTAGAACAGAATAGCACACTGTCAGTTTCACTCACTGTACCTCTCTGTCCCTAAACTCAAGGATTGAAAATATGGTTCAGCAAAATTGGTTTAGAACTGAATAGCACACTGACACTTTCCCTCACTGTCCTACTCTGTCCCTCCCTACAAACAAGATTTAGCACAGAATAGCACACTGATAATTTCCACGAGTGTCCTTCTCTGTCCCTAAACTCAAGGATTGAAAATATGGAACAGCAAAATTGGTTTAGAACAGAATAGCACACTGACACTTTCCCTCACTGTCCTACTCTGTCCCTCCCTACAAACAAGATTTAGCACAGAATAGCACACTGCTAATTTCCACGAGTGTCCTTCTCTGTCCCTAAACTCAAGGATTGAAAATATGGAACAGCAAAATTGGTTTAGAACAGAATAGCACACTGACACTTTCCCTCACTGTCCTACTCTGTCCCTCCCTACAAACAAGATTTAGCACAGAATAGCACACTGACACTTTCCCTCACTGTACCTCTCTGTCCCTACAAACAAGGATTAGCACAGAATAGCACACTGACACTTTCCCTCACTGTACCTCTCTGTCCCTACAAACAAGGATTAGCACAGAATAGCACACTGACACTTTCCCTCACTGTACCTCTTTGTCCCTACAAACAAGGATTAGCACAGAATAGCACACTGACACTTTCCCTCACTGTACCTCTCTGTCCCTACAAACAAGGTTTAGCACAGAATAACACACTGTCACTGACACTCTCCCTACCTATCCTTATTTGTCCCTAAACACAAGGAATCCAGGATTAGTAAAGGAAAAAAAATGACACTGTCCCTGCCTATGCTTCTCTTTCCCTGCTCCGGAACACACTACACAAGGCCGCCGCGCTGGCGGCCTTTTATAGTGTGGGGCGTGTACTAAACCCCCTCAGCAATAATTGGCCACAGGCATCCTGCCTGTGGCCAATCATTGCTCTCCTCGCTGCCGGCGCTGTGATTGGCCAAGCATGCGGGATCACAGTGCATGCTTGGCCAATCACAGCGCCTGGATGACACTGCGATGGCGTAGTGCATTGTGGGCCATTCGCGTCACTCGAATTTGGCGCGAACGGCCCAAATCGTTCGATCTTCATCGAACGATCGAACAGCCGATGTTCGAGTCGAACGTATGTTCGACTCGAACACGAAGCTCATCCCTATTGTTAACTATCACAAGGGCTATGCCCGCTTACCACTACGAACATCAGATGAATAAATCAGATGAATAGAGGGTTCCAGCCGAAATTCTCTGTCTCTGTATCTTTGTCCTGTAGAAATTACACTGAACCTCACTGTAGACTAGATTGCAGGTACCTCTGGATGGTCCGGAACACACGCCGGTCCGCTGTACTGGAATAGCGATGCTGTCCTCAGAGATCCCTCTGGGGCTGGCTATCAAGCTCCCCGCTGTGTAGCCGCAGATTCTCAGCACTCCCTGTCACACAGACCTCCTGCTGGCAGGTTCAGAATGGCGTCCAGAGAGAGCGAATCAGGCCGCACCAGCCCTTTCTATTTCCTCTCCCAGCAGGCTGTTTTTAGTGATGTAATTCCCTATACAGCAGCACTCTAAACGAAATATTTGGAATATTTAAATAAAAATTCCCAGTATCATGCTTACCCCTAGCACAGGTGGTCAGACACTATAGCTAGCTTCTGTGTTCTTCGTCTTCACCTATAGCAGCCCCCTTTCCCATAAGGCAAGCAGGCCTACCTGTACTTGGTTGCCCCTAGGTCTTTTACACAATGCTAAAGATTCAGATTTAGAATACTTTATTAATTCCAAAGGGAAATTACTAACATACAGTCACATTCAACAAGACAACACAAAAATCACAATAATAAGGCACAACAACAACAAGTGCCTTGCTGCCACGCCGAGGAAGGTGTGATCTGAGCACAGAAAACAGGTACTTGTGATTGGCAGACAGGCAGAGTGGTCCAATGACACTCCAAGTACATGACAGGCAAGGTTTAGAATAGTCAGGGTCAAACCTGTAGTCAAAAGACAGGCAGAGTTCAGAATACTTTATTAATGCCAAAGTGAAATTACTAAAATACAGTTACATTCAACAAGACAACACAAAAATCACAATAATAAGGCATAACAACAAGAAGTGCCTTGCTACCACACCAGAGAAGATGTGAACTGAGCACAGAAAACAGGTACTTGTGATTGGCAGATAGACAGAGTGGTTCAATGACACTCCAAGTACACAGCAGGCAAGGTTAAACATAGTCAGGGTCTAATTCTTAGTCAAAAGGCGGGCAGAGTTCAGAGAATAGTTTCAATAAAAGTTCATAAGCAAGAAAATCCAAGCTAGCAGGCAGGGCAGACAAACGGGGAGGTTGAAGTATGTGTTAGAACACTATCACATGCATGAGACTGCAGGCTTGGCTGGCTAAAATCAGGTTTGGTCTCCACCCAGAGACTGGCCCCATCAATCACCTTGCAGGTGGACAGACAGCCAAGGAGAATGCATCACAGCCATGTCCTTAGTCTGCTTGTCTTCAGCAAACTGTTTGCAGGCTTTCTTGCGCATCATCTTTAGGAGAGGCTTCCTTCTGGGACGACAGCCATGCAGACCAATTTAATGCAGTGTGAGGCATATTGCTTGAGGACTGACAGGCTGACCCCCCCCCCCACCCCTTCAACCTCTGCAGCAATACTGGCAGCACTCATACGTCTATTTCCCAAAGACAACCTCTGGATATGACTTTGGTCGACCATGTTGAGGCCTGTTCTGAGTGGAACCTGTCCTGTTAAACAGCTATATGGTCATGGTCACTGTGCTGCAGCTCAGTTTCAGGGTCTTGGCAATCTTCTTATAGCCTAGGCCATCTTTATGTAGAGCAACAATTATTTTTTTCAGATCCTCCGAGAGTTCCATGTTGAACTTCCAGTGACCAGTATAAGAGAACAAGAGTGATAACACCAAATGTAACACACCTGCTCCCCATTCACACTGGAGACCTTGTAACACTAACAAGTCACATGACACCGGGAGGGAAAATTGCTAATTGGGCCCAATTTGGACATTTTCACTTAGGGGTGTACTCACTTTTGTTGCCAGCGTTTTAGACATTAATGGCTGTGTGTTGAGTTATTTTGAGGGGACAGCAAATTGACACTGTTATACAAGCTGTACACTCACTACTTTACATTGTAGCAAAGTGTCATTTCTTCAGTGTTGTCACATGAAAAGATATAATAAAATATTTACAAAAATGTGAGGAGTGTACTCACTTTTGTGAGATACTGTATGACAGTTCCTGTATGTGCATTTCGGTTTTGTATTTTGTTGTGTGCATGGAATTTTAAAGTTTAAAGGTGTATTACACATTTTGCAGGCTGTAAAATAAGAGTAATATACTTGACCAGGTCTGTCACTATTAACTCCAGTCTTTGCTCCCTTGCAGGGTCACACCTGATGCTGGAATCTTCAGCATCCTGCCTAAACTGGGCTGTTTGATTCCTGCCTATGCCGCCACGTCCTGTTGTTCTACCTCCTGGCCACTGCATCACTGCAGGGGCACACTAGTGACATAGCACCCAGCAGGTGGAACCACAGCATACAGAGGGGGATGCAGGCATCCGACACACCTGGAACTGTTGGATGCTGACAATACTGCTGGTGGGTGTAGCTTTGCTAGAGAGCAAAGAGTGAAGTCATCAGCAGCCAAATAGGTAATTATTACTGTTCTCTAAATAACAGATGACTTTTTTTTACATTTTAAAACAGAAATTGACAGGTAATTCGGGTTTTTTTTTTTTTGAGTGAAACAAAGCCCTATATTCCCTTTTACCATTCTCATGTAAATTATACAGTGTGTAAACACAGACCTTTAAACTCAAGACTTTTGCGGCTTCTCGTTGTTCCAGCCTACATCCTCCCAGGACCTGGCGGATTGTGCACTGCTTCACATGATGCTGTATAGAATAATGGTTAGTCTTCCTCCCTGCGCCAAACAAAGAAGGAACAAGAGGGCCACATTCTGCCCAAAACACACCAGCTTGAAATGCCTGCACTAAAGGGAGCAGGAAACAAAAGTGCTGTGTCAGGTTCTAATGTATCTAGTTGGCTGCCTGTCCACTGACAAGTGACCAGATGTGCACTTTCTTTTTTATTAGATTTACAGAACATAAGCCCAATTCAGTTTGGATCAGTTTGCAGAATTGAACTTTATGTAAGTCAAGGGTCATCTGTATTTTTGCTTCAACCCCTCTTCCATTATAACATTCTCTTATAACAACTCTTTGTATATACAGATATGATTTTTATGTGTAGCATTAAAAAAAGTATTTTACATCATTATTATATAGGTGGGCTTTTTGGCAAATTGTGGGATTAAAAAAAATGATATATGCATTAAAACGTTTAAAGACAGTATATACACCTGCAACAGTAAGCAAACTTCTAGATTCATAGTAATCATCACTTTTACCAAAGCATGCCATCTGGGTGTAACTGACTGTACATATTGTTACATATGCTGCTTAAAAAAGTAACTAACTGAGCATTGAATACGTCTACTAAACACTATATCAAAAGACAGCAGCTATATATTGCTAATTATGCACTATAACCCATCTGTGGCCTTTATTATTGCAAACGTAATTCATGTCACAATAATGCAAATATACAAAATGCCTATATAAAGTATATACATATAAGAAGGCCAGTATGGTGGCCTAAATTTATGGGAAGAGTACGTCAGCTCACCTTGTGGCCGTGATAGGGTGACCACGTGTCCCGGATTGCCCGGGACATCCCCGCATTTTGCAGGTCTGTCCCGGGTACCTTTATTCCAGGACAATACAGTGTCCCGGAATGAAACTGACACAGCCACCCCCCCGGGCCAATCTGATGGCCCCAGAAAAGGCTGCCACATCAACGCTTTACTCATTGACAGTACTTGTCCTGGCCAGGAATGCCCGGAGGAGCACAATCCCGCCCCCTGCTTGTGTTCAATCACTGTGCTGTGATTCGTTACAGCAAAGCTGATTTTTGGGAAGGGGGGGTGTCCCTGAATGGTAGTTTGGAAATGTGGTCACCCTAGTCCGTGAGTCTGTGTATTCGAATTCCAGTGTGTTGTGGTTCGTAGTACGTGGTTTTCTTTGATTCTTGCTCACTGTCGCAGGTAGGATTCGTAAACCTTTCTTGTGTCAAGCGTTGTTATTTTAATTCATCATGTTCCCCATTTCGGGATTACCGTCACCTTAGGCTCATAGGTTCCCTCTGCATTGTTATTCCCCACCCGCATTTAGACTTACGCATTGTTCGTATGTCCCCAAGCTCAGACTTTACTTAATCAACGTACCATTCATTCGTATCCCCCAGCCCATTTCGAGTCCAGTCGCATCGGCGGTACAACAATTCAAATCGTGTCCCTTCGTACACTCCACAGGCCGTTTCAAATCTAGTCGTGTTGGCGGCACAACAATTCAAATTGGCTCCATTCATACACTCTACAGCCCGATTCGAGTCTAGTCGCATCAGCGGTATAACGACTCGAGTCCTCGGCATGACACAACACAATTCCATTTTGTCACACAACTTCCGGCAACTCAGTCTCCTCCATGAGGCACCTACCACAAGCTACCAGTCGGTACCCAGTCCATCCATACGCTCGTACGTACTCATAAAGCTTAGACGATATGCAACTTTATTAACTCCGGCACGAGTCAGCACGATTCATTCACTGCCACACACTCACAATCACGATTAGCGATCGGTCATGATCACAGCTCATTCCCACATGCCCTAAGTTTCTACTGTCCTTGTTTTCACATTCCTAATAAAGGCTACTTTCTTGCAATCATTGTAAGCACATCTCCAGTGGCACACAATCCAGCCACTCATCGTCTCCAGTGGCACATTGGCCGCTCACCGCTTCTGTCTGTCGTTTCTCCTTTAGGTCAGTCAAGTTCAGGTTCGTTCCATCCTGCACCATGTTGGACGTTATTTCCTCAGGTAAAAAAACAAAACAAAAAAAACACACACACACAGGCATAGGGCTCACATCTTCACCAGGGGGCCAGTCACATTTCAAGGGAAGGGTTAGGTCGTTTTTTTTTAGGTTAAAACTGGACTTCTATGTCACCATTGCTACAGGTTCCCGGACCAACTGATTTTCCGTCCTCAACCAAGACTTCGCAACTAGGGCATTAGGTCAGGTGTGTAGTACACAGGTTCCACCCTCACATCACCCTGCAGCATCCGTTACGCTCACTTAATATACACAATTTGGGCAGCTCATCGGACGTTAGTTACTGTCACACAGTTCTTCGCATTACGCTCTGTTTTCGAAGGGCGACCCTTCACCTACGCAGACAATGTCACTAAACATTAAGCTTACTGGCAGTGCAAGCGTTAGCAGGCCGAGCACACGTCACAAACTACAGAACGCAACATTCCTACTTAGGCCGTGCCAGACTTAAGCTTCTTGCATCCAGTACGCCCTGGGGCTCTGGTCCACAGGTTTGTGCTTAGCATAGATGAGCACCCAAGTTATTGGTGACCTGGCCAGTCACCACCTGGCTCACTTCGGTTGCCACACACTGGTTTGTTTTAAAAATATTCACTCAACAGCAATCAGCGCTTCAGAACGCAAACCGGCTTCTTCACTGTGGCTGTTGTTCCTTTTTTGCTTCCCTCCTCATATTGGTCCATGACATGGCCGAGAACAAATCATATTCCTGGGGGGACACCTCAGTGGTCCTTAAATGTAAAGACCCCAGGCTCAACCGCAAGCTATCTGTCACAGAGTTTGTGCTGGCCTTTGGGATGTTTTGGGATGTTCTTTGCTTGGCCAACCCCAGAAGGAGGGAAGAGTTGGACTTGTACCTCCATGCATTGGTAGACCTAGGTTACAAGAATGGGGGGTATTTTTTTAATGACTATCTCCGGTCATTTTCTGCTAAAGCTGCAGCCAGGATTACGCAGTTCCAGGCCAGCACCAACTGGAGTTGACACAGAACTATTCTGCCGAAACTTTGCGGGTCTACGTTCCCCACTCTGTGCCATTTGCCAGTCCTCCACCCATACTGCAAACTGGTGCTCCAATACAGGTGCTAGACACCCCCTCAACTTCCCTTCCACCTCTGGTACTGGTCAGGGCTTGCCAGCCCTCGCACAGCCGCCCCAGGTGGATAAGTTGGGAGGGCCTATCCTGTCAATGGGGGGTGCATCAATCTGCAATAACTTCAATTATGGGACTTGAAACTTTAGCCAATGCTGGCTGCTCCACATTTGTGTCACATGCCACAGAGCGCACCGGAAAACCACATGCAACCTCAGGCAGCACAACAAATCGTGACTAAGCCAAATGAATGTCCGATGGCTGGGGTTTTACCTTGCCTCACACCCGACACCCTCACTGGTCATTTTTCCTGGTGCACGGTTTTACATCAGGGTTCCACACCGGACTCATCACGCTACCCCACTCGACCTACGAATGCAGGAATATCCTTTCAGCTGCCCCCGATGAGCAGGCCATAGATACTCTGTTACAGTCCGAATTGGACCGGGGATTCATCATCGGCCCCTTCGCTCAATCACCTTTCACTACTTGGAGAGTCAGCCCTATTGTGCTTATCAAGGGCAAGTTTTCAAATAAACCTTGGTTGGTGTATGACTTGTCCCCACCTCATTGTTCTCACATCCCAAGTTTGAACTCCCTAATTCCTTCTGAGGAGTTTTCCCTTAAATATGCATCAGTGAACCTAGCTATTCAAGCCATTATTAGCATAGGCACAGGCGCATGGCTGTCCAAAGTGGAAATTTCAGACACGTTCAAATTACGGCCCATCGAGCCATCCCTCTGGCGGTGGCATGGCATTAAATGTAAAGGTTTGTATTACATCGACACCAAGTTGACTTTCGGCTCGAAAAGCAGCCCTTGGCTGTTTGACACCTTCGCCCAGACTCTTACTTCAATCCTGCTGCACCAAGCACAGTGCCAGATTGCCACATTGACTTCCCGCTGATCGAATGGCCAGGCGAGCCCTTGTTAGACTTGGACAGATTGGGAGTGGTATTCGACAATCAGCATGCCCATAGCAGAACATAAAGTGGAAGGCCCGTCGCAAGTCCATCACCTTCCTAGGTATCACCTTAGACACCTGCTCCATGCAGCCCAGCCTAACTCCCGACAAATTGGTCCGGATCAAATCGGTTATTCGCGCCTTTACCCTTTCACAAGGGTGTACCAAGAGACAGCAACAATCCCTGTTAGGGATGCTCAATTTTGCCATGAGGATTCTCCCCCAGGGGAGGTCCTTCATTTCCCGCCTGTTGGCTTTCCTCTCTCAAGTACAAGACCCCGATCAAATCCTCAGGCTGGACCCAGCAGCAATAGCGGATTTGACAATGTGGGATGAGTTCCTCGCTAACTGACACGGCGTATCTATGTTTATTCCATTAGCGTCAGCTTCATCTCCTCATGTGGTCACAGATGCTGCAGCCTTCACAGGCTTCATTGCAATTTTTAGCCATCACTGGTTTGCAGGTCAGTGGCCACCAGAGATCCTCCTGGTCCCCGGTTTCAGCCAGTTGTCTTCACTGTTCGAACTCTATCCCATTGTGGCAGCAGCACAGGTCTGGGGCCATACCTGGACAGGGAAAATGGTGGTCTTTGCCACAGACAATCAGGCCATGTCAGAGATTGTACACAAAGGCAGATCCAAATCACTAGCCACCATGTCCTTCCTGCTCAGGCTGGTGCAGTTGTCCCTGCAACATCAGTTCAATGTGCACTGCACTTATATTCCGGGCAACGGCAATATCGCAGCAGATGCACTGTCCCGCTTTTACTACACTTCGTTCACCTGGAGCCGACCCGACCACTTCTTCTATCCCACCTTGGTCGCAGCTGATGATGGGTTGAAGGGACATCTTCACAACATGACCCATCTCATTAACCAGTCGTCCTGCAAAAAACACTGAAGGACTATAACACCGCCTGGAATGCCTAAGACAGGTTTCTAGTGTCATAACCTGGGGCAGCGACAGGAGACATCAAGCCTGTCCTGGCTTTCATATCGTATTACCACATGCAGCTGGCTCTCTCTCATAACACCATCAGGCTATACTTAGCCGGCATCCAGCATTTCTTGTCCTTACAGGACCCCGGTAAGCCGTCCTTGTTTGCAACCCACGCAGTCAGATCCATCCTACGCAGCATCCAGAAATGTCACCCATCACAAGTGCCATTTTAAGGGACATGTCTGCCATCCTCTCACGTTCCCCATTTGGGTTCTTACCCAGCCTGGTCATCCAAGCAGCCATCTACCTGGCCTTCTACGGCTTTTTTTGCGGCCTAGTGAGTTCACCTTTAGTGGCCCCAGCTGCTAGACACCTGGCTCGTCTTCAAGATCACTTTGTTCTACACCTCACGGTGTCCAAAACCCAACAGTCCAGCCCCAGGGTCAACGTCAAGCTCTTCCAGATCCACAACGTCTGGTGCCTGTAGTGATCTTCGACCGATTATTGTCTCATCTGCCCAGACAGTCGGAACTCAGCCAGTTGCTACCTTTTCCTACCAGCCTCCTGAGTGGCAACCATTTCATCAGACACGTTAGGATCCTCTTATCTAACCTAGGCCTTGACCATGGCCAGTATTCTGGACACTCCTTTTGGATTGGAGCGGCTTCAGCCGCATCTCAGCACAGGGTGCCAGACCATGTCATCAAGAAGTTAGGCAGGTGGAAATCCACCTGCTTCACCCCATACATTCCGAACCCTCAGGTAGAAATGTCCCAGGCCTTCAGCAAGCTTGCTCAATAAGTATTACCGGACCCATAAAGAGTTACTTTCCTATTTGAGTATTTGTGCCCCCTTTTTGGCATACTGTCCAGCCGACCAGGGCACACCTCAGGTCTATGTTATGTTGTAAGTCTTGTGGCGTCTTTATGTGGTTCATATCTGTCTCGGTTGAAGGGCTTGGATCATAAATGAGAATGCCAGTATGGTGGCCTGAATTTATGGGAGGAGTCCGGGGGCTATATAAGCAGACCACTCACCTGTGGTCCTTGTTGGTTCCAGTGCGTGGTACCCTCCCACCCCTTCCCCCTTTCAAGGCACTTCTCAACACATCCTCTCCACAATCATCCATTACTTATCTTGGATATGCTCCCTTTTTTGGCATACCGTCCAGCCAACCAGGGCACACCTCAGGTCTATGTTATGTTGTAAGTCTTGTGGCGTCTTTATGTGGTTCATATCTGTCTTGGTTGAAGGGCTTCGACCATAAATACAGTCCGGTCCATAAATATTGGGACATCGACACAATTCTAATCTTTTTGGCTCTATACAACACCACAATGGATTTGAAATGAAACAAACAAGATTTAACTGAAGACTTTCAGCTTTAATTTGAGGGTATTTACATCCAAATCAGGTAAACGGTGTAGTTTGCCAAAATCGGAAAGTCTGCAGTTAAAGCACATCTTGTTTGTTTCATTTCAAATCCATTGTGGTGGTGTATAGAGCCAAAAAGATTAGAATTGTGTCGATGTCCCAATATTTATGGACCTGACTGTGTGTGTGTATATATATATATATATACCTTGCAACCTAACTTTCCTATCTTATATGCCTACATACACATACTAGGGCCAATTTAGTCAGGGCCCAATTAACCTATCAGTATGTATTTGAAGTGTGGGAGAAAACTAGTGTCCCTAGAGGAAACCCACACAATTAAGCCTAGTACATACGACCGAGAATCTCGTCGTAAAAAAAACCCGTTGTTTTTCTCGACGAGATTCTTATCAAGCTTGACGGGATTCTTGTCAAGCTTTCCTTGCATACACACTGTCAATTCAAATTCTCGTCATTGTAAAGCGCGGTGACGTACAACACGTACAATGGCAGTATAAAGGGGAAGTTAATTTCCAATGGTGCCACTCCTTGGGCTGCTTTTGCTGATCTCGTGTTACTGCGTGTTAGTAAAAGCTTGAGGAGAGACGATTTGCGCTTTTCAGTCTTCGTGCTTTTCAGTCCGTTACAGCAGGACGAATGTGCTATCTCCATTACGAACGTTAGTTTTACCAGAAGGAGCGCTCCTGTCTCATACTTGATTCTGAGCATGCGCGATTTTTTAAGACTCGTAAAAGCATACACACGACCCGTTTTCTCGACAAGAAAGCTCTCCCAGCAGTTTTCTTGTCGTTTCTTTATGAGAAAACCGGTCGTGTGCACGAGGCCTTACAGAAGGATCATGCAGACTCCATACAGGTTGTGTAATGACTGGGATTCAAAACCATATGACCCTAGTGCTGCAAGGCAGAAGTGCTAGCCACTAAGCCATAATTTACAGTAATATGGCAATGTACTAAGTACAGGCCAACAATCACACCCATAGCTCCCGAGGGACTGTCCCTGATTTGGAACAAAGTCCCTCTGTCCCTCTTTCCTCCTTATTTGTCGCTCATTTTGATCTAATCTATATGGTATATAAAATGCACTTTTTATTTTTTTTATAACTTTTTTGCCAGTGCTAAACATTTCATCCAATTTCTTAATTGCTGCATTTGTAAATTCCAAATGCCAATACAAAGGAATATTAGTGGTTAAAAAAAAAAGACAATCGTGGGTTTAACTAATAGTTTTTCTGTATAATTCTCCTTTAAGGAGGTGTGGCAGGGGGTGTGTCCTATGCTTACATATTTTTGCTAATAGGTGTCCCTCGTTCCCATCTTAAAACTTTGGGAGATATGATCATACCAACCAATCAGAATCCACCAGAATCAGAATTTCACTGATCAGACTACATATAATTGTTCTATATGTTCTATATGTTGTGACCCAGTGTGCTTTTTGTGCTGACACCATATAGACCAGATCAGTTCTTCATATGGGATACTTGTCATTGGATGTGAATTTTTTTTCTCAAAATACAGGCCCTCATAACACAAATATATACATTCTTATAAAGAAGCAAATGTGACCCATTCTCACTTAAAAAAAAAAAAAAAGAAATTGTATATTTTTTGCGTGCTTATTATTTTATCAACCAGTTTTATGCTTTGCTGTGAGTTGCATTTATTTTTTTCAAATATTTTTTTTTCCTCTGGTTTTGTTCAGTCTATTCACTCAGAGGCACAAAATAATACACAGTAAGCATGTCTACGTGGGTTTTGAAACATCACTGCCCTTTTAATGTGCTAAATCTGAACCTCAGGCAAACAGCTAAATACACAGGTGAAATATACATATGTGAACTGTCTTTTCTACAAAAGGATTTGTAACTCTGGTAATCTAGGCACCCCTACAGATATCATAGCTAGACTAGTGACTTCACTCTACTCCACTATAATAAGGCAGTACAGCTTGGTCACCAGCCTGTGGTAGGGTAGGGGCCGTGGTAGCGGTCGTCATGTCCTCCATGTTTCCCTACTTGTTGGGCAACAAGCTAGGGTGACATGAGAGGCCTACTCCTGGGTGGATTCTTCTGGTTCCATGCTAGGCACTTTGATTAGGGTCACCGCACTACACATGGGGTACCTTTTCTTGAGCCACTCTGATGCCGCGTACACACGACCATTTTTCTCGTCAACGAGAAAAACGACCGTGTGTGGGCTGTTCATCATTTTTCCCGATGAGAAAAACGGCATGAATCACGGCGAGAAAAATTAGAACATGCTCTAATTTTTCTCGTCGTGATTCATGGCATTTTTTTCCGCTGCAGTTTTCCCATAGGGAAACACTGCCAGGGAGCCTACACACGGTCGTTTTTCTCAACCAAGGAAAAATGGCCGTGTGTAGGGGAACAAGCCGTTCCTCGTTTTTCCCGTCGATTTTCTCGACGGTGTTTTCACCGTCGAGAAAATCAATCGTGTGTACACGGCATAACTTTCCAGACAGATGTCTAAACATAAACAAACTCCAGTAAACTCTCTTGATGTGTAGCATTACCCCTGTAGGAGCCACTGGTAATTTGCCCAGGTCTTTTCCCCACTTTTGCTCCGCAGCCAGGTACAAGGTAGATTCACACAGCCAGGTGCACACACACTTCCGCTCATTGTCTTCAATGACCAGTCTAGGGGTTGTTGTTTTTGTTGTTTTATTTTTGGACAACTTGGATAGGGAAGAGGATTTAGTGGGATACTCCAGAAATAGAAATATTCACAAAAGAAGGACATCTAACTGATCTCTTGGTTAAGCTCTGGTGAAGTCCTTGCTGAAAGCAGATAGCAGACTTGATTTAGCAAAGTCCCTTAGTAGCAGTAGTAACTGGACAAATCACTTTTGAACACTAGGCAATGTTCCCTTGTCTAGACCCTTAGCTGACTATATCGCACACCAGAAGGGGTTAAGAGCACAAGTCTATGAATCCTTTAGGTTGTCTGTACTCACAGAATGTCAAAGGACAGCTGATAGCCTCCTTCCAACTTCCAAACGACACTCTATACCAGTGATACCAGACCAGATCTTCAATAGACAGCCCCTTCAATCAGCTCCCTGTAGAACCAGCGTCACTCTCTCTCTCTGACTTTAGGCTCTCAGGTTGCCCACAGAAGGCCACATGGCGGCAGCCAGGTGCCTGGGAGAGGCAGCGTGCCCCTTCCCAGACTGGAACTCTGCTCTCCAGGAAAGACTTTGTATTCATTGTGTCCAAAGAATAAATACCCTCTCTCAGCATCCTTCAGGACCACCCTCCTGGGATTGGCTGGATTGGCATCAATCTTCATGCTGTGTTCTGCATAGTGTACACCTATTCATCCAGAACCTTCCTAGGCTGCTTGGATAAAGAGGAGGCCAAAGGCAGAACCAAATAGCAGCTGAGCTCACTGGGCAGACTACACTAATCAATTTCAGCTCTTTGTTAAGAAGAGGGCTGAGTAAATTTCCATAGCAGTTCTCCTGTTAAGCAGGGGAATAAAAATATACTACACTAATCCTAGCACCTATTTAGAATGGTGCTACAGATGTACTAAACATCACTATGGTTACTTGTGCATTTAGGAGGGACATGCAGAGAGAGGGTTCAGATGTGCACCTAGCATGGACTTCACTGAATTCTTCCTCTTCCGTACCTATCTACAGGATGAGGGCCCTGGCGGTGTAGATCCGATCCTATTTCTATGGGAGATGGATCGCGGCCAAAGGAGTGTCGACAACATCTCCCTCGCTGCAAGAGGTTACCTGGCACATGTACACGTTTACGACAGGCTGCTAGAGAAACCTTTTGTTACCCTTGGTAACCACTGTATCTTTATACTGTATTAACCCTTGTACTGATGTCTTCATACCACAGTGTGTTTAGTGACCCAGGCTATAGACTATGTGTGCCGGTTACTTGCATTGCACCCCTTTAGTCATTTCAGACCAGGCAAAGTTTCAAACATTTTACTGAATAATAAATATAAGAATAAATTAACATATTGACAGAGACAATCAACAGTCCAAGATACAGTGTCAACATTTGCTAACATCCCTAGTCCCTAACTTCAGGCTTGTGGCTGCTCCAGCATACCTGTTCAAGCAAAAGTCCAATACTGGTTGAGTCCATGTCTGGAATCTAGCTCCGACTTCGGCATGATACTGGTCATCCAGACGCAGGTAACAGCATCAGGTGGGCCCGGCAAGGTGGACCAGGCCTAAACCGAACTCCGTCTTCTCCTTCCTCGTCCTTCACTCCTCACCATCTCTATCTCTGGGTTCGGACCTCTTTCCCTTTTATATCACACAGGACTGGAGGTTGGACTCAGCAAAACCCATCAAGAAAAACCGAGGAATTACAGTTAACTCCTAACTTCCCGCTGCGGCAGCAAAAACTACTACCTGCCTACAAACCCACCCCAGGCTGTGTTTGCAGTGTACACAATTCTGAATGCGGAACAACACAAAACCTGATTGGCTCAGAGTTCTGACCCTCCCCCTACTTATCTGAACTGTGAAGGGGCTTACATAAGGGTGATAACATGGCACTTATACTAGTTTTAAATAAAAATACATTTAACTCATTGTGAATAAATAGTATAAATTGGTGTTTTATATCTGCCTGGAGTTCTTATTTAAAGTCCAACTCAAACTTCATGAGGTTATTCTTGTTCTATTCTCACTACACGTTTGCCCCTGGCGTGTGTGTAGCTCAACATACAGCTTAAACCTTGCATCCTAAAGTAACCAGACTGTCTGTAATGCCCCGTACACACGATCGTTTTTAATGTCATTTTTTAAACCAACGTTTTTCTCCTCGTTTTTTTTCATGTTTCCTCTCAAGCCTGCCTTGCGTACACACCATCATTAAAAAAAACGATCAAGCAAAGCGCAGTGACGTTCAACACGTACGACGGCACTATAAAGGGGAAGTTCCGTTCGAATGGCGCCACCCTTCATGTTAGTAAAGTTTGTTGAGCGACGATTCGCGCTTTTCAGTCCGTTACTGTGTAATGAATGTGCTATCTCCATTACGAACGCTAGTTTTACCAGAACGAGCGCTCCCGTCTCATACTTGATTCTGAGCATGCGCGTTTTTTTCACGTCGTTAAAGCATACACACTATCGTTTTTCACGTCGTTAAAAAAAAACGACATGAAAAACGACGTGAAAAAAGAGAGCATGTCCGGAATTTTTAATGGCCGTTTTTCACGTCGTTAAAAATGCTCTGGAGCATACACACGATCATTTTTCAGGGCCATTTTTTAAAATGGCAGTTTTAACGGCATGAAAAACGATCGTGTGTACGGGGCATAACTTTGGATCTTTATTACAATGAAGAGGTGGTGGCCATATAAGATGCATATGTATAATGGTGAAACTAGCAATAAACAGATAAATTAACATATAAGAATTACTTGAAAACAAACAAATGTCTACTAGGTATACAGGTAAACAGTCTTTATCATACCAGCGATGCTGCCTTAGGAGGATCAGGACCTAGGAAACATGTGGTGCAGGCTTAGCTGACTCCATGTGGACTGTCCAGTGGAAAAGATGAAAGAGTTGTAATAGGAAGTGGATTACAATATTGGCGCTTGCAAGTTAAAAAAGACAATGTATATATGAGAAGTTACCAAATAAGTCCTTTGAGCTGTGTGATGAGCTTAGATGTGAGTTGTAACAGTCCAAGAAATAACTGGGCAGCCTTACTGGGGGAGCCGAAGCCGGACTCCAAACACATGTAAAACAGAACAAAACAAAAACAAAAAAGGTGCCACTTAGTTAAGACTGTTTTTACTTAAATAACACAGAAGTATTAAAGCACTCACTCATAGGTTGACTTTAGTAGACACAATAAACGTCTGGTCTGTGGTCACATTCCGCTTGCCGGGAGTCTCAGTATTTAGTGATGACCTCCTCGTTTGTTTGTGATGAAATCCGGAATGTTATCCATGCAGGATGTTGCCGGAAGATTCTTCCCACGGAGCCAGAAGGAGGGCTGGAACACAAACGAAGGGTCCAGCTGAGACGCAACACGACGTTCAGCGGGGTGACGTCAGGACCGTCATGCAACGCGTTTCGATGTACAAAGCGGAGAGACGTTCTAGGTCCCTGCGCGCATCTTTTTCAAGCAATCAGATTGCTTGAAAAAGATGCGCGCAGGGACCTAGAACGTCTCTCCGCTTTGTACATCGAAACGCGTTGCATGACGGTCCTGACGTCACCCCGCTGAACGTCATGTTGCGTCTCAGCTGGACCCTTCGTTTGTGTTCCAGCCCTCCTTCTGGCTCCGTGGGAAGAATCTTCCGGCAACATCCTGCATGGATAACATTCCGGATTTCATCACAAACAAACGAGGAGGTCATCACTAAATACTGAGACTCCCGGCAAGCGGAATGTGACCACAGACCAGACGTTTATTGTGCCTACTAAAGTCAACCTATGAGTGAGTGCTTTAATACTTCTGTGTTATTTAAGTAAAAACAGTCTTAACTAAGTGGCGCCTTTTTTGTTTTTGTTTTGTTCTGTTTTACATGTAATAGGAAGTGGAGCTAGTCCCCAGTAATATGACAGGAAATGTGTATTAACCATAGAACACTGCCCATCAATAGTCTTTTGTTAAGAGTGGCATCTAGTGGACAATGTTGGAATTGCAAGTCCAGAAGATATTACTGTATTTTCCTTGTAGGCCAAAGGCATGACAATTCTATACGTATGATGTTACCCCACAGTGTTCCCTTCACTTAGCTTTTTGTAGCTCATCCCGTGGCACCTCCTCTCTAATTGGCATTTTGCTCTATAAGTAAATTGTCTGCCCTGGGAACCAGCCTACTTCCAAAAAGGGCTGTGGGAGCGAGGGATGGGGTTCTTGTTTTGCCCAAAGCTGGACTTGAATACAGTCAGATTTTAATACACATTATTTAAAAAAACTGCAGTTAGCTTGAGCCTAAAAAAAACTGAAACAGATTTCCTGTGGACAATGTTGGAATTGCAAGTCTGGAAGATATTACTGTTTTTTCCTTGTAGGCCAAAGGCATGACACTCCCCGTCTGGTATCATAAGATGCCACTATTTATTTCTCAGCTGACAACAATAAAATTAGTTCAGAAACTGGTCTGAGGAACAACTTTGTCTCCTTGTTTCTATGGATCTTGACTTCTACTTTTCTGACCTTTCCATCCTCACTTGGAAAGGTGTTGGAGATAAGACCCAAAGGCCACTCATTCCTTTGAGATTGACAGTCCTTAACAAGAACAAGGTCTCCTCCTTTAAGGTTGGACTTGTTGTCTTGTCATTTAGTATGTGGCTGTAAAGTGGAGGGGTATTGCTTCCTCCACCTGTCCCAGAAGGTATTTGCCAGACTTTGTACTTGTGTCCACTGGCGTAAGTATAATTCTTTAGTGGTGAAATTCCCATGGGAAGCACTGATTACTCCAGTTTTCTGTGTAAGGATACAGTTGATTAGCATAGGTTTCATGCTGTACAGTGCGGATGATAAGATCCTGAGACTGCTGGAGCTCTAATGCTGAACTGATCCTTTGACAATGATGCCATCCTTTGCGGTCACAGCTGTTTGAGTCACTTTGAAAAAAGAGTGAGCTATATGGATAAGACAAGAAATAGCTCGAACAAGCGCCTTCCATTTTGAGAATCTGGTAAATCTGTCAGATTTAAGCTGGCAGTCTGAAGTTGCAGTCTGAAATGTTGAGATCTCAGGACAGATGTCAGTATCTGAGTCTGGGTCTACTAGTTCAATAGTGTCGCTCTTAGGAACAGTCTGTTCTGCATTGTACAAGAATGCAGGTCCTGTAAACCATGTTGTGTCTTTAAGGTTACATGCAGCAACAGCTCTTGTAGCATGGTCTGCAGGATTATGGTCAGTAGGTACGTAGTGCCATTGTGTTGGAAGAGTGGATCTCCTAATCCTCAACACTCTGTTGTTGATGTAAACATAGAAACGTCTGGTCTCATTGTAGATGTAGCCTAGAACTACCTTGCTGTCAGTGTAGAGCTGGATATCCTTGAGGTCAATATCCATGTCTGAGATTATAAGTTCTGCCAGTTCAACGACTAGTACCGCAGCACAAAGTTCTAGCCTAGGTACAGTGTGCTCAGGGTGTGCCCATGACAAATCCTACGTGGCATCGTGCTGTAGTGTCGACAGTTCTTAAGTAGGCCACAGCAGCTATTGCCTTCATAGACGCATCACAGAATATGCAAAGGTTTTGGCTCTGTGTCTTTGTAGAGGGTACAGGAGCATATGGCGTGAAACATGGAGATCAGATAAGACGGATAGAGAATTCTTCCACTCTACCCAAGAGTTCCTCTTATCAAGGGGTAGTGGGGCATCCCAGTCAGATGTTTCACGAATCAAGTCTCTAAGTAGGGCTTTACCTTGAATTGTAACAGGTGCCGCAAATCCTAATCAATAGCCTATACGCAGATCGTATAGGCTATTGATTGTGGACAAGACACCTCTGCGAGTGAAGGGCCTTTCTTCTCTGTTTATTTGGAAGGTAAAGGAATCAGATTTCAAGTCCCAAAGTAGACCTAGACTGCACTGTACAGGTAAAGAGTCTGTACCTAGATCTAAGTCACTTAGATCGTTGGAATGGTCTTGAGCAGGGAAAGCTTCCATTACCTCTTTGCTGTTGGAAGCAATCTTGTGAAGTCTGAGATTGGAACAAGCGAGCATTTCCTGTGCTCTTTTAAGAAGATAGATTGCAGACTCACTGGAAGGTAAGGACTTCAAACAGTCATCTACATAAAAGTCTTTCTCTACAAATTGTTTTGTATCTGAGCCATACTCAAGTTCACCTTCTTGGGTGGAATGTCTGAGTCCGTAGATAGCGACTGCAGGTGAAAGGCTATTGCCAAAGATATGTACCCTCATGCAATACTCTGAGATGTCTTTGGAAGGGTCATTGTCTCTGAACTAAAGGAACCTTAGGAAGTTTCTGTCTTCCTCCCTGACCAGGACGCATTGGAACATCTGTTGGATGTCAGCTATGAAGGCAATATAATCTTTGTGGAAGTGTAAGAGTACTCCCAGGAGTTTGTTGTTGAGGTCTGGGCCTGTCAAGAGACACCCTTGAATTTGGCACTAGAGTCAAACACTACTCTGATTTGACCTGGCTTTTTAGGATGACACACTCCGAATATAGGGAGGTACCAACACTCTTCTGAGTCTTTAAGTCTTTAAGGGTGGGAGCTATCTCGGCGTGACCGTTCTCAAAGATCTTCCCCATAAAAGAAAATACATTTTCTCTTATCTCTGGCTTTTATTGTAAATTACGTATAAGGGAAGCAAAACGTTGTAGCACTTGTTCTCTGTTATTGGGTAAGTGTTGTCTCTGTGGTCTGAAGGGAAGAGGTGCAACCCAGCTGTTTGTGCTATCTTTGACTAGTCCTTGATCCATTTTTTCTGAAGCCTCGTACACACGACCGAGTTTCTCGGCAAGAACCAGGAAGAAACTTGCTGGCAGAGTTTTCTTGCCGAGAAATTCGTTCGTGTGTATGGTTTCTCGTCAAGAAAAGCGACAAGAATCTCGATGAGAAAATAGAGAACATGCTCTCTATTTTCTCGTCGAGATTCTCGTCAGCCTGTTTCTCTGCGAGAAAATTGAGTGTGTGTACACTTACCTGTTCGCCGGGAAGCCCGCGCATGCTCGAAATGACTTTGACGCATGCGCGGTAGCTTCCTAGGCATAGGTAGGGTGAACCAAGATGGCGGCGACGGCATCGAATGTGACGAGCGCATGCTCGTCGTATTCGATGACGTCACCACGTACGCTCCATTCAAAGAACCGCGGGTTCTTTGAAATGAGCGTGTGTACACTCGGAAGGACAAGTTTCTTGTCCAAGGATCTCGTCGTAAAAAGCGACATGTTTTTAACGACAAGATTCTCGGCCGTGTGTACGAGGCTTAAGAAGAGTTTGTCCTCAATAGACATTGCCACACGATTGTCATCTTTAATTCTTTGAAAGACTGTGCATCCTAAATGGTCTCAGTCACTGTCACAGGCAAAGTTGTCACTAGTGGGGCTGTGAAGGGACAAGACAAGTGGGTGGTGTAGGCCGATTCCTTAACAAGGAACTGGTTGTGGCATGGCTGGAAAAGAGAGGGACGCCCATTCTCTAGGGTATTTGTAAGCATGCTGCTAACGGAGTTAGGTTTGTGCACGCTTCCTAGACAGACATCTCCTATGATGACCCATCCAAGTTCTAACCTCTGAGCATAAGGAGCGTTGTTGGGACCATTAATTTGAGCTCTTGATTTGTGGACTCGTAAGATATCTCTCCCAAGGAGTAGGATAATCTGAGCCTGAGGATCAAGTTCTGGTATCAGATGCGCTATGCGTTTCAAGTGTGGGCGATGAGCAGCTGCATCTGGTGTAGGAATTTCAGATTTATGGTCAGGGATCTGGTTGCATTCGAAAAGAGTTGGCAAAGACAAGCATGATTGTCCGTCATTGGACTCGACTTGGTAGCCGGATGCTCTCCTCCCCGCCGTCTCCACTATTCCTGCACAAGTTTTTAAGGAGTAGGGGATGCTGGGGCCTTTAATGCCAAAGATGTCAAAAAAGGTTCAGCTGGCTAATCACTTGTTACTTTGGTCATCCAGAATTGTGTAGAGCTTAATAGCTTTGTCTTTTTGGCCTGCTAGGCAGACTCTGACTAGGCATATTTTGGAGCAGGACCTGCCACCTATGACTCCTTTGCAGACCTCTGTACATTGTGAAGTGATCTCTGGTGCAGTTGTAATGGTTTGCTCTTTCTCCCCGCCATGCTCACTAGTGCTGAGAGTGTGTTGTAAAGTCCATGGAGCTGGCCCAGGATGTAAACCTGTGTTGTGATCTGAGCTGTCACATTCTGTGCATTTTAAACTGACCTTACAGTCCTTGGCGAGGTGAGATGTTGAAGAACAGCACCTGTAGCAGATGTGGTTCTCCTTGAGAAAGGCCTTGCGGTCCTGCAGGGTTTTCTCTCTGAAGGCTCTGTATTTTAGGAGAGGATGTGGCTTCCGATGCAAGTATAGCGATACCCTCAGTTTAAGAGGGCTGCTTGTTTGTTTTGGACCTTGTAATGCACCGCTGTCAACCCCTGGCAATCGGCTCTAACCTCTCGTGGCACAGTTAGGAAAGGGGGAAGGATGGTATAACTGTACTACCGTATATACTCGAGTATAAGCCGAGATTTTCAGCCCTTTTTTTGGGCTGAAAGTCCCCCCCTCGGCTTATACTCGAGTCAGCGAAATTTAACATTGTAATATGTACCTGAGAAAAAGTTGAGAGTCTGCGGTGTCCATCGTTTAAATCTCGCGGTCTCTTCCTGGTCCCTTCCGTGATAGGCGGAGAGTGTCTGCTGAGAATCGCCTATCACGAACGCTCTCTCATCCTCACCCATCCCAGCAGACACTGTGTTCAGTGTTCCGCCAATCACAGACGTCTGCTGGGAAACTGAGGATGAGAGAACGTTCGTGATAGGCGGAACTGTGTGCTTAGAAAACGCCTATCACGGAAGGGAAGAGGAAGAGACCGCGAGTTTTAAACGATGGACACCGCAGCCTCTCAATTTTTTTTTCAGGTACAATTTACAATGTTCAATTTAAACAGTGAGCTAGGGAACAGTGAGCTAGGGAACAGTGAGGATAGGAACAGTGAGGATAGGAACAGTGAGGTGAGGAACAGTGAGGTGAGGAACAGTGAGGAACAGTGAGGATGGGAACAGTGAGGAACAGTGAGGATGGGAACAGTAAGGATGGGAACAGTGAGGATGGGCACAGTAAGGTGGCAATGGGCAGTGACAATGGGCTTAGTGAAGTTGCAATAGGCACAGTGAGGCGTGCAAATGGGCATTGTTGACCCTCGGCTTATACTCGAGTCAGTAAGTTTTCCCAGTTTTTTGTGGTAAAATTAGGTCCTCGGCTTATACTCGGGTCGGCTTATACTCGAGTATATACGGTATATCTATACTGTTATATGGTACAACCCCTTTGTATCCCAGCACAGTAATTGACACTGACAACCAAATTACTTAACTATAACCTTTTACTATTGGTAAAAGTATAAAAGGTAATTTGTATACAATATCTCATGCAGATCCCTGCAATATAGGTGTACACATTAAAAGGGTATAACATTCAGTAATGCAATGACAATATAATAACCCCGCTGCAGCTATCCTCCCTCGTGAGCAAAAATGGCACCCAGCAATGTCCTATACTACCCAGTCAGGCCTGACTATAACTTGGGGTATAGTTTGTAAAAGAATCTTCGCTAGCAACTCTCGGTGGTGCACATAAAGAACAAACTGTAATCCAAAGGGGGTAGCGAATGATCGCTAACTTGGTAAAGCTGGAGAGACTAATAAACTCAGTTCAGCAGACAGTCTCTCCAAAGTATAACTGTAATCAGTGATGGGCCTAGGCAAAGTTACTAGGCAACAAAGTTACTTAGATGCGGTTCTGAGCTGGCGCTCTCTCACCCAGACCGGACTGACTCCTGTCTGGTACCTCTGCTACTGTGAGTTGCTTCACAGTGCCCACGATGCACCGGGTCTTCGGTCCTCCAGAAGATGGTGGCACCTCAGGTGGATCGGACGCTCCGCAGGCTCCTTGGTGGAGCGGAAGGCTCTCTGGAACAACGCAAGGCCCAGGCCTCAGGCCTTGCACGCGCAGCAGGTAAGTGCAGGGATCCTCTTGCAGGGAGGGCGGCGTCCAAAGAGAGAGAGAGAGGCCCCTCCTCTCCCTTTTAAAGTCCACCCCAGCAGTCCTTGCGCGGGGAAATGCACCCTGGGTGCCTCAAAGCGTGCTGGGAACTGTAGTTTTGTGGGTGAAAACGATACCCTGCTACACAAGGAAAACTGCTTACCAGGATCTTTGACCTTTGTCTCCGAGTTAGAGAATCTGGCAGACCTGTGAAAAGAATCTGGAGGAGTCATGTTAGTTTTGTGTACTGCTACTGGAGGTTTGCAAGGGTTAAGTCCTGAAGGAGCAGCACATGACAATGTAAAATCAAAACTTGGATCATTTCTTGTTTTAGCTTGCTGACCCACAAAGTCCACAAAAACAGAAAACGGAGGGAATGGAACATCATGCTGTCTTCTAAATCGAGATCCATGTGTAATCCACAGCTCTTGCAAGTTATAGGGTAACTTTTGTACAATGAGGTTGACACCTCTGGCTGTGTCAAGGAATGCAAGTCCTTGTAAGTCGACCTCTGATTTAGCTACTTGAAATTCCATTAGCAAGTCACTTAGCTCCCTAAGTTTCTGGTAGGCTTTGTTGGGTATTTTGGGGAAGTTATCAAGTCTTTTGAATAGTGCACTTTCTACTGCTTCTGCTGAACCATAACACTCATCAAGTCTATCCCAGATCATTTTAAGACCAGTGTCTGGGTGGTTTATATTTATTGTCCTGATTCGCCTGGTGTGCTCGGCAGACTCATTTCCAAGCCATTTGATCAGGAGGTCTATCTCTTCACTGCAAGAAAAATCTAATGCCGCGTACACACGACTGTTATTCATGTCATGCAAAAAAACAATGTTTTTCTCGTCGTGATTCCTCTCAAGCCTGCCTTGCATACACACGTTCATGAACATGAAAAAAAATGCTTGAGCAAAGCGCGGTGACGTACAACACGTACGACGGCACTATAAAGGGGAAGTTCCATACGAATGGCGCCACCCTTTGGGCTGCATTTGCTGATCCTCGTGTTAGTAAAGTTTGGTGAGAGACGATTCACGCTGTTCAGCCTCGTGCTCTTCAGTCCATTACAGCGTGATGAATGTGCTATCTCCATTCTGAACGCTAGTTTTACCAGAACGAGCGCTCCCATCTTATACTTGATTCTGAGCATGCGCATTTTTTTTCCTCTCGTAAAAGCGTACACACGACCGTTTTTCACGATGTGAAAAAGAACGACGTGAAAAACAACGAGAAAAAATACAGCAGGTTCTAATTTTTTCGGGCAGTTTTCTCGTTGCGAAAATGCTATGGAGCATACACACGACCGTTTTTCACGACCAATCTAAAAAATTGCATTTTCCTCGCCATGAAAAACGGTCGTGTGTACGCAGCATAAGTCTCTGATGGCATTTTGAAAGGAAGACCACCAGGCTCTGTAGCTTTCAGGGCAGTCTTTAAACTTTTCAAGTCTTTTGGTGGCCAACTCACGTCGTGCAAAAAACCTTGCAAAGTCTATGGTGGCTTGGTTAGCCTGCTGTGTGTTCCCATGGTGAGATGGCTGTGTGTAGTCATACCTTTTGAGGGTGTCAAGCAAGCCTCTGTCATACCGTTCTGACTTGGACGTTGGTTCTGGAGGACTATTACAAGGCTCTGTTACCTCACGCATAGGGAGTCTGTCGTAGGAGGCGTCACTTTGCGTGGATTTCTCCTGTTTGCAGGCTTGAGACTTGTCGTTGACTTGCGGAGGTACCGTGTAATGTCTTTGGCTTGTCTCTTTGACGTCATCTTTGTCACTGCTTGGCTTAAAATGTTGATTGATGTAATCTGAAGTTCGTTGTAGAGAATCTTGAGTTTCAGCTTCTGGGTTGAGAATATTGCTGCGTCTGCTGCATTCACTTCTCGGGTATACAGCTAATTCTAATGCCGCGTACACACGGACATTTTTAATATCATTGAAAAAAATGTAGTTTTTCTCGACGTGATTCTTCTCAAGCCTGCCTTGCCTACACACTATCGTGAAAAAAAATGCTCAAGCAAAGCGCGGTGACGTACAACATGTTCCACAACATGTACGACGGCACTATAAAGGGGAAGTTCCATTCAGATGGCGCCACCCTCGTGTTAGTAAAGTTTGGTGAGAGACGATTTGCGCTTTTCAGCCTCGTGCTCTTCAGTCCGTTACAGCGTGACGAATGTGCTATCTCCTTTCAGAATGCTAATTTTACCAGAACGAGCGCTCCCATCTCATAACTTGCTTCTGAGCATGCGCGTTTTTTTCCCGTCATTAAAGTGTACACACGGCCGTTTTTCACGATGAGAAAAAATAGAGCATGTTCTAAATTTTTAATGCCCATTTTTCTCGTCGAGAAAAATGCTCTGGAGCCTACACACGATCGTTTTTAATGACCAATTTAAAAAATAGCATTTTTCTCGTCATGAAAAACGGTCGTGTGTACGCGGCATTAGGCCTCTGCCTCGGCTATGGCTGCTGCTGCTTCCTTCTCTACAGTGAGTTTCTCTAGGGCTACTTCTAGGAGGGCTTCCTCAGCCTCTAACTCTACTTTCTCTTTTTTAATCTGCATTTCTTGATCAGCAAAGGCTGCCCGGGCCTTGGCGGCTTCAGCTTTTGCACGTGCGATAGCGAGTGCATTGCTTGCAGAGGAAGATCTGGAGGAGCCGAAAACTTGGGACCTTGTCTTGAGTGAGGATGCCTGGCTATGTGACATGTTGCTTGCAGGAATGCTTGACTGTGTAGAGACTGCTGTATTGCCATATGCAGGTGACTGCGCTGACAGGGTAGCAGGCCTCTGGGTAGTCACTGTCCTTAATCCCACTTGCTGGATAGCCGCTGTTTCACTGTTCTGTTCTCACTACACGTTTGCCCCTGGCGTGTATGTAGCTCAACATACAGCTTAAACCTTGCATCCTAAAGTAACCAGACTGTCTGTAACTTTGGATCTTTATTACAATGAACAGGTGGTGGCCATATAAGATGCGTATGTATAATGGTGAAACTAGAAATAAACAGATAAATTAACATATAAGAATTACATGAAAACAAACAAATGTCTACTAGGTATACAGGTAAACAGTCTTTATCATACCAGTGATGCTGCCTTAGGAGGATCAGGACCTAGGAAACATGTGTTGCAGGCTTAGCTGACTCCATGTGGACTGTCCAGTGGAAAAGATGAAAGAGTTGTAATAGGAAGTGGAGCTAATTCCCAGTAATATGACAGGAAAATGTGTATTAACCATAGAACACTGCCCATCAATAGTCTTTTGTTAAGAGTGGCATCTAGTGGACAATGTTGGAATTGCAAGTCCAGAAGATATTACTGTATTTTCCTTGTAGGCCAAAGGCATGACAATTCTATACATATGATGTTACCCCACAGTGTTCCCTTCACTTAGCTTTTTGTAGCTCATCCCGTGGCGCCTCCTCTCTAATTGGCATTTTTCTCTATAAGTGAATTCTCTGCCCTGGGAACCAGCCTACTTCCAAAAAGGGCTGTGGGAGCGAGGGATGGGTTTCTTGTTTTTCCCAAAGTTGGACTTTAATACAGTCAGATTTTAATACACATTATTTAAAAAAAAAACTGCAGTTAGCTTGAGCCTAAAAAAAACTGAAACAGATTTCTGAACTTTTCATTATGAATGATCAAAAAAATAATATTTTAAAGTGCATATGTTTGAATGGTCTTTTTATTAACTGTTCTGTAAAACTCAAATAGAATAACTCACAATGTATTGTTATAAGTGTGACCTTCTATAGGATTTTCCCTCATGATTTAGAAAGTCTTTGTAGTGTTCAGCAAGGACTGCAGTCACCCAGGTGCATTGTGTGAAGGTAGCCATTATGGTTTATATCAGTAGTGCTTCAATTGGGAATTGAAAGTTTTAAATTGAAGGAATTGTTCAAGCATGTAAGAGTCAATTTCACTTTTATTTCTTGATATTGATCCTCTCATCTATTTTGATGACATCTGTCACTTCTGACATTAATCTTTTAATCTAAATTATTTATATAGTCTGTGCTTTTCTGAGAACTAATTTTAGCTATTGAATACCCTTAGTTTGGAAAAACAATTGAATAATAGCTACATGAGTTTAAAATTTACGAACATTTGCCTGCCACTCACCTTTTACTTAGCAAAGTCTGGCAGTAAGTTTGTGAAGATTCTCATTTATTCTGGTCTTTGCATAACTATTAGGAAAGTAGTTAGCAACATTAGCTGGACTTGTTCTGTAATGCTGAAGATGTTTTGCAGCTTATCCCAGCAGCTTTTTCAGTTCTAATGAGTGTAAGGGACATAGCTCAGCTTTTTATATCCACATGGGTAGTCAATTTTTTTTATTCATCACGGAATATGTCAAGGCATGTTGATTGCCCAAGAACAGGATGGGAATGTTTGAATTGTGAAGTGTGAAGTGTGAATGTTTGTGGAACTATGCCACAGAAGAAGGCCCACCTCCGTGATGCTGCATATATGTGTGAGGCTGGCAGCAAAAGGCTAAGGTAGGCACTGCCCCAGAAATGTAAATATTGTCATAAAAATCTTTGTTAATAGAGAATTATGTGTGGTTCAAAAACCCGCTGAACTGGCTTTAAGGGCCATTCACACCGGAACGCGGTTCAGGAAAGGTGAGTTTAATGCGTGTTTCCTGCATTGCACTCAAACGTGCTGCCCTTGCAAGACATGCATGGGGTGCCATTATTTGATAATAGCACCGCAAACGCATCTCGCAAAAGCAGCACGTTTGCGGCCATAAGGCCACATATTACCACAATTCCAATGTGATCCGGCCTTTGCTGAAGAAGTGCAATGCCATTATTCATAACACACGTGCAATGGACTCGTTCAGAAATTTTTCAAAAGCACGGCTAATTATAATAGGGTAACATTTTACCAATTGATAAGGAATTTAGCTTTTTATTTTTGTCTGTTTGTCTAATTCTTCCAGTAAACCCAAAGAAACAATCTCAGTATTATATATAAATGTGCTTTTACTAAACAAGAATGGTGTGTATGCAAATTGCTTACAGTTAGACCCCTTTCACACTGGGGCGGGGGCGGTGCTTTACCGTCAATTTCGCTGCGCTATTCGGCCGCTAAAGCGGCGGTTTTACCCCCCCCGCTAGCAGCCGAGAAAGGGTTAAAAACGCAGATAGTCGCAGTGCCCCATTCATTTCAATAGTCAGGAGCGGTATACACACCACTCCTTCACCGCTCCAAAGATGCTGCTAGCAGGACTTTTTTTACCATCCTGTTAGCGCACCGCTCCAGTGTGAAAGCTGGAGAGACAGCAGCGACTGTTTAAGGTCGCTTTGCAGGCGCTATTTTTAGCATTATAGCTCCTGCAAAGCGACCCAGTGTGAAAGGGGTCTTAGGAAAACAAGACATACCGGGGTTAATTACTAAAACAGGGTAATGCAAAATCTGGTGCAGCTGTGCATGGTAGCCAACTGGCTTCTAAATTCAGCTTGTTCAATTAAGCTTTGACAAAAAAAAAGGAAGCTGATTGGTTTCTATGCAGAGCTGCACCAGATTTTGCACTCTCCAGTTTTAGTAAATCAACCCCACAGAGTGCTGCAAATAAGCATACATACATACATGCACACTTTGTCCAGAAATGAACCCTGGCAATAGTCTGTATGCAATCAAGATACAAATATCACTTAGCTTCCATTATAGCTGGTCCTTGATTTCCTAAACAAACAGGACTCACCGCAGTAAGTGATCACATGAAAACCGTCTCTTGATTTGGGCAGCCTCTCACTCTAGATGACAGCACAGTACTATAAATGTTATAGGTCAGTAATGTCAAAAAGTCAAACTATTGTTGATTCTTATTGACACAGCTGCATTCACAGCTATGTACAACTGAACATGTCTACTTTCTTGTGGATGGTTTACTGTATATACACCAGGGATGAGCCGAACACCCCCCTGTTCGGTTCGCAGCAGAACCTACGAACAGACAAAATGTTCGTGTGAACTTTAGAACCCTATTAAATACAATGGACTCGAACGTTCGAAATCTAAAGTGCTAATTATAAAGGCTTATATGCAAGTTATTGTCCTAAAAAGTGTTTGGGGACCCGGGTCCTGCCCCAGGGGACATGTATCAATGCAAAAAAAGTTTTAAAAACGGCCGTTTTTTCGGGAGCAGTGTTTTTAATAATGCTTAAAATGAAAAAATAAAAGTGAAATATTCCTTTAAATTTCGTACCTGGGGGGTGTGTATGATATGCATGTAAAGTGGCGCATGTTTCCCATGCTTAGAACTGTCCCTGCAAAAAATGTCATTTTTTAAAGAAAAAAAGTCATTTAAAACTCACTCGCGGCTATTAATGAATTGTCGGCTCCCGGCAATACATACAAAAGTCATTGATAAAAAAAATAAAAAAGCGTGGGGGTTCCCCAGAATTCAATTACCAGACCCCTCAGGTCTGGAATGGATATTAAGGGGAACCCCGCCGCAAATTAAAAAAAAAATGATGTGGGGTTCCCCCAAATATCCATACCAGGCCCTTCAGATCTGGCATGGATTTTAGGGGAACTCCACCCCAAATGAAAAAAAAAATGGTGTGGAGTCCCCCTAAAAATCTATACCAGACCCTTATCCGAGCACGCAACCTGGCTGGCCGCAGGGGAAGAGTAGGGGACGAGAGAGCGGCCCCCTCCCTCCTGAACCGTACCAGGCCACATGCCCTCAACATGGGGAGGATGTCCCCATGTTGATGGGGACAAGGGCCTCATCCCCACAACCCTTGCCCGGTGGTTGTGGGGGTCTGCGGGCGGGGGGCTTATCGGAATCTGGAAGACCCCTTTAACAAAGGGGACCCCCAGATCCCGCCCCCCCCCTATGTGAATTGGTAAGGGGTACATTGTACCCCTACCATTTCACGAAGAAAGTGTAATTTAAAAAAAAAAAAAACACACAAACACCTTGAAAAAGTCCTTTATTAAAAAAAAAAAAACATTCCAGCGGTGAAATCCAGTGTCCCGCGGCGATCCCGATGTCCAGCGCTGTCCGTCATTGGTTGTGCCTGAGCGGACCTGATGGGGAACTTCCTCCTCAGTGTTTTAAATGTATAGACCCGCCCCTTCTAAAGTTCCCCATCAGGTCCGCTCAGCGGACCAGATGCGGAACATGACAAGGGGCGGGTCTATACATGTATTACCAAAGTGAGAGAAGTTCCCCATCAGTGAAGGAAGTTCCCCGCTCAGGCCAATGACGTAGGCGGGTCTGACATACCGAGGGGGCGGACCTGATGGGGAACTTCTCTCACTTTGGTAATACATGTATAGACCCGCCCCTTGTCATGTTCTGCATCTGGTCCGCTGAGCGGACCTGATGGGGAACTTTAAAAGGGGCGAGTCTATACATTTAAAATACTGAGAGCGAGTTCCCCATCAGGTCCGCTCAGGCACAACCGATGACGGACAGCGCTGGACATCGGGATCGCCGCGGGACACTGGATTTCACCGCTGGAATGTTTTTTTTCATTTATTTTTTAATAAAGGACTTTTTCAAGATGTTTGTGTGTTTTTTTTAACATTTTTTTACGCTTTCTTCGTGAAATGGTAGGGGTACAATGTACCCCTTACCAATTCACATAGGGGGGGGCGGGATCTGGGGGTCCCCTTTGTTAAAGGGGTCTTCCAGATTCCGATAAGCCCCCCGCCCGCAGACCCCCACAACCACCGGGCAAGGGTTGTGGGGATGAGGCCCTTGTCCCCATCAACATGGGGACATCCTCCCCATGTTGAGGGCTTGTGGCCTGGTACAGTTCAGGAGGGAGGGGGTCCGCTCTCTCGTCCCCCCCTCTTCCCCTGCGGCTGGCCAGGTTGCGTGCTCGGATAAGGGTCTGGTATGGATTTTTAGGGGGACTCCACGCCATTTTTTTTTTAATTTGGGGTGGAGTTCCCCTTAAAATCCATGCCAGATCTGAAGCGCCTGGTATGGATATTTGGGGGAACCCCACGTCATTTTTTTAAAAAATTTGCAGCGGGGTTCCCCTTAATATCCATTCCAGACCTGAAGGGCCTGGTAATTGAATTCTTGGAAACCCCCACGCTTTTTTTTATTTTTTTTTATCAATGACTTTTGTATGTATTGCCGGGAGCCGACAATTCATTAATAGCCGCGAGTGAGTTTTAAATGACTTTTTTTCTTTCAGAAATGACATTTTGTGCAGGGACAGTTCTAAGCACGGGAAACATGCGCCACTTTACATGCATATCATACACACCCCCCAGGTACGAAATTTAAAGGAATATTTCACTTTTATTGTTTCACTTTAAGCATTATTAAAATCACTGCTCCCGAAAAAACGGCCGTTTTTAAAACTTCTTTTTGCATTGATACATGTCCCCTGGGGCAGGACACGGGTCCCCAAACACTTTTTAGGACAATAACTTGCATATAAGCCTTTATAATTAGCACTTTAGATTTCTCCCATAGACTTTTCGAATTTGCCGCGAACACCCCAATTTGTTCGCTGTTCGGCGAATGGGCGAACAGGCAATGTTCGAGTCGAACATGAGTTCGACTCGAACTCGAAGCTCATCCCTAATATACACATACACCAATGCTAACTTATTTACCTATTGTTTTAAAGGACAACACTACTGAAATTGGTCAAACACTTGCTTAATTTGAACAATAGCGTGTAAAAGAGATGCTCACATAGGAAACTGAATTGTGATGTGTTGTTTAGCATACAAAGAAGTGGTTGATTTACTAAATGAAAATAGACAGTGCAATTGCACACTGGAGGAGCAGTTCCTCCAGGTTTGATAGGATTATGGATCTAATTAGTTGATAAATTGCTAACACTGAGATTTCTATGCAGTGCAACAGTTTTTGAATAGCATATTTATAACACTTGTATTGTTTGTGTTGCTCTAAGTGCGGCTGCTATACATTACCATTTAATTTTTTATTTACTTGTTTACGTATACGGGTTCACTTAGTGTGGTTTAATTTGAGTACCAAGCGCAGTTTCTTTTTTAAATAAGCACATAAATAACAGAAAATCAGCCAGGATAAACATTAACAGTAACATATATTAAGTTATAAAATCTTTATTCAAGAAATACTTTTAAACCAGTCAAACCCCCCCCCCCCCCCCCCCCATAGCAATGCTATTCAGAAAAGGCTCACCAGGCTTTTGCTGAATACTAATATCACTTAGAAAACATGACACCTGTTAGGAAGCAAATTAACTAGGTGCTATGTGACATCTGATTGGCTGTTGGTAAACCAACACATTGATTAATGACTCAGGGTATTGGATATTAAGACTTGCAGTCACAGCAGGCATGTGGGGAACCCTGCTGTGTACCTGCATACCGCCAGTTGGTAATCGGTTGGAAACACTTTGGCAATTTCCAATCCATTTTAAATAAAATGGATAGACTAACAAATAATTTATCAGCAGGTGTTCTGGTATCCAATGAATACACTGAATAGATAGTAGAAGAGCCAATGTAGGTTCAGACTGCATTGTTCGGAATTTGATTCTTTTTTTTGGCAAGCTTGATTTCCTCTTACAGACTCAACATTTTGTGGATAATTGCATTTTTTTGGTGCCATATTCTTAAGCACAAATAAAAGATACAGATATATGGCTTTTCTCATGCATGCGTATTTATAACTAAGTGATAGGCCTGATGCCTGACTCAGTTTTGAATACCCAATCCTGCGTTATCCAAAATTCTGGTTGTAACTATAACAGATTTGGGCCATTTTTTTGTGAAAACTTTAAAACAGGGAGTACCCTTGACAATAGTGTACAAGAGTATTAGGGGATTTCTAGAGAGAGCAAAGCAGAAGTGGCTATCTTTAAGGGCCTGTTCATATTGGTTAGGTTACCAATGCAGGCAACTGCAGGATAATGCAGAAACCACTGCATTTAAACAAAGCATATTCTCATACAGGAGCCCTATCCTGAGATATCTATTCAGTTGAGTAGGATTCATTCAAAGAGTAGCACAACAATAAAATAATAAAATCTCACTCCCAACCCCCTCTTCCAATTTAGCACTTAACAACTATAATATCTATAAAGACCTGTGCCCACACCAACCAGTTTCTTCTTTGTGATGTCATCATACTGCTGCAGTCTTCTGGGTCTCGAAAGAACCGCTACTGCACAGCCAATAGAAAATATCCACATCACCCAAGCAGTGACAAGGACACCAAAGAAGGATTAGGCGCCTCTCAATGGAAGAAGAAATAAAGCTTAGGACCTGGTGTGTCACAAGACTATACATATAGGTTAGGAAATGGGGGTTTACCTTAGATTTTTTTAGAATTCATTTAGTAAAAAGATGGGCAAGAATGGGGGGCATAGGGTGGGAGACGGGGGCAGAGTTCAACAGAGTACTTCTTGTTTAGGGATGACAAATATTCTGCACTATCCCTAGAAATATTATACTTAAGGGTGGGCAATGCATAAGGTATAAAATCAGCCAACAATGTTACGATCCTGTTACAAATCATCCCAGTGTAATGAAAAGTACAATTCTAATAAATGTTCAGCAGTGTTCAAAATAGACTACTGTAGAAAATCAGTGTAAAGAATGGAGCAAGAAATCAGAAATTAAGTCTAAAAAAAGAATAAAAAGAGGACACAAGGGGTAAGACAGGGCAGACTACTCACTCATATCCAAGGTCTACTGGAGGGACCACAGAATGTGTAAACTAGAGAAATAGTAAAAAGGTGTTTTGAAAGTCGAAGGAAATGTTATAAACAATCTAGGTTGCCTAAGTTTTTTTTTTTTAAATCTATGCATGATTTTGCTGAGAACTGCAGGCAACATATCATTGATCAGCGTCCAAGATATTCTACATTTCATATCAGCTCTATTTAGGGATGGGGTTTTCCACACTTTAGCTATCCTACTGTGAAAAAAATTCTCAGGGAAGCCAATTTATTTATAAATCATTTAATCTATTTTGCATCAAACTGTAAGTAAATGCTTGGGTAGGCTATTTTTGAGACTCATTTTTAGGAATGCAGTTTGAAGAACGATGATTTGCAAAAAAAACAACCTATCCCATGCAGAAATATGGCCTGCTTTTATTATCACCATGCTTTAGCAGTTTGAGCTATCCAACTCACAAAGAAAATTACTCACCTGATAGAAAGTAGTCAAAATACCAGGAAGCTAAGCTAATGGGGAAGATAAGAGTAAAGCTGTAAAAAGAAGGCATTAAAGCGGACTGGGGATATGGAAAGTGCTTAGGAAGTGAGCTGAAACTGAGAGAGTGCCCGAGTGCGACCAAGCCGGTTGCCTGTCTTCTGTTTGCCACACACATTCCTTCCCCTGTAAATCTTTTACAAAAATACTATATGTATCATCATTGAATAGTTATATAGGTCATGTAAATTTTGGTATGTAAGCTGGGACAGAATGTAGTAAGCAGAAGGATAGCATTTCAGCTTGTAAAAAAAATGAGTCTTGTATCTCTGGATGTGGTCGGGGGGGTGAGTGAGAAGGATGCCACTGGCTTTAAAGGAAGTATGCAATATCCTTGTTAGGTCAATGACATAACGGGGATGGGGAATCTCGCCTCAAAGTGTTCCACAACATTTAAAACAGAATATTCATAGGGTCCTGGGCTTGCTAGCTTCCACTCTTCAATGGTTGAGATGACCAGTTCACTGAACTGGTTTATATGAAACCTAGATCAGAGGGTTTGCCCAAATTCGTGTTCGGAGTGAAACAGCCCACTCTGCTACAAGTTCTGATTTGCAGTACCAGATTTAATCACCTCTAGGGGAGGCCCTACCGAGCAAAATCATTATTTTTACCTTGGTTCGCAGTAGTAGTTTATAAGCTGAAATACTATTTAAAACACTGCATTTTACTAAACTTTATTTTCAGTGTGACAGTTGATAACAGTTAAAAACAGGCTACTACTCGTTCATTGCTTAGTTTTTTCAATATTATTATTTATTATTATTATTATTTCTGAATTCTTAAATTTCTTAATAATTTGATTCTTCTCAGACAGAAAATATGAAGCAATACTGCTACGTATTACCCATTTAGGCAGAAGTAAAAATTTATGATCTGAACAATAGTATTCATACTGTGACAGCAGGAAGGTAAAGTCACCTGGTTGCATCCAGGGGGGTAGATATATTTCGCCCAGATTCAGGCTTTACGCCGATTTATACGACTAGGTGGAGAGTTGTATAAGGCTAGTGGGCTCATGGATGACTCATACCTCTAGGGAGAGGGCTGGGCGTCGTGCAGGCAGGGAGTTGATGAGGCCAGCTGAAGCCTGTCAGTTCGTTTAAGGCCTCTATAAAAACTCCCAGATTCATTAGATGTTAGCTCATGCCTGGAAGCAGACCTGTGTGGACTGTCTAGGGAGAGTGAACCCCTGTGCGGTGAGAGAAAGCCTGTGTGGCTATATTTTGCTTGGACATTTAAAACCAGGGACTAGGACAGCACTAGGCTGATCCCAGTCGTTAGTTAGGAAACCTGTAAGTTTAGTCAGAGGTCAAGTTGACCAGGATTTATTTTGTTTATGTTTTTTTTGCCTTGCTGTGTTTTTGTCACTGTAAATAGAAAATAAACCGCACCTTTTTGATTTTGAAAACCACAACCTCCGTCTGCTGGGCCTGTTTTTGGGTGGGGAGCCCATCCCGGGGGTCACACATACCCGCTGCCGAGCTAACCCCCCTCACAGTTGGTGGAGAACCAGTGGCAGTTTTTTTTTAAGCCAGCATGGAGGAGATACTGAAACAGCTGGCTATAGCAAATGCCAATCAACAGCAGACAAATGCAGGTTTGCAAAGGAGCCTTGCAGCCCAGCAGCAAGCTCATCAACAGAGCCTTGCAACTTTACAACAGAGTCTGGAGGCTCAGCAACAAGCCCAACAGCAATCTGAGGCCCGCTTCATAGACCTGTTGCAGAAGCAAGAGCAGAGACTACAACAACAGATGGAAGCAGTAATGCAGCAACGTCCGCAGACCAGTGAGGAAAGCCGTCCCACTAATACCGCGTCCTTTGGGGTGAGTCGTTTATTGACAAAAATGACTGGAGAGGATGATCCAGAGGTATTTTTGACCACATTTGAAAGGACCGCTGAAAGAGAAAAGTGGCCTGAGGAGCAGTGGGCTGGACTAGTGGCTCCTCTGTTAACTGGTGAATCGCAGAAAGCTTACTATGACCTAGAGCCTAACCAAGCAAAAGACTATGTGATGCTAAAAGCTGAAATATTGGCAAGGCTGGGTGTCACCCTGGCTGTCCGGGCTCAGCGTGTGCATAACTGGACTTTCCAGCTTGGAAAACCCCCCAGGTCTCAAATGTATGATCTCATTCACCTGAGCAGAAAGTGGCTACAGCCAGAGACTTTGTCCGCACCAAAGATTGTGGAACGTGTTGTAATGGATCGGTTTTTGAGAGCTCTTCCTACTGCCATCCAAAAGTGGGTAAGCCATGGAGACCCAGAGACGGCCGATGGTCTTGTGGATCGTGTGGAGAAATACTTGGCTACAGAGAACCTGACGGCCTCTTCCAGAGACACTCGGACTTTCCACCCTAAGACCAGACCATCCCCAGGGGCGGATAAGATGATTCCAAGGGGTAAGGGTGGAGAGAGTGAGAGGGTGGGAGCTCTACCCCAAGTTTGGCGAGAACAGCCTGGGAAATCAGCGGCTCAAGAGGCGGCAAGAAGGATCGTTTGCTACCGCTGCCGGCAAGCGGGACATATTGCAGCAAATTGCCCGGTTTTGGAGGAACCCATGCAGTGTGACTTTCTGACGGGCAGACGTCAGTCGCTGTGTGCGACAGTCGCATGCACTGCCATTCGGGGAACTGAGAAACATTTATGCAAAATGTGTATTAATGGTAGAAATGTTGTGGTATTGCTGGATTCAGGTAGCCTTGTGACCCTGATAAAGGCTGAGTTAGTTAAAACAGAGGTCTCTGGGAATAGCAAGGTAGCCGTTATTTGTGTGCATGGGGACACCCGAGAGTATCCAGTGACTACAGTGTGTTTCGAGACCCCCAAAGGTACCCTCTCTCATCCAGTGGGCTTAGTATCTCAGTTACCGCATGACGCCATTGTGGGAAGGGATTTTCCGAAGTTCTGGGAACTGTGGGATGATCCTGAGCCCCCCACTGGTGCCCCTATGTACCAGGAATGTGATAGCCAGAACTCCCCTGAGAGTGGTGAGGACTCTCCGGAATTTCCCTTGTCAGTATTGGCAGGGGAGACTCAAGAAACTGGAGAGGAGCCCACCTCCTCAGACGAAAACCTACCGTCTGTGGAGTTTTCTGATCTTGAGGTTCACAGGGAAAACTTTGCCACAGAACAGTTGAAAGACCCCGCCCTAATAAAGGCACGGGAAAACGTAGTGAAAATAGATGGCGAGTTAGTGAACCCAGATAATACCGGCACTTACCCATACTTCAGCGTAGAGAAGGACCTACTGTATCGGGTGGCAAAAAGGGCAGAAGAAACCGTTGAGCAGCTTGTGGTGCCCAAACCTTACAGGAAGTTGGTGTTGGAGTTGGCCCATGGGCACATTCTTGGAGGTCATCTGGGGACAGAGAAAACCCGAGAGAGGGTATTACAGAGATTCTATTGGCCTGGGGTGATGAAGGACATAGAAAATTATTGTTCCTCCTGCCCTGTGTGTCAGAGGTCGGCCCCGATGCCACATTTCCGTAGCCCGCTGGTCCCTCTACCCATCATTGAGGTCCCGTTTGAGAGAATCGCAATGGATTTGGTAGGTCCTATAATCAAGTCCGCTAGGGGGCACCAGTACATATTGGTTATAATGGACTATGCCACCCGTTATCCAGAAGCGATCCCTCTCAGAAATACCTCGGCCAAAACCATAGCCAAAGAGCTATCTCTTGTTTTTAGCCGGGTGGGTATTTGTAAAGAACTGCTTACGGACCAAGGTACACCCTTTATGTCCCGGGTTATGAAAGAGCTGTGTAAATTGTTCAAAGTGACGCAATTGCGTACATCTGTGTATCACCCCCAAACCGATGGGCTGGTTGAAAGATTCAACAAAACCCTAAAACAAATGTTGAAGAAAGTGGTGGATAGAGATGGAAGGGATTGGGACTGTTTACTTCCTTATTTGATGTTTGCTATTAGGGAGGTGCCCCAATCCTCTACGGGATTCTCCCCCTTTGAGTTACTGTATGGGAGACACCCAAGAGGGCTGTTGGATATTGCCAAGGAAACTTGGGAAAGTGAGAGTTCTCCCCACAGGAGTGTGATTGAGCATGTCGCCCTGATGCAAGATCGAATTGCACAGGTAATGCCCATCGTGAAGGAACATTTGGCCCAAGCGCAGTTGGCACAGCAGAGAGTGTACAACCGTGGAGCCAAGACCCGTACCTTTTCCCCGGGGGATAGGATATTGGTACTTGTCCCTACGGTTGAAAGTAAATTCCTTGCCAAATGGCAAGGCCCCTACGAGATAATGGAAAAAGTGAGCGAAGTGAATTACAAGGTCAGACAACCAGGAAGGCGAAAGCCCGAACAGATCTATCACGTTAATCTGTTGAAAGCCTGGAGGGATAGAGAGTCCCTAGTCGCAGACACTTGGTCACCAGCTCAAACTGGTTGCGTGATTCCTGAGGTTGGAATCGCAGCCACCTTGTCACAACCCCAACAACAGGAGGTTAAGGAGTTTGTGCTTCGCAACAAGGAGGTATTCTCTGAGCTGCCGGGACAAACATCTGGGGTAGAGCATGACATTATTACCCCGCCCGGTGAAAGGGTGAAGTTAAAACCCTATCGGATCCCAGAGGCCCGACGGGAGGCAATACGGGAGGAAGTACAGAAAATGCTGAACTTAGGGGTGATAGAGGAGTCCCAAAGTGATTGGTCTAGTCCCATTGTGTTGGTGCCTAAACCGGATGGGAGCTGGCGATTTTGTAACGATTTTCGTCAGTTGAACAAAGTTACAAAATTTGACACCTACCCCATGCCACGTATAGATGAGTTGATCGACCGGCTGGGAACAGCCCGATACATGACGACTCTTGACCTCACAAAAGGGTATTGGCAAATCCCCCTGGCCAAGTCGGCCAAAGAGAAAACCGCATTTGTAACCCCAGACGGGGCGTTCCAATATAAAAGAATGCCGTTCGGGTTACAGAATGCGCCGGCCACATTCCAGCGGAAAATGGACCAGATGCTGAGGCCCCATCGGAAGTATGCTGCGGCTTACCTGGATGACATAATTGTCCATAGCACAGATTGGGCCTCACATCTGCCAAAAGTGCAAGCAGTCCTGGACTCTGTTCGGGAAGCAGGGTTTACGGCTAACCCCAAGAAGTGTACCATTGGGCAGGAGGAGGCCAAATATCTTGGGTACACCATTGGGAGGGGAGTAATAAAACCCCAACTCAACAAAGTCGAGGCCATCCAGAGTTGGCCACGTCCCAACAGCAAGAAGCAGGTACGAGCCTTTCTGGGAATCGCTGGGTATTATCGGCGATTCATTCCCCACTTTGCTTCTAAGGCTGTGCCCCTAACCAACCTGACGAAGGGGAAAGGGTCGGTCATGATTAAATGGACCCCCGAGGCTGAGGCAGCATTCCAGTTCTTGAAACAAGCCTTATGTAGCCAGCCAGTGTTGTACTCACCCGACTTCTCTAGAGACTTTGTCGTACAAAGTGATGCGTCAGATGTGGGGTTAGGAGCAGTATTGTCCCAGGTCTGGAACGGGGAAGAGCACCCAGTCATTTACCTCAGCAGGAAGTTGAAGTCCCATGAGGTAAATTACGCCACCGTTGAAAAGGAGTGTTTAGCGGTGAAGTGGGCTCTAGATTCCCTTCGGTACTACCTGCTAGGTAGGCACTTTGACATGGTTACGGATCACGCTCCGTTAAAGTGGATGGCTCAAAACAAGGAAACAAATAGAAGAGTGAATAGGTGGTTCCTGGCCCTCCAGGAATTCAACTTCACAGTAAAGCATCGCCCTGGCGTTCAAATGGGGAATGTGGATGCTTTGTCTCGAGTACATGAATGCCTGATTGCTGGTGTTCCAACCCCGAGGTTAAAACAAGAGGGGGGGGTATGTGACAGCAGGAAGGTAAAGTCACCTGGTTGCATCCAGGGGGGTAGATATATTTCGCCCAGATTCAGGCTTTACGCCGATTTATACGACTAGGTGGAGAGTTGTATAAGGCTAGTGGGCTCATGGATGACTCATACCTCTAGGGAGAGGGCTGGGCGTCGTGCAGGCAGGGAGTTGATGAGGCCAGCTGAAGCCTGTCAGTTCGTTTAAGGCCTCTATAAAAACTCCCAGATTCATTAGATGTTAGCTCATGCCTGGAAGCAGACCTGTGTGGACTGTCTAGGGAGAGTGAACCCCTGTGCGGTGAGAGAAAGCCTGTGTGGCTATATTTTGCTTGGACATTTAAAACCAGGGACTAGGACAGCACTAGGCTGATCCCAGTCGTTAGTTAGGAAACCTGTAAGTTTAGTCAGAGGTCAAGTTGACCAGGATTTATTTTGTTTATGTTTTTTTTGCCTTGCTGTGTTTTTGTCACTGTAAATAGAAAATAAACCGCACCTTTTTGATTTTGAAAACCACAACCTCCGTCTGCTGGGCCTGTTTTTGGGTGGGGAGCCCATCCCGGGGGTCACACATACCCGCTGCCGAGCTAACCCCCCTCACAATACATATAAACACACATTTACCATGTGCATAGTTAGCTTTGGAAATGTTTTTTTCTTCATCAAAATCTTGTAGATATTAGAAGTTATTTTTCCTACCTAAAATTAACTTGAGATGTCTTGTATAAACTTCCCAGAAGTTTGCTGTCATGCGTGCAAAGCCTTTTTTATATGACATTGTAGGGTAGAGTTGTTGCTCCTCTCTATTTAGAGGAGACCTTGTAGGCAGTTTGAGTGCCTAAAGCTAGCCATACACTTCTAGATTTTTTCGTTCAGCCTTCTGGGTTGATAGCGCTGGTGAAACCCCGCTGCTGGGGTATTGTACTGTATCTAGGTAGCCTCCGAAAATGTTATACTCCCTCAATTTTTTACTCAAAGGATGTCAGGAACAAAGCAGTTGTCAGGGCCTCCCACTAAACACATTTTAAACAGTGTATGACCAGCTTTACTTGGAAACCTTCGAAAAGCACCCATGAGAACTATTCAATGCATGTCAAATTGAGAGGAGGCAGAGAGGTAGGCCTCGTACACACGGACAGTTTTCTCAGCAAGAAAACTGCTGGCAGAGCTTTTTGCCGCGAAAACCGTTCGTGTGTATGATTCCCGGCAGTTTTCTCGACGAGAAAAATAGAGAACCTGCTCTCTATTTTCTCATCGGGATTCTCGTCGGCCTGTTTCCTGACGACAAATCCGTGTGTGTGTATGAGGCTATAAGCTTACCTGTCCTCCGGTAAGCCCGTGCATGCTCGATGAGACTTTGACGCATGCGCGGTAGCTTACAAGGGTAGTGTAGTGTGAAGCAAGATGGCGACGACGGCATTGAATGTGACAAGCGCATACTCGTCGTAGTCGATGACGTCACTGCGTTCTTGCCATTCAAAAGAACGGCGGTTCTTTTGAATGGCTATCTGTATGCACGGCTTGGCAAAAAAAGCTTGCCAGGAATCTCGTCAGGAAAAACAACCTTGGTTTCCTGATGGGATTCTCGGCCGTGTGTACAGGGCTTTAGACTCAAAAAAAAAGTTAGACTTTGCACATCTGGACCATATTTAGCTAATTTAATCTGAAGATGCAATTGGACTAAGTGTTATATCTCTCAACCTGTAATGCCTTGGACTCCCACAAGAAGAGCAACACAGAGTCTAACCAAAACTGCTCAGTTTGTACCCTTGTGACGCAACTGCCCAGGTCAATAGGTTTATTTAAAAGAATGGACTAATGAATTTTTAAAACATCCGTTCAGCACAAAGGCAGCACCAGCTATTTATATTTTTTCAAAACATAATAATTATATTGATATAAAATAAATTGTCATAGCCTGTCAACATTGTTGCTGTGGTACATTTTTTTAGGCTTCTTGTGTTTTGAGAATTTTCTTGTTACTGATCCTGAATTTAGTCCATCAACAGCTGCCTACATTTGCTTTCCATTCCATTAGAATTTTCATTATAGTGTGACTGTATTTTCAACAGTTATATCTTTTCTCATATTGAGTAATCTTTTGACACGCTGATGTTTCTGGATTTTGAGGGTACTTATGGTAGGTGAGTTTTCTATAATTCAAACACTAATCCAGTGCTTCTGCTTTCTTTTGTTTCAAGCATTCCTCTGGTAATTTGGTGCGAGCATTTTCATATTTCAAATTTTTATGCCTTTCTCCGTCTTTTTAGGAGCACTCTTATGAAACATAAGCATACTTATGTTTGGGTTTATTTCTAACATGTGCCTAGACAAAGAACAGAAAAAAGTGGTCCCCTGCTTAATTTTGAGGCTTAATACCGTTTTCTAGTTCAATACGTTCCAATGTTTACAACATGTATATGGCTACATAACTAAGTGCATATTACTGAATGCTAAAAAGTTAGCAAGTTAAGAAATGTGAGAAGGACTGGTAGGCATTCCAAAGTGTTTTAGTAGCTAATAATAAAAACATGGAAACATTTAATAAATTTTTATAGGTAGGTCATCTTTCAGTACAACAGCACATTAAACACATGCATATGGCAAGCAACCTGGTATCTTATATGGATATCCACCAAAATCAACATGCTGTATATACACTATATTGTCAAAAGTATTCGGACACCTGCTATAACAGCTTCAACTCTCGTGGGAAGGTTGTCCACAAGGTTTAGGAGTGTGTCTATGGGAATGTTTGACTATTCTTCCAGCAGCGCATTTGTGAGGTCAGGCACTGACTCGTAATCTTCGCTCTAATTCATCCCAAAGGTGTTCTATCAGGTTGAGGTCAGGACTCTGTGCAGGCCAGTCAAATTCCTCCACCCCAAACTCGCTCATCCATGTCTTTATGGACCTTGCTTTGTGCACTGCTGCACAGTCATGTTGGAACAATAAGGGGCCATCACAACTGTTCCCACAAAGTTGGGGGCATGAAATTGTACAAAATGTCTTAGTATGCTGACACCTTTAGAGTTCCCTTCACTGGAACTAAAGGACCAAACCCAACCCTTAAAAAACAACCCCACACCATAATCCCCCCATCACATGATTTGTGACCAGTGCACAAAGCAAGCATGAGACAGTGTGGAGGAAGTCTGCCGGAGCGAGGAATAAGATAAGTACTTATAGACTATCAATAGACTATCAAGGCCTTCATTTACCATTAAGTAATGCCCCTTGTGCTAATTTTGTTTTTTGTAGGGAAACGTAGGTTTTGAAGTGTAACTCAGCCAAAACTTTTTGTTTTTAAAAAAAGTTAAAAGATATATTGTATAAGCTTTACAGCTTATACAGTAAGCACCAGAAAGTTTGCAGGATCTGAAGCTTTGTACATACACTTTTTGGTTTCACAAGAGTAAATCAAGTTTATAGTGCCTGCACCCCAGCTCCATCTCTTCTTTGTTCCTCGCTTGCTCCTTTAGGCTTGTTTGTGGGCCGTCTCCCCTGTTTCCAGGAGTTGTGGGTAAGACACCCAGTTGTGGGTTTTTCTTGATGTTGGGATTTTTACCTTTTTCAACAATTAGCTAGCATGATTATTGACGCTCTGCCAGCAACATCTTAACTCTTGATTTAAGTAAACTGTGTTTTATGAAACACGTTAAGATTATGATGTTTTGCATCCTCCGATATTGAGTTGCATATTTTGTATATTTGTGATTTTGTACCAAAAAGTAATATCTATAATACGTATATCTTGTTCTGGTGCACTTCATTGCTTTTAATAATTTTTACATTTGTTGTTAGTAATAAAGTATTTTGACTTTTATATATTACATGTATAGTTGTGTTTTGACCTCCTAAATCCCAGGGACAAATGTTTTTTGTACTTTTTTGTAAGTGTATTTTTGGGATGGATGCAATTCAACTTCTGTTGTAGGTACTAAATTATTATATGATTAATTATACAGAATCTGTTTAATAAGTGCAAAAATACCTGTGGATCTTGTCAGAAATTCCTTCCTGTGTTATGTGAAGGATTCTAATTAGCCTTCCTAGTTATCTTTGGACTACAGAAAAATGTGTGTCTATGTTTCAAATAATAAGTGCTTGGGTCTGAGTAGTTTAGCAAAAGAAAACTGGATAGGGCTGACTATACTCAGTCCATATAAAATTCCCACAACAGAGCTTAAAGTGTATCTGTGGTCAAAATCTAAATGTATATATTAATTTCCACATTGAATTTAAATTATTTCTAGCCCACATCTATTAATCTGAATTATGTTGAAGTTTGTGAACTTGCTTTGTGCAGAATTCCCACACATTTATTTCCTTGAATTCTGTGACACATATTTTCTATGACCTGTAAGTAGGCACTGCTGGTCACACACTTCACAGAGCCTGCCTGCTGTACTACAGAGGTGCTGAAATGAGGAGTTTCAGGAGGCGGAGTCAATACAGGAATCACTGCTTGCAGGCAGGATATATCATGGGATATGTAGTCCTTAAAATTTTAAGTTAACAGCAATAGAGAAACTGCAAAGCATACAGGAAATCCAGGATATTAAAAAGATGACCAGCAAACAGGCAGCACAATATGAATGGAGATTTTTCAAATAATCATATATTGGATGGTAAAAAAAAAAACAATTCTTTGTAATGCTATTAGAATGCTGATGTTATAAATGGAAGTGTGTGCTATGGCAATATATCTCCTTTTTGAGCTCAATGCATTGCTGGAAAATCAACATGCATTTTACTGTACTTGTAGGGTTTTTGAAGTGATAAAACATGTGCATGTATTGCAGAGATGTATTTCCTAAGTTTCTTCCACCTCAGATGATGTGCATTGTCAAGTGTTCAAGACTCAGGGACCCAGGCAACTTCCAGGAAGTATATGGAGATGGATTAATCTGCCCTTAATAAAAATGGCCCCTGTGAGAAGAATGGGAAGGAAAATAAAAATAAAGTGTGCAAAGGATAAAAAACCTGCAGTTTGTGAATTGTTATTACTAAACATTTTTAGGGCTAGTTTACACTAGTGTTACTGTCTGAAGAGCGGTTCACGTTCTGATTGTTCTTCAGAGAGCATTTGACAGGCAGTGAGTAGGCAATGTCACGTCCTCACCACCTGCTTTAACCTCTTGAACGCCACACTGGAATACTACAATCGTGTGCAATGCATGCCATTGTGGGGTGGTTGCAGGGCGCTCCCATTCAGATGAATGGGTAATGTTCAGTGGGCGGTACTGAACAAGGCTTTAGCGGTCTCCTGATTACAGTGGGGAGTAGTATAATATATTTGCTAGGATAACCTAATCTAATACACATTACTATTCTTTGGATGAGATAGCTTTTTACCAACATTTATAGCAAGTACAGATAAATTCCCGTTGATCTTGCCAGAATTTGTGTGTCCCTGTAACTTCTTGTTCACTGCAAAGCATCCTCTGATTGGATGAGGCGGACAGGCAAGGGGGGACGTCACGCTCTCCACCTCATCCAATCAGAGAAAGCTTTGCCTTCATTCAAAAAAGGCAAAGCATTCCCTGAATGGCGCCCTGAATGGCTGATCTCCTGTGTTCAGAATGCAGGTGGAGATCACTGGAAAAGCATTGTCTACTTCATTGTGTTCCAACTTCCAGGGGCATTGGCCAGGTATGGTATACACTGTGCTTCCCCAAAAATAAGACCGGGTCTTATAATAATTTGGGCTCCTAAAGATGCATTAGGGCTTATTTTAAGGGGATGTCTTATTCATATACAATAATCTACATTTATTCAAACAACCTGTTCACTGAGGTTATCGTACTGTGAACGCCATTTTCAGTTAATTCGGAGATCTACTTTCATCTCTTTGCAGAAAGCCGTAAGATTTTTACCTCAGTAGTCCTCCACGATTCCTTTCTTGTGCTCAACAGAATAGCTCTTTCTTTTTGCACTCATTTTGGTCTAAACTGGATTAATGTAACTACTGTATGTAAACATATTCATATTATAATTCCTCTTTAAATCTCAAACAATGATATCAGCCTCCCCATCTACAGTGGGGATGGAAAGTTTGGGCACCCCAGGTAAAAATGTGTATTAACCACTTGTCCACCGCCCACTGTCAATTGACGGCGGGCGGAGGATACTCTCGTTCTGGGAGGACGTCATATGACGTCCTCCCTTTAAAACGAGCTAGGAGGCGCGCGCTTGAAGCCAGCGGCGCGCGCGCGCCCGCCGCGTTCACGAGGCCCCGGTGCGCGTGCCCGGCGGCCGCGATTGTCGCCGGGCACCCGCGATTGCCCGGGAAACGAGCAGGAAAGTGGGTCTCTGTGTGTAAACACAGAGATCCACGTCCTGTGAGGGAGAGGGGACCGATGGTGTGTCCCTTGTACATAGGGACAACCATCGGTCACCTCCCCCAGTCAGTCCCCTCCCCCCACAGTAAGAACACATTGAGGGAACATATTTAACCCCTTCCCGCCCCCTAGTGGTTAACCCCTTCCCTGCCAATCACATTTATACAGTAATCAATGCATTTTTATGGCAGGGATCGCTGTATAAACGTGAATGGTCCCAAAAATGTGTCAAAAGTGTCTGATGTGTCCGCCGCAATATCGCAGTCACAATAAAAAATCGCAGATCGCCGCCATTACTAATAAAAAAATAAAAAAATTAAAATGCTATAAATCTATCCCCTATTTTGTACACGCTATAACTTTTGCGCAAACCAATCAATACGCGCTTATTGCGTTTTTTTTTTTTACCAAAAATATGTAGAAGAATACGTATCGGCCTAAACTGAGGAAAATTTTATTTAAAAAAAAATGGGTATTTATTATAGCAAAAATTAAAAAATAGTGTTTTTTTTCCAAACTGGACGCTCTTCTTTTGTTTATAGCGCAAAAAATAAAAACCGCAGAGGTGATCAAATACCACCAAAAGAAAGCTCTATTTGTGAGAAAAAAAGGACGCAAATTTTGTTTGGGAGCCACGTCGTACGACCGCGCAATTGTCATTCAAAGTGTGACAGCGCTGAAAGCTGAAAAATGGCTTGGGCAGGAAGGGGGTTTTCGTGCACAGTAGGGAAGTGGTTAATGTGCATAACGAAGCCAAGGAAAGATGGAAAGATCTCCAAATGGCATCAAATTACAGATTAGACATTCTTATAATAAGTCAAAAAAAGTTAGATTTTATTTCCATCATTTACACTTTCAAAATGACAGAAAACAAAAAAATGGCATCTGCAAAAGTTTGGGCACCCTGCAGAGTTAATATCTTGTACTGCCCCCTTTGGCAAGTATCACAGCTTGTAAATGCTTTTTGTAGCCAGCCAAGAGTCTTTCAATTCTTGTTTGAGGTATCTTTGCCCATTCTTCCTTACAAAAGTCTTCCAGTTCTTTGAGATTTCTGGGCTGTCTGTCACGCACTGCTCTTTTAAGGTCTATCCATAGGTTTTCAATAATGTTGAGGTCAGGAGATTGTGAAGGCCATGGCAAAACCTTCAGTTTACGCCTCTTGATGTAATCCCCTGTGGATTTTGAGGTGTGTTTAGGATCATTATCCATTTGTAGAAGCCATCCTCTCTTTAACTTCAGCTTTTTCACAGATGGCATCAAGTTACCATCCAAAATTTGCTGACATTTTATTGAATCCATTTTTCCTTCTACTCGTGAAATGTTAACTGTACCACTGGCTGCAATACAACCCCAAAGCATGATTGATCCACCCCCATGCTTAACAGTTGGACAGAGGTTCTTTTCATTAAATTCTGTGCCCTTTCTTCTCCAAACGTACCTTTGCTCATTCCGGCCAAAAAGTTATATTTTAACCTCATCGGTCCACAGAACTTGTTTCCAAAATGCCTCAGGCTTGTCTATATGTTCATTTGCAAAGTTCAAACGCTGATTTTTGTGGTGAGGACGTAGAAGAGGTTTTCTTCTGATGACTCTTCCATGAAGACCATATTTATACAAGTATCTCTTTATAGTGGAATAGTGTACCACAAATCCAGCGTCTGCCAGATCTTTCTGGAGGGATCGTGCAGTCAAACGTGGGTTTTGAATTGCTTTTCTCACAATCCTGCGAGCTGTTCCGTCTGATATTTTTCTTGGTCTTCCAGATCTTGCTTTAACTTCCACTGTTCCTGATGACTGCCATTTTCTAATTACATTCCGAACAGAGGATATTGACATCTGAAAACGCTTTGCTATCTTCTTATAGCCTTCTCCAAGTTTGTGAGCGTCAACTATTTTCAGTTTCAGTTTTCTAGACAACTGCTTAGAAGAACCCATGGTGCTGATTAGGGATGAGCTCGATGTTCGAGTCGAACGCATGTTCGACTCGAACATCGCCTGTTCGCCGAATTGCGAACATTATGGGCCGTTCGCGCCAAATTCGTGTGACGCAAACGGCCCACAATGCACTGCGCCATCGCACTGCATTTCCGGCGCTGTGATTGGCCAAGCATGCACTGTGACCCCGCATGCTTGGCCAATCACAGCGCCGGCAGCGAGGAGAGCCATAATTGGCCACAGGCAGGATGCCTGTGGCCAATCATAGCTCAGGGGGTTTAGTACACGCCCCACACTATAAAAGGCCGCCAGCGCGGCGGCCTCGTGCAGTGTGTTCCGGCGTGCAGGGAAAGAGATACATAGGCAGGGACAGTGTGTTATATGTTCTATTCTTTTCTCAGGCATCTGCAGGAGTTAGTGGGTGTTGTGTGCCCCCAGCACAGTATACACCTGTATATATCCGTCATTGCTGTTCTCTAAGCTAGATAGGCAGGCAGGGAAAGAGATACATAGGCAGGGACAGTGTGTTCTATGTTCTATTCTTTTCTCAGGCATCTGCAGGAGTTAGTAGGTGGTGTGTGCCCCCAGCACAGTATACACCTGTATATAGCCGTCATTGCTGTTCTCTAATACAGGCATCTGCAGGAGTTAGTGGCACAGTATACACCTGTATATAGCCATCATTGCTGTTCTCTAATACAGGCATCTGCAGGAGTTAGTGGCACAGTATACACCTGTATATAGCTGTCATTGCTGTTCTCTAATACAAGCATCTGCAGGAGTTAGTGGCACAGGATACACCTGTATATACCCGTCATTGATGTTCTCTGATACAGGCATCTGCAGGAGTTAGTGGCACAGTATACACCTGTATATACCCGTCATTGCTGTTCTCTAATACAGGCATCTGCAGGAGTTAGTGGCACAGTGTACACCTGTATATAGCCGTCATTGCTGTTCTATAATACAGGCATCTGCAGGAGTTAGTGGCACAGTATACACCTGTATATACCCGTCATTGCTGTTCTCTAATACAGGCATCTGCAGGAGTTAGTGGCACAGTGTACACCTGTATATACCCGTCATTGCTGTTCTCTAAGACAGGCATCTGCAGGAGTTAGTGGCACAGTATACACCTGTATATACCCGTCATTGCTGTTCTCTAATACAGGCATCTGCAGGAGTTAGTGGCACAGTGTACACCTGTATATACCCGTCATTGCTGTTCTCTAATACAGGCATCTGCAGGAGTTAGTGGCACAGTGTACACCTGTATATACCCATCATTGCTGTTCTCTAATACAGGCATCTGCAGGAGTTAGTGGCACAGTATACACCTGTATATACCCGTCATTGCTGTTCTCTAATACAGGCATCTGCAGGAGTTAGTGGCACAGTGTACACCTGTATATACCCGTCATTGCTGTTCTCTAATACAGGCATCTGCAGGAGTTAGTGGCACAGTGTACACCTGTATATACCCATCATTGCTGTTCTCTAATACAGGCATCTGCAGGAGTTAGTGGCACAGTATACACCTGTATATACCCGTCATTGCTGTTCTCTAATAAAGGCATCTGCTGGAGTTAGTGGGTGTTGTGTGCCCTAGTACAGTATACACCTGTATATACCCATCATTGCTGTTCTCTAATAAAGGCATCTGCTGGAGTTAGTGGGTGTTGTGTGCCCTAGTACAGTATACACCTGTATATACCCGTCATTGCTGTTCTCTAATAAAGGCATCTGCTGGAGTTAGTGGGTGTTGTGTGCCTCCAGCACAATATACACTACCCAATTGCTGGTTTTCCCATCTCCCTGCAGGACATTACTATATCTGGAAGGCCAACAAAGAGAGGCAGACAGTCACGAGCCAATAAAAGAAGGCAAGCAGGCTCTGTGTCTGGGGGCAACAGTGCTGGTCGTGGACGTGGTGCATTGTCATCAGCACGTGGCCATGGGACACGCTTGTCCTTATTTTCAGCAGCTGGACATGTTGAGCCGTATCATGCCGAAGACTTGGTAGAGTGGATGACCAAGCCCTCCTCATCCTCCCCATCCTCTCTCACCCAGGCTCAGGGTACTGGCAAAGCAGCGGCCAAAGCGTCCTCTTCCCTCGTATCAATGTCATCATCAGTCACTCCTTCCCTAGACCCACCATGTCCTCCTGAGGAGTCCCCCGAACTGTTTGAGCACAGTGTTGGGTACATGCTCCAGTAGGATGCCCAGCGTTTCGAAGGGTCTGATGATGATACCCAGCTAGAGGAAGGCAGTAGCGTGAGCACAGAGGGAGGGGATGCTCAAGAAGGACAGCAATCTGGCAGTCATGTTCCAGCAGCTGCAGCATACTGCCAGATTGGCTCCAGTGATGAGGAGGGAGGGGATGATGAGGTCACTGACTCCACCTGGGTGCCTGATAGGAGAGAGGAGGAGGATGAGGAGGAGGCACATCTCCAACGAGGCAGGATGCCCTCCGGGGACCAGCATAAGGGCAGCACACCGACTGAATCACACCGCAGAGCTACGCCTATGCAGGGCGCTGCCTCTGCCCGTTATTCAAAAAGTTCCTTGGTGTGGGCCTTTTTTGAGTCGAGTGCATCAGATCGCACCGCTGCTATTTGCAACATATGTCTCAAGCGTATCTCGCGTGGCCAAAACATCAGTCGCTTGGGCACCACTTGCTTGACCAGACATATGTTGACCTGCCATGCAGCTCGTTGGCAAGCGTACCTTAAAGACCCACACCAAAGAACAAAGCGGACCTCTCCTTGCTCCTCATCAGCTGGGATCTCCAACCCCACTATACCTTCAGTCCTCTCTGAAACCGGCACTGAGAGGAATGAAGGTGTAGAATTAGGTGTGTCACAGCCAAGTACTTGCGGGCACTCTGCTAGCAGTACACCGACGTCCGATTGTAGCAGACAAATTTCCCTGCCCCAGCTGCTGGACCGTCGAAAGAAGTTCACTCCCAGCCATCCACATGCCCAGCGGTTGAATGCTAGCTTGGCTAAATTGCTAGCAATTCAACTGCTGCCTTTTCAGTTGGTAGACTCGGCCCCCTTCCGTGAGTTTATGCAATGTGCGGTTCCTCAGTGGCAGGTTCCCATACGCCACTTTTTCTCACGGAAGGCGATTCCGGCTCTCTACCGGCATGTGGAAGGCAATGTCCATGCCTCGCTGGACAGGGCGGTCAGCGGTAAGGTGCATATTACCGCTGACTCATGGTCCAGCAGGCATGGACAGGGACGTTACCTTTCTTTCACGGCCCATTGGGTCACTCTTTTGGCAGCTGGGAAGGATGCAGGACAAGGTGCAGTAGTGTTGGAGGTTGTTCCGCCGCCACGCCTCCAAAATGCTACTACTGGTTGTGACACACCTCTCTCCTCCACCCCCTCCTCTTCTTCCTCCATGGCCTCTTCCTGTGCTTTGTCTCCGGAACCAGCGCTGCTCCGTAGGCGTTCAAGGGCCTACGCAAGTACGCAGGCAAAAATATTTCATGCCGTGCTTGCGCTGGTGTGTTTGGGGGACAGGAGCCACACTGGGGCAGAGGTTCTGTCAGCTCTGCAGGGGCAGGCCGAGAGGTGGTTGACGCCACGCCAGCTTAAGCCAGGAATGGTGGTTTGCGACCATGGCACCAACCTCCTCTCCGCCCTCCGACAGGGACAATTGACCCATGTGCCCTGTGTGGTTCATGTCCTTAGGTAAAAGAAAACAGAGGGCGCACCGACTTAGTGCATTACCAATGGCTAGGTTTATTAAATGTAAGTTAAAAGATCATAGATACTCACAAAGCAAGTAAGATAATAGGCACGTAAAATTCCATCCAAGGAGATAACCTCTTGCTGGAGCCAAATAAGCAGATAAGCAGAGAGTCAAGACGACAGATGTTACAGCTACGGCTGACGCGTTGCGAGGGCGAGCCCTCTTCCTCAGAGCCAAAAAAGTGCTAGTGACTGGACTCCCCTCTGAACTCTCTTTAAACCATGTGCAAGTGGGCGTGAGTAGTCACCTGTCTGTAGCCCCACCCACCACAGGTCACTCCTCCTCTCACCCAAAGAGCATGCCAATATAGCTTAACCCTTCACTGACCACACTGACAGCAGCTACTAGCCTATCTATATTTTGGCATATATTATACACCAATTGATATACCATAAATGCCACATACAAATCATGTATTTTAACTGGAAAGAAGAAAGATGGACAGTATATCCGTTTGGTGGGGCTTACCTGTGCTACACAAACCGCCAAAATTTGCCAGTTACTGCTGCGTGTGTATAGCTCAAATCTCCTCCTATGGCGCTGGGCCACCGCTCCATCAATAGATGGAACGCACTCTGCCCGAAAAGCCGGAAGTCGCGGTGGATATGCGTTCCACCTGCCTCTTCCGGCAGAAAAAGCCGTCACTTCCACCCTCAAGTGGGCAGCCAGGCATCCAAAGTTCGCCCGGAAGCGGCGGCGAAACTCCCATACCGCATCCGATGCCAACCACCCGGCACAGCAGAACGCTGGCGCAGGCCGGAGACAATGTCCCCGAAACATCACCTACGCCAGTCCGCCCGCAGATGGAGTTCCCCCCTGTTGTGCCGGACCATCGCACATATTGGCCGGAAAGTCCGGAAGTAGCGGTGGATATGCATTCCACCCGCCACTTCGGGCAGTTAGAGGCGTCACTTCCGCCCTTAGGTGGGTTGTGCAGGCATCAGAGGTTGACCCGGAAGCGTCAAGACTACCATTCCGCATCCGGTGTCAGCAGCCTTCACCTTATATGTAAGGGGGGGGGGGAGAACATATTTATGATTGGTATAACTATTAAAATAACATATCTAATATAAAGTAACACGTCAAACCATAAAAAAGGAACCCAAAATAATTGGACAATGCTACTCTAAATGACCTGTGAGGGCTGTTGCTCCAGCACGTGACCCTACACCTACAGACCAACGGGACCAATAAACCACCAAGGTATAAGGAGACCACCCGTAATTATATGGTTATTCTTACCCAGATGCACATGGAATCCAGATGTCAAGTGCACTGGATAGAGAGAATGAGTGTTTCCTCAGTTGTTCCAAGAGAGGTCCAGTACCATACTTCGGTCCATATGAACAGTCGTAATATGGAACCAATTGACACAAACCAAAGCAATATACATATACATGTATGTGCTCGCACACTGCCCTCTCGGGACACGCACCCGCCCCACCGCATACCCATAAAAAATAGGATTTTTATAACAGCTTACCTGTAAAATCCTTTTCTTGGAGTACATCACGGGACACAGAGCGACATAGTCATTACTAATGGGTTATATAGTTACCGTCAGGTGCTGGCACTGGCAACTTCCAAAACCGGAAGTACCCTCCCCTATATAAGCCCCTCCCATCCGGGAGCACCTCAGTTTTGTAGCAAAGCAATAAGTGTCCCCAAAGAGGGGTGGGAGCTCTGTGTCCCGTGATGTACTCCAAGAAAAGGATTTTACAGGTAAGCTGTTATAAAAATCCTATTTTCTTTTTCGTACATCACGGGACACAGAGCGACATAGTCATTACTAATGGGATGTCCTAAAGCAATGCCAAATGAGGGGGGGGATACACCATATATAAGCTGAGCGCTATCAGACATGAGGATCTTTTGCGGCCTGCAACACACTGCGCCCAAAGGCGACATCCTCCTGACTTCTAACGTCCACCTGGTAGAACCTAGTAAACGTGTGTACCGAAGACCATGTTGCGGCCTTACAGATTTGAGCCAGGGAGGCCTGGTGATGCACTGCCCATGAAGTTCCAACTGCTCTCGTGGAGTGCGCCCTAACTTTGAACGGAGGCGGTCTACTTCTCAAGCTATAGGCTTGTATTATGACCTGTCGAATCCACTTGGCTAAAGTAGATTTTGACGCTGCCTGACCCTTTCTGGGGCCTTCCGGCAGAATAAACAAAGTATCCGTTCTGCGAATCTGAGCAGTGGCTTTTAGATAAGGTTTAACTGCTCCTACTACATCCAAAGAATGCAATAACTTTTCCTCTACCGAAGTAGGCTTGGGGAAAAAAGAAGGAAGAACCACATCTTGGTTCAAATGAAAACTCGATACCACCTTAGGAAGAAAGGCTGGATGAGGACGTAACACTACTCTGTCCTTATGGATAACCAGATATGGCTCCTTACAGGACATAGCTGCTAATTCCGATACTCTTTTAGCCGAACAAATGGCTACTAGAAAAATCAATTTCCTGGTGAGAAGCACCAAGGAAATATGCTGTAATGGTTCAAATGGTTGTTTCTGTAGAACCGACAGAACCAAGTTTAGATCCCATGGACATATGGGAATATTAACCGGAGGACTAATACGCATCACTCCTTGTATAAAGGCTTTGACTAGTGAATGCGAAGCCAAGGGCCTTTGAAAAAATATTGACAAGGCCGAAATCTGACCCTTGATAGTACTCAAGGCAAGCTTCCTATCTACAGCCCACTGTAGGAAGTCCAGAAACCTACCTATTACGTACTTATGTGGATGCCATTTCTTGGCCTCCCACCACGCGATGTACGCCTTCCAGATTCTATAGTAGATCTGCCTGGATACCGGCTTCCTGGCATTGATCATGGTAGATACCACAGCATTAGAGAGCCCTCTCTTTTTTAGAATGTGGGCTTCAATAGCCAGGCCGTCAAACCTAGGGCTGGTAAGGAAGGGTGGTATATCGGTCCTTGCGAAAGCCGGACGACGTGGGAGAGTCCAAGGACTCCCCACTGAAATTTTACAATCTCCGCGTACCACGCTCTTCGGGGCCACGCTGGAGCCACCGGAATCACTGGTTTCTTTTCTACCCTGATTCTGCGGAGTAATCGAGGTAACCATTGTGGCGGTGTGAATGCATATATCAGCTTGAACTGATCCCCAGGGAACACTAGGGCATCCGAGCCGCAAGCTAGGGGATCCCTTGTCCGAGAGACAAACCTATCCCCCTTTGCGTTGAATCTGGATGCTAGAAGATCTACATCCGATGTTCCCCACCGCTGACAAATTGTCCAGAAAACCTCGGGGTGAAGGGACCCTTCCTCTGGGCCTAATTGCTGGCGACTTAGAAAGTCCGCCTTCCAATTCTCCACTCCTGGAATGAATACCGCAGATATGGCTGGGACATATTTTTCCTGCCCATTTCAGGATGTAATTTACTTCCCTCTGGGCTGCACGACTCCTGGTGCCCCCCTGATGATTGAATTCTGACAGGGGACCCTTGGAGTTTGGATGTCCATGCTACTAGGGCATACCGGGCTGCTCGTATCTCTAAGAGATTGATGGGCAGGGCCTTTTCTGCATCCGACCATCTGCCCTGGAGAGACTATTGCTCCAGTACTGCTCCCCAGCCTATAAGGCTGGCATCTGTAGTGACCACCTTCCAAGAAATCGGACTGAAGGATTTCCTTTTTTCCAGATTCTGGGGAACCCACCACCAACGGAGGCTCTTGCGAACGGAAGGGGACAAGGACATTGTAAGTCTAGGGCCTGAACTTTTTTGTTCCAGGCTGACAGTATGGCCCCTTGCAAATTCCTTGAATGGAATTGACCGTAGGGTACTGCTTCGAATGATGCCACCATTTTTCCCAGCAGCCTCATATACAGGCGTATGGACGGCTGTCTTTTTTGTACCCACTAAGTGGATCAAATCTTTCAAAGACAACACCTTTCCTCGAGGCAAGAATATTTTTCTCTGGCCTGAATCCAACCTTAGCCCCAAGTATTCCAGACTTTTGACTGGTTTTTAGGGCTGACTTGTCTCGGTTGATAATCCAACCGTGAGATTCCAGATACTTGATCGTCTTGTGAACGACCACGTCTAGTTTTTTCACTGAGTGGTCTATCAGCAACAAGTCATCCAGATATGCCATTATCATTACACCTTGTGTTCTTAGATTGGCCAATAAAGGGCCAGAATTTTTGTAAACACTCGTGGTGCTGTGGCCAAACCGAAGGGTAAGGCTCTGAACTGAAAATGGCGCCCTTCTACTGCAAAGCGTAGAAATTTTTGGTGGACTGGAAAGATGGGAATGTGCAAATAAGCATCTTTGATGTCGATCGTGGCTAACCAATCCTCCCCTTGTAGGGCAGTGGCCACCGATCGGATCGACTCCATCGGAAAGTCCTGATATACAGGAATTTGTATAGCCCTTTTTGAATTAATATGGGCCTCCCGTCCGCGTTTGCTTCGGGACTGTAAAGAGGTTTGAGTAAAACCCGAACCCTCATTCTTCCAGGGGAACTTCCATAATTACTCCTTGGAGCAATAGTTGTTCTAGTGCCAACAGGAGGGACTCTCTCTTCCGGGGATCCCTTGGCACGTTTGACCTTAAAAATGGGAAGGAGGAGAGTCTTTTAACTCCAAACTGTATCCCAAACCTACTGCGGAGAGCACCTATCTGTCTTGATCGTGTCCCGCCAGGTCTCCTTGCGAACAACTGGAGTCCTCCCCCCACCCGACTGAGTGGGGGCTTCAATGAATTTAACTTTGGGGGAGGTTTTGTACCTCCCCTGACCCAGGGTTTCTCATTACCCTGCTACTGTCCCTGTTTTTTACCCCCGGGATTTGACCGAGGAGGCCGTCGGAACTGTTACACAGCCGATGCCCCAGGGACTGGAGAAGCAGGCCCCTTAAAGAGGGACCTCTAACTCTGCTTTTAACCGGCAAGAGCGTATTTTTACCGCTGGAAATTTTCTGGATATATTTGTCCAGGTTTTCCCTGAATAAGCGTTCACCATGAAATGGGACGCTAACCAGCCATTCTTTACAGGGAGCTTCAGCAGACCAGTTTCTGAGCCATAGGAGCCTACGCATATGTCTATAGACAGCGTAAGGCGGGAGGCCTGATGGACTGAATCCTCTATGGCGTCAACCGCAAAGCCTAAGGCTCTAGGTAGATCAGCTAGGGCAAAGCCTGCTGATCTGTCAAGTCCCTCAAGACCTGTTTCAACTGATCCTTCACTGCTTAGCAGACCCCAATAGCTGCTACTGCTGGTTGTATCACCAAGCAGATTTTCATAAGGACTCCAATCTTTTATCTATTGGGTTCTTGAACATTTGGACATTATCCACTGGACATGTCAGTGATTTATACATACAAGAGATGGCTGCGTCCACTGTAGGGACCTTCCATTTTTTTTTTTTTTTTTGATGAACTTATCCTCCATGGGATAGACCACCGGAAATCTCTTGGGGGAATAAATATTTTCTCAGGACGTTCCCAATCCTGGTAAATGAGCCCTTTCAGGGTGAAGTGGAAAAGAACAAACAGTCTGGGGGCTTCTAGCGACCCCAACGAGGATACAGTAGTGGTTGATGGTTCCGCAAGGTGCATTTTTAAATGCTGATCGGACCATGTTAGTCAGAGACTGAACCCATAATCTTTCAGCTTGAGATGCTGAGAAAAGGTTCTCCCACTGTTGATTCCTCTATAACAGAATCAACCTTATCCTGATCCCCTTCAGGCAGGTCGATCCCTGTATGGGACTGTTGCTCTGCTAACAGGCACTCTGAAGGAGGAGACGGAGATCGGGCGTGCTTTCCCTGACAGGGAGGCAGCGATAAATTTTGACAATCTCTCTCTAATCCTCCCAGAGCTGAGGAAAAAACCTCCTCTGTTACATACACAGGAGCAGGTGAACTGAGGACAGCCACAGTACCAAGTACCCCTGCGGGGTCTCTACGGTCACTTACCTCTGAACTTCAGGGGAGACTGGTGCAGCAAGAGTATGCCCAAGATCCTCAGAGCCCGATGAGACCCCCTTCGCTTCCTGGAAGATTCAGTTCCGGAGCTACTGGACGGCATATTCCTAAGCCTAAAGCTGAGGTATTCCAGCCGTAATACACCACTTTTACTGAGAATAGTCTAGCACAATTGCTGCTATATCACAGTTGGTGTCTACTAATGTGCCCTTCTAGGGGATGCCTGTATCAACCGCTTGCTGTATGCCTTTAAATGTTGCCAGCTCTGTCTCTGTACTTCATAGCCAGCTTACTGCAATAATGTGGCTTTTTAAAAACCTGCTGGGACGCCCGCACATGCGCAGAAGCGCTGCGGCGCGCACAGAGCGTCATCCCCCAGGCCCCGCCCCTTTTTCCGGCCACCTCTATATATAGAGGCGCGTGCACGCGCACGCGCGCGGCCACGTGCGCCTCGGCGCTAATTTTCAAACATGGAAACCAGGGACAGGAGCCAGGGCCCCCTTTGCCGCAGGCCGGGGGATAGACGAACACTGCAACATGGCAGAGGAAACAGTTTCCTGTAGGAGAACTCACCAGCTGCCTGGACTTTGCTCTCTGAGAAGAAACTAGTCCATATGACAAGAAAAACATTCCACAGCGGCCTCTAGTGGACAAACACAGGTACCGCAGTTTAATATACTAAACATATATAAAAAAACATTCCTTTTTTTTTTTTTTTTTTCTTGACCACCATTAAAAATTATTACATTTTTTTAGTAGTTACAGGCATGCACAGATATTAGCGGGAATACCGTTAGGTAACAGACAGAAAGACAAATTAGGCTTGGGGGTCCCCCAATAGAACCAAGTTCCTGGGGGCCCCCACTTACCTGTTCCCCGCCGCAGGACTTTGTTTGGTCCACAAAAGCCCAAACTTCACCTATCACGGCAGGCATTGTAATCAAACCTTCAGGGACCGGGTTCCCAAGGATTCCACTCCCCTGGACCTGTATAGCACCCTGCACAGAAAACATCTTGGTCGTGGGTATGACCAGAGCTCTGGATCCCAGGGTCCAGCTCTCCTAAGAGAAGCATTACAGGCAGAACCTTGCTCTTCTCTGCAAGGCCCGGGTACCGACCGTTTAGCTATGAAGCTTTTTTGGTCGGATCCGGAATAGCTTACTGAGGCCCAAAAGAACCTGTACGCAAGCTCAGTGAAAAACACATGTTTCTTCTTGGCCAACACCTTAGACACTGGCAAAAAACTGAGGTGCTCCCGGATGGGAGGGGCTTATATAGGGGAGGGTACTTCCGGTTTTGGAAGTTGCCAGTGCCAGCACCTGACGGTAACTATATAACCCATTAGTAATGACTATGTCGCTCTGTGTCCCGTGATGTACGAAAAAGAAAGTGGGCCGGCGGCAGGTGCATACGCGCACCGAGTCCCCCAACACCCTGGGCATGGGCGCATGCGCCCACACACATGCACAGACCTACAAACAAAATACCCAATCGATATGGGAACATCGTGCAACATTATTAAAACATCTTAAAGAACCCACCCATAGTCCTAATGCATAGGGGACTGTCAATACCTTTTTGTTGGTGGGGATACATTCCAAATGAAGGTAATCTGATGGCTACTTCGGGACTACATGTCTACCCTAAACTATCACAATATTGATTATTCTATATAAACACTGTTTAATGTTAACCTAATTAAATATTAAAATTGGTAAAAAATTATTAAAAAATTATTATGTGTAAAATGTAATGCAATCCCTATGACTTTAAGAAACTTTTAAAAACATTATAAAAAATCTTGTTGGCTAGAAGGCCAGTGGACCTGACCAAGGTTAATATAGTCGCTACATAATGGAGCAGCTGGCCCCACTGACTTTAGAAAGTGTGATCTACCTATCAAGACGATGCAGGCGGCTTTAGCGCCACCTAATCCAGGAAGAGGCAGAGGGGGATCTACACTACATTATGTTGTTTGATCCCTTCATTCAGGCCATGAGGAACTAGAGAGCCCAAGGTGAATATCCAATACACCTCTCTAGTGCACAGGATCTGGTGTTTCTTACCACTGTCAAAATCATTCGAGATGGCCTCAATCCCAAACACTTTCAGGCCACTAACCGAACTATCGTGAGCCTCTTTGAAATGTCTGGGTACCGAGTAGTTCTCCTTTTCCGTCAGGATATTGCTCCTATGTTCTCCCATTCTCGTTCTCATTGGTCGCGAAGTGCGACCAACGTACAAGAGGCCACATGGACAGAGAAGACCATAAATCACGAAAGATGTTCCACAGTTAATAAACTGCTTGACCTTATGGTTCTTCCCGTCTGTTCCCTGGACTTCCTTCTTACGATGGCTCATATATAAACAGTTACCACAGTTACCGACCCCACACTTGTAACTCCCTTTTTGGTCAAACAGTGTGGTCCAGGATTTGTTTAGACCTGTGTTTCTAATCTTCTTGACTCTACTCGGGGCCACCATACTTCTCAGGTCTCTTGGTCTTCTAAAAACCAAATTTAGATATAAAGGCAGGCTGGTTCGCAGGATAGGGTCAGATCTTAGAACTTTCCAGTTTCTCCTAAAAATCTTCTGGATCATTGGGACTTTGTTGTTGTATCTTGTACAAAATCTCACCTGCGGTTTTTCATTGTTATCCTCCAACTTAGCCGCATTGTCCAAATCTTTTACCAGATTGTTATCATATAATTTGAGATACTTCTGGAATGCTTCATCAATATGTTTGTCCTCATATCCTTTTTCGATAAATGTATTTTTGAGGATCTGTGCCTGTTCCTCGTAATCCTTTTTGAAGGTGCATGTCCTCCGCAGCCTACAAAACTGTACAAAAGGGACATTTTTGATCCACCTAGGGTGGTGATGACTACGAGCATGAAGGTACGAATTACCTGCGCTTGGCTTAAAATGCGTCTTTGAATAAATCATGCCTTCGTCATCGACCTGTAATTCCAAATCTAGAAACACTAATGATTTTCCGTCTATTACATGGGTAAAGGAAATTCCAAAAGGGTTTTTTGAGCAATGTGTCAGGAAACCATCTAACTCTTCGTCTGTCCCATTCCAAATAATAAGAATGTCATCAATATAGCACGAGTATAAGATAAGGTTACCTCCGTAGGGATTATTGGCCCAAATGTGCTTGTGCTCCCAGTACCCCATGAAAAGATTCGCATAGCTGGGGGCAAACCGTGCCCCCATTGCTGTGCCTCTCACTTGTCTATAGAAATTGCCTAGGAATGAAAAATAATTGTGGGTGAGTGTAAACTCGATACACTCATAGAGGAACCGTGCCTGCATGGGATTAAACTGGTGAGCCTCTGCAATATAATACTCAACTGCCCTGAGGCCAAACTCATGTTGGATGGACGTATATAATGACGCCACATCCAATGAAAGCCACCTATATCCTTTTTCCCATATATATGGGACTAGAATTTCTAGGGCGTGGCCTGAGTCCTTGATGTAAGATGGCAAACTTGTTACCGAGTCCTGAAGGAAGTGGTCAATATAGCTGCCTAGGTTGCTAGTAAGGCTATCTATACCTGCTATAATTGGCCTGCCGGGCGGCTTTTCCAGATCTTTGTGGACCTTTGGTATATGGTAAAAATGAGGAACCACAGGGTGTTTGGAATACAGGAATTGGTGTTCGTGTTTAGTCAGAATCTGATCCACTAGGGCTTTATCTAGAATATTCTTGAGCTCAGCATTATAGATAGCCGTAGGGTCCCACATGAGTCTTTCATAAGTACTTGTGTCTCCAATCAATCTATACGCTTCTTCTAAATACCGCTCTCTATCTTGGATAACCAGCCCGCCGCCTTTATCGGCTTTTCTTATCACCACATCAGAGTTTTTCTTTAAACTACTCAAAGGGCCTGCTAGATCTAATTGATGACCCCGAACCGTTTTTTTCTTTTTCCCACAAAGATTTCTGAACTCATCCAAAACGATTTTGTAGAACGTTGGGATAAAATTCCCTTTGTTCCAATGCGGGTAGAAGCTGGACTTTGGTCTAAATGAAGTGTTAATAACTCCAGCCTCCCCGACAGGTACAGAAACCTCCCCATGGAATTCTTGCCCTCCTTCCAAATATAGCTCTTCCAATATTTCGAGCATTTCTCTCTCCAATGTATCGGACGGAGATGACGGTAATAGTACCTCTATTTCTTCATCTTTTTTTGTCCCTCTATTGATTTCTTTCAGCCTATAGTGGCGTTTCACAGTTAGATTCCGTACAAATTTGTTTAGATCAATAAAGAGCTCAAAGAGGTTGGGAGGGCTTTCAGGGGTGTAGTTCAGGCCTTTTCTAAGTAGATCCAACTCTATTTCTGAAAACACATTTTTTGAGAGGTTGTAGATCTTTATAGTGGAGCATCCCTCGGTTATTTCCGATTTCTTCCTCGTTTAAAGAGAGTTCAGAGGGGAGTCCAGTCACTATCACTTTTTTGGCTCTGAGGAAGAGGGCTCGCCCTTGCAACGCGTCAGCCGTAGCTGTAACATCTGTCGTCTTGACTCTCTGCTTATCTGCTTATTTGGCTCCAGCAAGAGGTTATCTCCTTGGATGGAATTTTACGTGCCTATTATCTTACTTGCTTTGTGAGTATCTATGATCTTTTCCTTACATTTAATAAACCTAGCCATTGGTAATGCACTAGGTCGGTGCGCCCTCTGTTTTCTTTTACCTTTTAGCCTTAAGAATACCAATTATTCTGAGGAGGGCAGCAAGATCCCTGGCCATTTACTTTTTAACGGAATACTCTGGTTGTGCCGCCAAGAGACCAAGCTTCCGAGCGCAGGAGACTGTTTGTGGTTCATGTCCTTAACCTGGTGGTGCAGCGGTTCTTGGGCAGATACCCGGGCTTACAGGATGTCCTAAACGCAGGCCAGGAAAGTCTGTGTGCATTTCCGCAGATCATATAATGCCAGTTCTCGGCTGGCTGAGCTGCAAAAGGAGTTGAACCTGCCCAAGAACCGCCTTATATGTGACATGCCCACCAGGTGGAACTCAACGTTGGCCATGCTGCAGCGGCTGCACACGCAGCAGAGGGCCATCAATGAGTACCTGTGCGACTACGGCACCAGGACAGGGTCAGGGGAGCTCAGGTTTTTTTCACCACGCCAGTGGGGCGTGATCAGGGATGCATGCTCTGTCCTGGCACCATTTGAGGAGGCCACGAGGATGGTGAGCAGTGACAGTGCATGCATCAGTGACACTGTACCTCTTGTCCACCGGTTGGAGCATACGCTGCGTGGAATAATGGACAGGGCACTTGAGGCAGAACAGAGGCAGGAAGAGGAGGACTTCCCTGCCTCTCAAGGCCCCCTTTATCCAGACAGTGTTCCTTGTGTCCCACCCATCACACAGGAAGAGGAGGAGGAGGATTGTGTCAGCATGGAGGTGGAGCATGGCACTCAGCATCAACAGCAGCAGTCTTTTAGGGATGATTTACAGTCCCAACAAACCCGTGGACTTGTACGTGGCTGGGAGAAGGTGGCTGCGGATCATGTCGTCCTTAGTGACCCAGAGGACTCCAGGCCAAATGCCTCAGCTAACCTACACTGCATGGCCTCCCTGATACTGCAAAGTCTGCGGAAGGATCCTCGTATTCTTCGGATCAAGGAGAGGGACCATTACTGGCTGGCCACTCTCCTTGATCCACGGTACAAGGGTAAGGTTGCGGACCTTATCTTGCCGTCGCAGAGGGAGCAGAGGATGAGACAACTCCGGGAGGCTTGCAGAAAGGTCTGTGCAACGCGTTCCCAGAGACTGGGAAGTTACAAACTCCTGGTCCTGGACAACGAGTTGCTGAGGCTTCGGTCAGTAGCAGAAGGAGCGGTGGAGAAGGTGGCCGTCTGACCGATGCGTTCAGACAATTTTTTAGTCCGCAGCCACAAGGTATGATCGGTTCCAGCACCATCGCCAGCGTCTGATATACATGGTGCAGGAATACCTAGGGGCAAGGTCAGACTTGGACACCTTTCCCACCGAAAATCCTCTGGCTTACTGGGTCTTGAGGATGGATCACTGGCCAGAGCTTGCACAGTATGCAATTGAGCTACTGGCCTGTCCTGCATCCAGCGTTCTTTCGGAACGCACATTCAGTGCTGCTGAAGGCTTTGTCACGGATCACAGGGTGCGCTTGTCCACCGACTCGGTTGATCAACTGACCTTCATAAAGATGAACCAGTCTTGGATCACCACCAGCTACCAAGCACCTGAAGCTGATATAACAGATTAATTTATTTTCAAATGTCACATCCCTTCAAGACCGATGCTGATGCTGAGTGACTGTCCTGTTATGTTGACTGACTATCCTCCTCCTCCTCCTCAATGATCCGATTCTTGATGATAGCTTGATGATAGCCATGCCATTTTTCTCAAAGATTTGCATCCATATTGCCAGGACAAGACATGACATTAAAGCCGCAAGCAGTTTTAAATGGCTTTTTTTCCTTTAGAAATGTCATTTTGTGCAGGGACAGTTCTAAACACGGGAAACACGTGGCACTTCACAGGCATAATTTAGACATCCCCCAGGTACGATATTTAAAGGAATATTTCACTTTTTTTTTCACTTTATGCATCATTAAAATGACTGCTCCCAAAAAAAACATCAGTTTTTAAAACTTTTTTTTGCATTGATATGTGTCCCCTGGGGCAGAACCCGGGTCCCCAAACCCTTTTTAGGACAATGACTTGCATATTAGCCGTTATAATTAGCACTTTTGATTTCGAACATTCGCATCCATTTTATTTAATAGGGTTCTAAAGTTCGCGCAAACTTTGGGTCCGTTCGCAAGTTCTTGTGCGAACCGAACCGGGGGGTGTTCGGCTCATCCCTAGTGCTGATTGTTGGGGCAAGGTCAGATGAGTCTGGCCATTTAAAACCTTTGAGATTGACATCACTTGGTCTTCCCAGATGACGATTGAGAACAATCCATGACACTGGCAGGTCTCAGCTTTGCAAAGGGGGCGGTGCATGCTATAAATTCTGCAGGGTGCCCAAACTTTTGCAGACGCCATTTTTTTGTTTTCTGTAATTTTGAAAGTGTAAATGATGGAAATAAAATCTAACTTTTTTTGATATATTATAAGAATGTCTAATCTGTAATTTGATGCCATTTGGAGATTTTTCCATCTTTCCTTGGCTTCGTTATGCACATTAATACACATTTTTACCTGAGGTGCCCAAACTTTCGATCCCCACTGTAAATTCTGTGAACTGCTGAACAGATTCCCTCTATGTAATGGAGATTAGGAGAGGAGGTGTTTTGTTCTCCAAATCAGGAGAGCAACCTAGGTTGACAACGCTTTCAGCCAAAGATTTTGTGCAGTAAATGAATGTTGTCCCCTTAGGACAGGAAGTGTGAAATTTACAGGATCCCCAGGTTAAAAAAAGGATAAAAGCCTTAAAAAATAAATTGAATACGGTCATGGATTGGCAAACTGCAAAACATTACTTTTTTTGTTATTGGGTCTAGATATGCCTTAATTCGTATTTTACAATCTAGATTTTGAAAAATGTAAATCCCACCCAATCTGCCCAAGATTTCCTTCAGTCTAAATATATAAAGTACAGGCGAAAGATTTTTAAGTGACATCTCTGCAGTAGCTCAGTGATTGGAACCCTGCCAGTTGGAGGACTATTATTTTAGCCCATGGAAGTCTTTTGTGGACTGGAATATAATTGTGTTTACATCGGTACCCTGGCAATTTTACTTCCATTAGAGCCCAGGTTCGCCATTACACAACAATTATGAGCCATGGCATATCTTGTACGGGTACTTGTCAAGCTTATAAGGAGTATTTTTTTTTGTTCATCCAAGTTAACCTTTGTTCACCCAATTGTGTGCAAAGAAATAATAAAAATCCTTGCTCTTGATTGGATAAGTGAATGGAGTACAGGTTCATTGAGCTAAGTCAATATTGTAACCCTTTGATAAAATAACCCTAATGTGTATTTTACCTCCTACTGGACATTTTGGGGGTTGATTGACCAAAGGAGTTTAGTATTTTCACTTAACAAATTAAAATTTCCCTTACATTTGTGAATGAGGTGAAGCTCTGCTGACTTCAATCACAATCACTATCATTTGCCTTTCTCTTCCACGTAATTGTGTATTATTTGCAAAAGTGAATTTTCACTTTTTCACCAAAATTCTCTTACAAGGTGAAATACTTATTTATTAAATCAACCCCAGTGCATCAGTTAAAGCCCCACTCTGGGCTAAAACTATTTTTCTCAACCTTTCCTTCCACCCCTATCTTCCAACCCCTTACCTGTTACACTCACCTAAGTCCACCATCCAGGTCACCAGTCCTGGAGCAGGGGGGTCGCTAATCCAGCACTGCAATAATGCCTAAGGCCATCGGTCCACTTTACACCCCTGTGCTGATGTCAATAATCTTTTGGCTCCTGAAAGAACCCACAACTATGGACATTCATCAGGAGGTGTCCATGTCAAACAGGCAGCGCACTTGCGCCCGATACGCAGAAGTGCAGGATCACAAATATATATGCCATCCTGCGCAGTGTGTCCACCCTGTAGCAATAAAACTGCTATAGGGTGGTCAGCAAGTGGGTATTCACATGAATTTTGCTCCGTTTCAATCACTGGCAAACAGTATGGACATGAGACATTGCAGTAAATACATGTGAAAATGTCACGTAATGATGAAACGCATCAAGATGGAATGCACGGTGCGTAACTCCTAGTGTGAGTTCAACACACGCCGGCTTAGAGCGCACTCTCTTCCCCACCGCACAGCACAAAGTTTTGAATATTTTTTGACCACTTTTTAATATTGCGGGTTTATATATGTTAACCCATAAGGCGGTTCAATAAATTTTTACGCTATGAGGATTTTTTTCTTAATTTATCTCCTCTATACCCGTCCACTGGAACGACCAGACACAGAGGAAAATACATCAGAGAGAGGGTGAAAAATACACCTGGGTTATAGAGACCACAGAAGCCTTACTTGACAGTTATTTGTCGTATGACATTAGGATCAACACCATCTGGTGAGTGGTAATTTTGTACTTTATGTCACACAGAGGGACTGTCACTTAGCTGGAGGCAACATCCAGGATAAGCGTATCAGCTCAAAGAAACATTTTTCACAGTTTGATTGCTGTTTATTAGGCTTGTGCAATTTGTTTCGTAACGAATCGAAATTCGTCCGAATTTAGCAACTTTCAGACATTCGGAAGCATTCGAATTTCCGAACAAAGCATATACGAATAAAACCGAATCCGAAATAAATTATACCGCAAAATAGCGAATGCCTGAATGTCTTCGGCATAATTCGTTATGAAAAAAGTTACGAATGTACGAATCCATTCGAAGCACAATAACACTCACTCTGCTCTCTGCTTCTCCCTCACCATGCTGAACTCCCTCTCAAAATGGTGTACAGGGGCGGAGGCTATAGCCGCATGTAAAAAACGAAAGTAAAATACAAGATTTCGAATCGTTACAAATAACCGCATGAAAAAATGAAAGTAAAATACGAGATTTCGAATCCATTCGAAGCACAATAACACTCTGCTCTGCTCTCTGCTTCTCCCTCACCATGCTGAACCCTCTCAAAATGGTGTACAGGGGCGGAGGCTATAGCCGCATGTAAAAAACGAAAGTAAAATACGAGATTTCGAATCGTTACAAATAACCGCTATGTATTTAGAAAAGTACAAATCCATTCGAAGCACATTAGGCATAATAGGCAGCGTCGTTGTGAGAGAGACACGGAAAATTCCGAATCAACGAACCCAAAAAAAGTTACGAAAGTAGGAGTTGTGTCCAGAATCAACGAAAAACAATGTACCCTACCGAAAGTACGAATTATAAATCAACAAAAAATTCAACGAAAAATGACGCTTGCGAAAATACGAATTAGTCCGAACACGAAAAATCCCGTCTAGCAAAATTACGAATGATTACGAATCAACAGGACCGAAAAGAAACGAACCGAAACTAAACAAATTTTTCCGTTGTGCACAAGTCTACTGTTTATCTAATTGGGACTGAGCACTTTTTACTTTTTTCTTTTTTTTTTTTTTTTGCTTATTTTTTCTTACATTCTCTTATTTTGACCTATTTGAATATATATATTTCACAATATTTGTATTCGCAAGTGACACTCCCTAAGTGATTTTACTGTTGTTAGAACACATTAAAGAACATTGCAGTAAAGTGTGTTGAAGGAAAAGTCTTCCATGCTGCATTATTTGGTGATTTGTATTTTTCTTTTTATGATATTTAAATTGGCTCTTCTAAAGTTGTAACACAACACATCTAAAAATGAATGACATTAATATAACACGCATTAACACATATATCTTCAAATGCATCTGAAGTGAACATGCATTCTGTTTGTAGCTCTGTAATAGCAGCGTAATATTCTTCCATTCAGAACAGTGCCAGGAGCATCTTTTCCATTTTTCTTGTTCACATCTCTTCATGTGTCATCTGACACATTTCTCATATTGACCTCCTGCTCTGACCATGTGTATCATCTCTGGATTTGGGCCACCCTCCTGGCATTATCAAACATTTGGTGCTTAGTCAGGGCTCCAGTAATCTCTAGCATGTCAGGATTTAGCCCTTCGCTCTGTTTTATGAACGATTCTCAATATGAGCTCCCTGGATAACTATACACTGACTTGCACATCAACTAAAATATGTTGACAGGTTTTCTCAATGCCTTTGCATAGGCTTACTAAATGGATTCATTTATCATTGCACTCTTGCATTATCTGTGTATTTGCATTTTTTTTTTCAGCATTTCATCTCGTATCTTTTAATTGACGGCTTTCCTCTCCTCTGCCTTTCTCATTTCTATCTCTATTCCTATCACCCTCCGTTTTTTTTCCTCATTAGGCACCCCTTTTCTGCTCTTTCTCCTCTCCCCGGTATAAGGATGCCGAATAGCAGAAAGCTCCTTTTCAGCATAACGTATAAAAATGACACATCTTTTCCCCACTCCCTCCCTTACTTTCATACACGACGACCCCACCTCCTTTCCACCACTGTAATCCACATCGCAGAGCAGTGTGATGCTCTGCAGGTCCCTCTGCATTGGAATTAACCCACAGCAACACGTTATAATCACATTCCCACAACCCCTCCTCCTGCCGCGCTGCACACAGCTCTAATTAACAGCCTCGTTAGGAGATGGAGAAGCATTACCATATGAAAACATGATGCACTGTTTGTTTTAGTCTGTGTGGGTGCGAGGAGGGAGTGTGCTTGTCTGCAGAGGGGGCGGCCATGTGTTTCAGGGAGACTCTTAACTTTTTCACTGCCATGTTGACCTCCAATTTTTATCTTTGCCAGAATTCATTATGTTTGACTTGGTTCTGAGTAACAATGGATTAGGAATATTTACAACTTAAGAATGTGTCACCTTAATCGTTTCAGGTAGAATTACAGGATTTTTTGGTAGGACATCACCCAACTGCTTGAACTTGCCTTCCCCATTCTCCTCCGCCATCTTGTTCACCTGAGCCCAGAGTCTAATCCTTGTGTAAGCTCAGTGTTGTTCAGAGTTGGAGTCTGCAAATAGTTAATGACCTTCTTCCTTCCCCATGTTTAATTTCTCGGGTTTAAGAATTGTATTCTAGGAAGAAGGAGAGAAGGCCTTGTTCTCTAATACCCCAAAAATGCCATAAACCTATAGGCTGTTGTTTTAAGTGAGCCTAAATACATTCTTGGCAAAGTACCAGGATGACCGCAACTTGCCAGGGTTTCTCAGGCTTTCCGTTTTTACTAGAAATGCACCAAAATTTCGGCCACCGAAACATATTGGCCGAAAATTGTGTTATTGGCATTTTGCCTATAAACGAAAAAAGGTGCAGATAGTGACACGGTGTGTTTTTCATAGGTCATGTGACTCAAAAACCGCATCAAAAACGTAACACTGGCACGTTATTGATGTGTTCTTGCTGCGCTTTCAATACATTTCAACGGGGAGGTGCGTTTTTGGTGCAGTTTTTTTTATCTGACCAAAAATGCAGCAAGCAAGATTTTTAACACTACAACGGAAGAGCAATGTACCAATGTGAATAAATACATAGAATTTAAAGGGATACATTTCTCTTGAGCTTTTCTTGTGATTCGTTCCAATAATTACTGACAAATTCATATTCATTTATATTCAAATATATTAGTTAAAAAGTCAAATATAATACATAAAAAAAAATATATATATATTTTAGAAAAACTGTAATTTTTGGTTTTGGTTTTTGGCCAAGTGCATCCTGCATTTTCAGCACCAAATATTCCATTCGGTGCACATCTAGTTGTTACCGGTGAGCCTGGGAAACAATCCAACAGATCATGCGGCTGGTGACAGAGGGGAGGAGAGACCAGATCGTCTCTTCCCACCTCTATGATCTAGGAGGATCGGATCAACATCATGACGTGACTTCCGGTCTAGGGCGGAAGTATACAATTTTTTTTTGTTTTTAATCAAAAGACCAATGAGATTTTTTCAATCTTTTGCTTTCAAGGGTAGAGGAGAGATTTGGGGTCTTATAGACCCCAGATCTCTCCATAAAGAGGACCTGTCATCCCTTAATTCTAGGGATGTTTACATTCCTTGTGATAGGAATAAAAGTGATCATTTTTTTTTTTTTTTAAAGGGACAGAGTAAATAAATAAATAAGAAAAAAAAATGTTTTAAAGTGCCCCCATCCCTCCATGCTCGTGTGCAGAAGCAAATGCATACTTAAGTCGTGCCCGCATATGTAAACGGTGTTTGCAACACACGTGAGACATCACCGTGAACGTTATAACAAGAGCAATAACAGGTAACCTGTAAAGCTTTGTCTATGGAGGTTTTGAAGTATCATAGTTTGCTGCCATTCCATGAGCGTGCGCAATTTTAAAGTGTGACATATTAGTTATCATTTACCCGGCATAACATCATCTTTCATATTTTATCAAAAAAAAGTGTTATATATTCAGTTTTGTTTTTTTTTGCATTAAAATTCTCGAAAAAAGTTCTTGCAAAAAATACAGATTTTTACTTGTAATCAAAAAGATGCAAGAAAAAGCATGGTCCTTAAAGTGGTTCTAAAGGCTGAAGGTTTTTTATGCAGGTTTTCTATGCATGAAGGTAAAATACTTTCTGTGTGCAGCAGCCCCCCTCCCTTCCTCCAATGCTTACCTGAGTTCCCTCTCGATCTAGTGATGTGCACGAGAGGAGCTCTCCAGGGACTCTTCCTCCTCATTGGCCTAGACAGCAGTTGGAGCCATTGGCTTCCTTTGCTGTTCAGACTCATTGTCAGAGCCAAAAATGTCCTGCATCTTCAGATATAGAACCTGTATATGATGTCCCCTCTGCCACCCCACAAGGTAGTGCTTGGTGCTTCAGAGCCCAATAGAAAATCTTTACAGGTGGGGATGCATAGTCCTGCTTAGCTAGTCAAAACATACACAGGACTCCTGGGTTGGCTGGCAGTAGACAGTAAGCAGATGCTACTTAATGTCCAACGCTAAGTTTTTCCACCCCCCCCCCTTTCCTGAAGCCCAATCCACAATTATTTTTTAAAGTAATTAAATCCACAAAATTCCGGGCAGCCATGTGACAACAACAGTCTTTCGTCTTCTCTGGGATTGGCTGTTCTCTTACACTTCCACAGAGCTCTTCTCCAGTAAGAATGTGTGAGTACCATTCAGTAGGCTTGTGCAATTCATTTCGTAATGAATTGAAATTCGTCCGAATTTAGCAACTTTCGGACTTTCGGAAGCATTCGAATTTCCGAACAAAGCAATTATGAATAAAACCGAATCCGAAATAAATTATATCGCAAATAGCGAATGCCCGAATGTCTTCGGCATAATTCGTTTTGAAAAAAGTTACGAATGAACGAATCCATACGATGCACAATAACACTCACTCTGCTCTGCTCTCTGCTTCTCCCTCACCGTGCTGAACTCCCTCTCAAAATGGTGTACAGTAGAGGTGCGCATCTTCACTGGCCTCACGATTCGATTCGATTACGATTATCAGGTCAACGATTCGATTCGATTCCGCGATGCATCACGATGCATCACGATTACAGCGCAAGTGCGCATGGTTTTCACCCAAAAAATTTAAGCAGTCAGGAGAACTCCATTTTTTTTAATTATATCTGTTCTTTTAAAAAAAAAAGACAACACTCCCTGCATGTAGCAAAGTCTAAACAAAGCAGACAACAACTTGTACATAGTACAGGAGATGGTCAGAGAGTGCAGACCTAGTACAGGAGATGATCAGAGACTGCGGAAATGCTACAGATGATCAGCTACTGCGGACATGCTACATGAGATGGTCAGACTGCGGACATGCTACATGAGATGGTCAGTGACTGCGGACATGCTACATGAGATGGTCAGACTGTGGACATGCTACATCAGATGGTCAGTGACTGCGGACATGCTACATAAGATGGTCAGTGACTGCGGACATGCTACATGAGATGGTCAGACTGCGGACATGCTACAGGAGATGGTCAGACTGCGGACATGCTACAGGAGATGGTCAGTGACTGCGGACATGCTACATGAGATGGTCAGACTACGGACACGCTACATGAGATGGTCAGACTGCGGACACGCTACATGAGATGGTCAGTGACTGCGGACATGCTACATGAGATGGTCAGTGACTGCGGACATGCTACATGAGATGGTCAGACTGCAGACATAGTACATGAGATGGTCAGACTGTGGACATAGTACATGAGATGGTCAGACTGCGGACACGCTACATGAGATGGTCAGACTGCGGACATAGTACATGAGATGGTCAGACTGCGGACATAGTACATGAGATGGTCAGACTGCGGACATAGTACATGAGATGGTCAGACTGCGGACACGCTACATGAGATGGTCAGACTGCGGACATAGTACATGAGATGGTCAGACTGCGGACATAGTACATGAGATGGTTAGACTGCGGACATAGTACATGAGATGGTCAGACTTCGGACATAATACAGGAGATCAGCAGGTAAGTATAAAAAAATACCTGTTGTGCCGAGATTCAGAATGGTTCCCCCGCCGGATTCTGTTCCCCCCTGTCTCTCGGCTACTATTGGAACTCCGCCCCCTCAGCGCTGTACATTGCTGCTCCCTCCTACTCTTCCTCACGAATTCAAATGCTCCTAATACCGCCCCGCCTCTCCAGCCCTCTGCACATTAGCATTCGTGAGGCGTAGGCGTGAGCGGCGCTGGAGAGGCGGGCGGTATTAGAAGAATTTGCATTCATGAGTAGTGTACTAGGAGAGAGCAGCAATGTACAGGCTGAGGGGGGGTGGAGTTCCGATAGCCGAGTGACAGAGAACAGAATCTGGCGGGGGAACAGTGCTGTCTACATGACGCGCTCATGTGCTTGCCCTCTCTCCTCTCTGCTTTCAGGTCTGACGCCAGGAGAGACGTGAGACGTGAAAGCAGAGAGGAGAGAGGGCAGTCACATGAGCGCAGCAGAGGAAAAAAAAAAAAAGGTAACAGCTCTCCCGGGAGGAGGGGGCGGGGCTAGACATAGGCATAATCGATTAATAGGTTTCCCTGCATCGGTGCCGCATCGGGGACGCCCGAATCGCGATGCACCGATGCAGTGATTAAATTCGACACCTCTAGTGTACAGGGGCGGAGGCTATAGCCGCATGTAAAAAACTAACGTAAAATACGAGATTTCGAATCGTTACAAATAACCGCTATGTATTTAGAAAAGTACAAATCCATTTGAAGCACATTAGGCATAATAGGCAGCGTCGTTGTGAGAGAGAGACACGAAAAATTACAAATCAACGAACCCAAAAAAAGTTACGAAAGTAGGAGTTGTGTCCAGAATCAACGAAAAACAATGTACTCTACCAAAAGTACGAATTATAAATCAACTAAAAATAAGGCTTACATTAATACGAATCATTCCGATTCAACGAAAAATGTCGCTTGCGAAAATACGAATTAGTCCAAACACGAAAAATCCCATCTAGCAAAATTACGAACGATTACGAATCAACAGGACTGAAAAGAAACGAACCGAAACTAAACAAATTTTTCCGTTGTGCACAAGAAACAAACCATTCAGCACTGTCAGGTTGACGATGTACCCGCAAGGGTTGTGTCCATTACAACTTGGGGTCATAGGAACTCAAATTCTATGATGTTGGGTGACATTCAACCTGGAAGAGGACTAGAGTTGGACCTCAGAATGGTGAGTCTTCAGGGAACACTGCTGGAGAGGAGGTGAGTTTTGCAGTGAAAGCTGTATTTATTATTTCTAGAGTTCCTGAACACTGAATTTTTAAAATGTTTGAATTAGAATTTAAAGTCCCTCCTGTAAAGTAAACCTACTTCTTTCTATAGTATGGGCAAGGTACAAGTTCACGTCAACGAATCAGTCACAGTCACATAGCACCAGATTCAATGAAAGAAACCCCATAATGCTAATGCAGCAATAGCTCGTTTCAAACTATCTTCTAATATAACAAAGTACAAGGTGGATTTTCACGCAGCAATTAATTATTGTGTTAATTGTGCATGATCAAAATGTGTTGATTTTTATGTGACAACTAATAAACGTTTTAGGTGTATTTAATCTATTGAATACAACAGCTCCCTCTCAATTCTTATAATGAATGTTTTAGAATGTTATAATGACTCTGCAGCCAGTTTTAGATCATTATTGGGACTGTAGGCAGAATCTTAAATAAATAAATAAAAACAAAAAACAACTTATTGTAAGTAAACTTGGCTGCGGCCATCTTTATTATTGGTTTAAATAAAAAACTCTTTATTTAAAAATTCAAAATATAACATTCTAAGTTTTAAAAAAATTTCCACCTAAAAGGCTCAGTCACTACGACTCAAGTCATAAAATGCATAGAAAGTTTAAAACATCCCATACATATAATGCAGATACTTGAAATGCCACTTATCAGCTTAGTCATAAAACTCAAGCTGTGAACTTTAGACAACATAAGTCCCTCCTTTTTAACAAAAGGTGACCCAACCACATAATAATAGGCCGCGACATAAACTGGGACAGGAGGGAGAGGAGCACCACAGAGATACCGCCTGAGGCCAGTGGACTCCTGGGGTCCAGACCTACTTTATATAGCCCCCCCAAAAACATTCTAGAACTTTCCAGGAGGTCATGTGACAACCACGAAAATTCACCACACCAATCAGCTGACCCCTCAAAAAGCTCCTCATGTGTTCTTACAGGTGAGTGGGAAGCCTTGACACCTGCCTTTACTTTAAGGATCCCTAAAAGGGAGAAAAAAGGGGGGCCTTGAAACCCTGTAACCCCTCACTCCCTTCAGGGGAGCCTTGAAACTCTCTAACTATCACAGTCCCTTAGGGAAGGGGAGCCTTAAAACAGGCATTCCCCAATAGCAATTTCTGCAAATCTGTTCCTTCTGTCTGTGATTTTAGTTTTTTCTTTGAATCCCAATGACAGAATAAAGAACAGTCATGTGCTGAAACCTATAGTAACCACTTATGCCGCGTACACACGATCGTAAATTCCGACAAGAAAAATCCGATGTGAGCTTTTGGTCAGAAATTCCAACCGTGTGTAGGCTCCATCTGACTTTTGCTGTCGGAATTTCCGCCAACAAAAGATTGAGAGCAGGTTCTCTATTTTTCCAACGGAAAAAGTTCCTATCGGAAATTCCAATCGTCTGAATGCAATTCCGACACGCGAAAAAACATGCATGCTCAGAATCAAGCAGAAGAGCCGAACTGCCTATTGAACTTCATTGATCTTGGCTCGTCGTACATCTTGTACGTCACCGCGTTCTTGACGCTCGGAATTTCCGACAAGATTTGTGTGACCGTGTGTATGCAATACAAGTTTGAGCCAACATCCGTCAGAAAAAATCCACGGTTTTCTTGTCGGAATTTCCGATGGTGTGTACGCTGCATAAGAGTTTTCTTTTCATTGACATATTCAAAGCTGAATTTTGTTTGGTTGTCATGGATAACTGCATACTTGTCTCATTTCATGTACGGTATTTTCAAATAATACCACAGCAATGGGTCTTTTTCAGCTAGAAGAGTGCAAAATCTTAAATGTGTTTAGAAAAAAAAGCATATTTTGCATCACAGAAGAGATTTTTCTCTCCTCCACACGGCTTGCACATCTGTCTCCCTCCAGGTTTTGTTCCTGTCGCTCTTGTTCTTTCTCTATTTATATCGACACACTGCTGATTCTCTCCTTCTATCTTTCTTAACACCTTCTCCCTCTCGCCAGCACACTCCTTAGCTGCTGTCACTGTTCTCTTTTATTTTTCACCGCATTCATTTCTCTGCCTCATTCAGCTCTGTTCCCTTCAAGCTTCGACATCTTGTATTCCCCCTCGCATAATAGTCACTCCTTCTACGCCTTCCTCCTACCTCTCCGTACTTTTACTTTACACCCCCTTACACACACACACACATTTACATCTGCCTCTTTTATTCTGCATCAAATTCTCCCACATCTTAATCATTTCTTATATACTGTACAGTATATAAGAAGGCTAGTATGGTGGCCTGAATTCATGGGGGGTATTTAAGCGGACCACTCGCCCGTGGTCCTTGTCGGTTCCAGTGAGCGATACCCTTCCTTCCATTCCCCTTTTCAGGGCACTTCTCAGCACATTCCTCTCCACAATATTCCATTACTTATCTTAGGTATGCCCCCTTTTCCTGGCATACCGACCAGCCGACCAAGGCACACCTCAGGTCTATGTTATGTTGTAAGTCTTGTCACATGTTTATGTGATTCATATTTGTCTTGGTATATTTTTATATATATATATATATACACTCATGGATTTTTTTTTAAGGGGGGACTTGGTGGAACTCAGTTCCACCACCTCTGGCTCAGACCCTTTGGTGCCTGCTCACCACAATCACTTGTAAACACAGAAGTCTGGTTTCTGTGTTTACAAGTGACAACTCTGCACTCTGTGTGTAATGCAATCCTGGTATTTAATGCCCCCTTAAGACCCTTCTACTGTTTTCGTGAAATTTGACTGACCACACCAACTATTTGATGTGATTTGGAGGGTGTGTGTAGGGGGAGGTGTTTGTGGGGCTGTGGTTAAGTTCCAGCACCTATTGTTTGAGGAAAAAAAGCCCTGCATACACTATAGTACTAATAGTATTGGGACGCCACCCTTTACACGCACATGAACTTTAATGGTATCCCAGTCTTAGTCTGTAGGTTCAATATTGAGTTTGCCCACCCTTTGCAGCTATAACAGCTTCAACTCTCCCGGGAAGGCTGTCTACAAGGTTTAGGAGTGTGCCTATGGGAGTGTGTTTTTAAGCCATTGCTCCGCAGGCACCTCATTACTAGGGATGAGCCGAACACCCCCCAGTTCGGTTCGCACCAGAACATGAAAAAGGCAAATAAAAAATTTGAACACGCGAACACCGTTAAAGTCTATGGGACACAAACATGAAAAATCTAAAGTGCAAATTTTTAAGGTTAATATGCAAGGTATTGTCATAAAAAGTGTTTGGGGACCCGGGTCCTGCCCCAGGGGACATGTATCAATGCAAAAAAAAGTTTTGAAAACTGTCTTTTTTTTGGGAGAAGTGATTTTAATAATGCTTAAAGTGAAACAATAAAAGTGAAATATTCCTTTAAATTTCGTACCTGGGGGGTGTGTATAGTATGCCTGTAAAGTAGCGCATGTTTCCCGTGCTTAGAACTGTCCCCGCACAAAATGTAATTTCTAAAGGAAAAAAAGTAATTTAAAACTACTCGCGGCTATTCATGAATTGTCGGGTCCCGGCAATACAGATCAAAGTCATTGAAAAAAATGGCAGTCCATTACCAGGCCCTTTGGGTCTGGTATGAATATTAGGGGAACCCCGAACCAAAAAAAAAAAGCGTGCCCCCCCAAATTCCATATCAGGCCCTTCAGGTCTGGTATGAATATTAAGGGGAACCCTGCACCAAATTGTTTTTTACAATTTCTTACACTTTCTTTGTGAAATGGTAGGGGTACAATGTACCCCGTTACCAATTCACATGGGGGGGCAGAATCTGGGGGTCCCCTTTGTTAAAGGGGGCTTCCAGATTACAATAAGGCCCCGCCCACAGACCCCCACAATTACCAGGCAGGGGTTGTGGGGATGAGGCCCTTGTCCCCATCAACATGGGTACATCCTCCCCATGTTGAGGGCATGTAGCCTGGTATGGTTCAGGAGGGGGGGCGCTCTCTCGCCCCCCTTCTTTTCCTGCAGCCTGCCAGGTCGGATAAGGGTCTGGTATGGATTTTTGGGGGGACCCCACGCCATATTTTTTTTGGTGCAGGGTTCCCCTTAAAATCCATACCAGACCTGAAGGGCCTGATATGGAATTTTTGGGGGACCCCCACGCTTTTGTTTTTGGTTCGGGGTTCCCCTTAATATTCATACCAGTCCCAAAGGGCCTGGTAATGGACTGGGGGGGACCCCTGACGTTTTTTTCAATGACTTTGATCTGTAATGCCGGGACCCGACAATTCCATTAGAAATTACATTTTGTGCAGGGACAGTTCTAAGCATGGGAAACATGCGGTATTTTACAGGTATACTATATACACCCCCCAGGAACGAAATTTAAAGGAATATTTCACTTTTATTGTTTCACTTTAAGCATTATTAAAATCACTGCTCCCAAAAAAGGGCAATTTTTAAAAAGTTTTTTTTGCATTGATACATGTCCCCTGGGGCAGGACCCAGGTCACCAAACACGTTTTATGACAATAACTTGCATATTAACCTTTAAAATTAGCACTTTAGATTTCTCCCATAGACTTTAACGGTGTTCCGCGGCTTTTCGAATTTGCCACGAACACCCCAAATTGTTTATAGATTGTCTTATTTTCGGGGGAAACACGGTATGTACAGAGTCTTATATTAATTTTGGCAGCAAAAGACACAGTAGGGCTTATTTTCGGGGTAGGTCTTATCATGTAATGTGCTGTCTTTTCTCATCTCTCTCTCCCTGCCTGTCAGGAATCCCCAGTATCAACCAAGTTAAAATGCTTGTAAAATCCTATAATTCATTCTATTACAGTAGTATATAATGTATAATGTGTGTCTCTGTAATATAATTGTGCCAATACCTTCGTTACAGCGACGTTCGGTGCTTCCGTGACCCGCCGGAGCTCTCGTCCCTGCTCCGAGCACTGCAGAGGGGGGAGCAGATCTGACAGCTGGGATAAGAGGAGGAGAGCAGCGAGTGGTCAGCTGAGCGCCGAGTGGCACTGTACCAAAGGTATTTGGCACAATAATATTACAGAAACACACACATTGTACATTTATACAACTGTAATAACGTGGATTATAGGATTTTACAAGCATTTTAAACTAGGGCTTATTTTCAGGGTAGGGCTTATATTGCACCCCTCCTGGAAAATAACAGCAGGTCTTATTTTCAAGGTAGGTCTTGTTTTCGGGGAAACACGGTGGTTCTAAGTTTCTAGATGGGAGCTATCAGAAGTCAATCTTAGACAGTGTGCCCCCCATGGCTATTATTGATCACCATTTAAATCTCAGCATTATGCCCAACATACTTGCTGCCAATATAAGGTTGTTACCTATCCACACTATGCCCCAGCAATAGGGAGAGTGTACATCTCAGAAAGAGATTTCTATCATATATCCAATTAGAGATCAAGTTGATGAGGGGGCCTCCATAACACCTCTGGTCGAATACATCTGGGGAGGAGAACAGGGAATGAGAGGATCCAGAGTGGCAGAGATGCCGAAAGTCCAGTCCACTGAAGCTGAAACAAGGCTTGACTGAAATGCATATGTCAATAAGAAGATCACTGGGCAGAAGCAGACTGAAATACAGCTGGCAGAATACTGGCGCACCCAACAGGTTAGAATCATAGTCAGAGACAGACAGACAGACAAAGGAGCACCAAAGAAGACAGACAGCAGGCATGGTTGAGGTCAGGGAGGCGGTTAGGAGGCAGGTCAGGGTCATCCTTCCATTGCCTGCCCATTTTCTATTTTCTTTTAATATAAATCTTTGGATCTTTAGTGCCAGTGGTGTTTAATATTCATCCGACTGATTTACAGTATACCTATTAACAATTCCAGTATGGCTTTATTGTGCAGATTGTTATTGTGGTGGGAAGAAGGGCCCTTGGTCTAGCAGTTAGCCTGGTGTAGTTCTTTATTGAGCCACTGTAAGCCCCCACACTTTGTTGTGTTAATGTTAGTCTCCCAGTGTAAGGTCCCATTAAGGGACAGCTCTACTCTGTGGTTGCTGGGCAGTATGCCCTCCCACTCCTCCACTAGGGGCATATAAAAAGACTCTGTGAGGATAGTTGATTGGCAGGAACCATCCAGTGCCATAAAAGGAACTAAGGAGTTTTTCCTTTGAAAGTGAAGTGTGAACATAGTAGAGGACTGCCGTGTAAGCTTGGGTAGCTCTAGGCGGATGTCCCCCTTGGGGGGAATGCAGGGACTGATATGTGATGGGAGGGGAGCTTGTTTCTTTGCAATCCTCAGAAGTAGGAAGGCTGGGACTCTTACCGTTATGTAGTGCAGGCAGCAACACCCTAAGGGCTGTTTGTAACAGTTCTATTAGGGCCCTTTCACACTGATACCCTTTTCCTGTGTTTTTACCTTACAAGAAAAATGCAGAAAATTTTTTTCCCCTTAAATCCTATGTGGCTTTTTACACCACTGCTGGAGCCTCCATTCCCAGTTGATGCCGTCTGAGATGAAACGCATTGGCTCGGAGATAGTAGCATGATGTCAGCACGTGCGGACCATTCTGCAGGCGGCCGCACATAAGGAATGATTTTCTGACCGATCTAAACATCTTTGCTGTAAATGCATTCTTGCTTTTCAAAAATCCAGCTTAGATACAGTAATGCACTATGAGCCTTCTCTGTTTTTATCAATATATGTTATGAGATATGTGAGCTTGGATCCACTAAGGCTGGCTGACTACCCACCTTCAGAGGGGAATTTACACACATGCATATGATCTCTTGGTGGGATCATTTCATCTGGTAAGCGGACAATATTTGTGTTTGGAGCACAGTGCTGATGGACATGAACTCTGGAAATACTTGTTTGCATGTGGACATTCTTTTATGAATTGCATGTGGGAATTTGGAATATACAGTCGCTTTTTGCAAGCACAAGAGTTTTTGGAGCAGTAGTCATCTTCTACAAACTTGGACACATTCATTTAATTAATTGCAACCATTGCAGCTAATCTGTTGTTTTTTTCTGTTGTTATTTTTTTGGTTTTTTTGACCACCATTATAGCAAAAAGTTTTTCACATTGTTAGTGGCTGTGCACAACACTTTATATACAGTGTGTAATTTTTTATATTGTTATGCACATGTTTAATATCATTTATGATTATTTGTCACCAATTTATATAAGTATAGTTTGATTTAGAAACAGCGCAACTTAGACATTTTTCACAGGTGCAAGCGGTCCAAAAACGCACCAGAAACGCATCTGAAACACAGCAAGATCACGGTAAAAACGCATTTGCTACAGAGCAGTGTGAAAGGGGCCTTAAAGTGGAGTTCCACCCAAAAATGGAACTTCCACTTTTTGGAATCCTGCCCCCCTCCGATGTCACATTTGGTACCTTTCAGGGGGGAGGAGGGAGCAGATACCTGTGTAATCCAGGTATTTAGATGGAATATACTGCGCTACCTAAACACTTGAATAACAATATGCAGCAGCTCAAAATGTGAGACCACACATTCAAATAGGAACAATAAAGGGGAGGAGCTGCGCAAACGATTGACTAAATGTAAAATAATGTGAATCGAACATGTATCAAATGAAAAACTTTCATAAATCAATATGTGGAAATCTCATAGAAAACATGCTCCAATCATGGAAAATAAACGAATGAAAGAAATGTGAAAAAATGCATATGTGCACCATAAATAAAATCATAAAAAAGTGTCCAACCAATATTGAATAGGTAAACCAGTCCAATGATTAATACTACAGTGCAAGCACAATGGGTAGAAGTCTTGGGTAGAAGGGAGAAAGGGGTGAACCTCAAAATTACACCAATGAACACACGTGCACCACCACCTTAAGGATTTTTCGCTTACCAGAGGCAAGCTGTAACAAGCCCAAAAATATGGTCCCACTCCTGGTCTGTGGCAATCTCCAATACACGAAAGGCAAGCAGTCAGACTGGATGAACTCGATAAGCCCAGCAGCCGTGGAGATCAGCATCAATGACCCAAGAACAGAGAAACACTCACATAGTGTGTACCGCTTAAGTAAAGAAGTTTATTGTCCAAAAAGTGGTAACTTACACAAATCGTAGCATAAAAACATCTGTAATAACAATGGAGAGCCGGCCGGCACCAGCGCATCTGCCTCCCGACGTACGTTTTGCTAAGAGATGGCATTGTCTGAGGAACCAGGTATTTGCTCCCACTTCCTGGCATAGATCACTGTGGTGATCGCGGTGACCTACGCCACGTCCGGCGCCTACTTTGCCCCCCCCGCTGCCTTCTGGGAGACACACAGGTCCCAGAAGACAGCAGGGACCAGTGAGGATGTGCGTCACGACTCGCGCATGTGCAGTAGGGAACCAGGAAGTGAAGCCGCAAGGCTTCACTTCCTGATTCCCTTACCGAAGATGGCGGCGCCTCCACTCGAGAACCGAGGGACAAATCGGCTTCGGAACCCGACATCGCGGGCGCCTGGACAGGTAAGTGTCCATATATTAAAAGTCAGCAGCTACAGTATTTGTAGCTGCTGACTTTTAATATTTTTTTGGGGCGGAACACCTCTTTAAGCGTGTTCTGTAATTATTCAGAACGACTGTTGTTATGTTAACATCGCCCCATATTATTGGCATAATTATGGAGAAACTGTCTGGGTCCCTGTTTCTTCTGTGTAATTGGGGAATTATTCTTTGGCTTGTACTACCTTGGACTTGTGTCTAGGGCAGTGTTTCTTAACTCCAGTCCTCAAGGCGCCCCAACAGGTCATGTTTTCAGGATTTCCATTATTTTGCACAGGTGATTTGATCAGTCTCACTTCCTTAGTAATTACCACAGCCGTTCCATCTGAGGGAAATCCTGAAAACATGACCTGTTGGGGTGCCTTGAGGACTGGAGTTGAGAAACACTGGTCTAGGGTAAGGAGCAGGACTGACATCTCCAGAAATCATGCTGCTACCCCATAATAACGGTTAATAATAAACAGGATGGGATGGAGACTTGTGTGCTTGGATAGCCCCAGTACTCAGGCATTAAATCTCCAATTAAAGAGAAAAAAAAAAATCTGGCAACATGATATCTCAAAGATAAAACATATTCGATTGAAATGGGAGCGTGACCTCCAGTTTGAATGGGATCTAGACACTTGGCACACAAATTTCTCCCGCTCATTTAAGGGTATCTTAAACACCTCCCTGATGGAGGCGGACGTTAAGGTTATCTCCAGATGGTACCTGGTCCCTACTCGCCTTTCTAAGCTCTATCCGCAGTCTTCCCCCCTCTGCTTCAGAGGATGTGGCCTCGTAGGCTCTCTCCTCCACACCCTCTGGGAATGCCCTAAAATTAGGGGGTTCTGGAATAGAATTTTCAGCCTCATTCGCAAAGTCACTGGTTTTGAGGTGAAGCAAAACCCTACTATTGCCCTCCTTAATGATGCTCTCCCTAAGGTCCCTAAATTGTCCCGCTCTCTCATACACTTCATCCTTCTGGGGGCCAAGATTACCTTGGCCCACGCCTGGAAGTCGCCCTCGGCGTCATTTCGCCAAGCTAAACACAAGATTTCCTGGATAATGACACAGGAAAGGGTTTCTAATACCTTACTAGACAATCCAGAAAAATTCTGTCTTATTTGGGAACCCTGGGCTATGCATGTAGGTGTCATGGATATGCAGTAGTGTTTGTCTGTCAGCTTACCTTCCTTCCCATGTGTTCATCTTAGAGGCCTGAGCCCTTTCACCTGGCTTCCTTTATAATCTCCTCCCAGCCTGACTCCACCCCAGGCCCTATCACAGAACACTATATTAACCTGTGCACTGCAAGCCTGCTTTGCTGATCAACGTGTTTGTTAGGCATTGTGTGTTTGGGTTCCTGCCTGCCGTGTGCTACGTCTGTCTCTCTGTTACGTTATTGGCTTGTCCCCGACCATCCCTGTCTGCTCGTGACCCTTGACCTTCGGCTCGTTCTTTCGTTATCCTTGTCTGCTTGTGGCCCCTGACCTTCAGCTTGTTATTCGGTTCTCTCATATCTTGTGCTGCTGCTTCCCCTCTTTTCCCCTTATCCTACGGGGCGTGAGCTAGGAAACTCCAGGGGCCGCCACCTGGTCCCAGCCTGCAGCATAACATCCTCACCACTAGAGGCCCTGGAGAAGACCTGCTGGGTCTTAGACTCCGCGCCCTGGGGAATCTTGGCTCTAGCTTCCGTTAGGATCCCGGTTGTGCTCCTCTGGTCCCGCTTTCCACAACCACCCAGTTTCCTATCCGCAGAAGCCAGCCATAGGGTTCGCTACCTCGCGGTGCACTCCTGTCCCCCTACGGTGTGCATCTGTCACCTGGCCACAGGTGACCTTGACAGTTTGATCAGCCATGAACCCAGCTGACATCCCGGTCCCCGCGGATGATCCATTGCAGGGCATAGTTCGCAGACTTGAAACCCAGGAATCGAATCAGACTCAGGTGATGCGATTCCTCCAGGATCTGACTTCTCGCTTCGAGCAGCTTCAGGCCTCCTTGGGAACCCTGAATCCGCAACCTCAAATACAACCAGCGGCTGCACCTATTGCACCAGTCGCACCCACACACTCACTACAACTGCCAGCTCCATCCCGTTTCTCTGGGGACTCCAAGGCTTGCAGGGGGTTCCTTAGCCAATGCACGATTCATTTTGAGCTCCAGCCCCAAAACTTCCTGTCTGATCGGGCTAAGGTAGCCTATATCATTTCCCTCCTCTCTGGTGAAGCTTTAGCCTGGGCAGCCCCTCTGTGGGAACTGAATGATCCAGTGGTTTCTAGCCTGTCTGGCTTCTTGAAACTTTTTCGGAATGTCTTCGAAGAACCGGCTCGTGTCTCTTCAGCGGCCAGCGCCCTTTTACGTCTCCGCCAAGAGTCTACTTCTGTGGGACAGTATGCCCTTCATTTCCGCATACTGTCGGCTGAGTTGAGCTGGAACAATGAGGCCTTAGTCGCAACCTTTTTGCATGGCCTGTCTGATAGAGTGAAGGATGAATTAGCAGGAAGAACCATCCCCACTGATCTGGCCGGCGTTATCTCCTTGTGTAACCAGATCGATATTCGCTTTCAGGAGAGGACCTTAGAAAAGCAACGCCAGCACTCCTTGGTCCTTAGGCAGCCTGAGCTCCCCTCTCTTCGACCCGTAGAGCATCTCCTACCAGCTGAGGAACCCATGCAGCTGGGTCGGACCAGGCTATCCCCCGAGGAACGTGCTAGGCGCAGAACTCTTGGTCTGTGTCTTTACTGTGGGGGCAAAGGTCATTTTCGTGACACTTGCTCTCTTTGTCCAGAAAAATGTTCGGGTCCACTTCATCTGGAAAGTGGAGTATTGGACCCAGAAATATCACCTTCCCCTTCTCGTCTTCTGCTTTCTGTGTTCCTTCATGTTGGTGCTTCTTCTCATTCGGTCTCAGCATATCTGGATTCCGGAGCCGCTAGTAATTTCATGGACTGGGAAATCGCATCGTCCATGAGACTTACTCTTTTGCCCCTCACCACACCATTGGTGGTCTTGGCGATTGATGGTACTGTTCTCCCAGGGGGACCTATCCGCTTCCAGACCCTCCCTGTTAAGATGTCGGTAGGGACACTCCACCAGGAGTGGATATCCTTCCTTATCTTACCCAAGGCCTCAACGCCTATAATTTTGGGTCTCCCATGGTTACAGCTCCATTCTCCTCATGTGGACTGGACTATTGGACAGATCCTGGCTTGGGGTCCCTCCTGTTCCTCGTCCTGCCTACCCAAGGTTGCCCCCTGTGAATCTGAGCCGGTCATTCATTCCAAGTTGCATAACCATTTACATTTCTCTGTCCCTAACCACCCTTGGACGCACAGCCAGGCTAGCTTGTCTACAAGTCCTGCAGTCGCTACGTCTTGCGATGCGATTCAGGTAGTCGCTACACCTGACTCAGCTATTCACTCTGCCTCTGTACTAGTTATGCCAGTCCAGCCCATGCCCAGTGAGCCTCCTACTTTTTCTTGTTCGGGACATTCTGCTTGTCCTTCAGCTATTCAGCTTGACTCCGGCGACATGTCACCTTCTAACCAACCTGACTTCAGGGTTCCACTGACATCTGCCCAGTCTGATGGTCCTGTGCAAGATGACCAGTTCCCCTTTAAGGGTCTAGGAGACCCTCCTCAGATTCCTGTTGATCCTCTCATGCCCTTGCTTATTCCTAGAGAGCCTTTGGTCCTCAATAGATCTTCTTGTCATCTCCCTACCTCGTTTTCGGTCTCTGAGGATAATCTTAAGTACGAGGTTAGACAAGTTCTGGATTCTCGGCTCTGCAGAGGCATTCTTCAGTACCTTGTGCATTGGAGAGGTTTTGGTCCTGAGGAGGCGTCTTGGATCGCTGCATCTGATGTCGCTGCACCTCATCTGTTGAGAAGGTTTCATCAGAGATTTCCCTTTAAGCCTGGGCCCAGGCGGGGGAGGGCCCATAAGAGGGAAGGTACTGTCATGGATATGCAGTAGTGTTTGTCTGTCAGCTTACCTTCCTTCCCATGTGTTCATCTTAGAGGCCTGAGCCCTTTCACTTGGCTTCCTTTATAATCTCCTCCCAGCCTGACTCCACCCCAGGCCCTATCACAGAACACTATATTAACCTGTGCACTGCAAGCCTGCTTTGCTGATCAACGTGTTTGTTAGGCATTGTGTGTTTGGGTTCCTGCCTGCCGTGTGCTACGTCTGTCTCTCTGTTACGTTATTGGCTTGTCCCCGACCATCCCTGTCTGCTCGTGACCCTTGACCTTCGGCTCGTTCTTTCGTTATCCTTGTCTGCTTGTGGCCCCTGACCTTCAGCTTGTTATTCGGTTCTCTCATATCTTGTGCTGCTGCTTCCCCTCTTTTCCCCTTATCCTACGGGGCGTGAGCTAGGAAACTCCAGGGGCCGCGACCTGGTCCCAGCCTGCAGCATAACATCCTCACCACTAGAGGCCCTGGAGAAGACCTGCTGGGTCTTAGACTCCGCGCCCTGGGGAATCTTGGCTCTAGCTTCCGTTAGGATCCCGGTTGTGCTCCTCTGGTCCCGCTTTCCACAACCACCCAGTTTCCTATCCGCAGAAGCCAGCCATAGGGTTCACTACCTCGCGGTGCACTCCTGTCCCCCTATGGTGTGCATCTGTCACCTGGCCACAGGTGACCTTGACAGTAGGCATATCCCTTCTGCCCCAATAGGTGAGCACTGGACAGCCCCAATTCGGCTCGTTGCTGACCATTTTTCCCCCCTCTCCCCGAGGAATCCTGACTTCCCCCGCCCCCTTTCCCTCTTATTCTCTAGTTCGCTCCCCCTTCTCTTCCCTATCCCTATTTCTTCCTTTCTTTTCTTCCTATTCTTAATCTCTGTCTTAGACTGTCACTGGCTACTCAGGTTTTACATCTGTGTAGTCTTTCTTGTTTTATGTTGATGGATACAGCTAGATGCTCCGCCTTACAGGCATTTGGAAGCCATTCCATTAGTTGGGTTCTCCAACCCCTTCAGACTATTAACAGGGGTTCGAGGTCAGACTCCCCCTGGATGGTCCGCATCCTCAGGGGATCAGCAATCTGGACAGGTTGGCGGGTTGCCAAGCCCTTTGTTCATATCCCTCCCTGGGTGTTCTGTTCCCGATCGCTCCGTGCACAGCAGGATCCCAATTGGGGTGCGTAGACTGGTCGGGAGTAGACGTAGGGCCGTTGTCCCTCAGGGTCTGCCTTAAATTTGTTGGCGCCTATTTTTTTCTTCTTTTTTTTGTATGCTGAGTCTGCTCTACCCTCTATAATAGGTACTGTGGTCTATGATATTGTGATGGAACATAACTCCAAGTGACCTTCTTTTGTTTGTTTCTGATGATCATACTTTGTACCGACCTCGTTTGGGGTCCTTTGTTACCTTCTTTTATAATTGTACTGCATCTAATCACAATAAACCTTTTTTTTGAAAAAAAAAAAAACATATTCGATTTGATTAGATCCATCCATTAAAAGGAATCAATACCTGTAATTATTGAAGCGTTTCAGCCTCTTACATAGGCCTTAGTCATAATACATTATTAATGGATGGATCTAATAAAATCGTATATATTTTATCTTTGAGACATCGTGGTGCTGGATTTTTTCTCTTTGATTGGACAAAGAAGCAGGACTTGAGCCTGCTGGTTAAGGTGGACCTGAATTCCAGTTAAGTCAGGCTTAATCTTTTCTAGTGCTTACAGGGGTGAAGTTTGTGGTACCAGATACTCTGGGAGAGCCCATGCAGGGTCAGGTGCAAAAAGGGAAGCCCAAACCAAGTACATTGTCTTCACGCATATTTGGATATATCCAGTATCATTATAATTTTTGGCTATTATGTCCCATACACACAATCGTTTTTCATGCCGTTAAAAATGCCATTTTTAAAAATGGGCATTAAAACTGATCGTGTGTATGCTCCAGAGCATTTTTAACGACGTGAAAAACGGGCATTAAAAATTTCGAACATGCTCTATTTTTTCACGTCGTTTTTCATGTCGTTTTTTTTAACGACGTGAAAAACGATGGTGTGTATGCTTTGACGAGGAGAAAAAAAACGCGCATGCTCAGAATCAAGTATGAGACGGGAGCGCACGTTCTGGTAAAACTAGCATTTGTAATGGAGATAGCACATTCGTCAAGCTGTAACGGACTGAAAAGCAGGAGCCTGAAAAGCGCGAATCGTCGCTCAAACTTTACTAACATGAAGGGTGGCACCATCCGAACGGAACTTCCCCTTTATAGTGCCGTCGTACGTGTTGTACGTCACTGCGCTTTGCTTGAACGTTTTTTAAAATGATCGTGTGTACGCAAGACAGGCTTGAGAGGAAACATGAAAAAAAACGACGAGAAAAACGTTGGTTTAAAAAATGGCATGAAAAACGATCGTGTGTACGCTGCATTAGGGTGGAGTCTCCATCAATTGGTAGGTTTTAAATAATTTATGGGTTAGGGTTATGGTTTTTGATATAATGCAGTTTGTATTTCATATTTATGTTTCAAAGTCCAATTTTTCTAACTTTTTGTACCTTATGGCCAGGTCCTGTTACCATATCTAGTGTTTGTATGTCGTAAAAATAATTTAACTCTAAGCAATTCCACTTGTCTTCCCTAAGATGCAAAGACAAGTTTGGAGAATGTAAAAAGCTAAATAGTCCTCTTCAGGACTTGGCTCCATTTTACTAAGCAGATTGTTAAAAAAATGGGTTGAATTGTTTTATTTTGATCCACATTCTTACTGAATTTATAAAGGATCTCATCCCACACCCATCTAAGTTTCATTCACATATCCTTGTGCTAAATAGTACACATTCTATTTGTACTATTGTGTATTTTCCTTTCCTTCCTTTTCCTCCTGTATTACGCCTGTTTGGTTTTGTACCTTATATTTGTTAAAACTTCAAAAATCATTAAACTCAGATTGAAAAAATTAGCTGAATGTGTTTTATATAATGTAGAAAATGAATATGGCAATACATATATGTTAGAAATAACATTATATATTATGGATAAGGCAGTTTTAAGGGTTATCAGGGTTTTTTGCATTCCACTGTGGGTTTTATTTTTTTGGGGGTTTCATTTGGTAGACATACGTTTTTTGTTCACATCACTTGTATATATGACTATATATTTCCTTTAAAATCAATAGTCTTGGGTCTATTGAAACTTCACAAGGGAATGGACAGTTGGTGATAGAATCATCATCTGGATGACTGATTATGCCTGCTGCTTGAGTCTGTCATATGATTCATGTGTCATTCTAGTCAAACTTGTTAAATCGTCTTCCCTCTTAATAAAAATGTCCCGCTGGGAATATTAGCTAATAGAAAATTATCCAAACATTAATTGAACTTGAAAACTTAAAATCCACAGCTGTTTTCTTTAAATAATTACTGTACTTTATGCACCATAATATGCACCACACTAAAGGATGTACTCAAATGTTAGATGTTAAAAATTATTAAAAAATATTTTTAGCCTATAATCTCGGATTGCCATCATACAAAAAATATACTGTATATATTTGATATGTGCATAGGCCAGCAGGCCTGGTAGGTGCCTAAAATTGTTCTAATTTTAGTCACTAAAATGTCATATTAGCTTGAACATGTTAAGATGTTTTTTTAAAGGTGTTTATAATAATTAAAATCTGCAATTTTTATATAAATGTAGCACTGACCCCCGAAGGAGCTGCTGATTAATTTTGGGTCATGCAAACTACCTCCATGGCTCCCGTTGTCAGGGTAAAGAGTTTTCAGAAAAGTCAATGTCCACACAGATGTGAAACCTCAACAACAAGGCTTTATTTTCTTTTTGCTGTAGAACTCGAGAGAAAGTGTGAAACGAGAGAAGTAGGGGAAGGTTCAGGCACGCGGTACAACAGATGCAAACAGTCAGTATATTCGCCACTCAAGCCTGAGTGGGTATTGCTCACCCGGATAGTCCCCTCTCACGGTCCTAGCAACCGGAATGATGCAGTGATCAGACTTTAGACCGTTTCTGCCACAAACTGCTATAGGTGAACTTGGGTCTCTGCCACAGACTTGATGAACTGAGTTCTCTGCCACAGACCTGATGAACTTTAGGATGCGTCCGGGTATCCTCTGCCAAAGGACTTCAAACGTCCCGAACCTCCAGCCCAACAATAATAGAGCTTTGAGTGTATAGTGGATCCCTCCTTGAATGAGTTGCCAGGCCTCTCCCGAGACATCAGCGTCTTGCCAGTCTCCTCCAGGGCAGGTCCTCCCCTGGCTCCCCTGTTCAAGAGCTTCCTTCCCAAAGATGTGGCAGTGCTACCTACGGGCAAACAGGGAAAATAACTGCCAGGCAGTATCACAATCAGAGCAGAAGCAAAAATCTAGAGAAATCAGCAAGTCTGAGCCCAACTATGGGCTCAGACTATCCCCTAAATTTAAACATAGTTTGGACCATTTGGGCCGGCGCTACATAAAGTATACCAGGTGATCCTGTCATGGATGGTCCCTAATCAGATATTTCCTATCCCCCAGTTGTGCTCCTGTATTAACACACTCAATTAAACAAAACTCATCCTGCACCAATAACCTAAAAAAATCTGAAAAATGAAGGTGGGCAAATATAGCAGCACTGCAAATATAGAATATTAGGAAAAAAAAGGGCATCACATCACACCAATTAATTGCAGTTAAAAAAAAAAGCTTTGATTTACCACCAGTGGCAGTGACAAGTTCTTTGATAAAGGGTTTCTCATGCAGACCCATTGATGCTTTGCCTCAGTAAGTTAAGGTTACTTTTTACTGTGAGTAGTTAGCGCATGGACTTTTCTGTGCAGCTTTTTTATGTTGCCCGACAAGCACTCATTGGACAGGAATGGCCCACTATTGTTCCTATCAACTGAGTAATGATGTGTAATGCTTGCATGAGTACACCTAGACAGGAAGTGGCTGGAAGTGCCTGGAGAACAGCAGCACTGAGATGCAAAAAATGGATGAAAAAACGAAAACAGGATTTTAGAATTAAGGCTGTTTTTGATATATCGTGCTTTGGACTGTCTAGGGGTATATTTATAAAGCATAAATGTGACTTTCACCAAACATTCACTGTGAGTGAATCTTCACCTGCAGTGAATGTTTGGTGAATGTCACATTTACTGCTTTGGAAGCATACTGCTATTTATTATATAGTTAGGGTTTAGATTTACTTCAACCCCTCAAAGCCACTAGCTCTGCAATTTGAGGGCCAATATCTATACCTTAATGGGCTTGATAAACATGGTACTACAAGAACCTTTTTAGTTTTAAAAAACAGGCATACTATTATTAGGATATTAGAAAAATAATGTATCAGATTGATGTAATTAATCTTTAATTATATGATAGTATTTTCAAAACCGTGTTCCTATGTATCATTTGTAAGTATTTATTTAATGTACAGATATTTTTGCCTTGTATATGTGCAGGCTCTTCTTCCTACTTGGCATTGCTACACAATGGCTGTTTAAGGCCTGGTTCACACCTATGCAGGTTGCAGTTTGCATATTCCAGGTGCATTTTGCATTTTTCAATACACGTTTTTGATTCATTGAAGTCTTTGGAACCAAAAACCAGAAAAAAGTCCCTGGCCCTTTCCATAAAATGCACAGATGTGCATAGCTCCCAACTGTCCCTGATTTCGAGGGACTGTCCCTGATTTGGAGAAATGTCCCTCTGTCCCTCTTCCCCCCTCATTTGTCCCTCATTTTGGTCTGATCTAAACAAGGCTTTTTTTTCTCAGAAAATAGGTGTAGGAACTCAAGCGCACCCCCCCCAATTCCCCCTCCCCCCCCCCCACGCACCCTCCATAAAATAGTGGGTGTGGTCAAATGTCACAATCTGAGGGTCTTAAAGGAGCATTAAATACCAGAAATAAGTTATGTGCAGAGTGCAGAGTTTAGGGTTGCACCACGTACAGAGTTCCGAATGGCACTATGTACATAATGTAGAGTTAAGGGGTGCGCTACACGGAGTGCAGCCTTCTTTCACAGCTGCTTACCTCTGCATCCCTGTCCACATCTCACTTTCACCCCTCTTCAGCTCTCCCCCCCTTCTTAAAAGAGCCACGATTTTCCACATGTCCAACTTTTGCTGCTGTGTTAAGCTGAAGCACCCAGCCAGCTCTAGTACCTTCCCTCACAATGTAGTTCCCCCTATCTTTCTCACTTTCTTTTTGCTGCATTTGTACATTTTAAAAGCCAATATAAAGCAATAGTAGTGGTAAAAAAAGGACTTGTGGATTTAATTAAACTTTTTTGGGGGTTAATTCTCCTTTAAGGGGGTGTGGCAGGGGGCGTGTTCTATGCCTATATAAAACAGTGATGGTGTTAAGCGCTGTGTTTAAACAAAGAAAGGAAGGAAAGGTGAGAATGGTGTGACTGATAACACACTCAATCAAAAAAAAAAAATATATATATATATATATATATATATATATATATATATATATATAGTATGACCTTAATACAAATAAATTGGCTAGGTAGGTAAAAGAACCCCAATCTTCTACTATCCACATCCATACATCCTAGCCAATTGAAATGTAAAAATATATATATTGTAAACAGTGAATCGTCCAAAAGAGTGTACTTCAAAAAAGTATACTAATACATAGAACAGTCCACAAAAAAAATCCACAATGCAATTGCTAAAAAAATGTGTGTGTAAAATTCCAAAAAAGTCCAGTTGACACCATACAATTTCAAAGTAAATATACAGTGATTCCCATCACCAAAGTGAACCAGTACACAAACTAAAAAAGTTGCATACACATCAGTGTGGTGTTCCAAATACTGATCTCTGTTCAGTGCTCCACCTCTGTGCCTGCAAGCAGCTTACCTTGTTGCAAATAAAGCTTAGCATGGACAGGTCACAGGGCGTTGAAAGGCAGAGGTTATGGCAGTGCTAATCTTCTTCCTATGGTTGTAATCCTCTCAGGCGTCATACATAGATGCAGGAAAAAGAAAAACCGGTATAGTGTAGTTCCGTTACTGTCTCAAGTCACAGACAGACGCCAGATAAGCACTCACTTGAAGGAGAGACAATATGGGACCCTCTTCACGAGCTCAGAACTCGTTGTCCCTCAAAGTGTCAGTGGCTCTGTGTGGCTCTCCAAACAGCAGGGGATCTCGGTAGATCGTAGCAATCAATGCAATAAAAAAGATATGGCAGACATCGCATAATCCCGTAAAAAGAATGAATTTATTAACAAAACATAATATACAACACTCACATAATATGTGGAGAAAGAAGGCAGAGTATCCTACGAGTACCTCACTCGTCACGTGACTTCATCAGGGAATGAAGTCACGTGACACGTGACGATACGCGTAGGGAGAGGAGATTCGCTGACAAACCAGGATTAGAGCAGGCAGACGAGTGAGGTACTCGTAGGATACTCTGCCTTCTTTCTCCACATACTATGTGAGTGTTGTATATTATGTTTTGTTAATAAATTAATTCTTTTTACGGGATTATGCGATGTCTGCCATATCTTTTTTATTGCATTGATTGCTACGATCTACCGAGATCCCCTGCTGTTTGGAGAGCCACACAGAGCCACTGACACTTTGAGGGACGACGAGTTCTAAGCTCGTGGAGAGGGTCCCATATTGTCTCTCCTTCAAGTGAGTGCTTATCTGGCGTCTGTCTGTGACTTGAGACAGTAGCGGAACTACACTATACCGTTTTTTCTTTTTCCTGCATCTATGTATGACGCCTGAAAGGATTACAACCATAGGAAGAAGATTAGCACTGCCATAACCTCTGCCTTTCAACGCCCTGTGACCTGTCCATGCTAAGCTTTATTTGCAACAAGGTAAGCTGCTTGCAGGCACAGAGGTGGAGCACTGAACAGAGATCAGTATTTGGAACACCACACTGATGTGTATGCCACTTTTTTAGTTTGTGTACTGGTTCACTTTGGTGATGGGAATCACTGTATATTTACTTTGAAATTGTATGGTGTCAACTGGACTTTTTTGGATTTTTACACACACATTTTTTTAGCAATTGCATTGTGGATTTTTTTGTGAACTGTTCTATGTATTAGTATACTTTTTTGAAGTACACTCTTTTGGACGATTCACTGTTTACAATATATATATGTTTTTTGATTGAGTGTGTTATCAGTCACACCATTCTCACCTTTCCTTCCTTTCTTTGTTTAAACACAGCGCTTAACACCATCACCGTATTATATTGCTTTTAGTTTCCCCGAATTGGATTCACAGGTGTTCAGCAGCAGTGCCCCTTCCCCCCCTCCCTTTTCTAGTCACATATTTATTTCACGTTAGGGCAGCGCGGGAGTTCCCCCCACTTTTTTTCGTGTTCTATGCCTACATACGTTTGATAGTAGGTGTTCCTCATTTCTATCTCAAAATGTTGGGCGGTATGGATGTGAACTACATTCATAGGAAACCATTTTAAATGGACTGTAGTGTGTTTCTGCAAAACTGAAAACACACTAAAAAATGCATAGGTGTGAACCAGACCTCAGCCCTTCCTGCCCACTATCTGTATATAAGCGTTCCTGTTTTGTTTTTTTATTTAATTAGTGCACCAAAAAATTCTTATATTTTTCTAAAAATATATATATTTAAGTATGCAAATTGATCCTAGAGTTATTTTACATAATTTAAGTGCTAATTAAAACTAAAATAAGTAAAAACAAGTTTGTAAACATATGTATATCATAAAAAAAATTGAAACACTAAAATATTTCATTATACCATGCAATAGATGGGATTTATGTTCAAAAATAGTATCCAAAAATGGCCATTCCCTGTCAGCAAAATATTTTTAGGTCCTTCTATGAATTTTTTTTTTCTCACTCAGTAATTTGTCCCATTTTCATTTACTGTCTGTCTTTCTCTTGTGGTTCCATTGCTCTCTACTCCTCGGCCTCATTCTCTCGGTTGGGCAACTCGTGTCTTTTCTCTGGTGAATGTGCAATGTTAGAGAGAGCAGCTGGCACTGTGAGATAACAGGCTAAATAAATCGGCATTGTATGAGCAAACTGGAGGGGAGAAAGGGAGCGTAAGAAACGCCATTCAGTGCCACGCAGTGCCACAGCAACTACTTAGCCCAATTTGTGCCAACTGCTCAAAACATTCTTATGCTTAAATGTCTAAACACAAGTCTGCAGGCCATTGCTTCAAAGTTTGGAAAGGTTAGCATTTTTTATTGAGAGCTGGCAGTTTTGTATTTGGCATAGTGATATGTGTAAATAGTGCCTGGGTAACTGTCATTATAGATTTTTCTGAATGTCACCAGCTCATCACTTTTGGCATTTATGTTATAATTTAAAGCTCCAGACAATTTTTTATTTTTTTGGGATAAATGTGGGAAGAATTAGCATTTCTTTCAGGTTTTACATTTTGTATAATAAGAGTTTCTATATGTGTCACCATTAGGGAGATTTCCCCTCACTTCCGGTTCTGGTGATGCCCACACAAAAAATAGGGGGTGCAATTTGCAACCAGAACAGAAAGGTATAGACAGCAATAAAAACCTTGTCATAAGTTCCAACCCTCTCACATTGTCCACAAATGTTGTGTTGTCTTTGTCATTAGAAAGTTGTCCTATCACTTTAGGTTCTAACAGACAAAAGGGGATAAATGATAGGCGTGGTTCATTTGCCATGCTTTTCCAGGGCAACAAAAGCCCATAAAAACAATTTTCCTTTAAGTCTTTTGTCACTCTTCACATCACTGCACTATGGGTGACTATGGGTGAACTGTGTCTTGAAAACTCCTGCATGCTGCATTTTTATTAAACTGTATCAAAAAGGCACCATCCATTGTAAGTCAATGGGAATGCATCAAAAGCAGTCAGAAAACGAGAAAGCGCACAAAAATAACCCAAAAAAACACCAAAAGCATGTAAAAAACACAATATGTGTTTTTGAAAAATGCATACCACATTTTTAAACACAGCAGTGTGAAAGGACCCTTAAAAAAACACAAAGGCAATAAAAACCTGAACATTAAAGCTGGCCATAGATGGATCGAAACTCAGCCTGTTAAGCATGGACCAGCCAAATTTTGTTCCATCTATTGATGTTCCTGCAAGAGAGAAGTTATTCCAACATTTGGTTTCTTTTGAATGGGAATGTTGAAAAATATTAATTCGATCAGCATATGCAACCAATCATCATTGATCAGTGCATTGTGACAGTGAAGCAGTCCCACTATCAGCATATAATTGCACATCAGTGAGGATTCCCCCATCATCTCCATTGAGTGGATGGGGGAATCCACCCACTTTTTTTGCTCAGCTGACTGACCAAACAAAAAACGATCCATCTATGGCTAACTTAAGTAGGTAAAAAATGTAAATGACAGCCCTGGAACCCAAGACAGCTGTCAGTATCCTACTTTTTGCTACACTACTAAGTAGAAGCTCTAACCCTTCCCCACTTGGTCTAAAACAAAACAATACGTTTTGGCTGGAGTTTAAGTTTAAATATGAATTTCTATTTTGTATGCAAGACAGCAGGTTATCCAGGCATGATAAATGTTCACAATTTTTTTTTTAATTGTTTGAGAGTAAACTGTAACTATAATACCAGGGTAGAAAATGTATCCTAATTTGGACTGTTAAAATGTGAGCAGAAAGGTTCTTTGCATGAGAGCACATAATTTTTGTGCAATATTTAGGTTACACAGCGAACTAATGAGAAGCATTGAGATGGAACCTGGATGTTCAAAGCCAAGGAACCTCCTTAGGATCCAGAATAGAGTCTATGGATGATGACGATACTGCAAGGGACTGCAGTACTTGATTATTAGTTCCCTGCAGTGCAACAGGCAATATTGCCAATGAGGGACCCAAATGATGGTCTTGTTAATAAAGCAAAACTAGTTTTCTGAGACAGTTCACTACTTTTCTGAGACAGTTCACTCAAAATATTATTATTATAAAAACTGCTTTTACTTTAAAGGCAGTCCACAAAGCTTTGAAATTGGGCACCTAGATGCCCACCTCTGCCAGCTGTGTCAGATAGGTACAGGGAATGTGTCCTCAGTCCTTTAAAAGATCCAAGTATGGACCTGGAACTTACACAGGGCTACTTTCTTTTAACTGGACAAAAGGGGAGAAAAAGGAAGGTATTTAATAAGCTGCTGGCAGTGCCAGGATAAAAAAAAAAAAAACTGATTATTTGCCCTTTATGAGTCCCTGCTGTGTTCATAGATATGATAAACACTACTATCCATGTTGGTAAACATAACCAGTTGGGTTGGCAACATTTGTGCTTCAAAAAATAGGAGAGTTAGGCCCCTTTCACACTGAGGCGCTTTGCAGGCGCTATTGCGCTAAAAATAGCGCCTGCAATGTGCCCCAAAAAAGCCGCTCAATTGTATCCAATGTGAAAGCCTGAGGGCTTTCATACTGAAGCGTTGTGCTTGCAGGAGGGTCAAAAAGCTCCTGCAAGCCGCATCTTTGAGGCGCGATAGGAGCGGTAAAAATACCGCTCCTATAGCGCCCCTGTCCATTGAAATCAATGAGGTAGTGCCTCCAAAACGCCGCTAAGAGGCGTTATTGCAGGCGTTTTTAACCCTTTTTCGGCCACTAGCGGGGGTTAAAATACCCCCGCTAGCGCCCGCAAATCGTGGGAAAAAAAAAACGGTATAGCGGCGCTAAAAATAGCACGGCTATACCGCCAGCACATCCAGCGCCTCAGTGTGAAAGTAGCCTTAGGGTTCGGTGGTTCATCGACTCATAGTAAACAGAAAAAGATAACTACAGGTATGAGCAAACCTAGTAGGATTCCTGCACACATACAGTATATACCTTGACCCTCACACATGATCCTATTCAAGGAAAGTTAGCAGTGACTGATGCATCCTATAGCAGGACAGAGTACAATCACTAATTTTACTGCATGAAAATTGCAAATCCGATCAGTAAATATTGGATCTAGAAGGGAGTGTAGCAGCCACAGTGACAAATATGATGGAGGAATTAAATAAGCTTTTTTGAATATGTACTGTGCCTGCTTGAAAGTCATTATAAAAACATTTAGTAGTTAGTTTTCATTAATTATCTGTACAACAAACCAGAATCATCACAATCACTGTTATTTGGTAATGCATGGATATAGTACTAGTATTGCTGAAGCAATCTGATTTTCATCATCTTGACTGCATTTCTGTATCTAAGGAATTCATTGGTTAGATTTTTTTTTTTCTAATGTGCATCATTATTTCGATTAATTTAATGACCTCTTCCAAAAAAAAAAAGTGTCCTTTTTCTTGTATCAGACCCTCTGATACACACGTATAGGGAAAGGATTAGGGAGACACTCGTAAATGAAATTTATTGTAAGTTGTTATAGGATCCTTTAGAAAAAAGGTTTATGAGGAGAAGTTATAGGTGAAGATGATAAGATTTATTGTGAGCACTTACAGAGTGAATTAGAGTTGATAGAAGAGATAGTTACTAGAGAAAACAGTTTCCATAGAAATCTACTAATCCTAATAGTGGGTCTCTGTGTTGTAAGTCTGGTCATAGATAGGCAGAAGTCCTGCAGAGAAAACAGGGAGAGATATCTACTTGACTAGGGGTTTAAGTGATGACAGTGCCTTCAAAATAGTCTTCAGATGTTACAACAGGTGTGGATGTAACACAGGCATGGTAAAATCTTGGTTTCTTTTTTTGTATAGAAAAGGCAATGATTGGATATTGGGCAATCAGACATTCACAATAATGCTGTAAATCTCTTTTGATTAGAAGTGATCATAACCACATTTCTATACAAACCCAATTGTTAGGTCTAACATGGTTAGTCTAAGTATTTCCATCTATTTTCATATACAATATATATATATATAATGATATTGGGGTGATTATACTCATGTGGTAGGTGCTTTTTCCCAATATGTTGTGCCTCTCCGCTCAGAAATGATAGTCTGCAACCTCGCATCAAGCCTCAATGTGAATCCTGTGTCATTTACTCCTACATTTTCAGTGGCAGGGCCTCGCACTGTCCCAATTTATATAAATATATACACCGTTCAGCCATAACATCATGATAACCCTCCTATTATTGAGTAGGTCCCCCTTTTGCTGCCAAAAACAGCCCCTTTCGATACCAAAACATCCCTGTCCCATTGCTGCATGGATTCCACTAGACCTCTAAAGGTATGCTGTAGTATCTGGCACTAAGTCATCCCTAGCAGATCCTTTAAGTCCTGTAAGTTGAGAGGTGGAGCCTCCATGGATCAGACTTGTTTTTCCAGCACATTCCACAGATGCTTGATTAGACTGAGATCTGGAGAATTTGAAGTCCAAGTTAACACCTCTTACTTGTTGTGTTCCTCAAACCAATCTTGAACCATTTTTGCAATGAGGCAGGGCACATTATCCTGTTAAAAGAGGCCACTGCCATCAGGGAATTTTGTTTCCATGAAGGGGTGTACTTGGCCAGCAACAATGTTTATGTAGATGATACATGTCAAAGTAACATCTACTAAAAGGCAAGACCAAGGTTCCAAAGCAGTACATTGCAGCAAAGCATTACACTGCCTCTGTCGACTTGCCTTCTTCCCATATTGCATCCCAGTGCCATCTCTTCCCCGGGTAAGCAACTCACACGCACCCAGCCATCCACATGATGTAAAAGAAGATGTGATTCATCAGACCAGGCCACCTTCTTCCATTAATCCATATCTAATGCTCACGTGCGCATTGTAGGCACTTCAGGCTGTGGACACGGGTCAGCATGCGCACTGTATCTGGTCTGCGGATGTGCAGCCCCATACACAACACTGTGATGCCCATTTTTCTTCTTTCAATACATCAACTTCATGGACAACATGTTTATTTGTTGCCTAATATATCCCACCAACCTTCAGGTGCTATTGTAATGAGTTAATCAATGTTATTCACATCACCTGTCAGTGATCCTAATGTTTTGGCTGATCAGTGTACAGTATATATACAGTATATATAATGATAAATAATTAACCATATATTCAATTGGTTCAAACAACCCCATGGGGCTGAACAAGAGAAATCTTACAGGGTATGAGCAGCCTTATCATTTTCTTATGTTCAAAAATGTCTTATATGGGAATTGTACAAATCACACTACTGCGGATGTGATGTTTTAGTATCACACTAACAGGATCAGAGTTCATAGCCACAATGAGATAGGATAGAGAGGCTAATGTTGCGTACACACGAACGGATTTTCCGTCGGAAAAAACTTGGATGGTTTTTCAGACGGAATTCCGCTCAAGCTTGACTTGCATACACACGGTCACACAAAAGTTTTCTGAACTTTCGACTGTCAAGAATGCGGTGACGTACAACACTACGACGAGCTGAGAAAATGAAGTTCAATGCTTCTGAGCATGCGTCAAATTGTTTCCGAGCATACGTCGGAATTTTGCACGTCGGAATTGCTACAGATGATCGGAATTTCCAATCGGAATTTTTTCCGTCTGAAAAATTGAGAACCTGCTCTCTATCTAAGTCCATCAGGGATTTCCGACCGTGTGTACGCAGCATTAGGGGACATTTTCCCACCTGTATCAGTACACCTAGAACCAGCCACTAGAAGTAGGGGAAACTTCCACCATACTCTGCAAGTAGATCGGTTTTAGGTGTATCCTGAATGTGTACATTTTAGGTAAAGTACAGTGTTCCTCTAATTAAAATGTTAAATCTTTGTAAGAGTAGCAACATTAACATGACTGACTCCAGCAAGCGGGAAGACAGCAAACTTTCACTTACACACCAAAATGTATTACTAGCCACAAAATGATGTGCAGGTTTGCCCTAGGCCACGGACAAGGTTGGCTATGTAGAAAGTTGTCCCTGCACGGTTGGGTCAAAGCTAGTCAAATTTATCCATCACTAATTATGGTTTAAAAAATTTATTGCTGCCCATTATTAGATCATCATTGTTCACATAGCTTTACCATGAAGATTTTGTCTCCATAATTGGAGCAACCAACCTTGTATACCATATATGTGAACATTATCCAGAACTGCACTATCCATCTTCTACACTATTCAAGTTTTTCAGTTTATACATTAAAATGTCTTTTTTTTATGTTATAACACATCCGAGTTTAAATATAGCTGTTTCAGTTCTGATTTTCTCATTATTCTCTAGGTAGATTATGGCATGCTTATCCAAGCTTATAATTAGTGATATGTATAATTGGGGTAAACAGACAAATAGGAGATAAGAGTCCGTATGGGAAAGTAAAATTAGGGTTCTAATCTCAGTAATTACATGCCTTGAGTTTTATCAGTTGTTTAACAAGCTTGAAAAAAAAGGCATGGCATCCTACACATTATACATGGAAAAGATCTGGGCTTTTAGACTGGCATTGGACAGCTTTTGGCTCCTTTGTAGAGTCTAAAACTCTCAGTCCAGCTTTAACAACATTATACCTAGAAGAAATATTTTTCAGGTATTAAGACAAAACATAAAATTCTGTAAATAAATACATTCAATGTCGAGCTGTTTTTTATGGACTATTTGAAACAGAACGTAATACGATACAATGTTGTAGAACTGTAACATAGCTATCAGTCCTTTAGGCCCCTTTCACACTTGTACTGCTTGTCCCACGATTTGGGACTGCAAAGTCATATGACAAGTTGTTCCCCATGATTTCCAATGAGAACCATTAATATTAGTACGACTTAAAGTCGTGCCGACTTCAAAGTAGTCCCTGCACTACTTTGGTCCAACTTTGGTGTGAGTTGAGGTCCATAGACCTCAAGTCTCTCTGAAATTGCGTCAAAATCGCGGCTGCGAAAGGGGCCTTACTTGGATGGACTGCCCCATTTTGAACCAAATACCTCTGTCTCCTTTTCCTCCTTAGTTGGTATTTTGGTTATATCTATAGACCACTTTAAAAATTTACCATTTAAAGTAGATGTAAACCCAATTACTAAAATATCATGTTCTGATATACTAGGGGTCCTAGTAGATGATAGGCTCAGCAATGGCATGCAATGCCAAGCTGCTGCTAACAAAGCAAACAGAATATTGGCATGCATTAAAAAAGGGATTAACTCCAGGGATAAAGCGATAAGTATCCCACTCTACAAGACTCTGGTCCGGCCACAACTGGAGTATGCTGTCCAGTTCTGGGCACCAGTCCTCAGGAAGGATGTACTGGAAATGGAGCGAGAACAAAGAAGGGCAACAAAGCTAATAAAGGGTCTGGAGGACATTAGTTACGAAGAAAGGTTGCGAGCACTGAACTTATTCTCTCTGGAGAAGAGATGCTTGAGAGGGGATATGATTTCAATTAACAAATACCATACTGGTGACCCCACAATAGGGATACAACTTTTTTGCAGAAGGGAGTTTAACAAGACACATGGCCACTCATGAAAATTAGAAGAAAAGAGGTTTAACCTTAAATTATATAGAGGGTTCCTTACTGTAAGAGCGGCAAGGATGTGGAATACCTTCCGTCTTTTTTCAACCTCATCTACTACGTAACTATGTAACTACTGTATGTAAGTGATAGTGTAACTTCAAGTAATTTTTATTTTTTATATTTGCAGGTTTCCATAAAGTAATTCCTGGTGATCTTTCCCTGAAGATAATTGTTTAGGCACTACCCGGTATGGGATGACAAAGTTCTGTTCCTGTCTCCCAATTGTTCTCCTGTGTTGTCACCCTTTTGCATTTGCTTCCAATGGAGACTATAAGCAACTGTGCCAATGCTTAATGTTCTACCTATTAGGGAGTAGGGATGGGCCCGGTGCTCGATTCGAACCCATGTTCGAATCGAGCATCGGGCGTTCGCTCGCTCGTCGAGCCCAGAACTATTTGGGCCGTTCGCATCACATTCGTGTGATGCGAGCGGCCCCGCAATGCATTGCGGCCGGCGCGGCCGGCGCAGTGCATTGCTGGCTGATGATTGGCCAAGCATGCACTGTGACCCCGCATGCTTGGCCAATCACAGCGCCCGAAACTCGGAGAGCAATAATTGGCTACAGGCAGGACGCCTGTAGCCAATTACAGCTCAGGGGCTTTAGTACACGCCCCACCATTTAAAAGGCCGCCACGCCATCGGCCCCGGTCACATGAGTTCCGGCTTTAGGAGAGATTAGTCTGCTGATTCTGTCTTTGCTTGATACTGAAAGATTTGCTCTTCTTTGCTAAACCATTGGCTATTTCTTTGCTAAACCATTGCTACCTAAGTCATTGATCGTTCATTGCTGCTGATTGCACAGTTAGTGTGTTATTAGCTGCTGCTGGGGATTAGTCTGGTGCGTGCTTACTGTTAGTACAGTATTGCAGTAGTACCAACCGCAGTGCTGTTAGCACAACATTGCACCCCAACAGCACCCATAGGACTTCTAGTGTGTTAGTGGCAGCAAACAGAGCTCCTATATTTTCTTCTCAGCAGCACCCATAGGACTTCTAGTGTGTTAGTGGCAGCAAACAGAGCTCCTATATTTTCTTCTCAGCAGCACCCATAGGACTTCTAGTGTGTTAGTGGCAGCAAACAGAGCTCCTATATTTTCTTCTCAGCAGCACCCATAGGACTTCTAGTGTGTTAGTGGCAGCAAACAGAGCTCCTTTATTTTCTTCTCAGCAGCACCCATAGGACTTCTAGTGTGTTAGTGGCAGCAAACAGAGCTCCTATATTTTCTTCTCAGCAGCACCCATAGGACTTCTAGTGTGTTAGTGGCAGCAAACAGAGCTCCTATATTTTCTTCTCAGCAGCACCCATAGGACTTCTAGTGTGTTAGTGGCATCACACAGAGCTCCTATATTTTCTTCTCAGCAGCACCCATAGGACTTCTAGTGTGTTAGTGGCAGCAAACAGAGCTCCTATATTTTCTGCTCAGCAGCACCCATAGGACTTCTAGTGTGTTAGTGGCATCACACAGAGCTCCTATATTTTCTTCTCAGCAGCACCCATAGGACTTCTAGTGTGTTAGTGGCAGCAAACAGAGCTCCTATATTTTCTTCTCAGCAGCACCCATAGGACTTCTAGTGTGTTAGTGGCAGCAAACAGAGCTCCTATATTTTCTTCTCAGCAGCACCCATAGGACTTCTAGTGTGTTAGTGGCATCACACAGAGCTCCTATATTTTCTTCTCAGCAGCACCCATAGGACTTCTAGTGTGTTAGTGGCAGCAAACAGAGCTCCTATATTTTCTTCTCAGCAGCACCCATAGGACTTCTAGTGTGTTAGTGGCATCACACAGAGCTCCTATATTTTCTTCTCAGCAGCACCCATAGGACTTCTAGTGTGTTAGTGGCAGCAAACAGAGCTCCTATATTTTCTTCTCAGCAGCACCCATAGGACTTCTAGTGTGTTAGTGGCAGCAAACAGAGCTCCTATATTTTCTTCTCAGCAGCACCCATAGGACTTCTAGTGTGTTAGTGGCATCACACAGAGCTCCTATATTTTCTTCTCAGCAGCACCCATAGGACTTCTAGTGTGTTAGTGGCAGCAAACAGAGCTCCTATATTTTCTTCTCAGCAGCACCCATAGGACTTCTAGTGTGTTAGTGGCAGCAAACAGAGCTCCTATATTTTCTTCTCAGCAGCACCCATAGGACTTCTAGTGTGTTAGTGGCATCACACAGAGCTCCTATATTTTCTTCTCAGCAGCACCCATAGGACTTCTAGTGTGTTAGTGGCAGCAAACAGAGCTCCTATATTTTCTGCTCAGCAGCACCCATAGGACTTCTAGTGTGTTAGTGGCATCACACAGAGCTCCTATATTTTCTTCTCAGCAGCACCCATAGGACTTCTAGTGTGTTAGTGGCAGCAAACAGAGCTCCTATATTTTCTTCTCAGCAGCACCCATAGGACTTCTAGTGTGTTAGTGGCATCACACAGAGCTCCTATATTTTCTTCTCAGCAGCACCCATAGGACTTCTAGTGTGTTAGTGGCAGCAAACAGAGCTCCTATATTTTCTTCTCAGCAGCACCCATAGGACTTCTAGTGTGTTAGTGGCATCACACAGAGCTCCTATATTTTCTTCTCAGCAGCACCCATAGGACTTCTAGTGTGTTAGTGGCAGCAAACAGAGCTCCTATATTTTCTTCTCAGCAGCACCCATAGGACTTCTAGTGTGTTAGTGGCAGCAAACAGAGCTCCTATATTTTCTTCTCAGCAGCACCCATAGGACTTCTAGTGTGTTAGTGGCAGCAAACAGAGCTCCTATATTTTCTTCTCAGCAGCACCCATAGGACTTCTAGTGTGTTAGTGGCAGCAAACAGAGCTCCTATATTTTCTTCTCAGCAGCACCCATAGGACTTCTAGTGTGTTAGTGGCATCACACAGAGCTCCTATATTTTCTTCTCAGCAGCACCCATAGGACTTCTAGTGTGTTAGTGGCAGCAAACAGAGCTCCTATATTTTCTGCTCAGCAGCACCCATAGGACTTCTAGTGTGTTAGTGGCATCACACAGAGCTCCTATATTTTCTTCTCAGCAGCACCCATAGGACTTCTAGTGTGTTAGTGGCAGCAAACAGAGCTCCTATATTTTCTTCTCAGCAGCACCCATAGGACTTCTAGTGTGTTAGTGGCATCACACAGAGCTCCTATATTTTCTTCTCAGCAGCACCCATAGGACTTCTAGTGTGTTAGTGGCATCACACAGAGCTCCTATATTTTCTTCTCAGCAGCACCCATAGGACTTCTAGTGTGTTAGTGGCAGCAAACAGAGCTCCTATATTTTCTTGTCAGCAGCACACATAGTACCTATAGTGTGTTAGTGTCAGCACCCATAGGACCTACAGTGTGTTGTGAGCACACATAGGAGTTCTATTTTTTATACTATATACACTACCGACTACAATGGCTGGAAGACCGCCAAGGAGAGGCAGAGCGTGCCGAGGCAAGAACACAGGGCAGGCAGGCTCTGTTTCTAGAGACAACAGTGCTGGCCGTGGACGTGGTCGTGCATCGTCATCAGCGCGTGGCCATGGGACACGCTTGTCTTTGTTTTCGGCAGCTGGACATGTGGAGCCGCATCATGCCGAAGGCTTGGTAGAATGGATGACCAAGCCCTCCTCATCCTCCTCATCCTCTCTCACCCAGGCTCAGGGTACTGGCAGAGCAGCTGCCAACGCGTACTCAATTGCATCATCAGCCACCCCTTCCCTAGACCCACCATGTCCTCCTGAGGAGTCCCCCGAACTGTTTGAGCACAGTGTTGGGTACATGCTCCAGGAGGATGCCCAACGATTCGAAGGCTCGGATGATGATACCCAGCTTGAGGAAGTCAGTAGTGTGCGCGCAGAGAAAGGGGATGCTGAAGGACAGCAATCTGGCAGTAGTGTTCCACCAGCTGCAGCTTACTGCCAGGTTTGCTCTAGTGGTGAAGAGGGAGGGGATGATGAGGTCACTGACTCCACGTGGGTGCCTGAAGGGAGAGAGGAGGAGGAGGAGGAGGATGCAGCGTCACATGTCCAACGAGGCAGGATGCCCCCTGGAGGCCAGCTAGAGGCCAGCACAGCAACTGTACCACACCGCAGAGCTCCGCCTGTGCAGGGCGCTGCCTCTGCACGTTATCACAAAAGTTCTTTGGTG